>CM029633.1:28991472-29591472 GCA_017311315.1 Dendrocalamus latiflorus
ACCCGTGGTTTTTCAAATTTCAAATTAGTATAGAACTAGAATTGAGCCCGCTTATTGTGCTGGAAATTTTATATTGTCGAAAAGAAGACCTGATTATGAAAAGTAAATTAGGATTAAATATTCTATATGCATCGTGCATTATTTGGATAACAAATGAAATATAGATTGTAAGTATGGTAGGTTCTAGAATATAGAATTTTGTATTGTACATTTCAGCCCTTTTCTAGATTTTTCAATTTTTCATTAGTGCTTGTCTATGTGCCTTTTTGTTCATTGGATAGAAATCAAACGGTAGAGAGAAATTGGGATGATGTGGCACTCTCATACGCCTTTATTTGTACTCAGCTTTAATGTAGATTAAGATAATGTGTGAAAAAAATTGTTGTTCTCCATTTAGAAGAGAACATTTTCACCGGCGCAGGAAAAAACGAACGCTTCTTCAATTTTTCATATGGATATGACCTAAGTATTTCAGCTTTCAGGTGAACTGTTTCTGTGTTTAGTTAACGAGGTAGACGGGGAGAAGTCTGATGACCCATAGTATTGGAGAAGACATGCACAAGAGCAACAGGTGAGATAAAATCAAACTTGTGAAAATTCGGTGATTAACTAAGGTACATTAGGCTTCGCAACTGGCATCATACGATGCCACATCCTTCACTGACTTAGAATACCAGCATGGATAGGCACACATGAATGCCTCCACAAAACCATGAGAGAAATATCCAAGTCGCAATACGCAAATATGTTCTAGTTTACAGCAGTAACAGGACTATGGCACCAAAGACGGGGAAAAAAGGAAAACGGCATACAGTCTCATACAGAACGCAACACTTCGCTTCCAGGAAAAGAGTGATAAGGAAATGGATGACCATCACCAACGGAAGGAATAGTAAGCGCAGGAACTGATGCAAATTAACGCCCGCTGCTCCTGGGGTGTGTTGTAGCCGGGCTACCTTTTCAGAGGGCTCGCGCCTTTATGATGTCCATGCTCATTTCGCTTGGGTCAGTTGCCTGTAGCTCCACCTGGATGCCGTCGAGCTCCCTCTTGAACCGGTCCTTGGAGCTCGCGTACAGCATCTTGCTCCTCACCCTTGATGTATCAGGAGACCTGCAAGAGAGTGAGATGCACAAAAACACTGCTTCAGTGTTCAACTGAAATAGCATGATGCAGTTCCGTTGCACTGCGCATTTGACAAGCAGAGGAATACATATCTGCTACAAGGCAAATATGTTCAATAATGTATACAATCATGATTAAGAATCTATGATATTACGGCCAATTCATTAATGTCAAGATTATTGAAATCAAGAAGAAGCTGGTTATATTAAACAGCTTGTAGCCTTTTTAGAGTCTTAATCTGAAGCCATGCTGACAAATGGCCTCAAATGATCACTTCACGAGACAATTGAATATATCGGGAAAAGATCAATGCAGCGTCTGCCTTACTATTAGCATCTGTAACATAAAGTTGCATTATCAATTTCTCGATATGCTAATCGCAATTTCTTAAGATCCATGGCGTTATGTACACGGTTTGGGTGAAAGGTGAAACGATGGGCCAAAAATGTTGCAATAATGACACAAAATATAGCGTTGTTCCTGTATCTTCTTGACATTGTTCATCTACTCCGTGCCCTACGCTCTCAATTTTGTCACTTAAGCCCCTGTGCTGCATTAGTTTTAATTGATATTGTCCTCTTGTCTGTTAAATTCTAGCTCTAAGATGACTCTAAACTTCCTTTCGCACACACTAAGAATTTGTTATCATGTCATTTCATTCTTACCACTTAACTAATGAAGGATAGTAGGACTAATAATCATTGGCCACAAAGATTTACCTAAAACAAACCGGAAGATTTGCATAAACAATTTAAGTACAGGTATTCAATTGGCAAAACTAAGAGACAATGTGCCCAATAAGAGCATGTGCATCCCTAGGTGCTAAGCTAATGCTATAGGAGAGAGAAATTTTTTAGCACTGATGCTGAAGGATAGGAGAGTGAGTGTTAAGCTTGGAATGCATGACACTAAAGCAAACCTTGGCAGCTGGTGCTATATCAGAAAAAGTTGAACCTTTAGCACATATAAATGATGCTAAGAGTTAGAGTAAAAATAGCTAACAATGGTCTTGTGAAGATAGAAGTGATGTATCTACCTTAGTGCCTATTTTAAATGCTAAAGGATGTGCGTGCTCTAACAATTTTGAAAAGCACAAAGATATGTGACATCATTTTGCCTAATGTAGATATGTACTGTCATTTTGCCTATGGTAAAACAAAATTATAGGCTTTGGTCATCAGTAACATACGAAATACCTTTCTGCTTTTTTCTTTGATAATGGCTTAAATGTGTTAATTTGCTCGGGAACAAGTGGCAAAGGGTGAAACCCGTGCTGCAAAAAAGTGTAGCCAAACTGGGGATCTAACATGCGCAGGTGATTTCCTCAAGCGAATCCCATCCAAATTCAGAAATTTAGGTCAGCAACTGCCATTCATAAGATCGAATCAAAACCTAAAAGAATTGAAACGTACTATGGAAATGGAACGCTCTGTGATCATTAACAAAATAAACAAAAATATATAGAGTAGTACTTCAATACTTTCCACTCTAACAAGAATAACACTAGTCTTAAAGCACACTAAGGGGTAAATAATAACTATCCATCATTTAATTCTACTTTAAAAGTTGTGCAAATTACTTTAAGAGAAGCATTGAAGCACCTCCCAAATATATATTGACTGGGGGTATTTTACCAAGAGATGAAGAAAATCTTGCTCTTCTGGCAGTTCTCATCAGTGACAAAGTCAAAATCAAATACCGCGTAGCGGCACTCATCAGCGGGTAAGCAGGCGCTGAAGTCATCATAGCTCTCGTCAGGCTGCCCCACCCTGTCCACCACCACCTGCTGCACCTTCTCGTTGATCTTGAACAGGATAAAGCGGAAGCTCCTCTTCGCCTTCAGGTCCAGGAACTTGAGTTTGCATTCGTCACACACGGCCATCCCCGACGCCGAATTCGACTTACAACGAGGAATACCCACAACATACACCACCCCGTTAAAGAACGATTCTTGAACAACATTCTGAAAGAAAGAGATCGGACTGTACTCACCATGGTTGATGGTTTCTCTTCCCTCCTTTCTTCGGTTGAGAAACAAACAGGGCGCGCCGAGGAGGCGAGGAAGGGACGTGCAGCAGTGCAAACAGGAGCGAGATTTGAAGAGAGGAGGGAGGAGGCAAAATATAGGGAGGGAGGGATGGGCAATGCAGATGGAGGCCTGCATGATGCCACCACGTTCGGAGAGGGGCATTTGACCAAGCACGTCCCCTCCTCCGTGTGTGAGAACCAGAAGCGTTGTGTGCAACCAACATGCGCGCCACCACCCGTCGATATAACAGCCTCCTCGCTCAACAAAATCATTAGTAACATCAAAACAACATGGTGTGTTATTCCGTTCTTTAACTTCTTTTTTATCGTATCATGCACTATCGTGCCATGCATTTGATCTATGTCTTTGGTGTGTCCTTAAGAGTTGTTTATAATTTCCCGTGTTACAAAGGGAGGAGTATTTCTTATCTTTGGAGCTACCAGTAGCAGTTTCCTTTTAATCGCTTTGATCTATCTGACACAGGAATAAGACTTACATATATCACACTGCTGTTCTGAATTCTTCAGACCTTGCCTCAACAAAACTAGATCCTGATTCTTTGCTGAGACCCCTTTCCACCATCATTCTCCGGACATCCTGAACATCCCGCCATCTGTCAGCTGCAGCATATATGTTCCCAAGGAGCACGTAATTCCCAGTGCTCTCTGGTTCAAGCTTAAACAAATGCTTCGACGCGACCTCCCCGAACTCAACATTCTTGTGTAGAACACAGGCACCGAGCAGAGCACCCCACACCGAGGCACTCGGCTCGAATGGCATGTCTTCGATGAGGTGGTAGGCCTCCTCAATCCTCCCAGCACGCCCAAGCATGTCAACCAGGCACAAGTAGTGGCCGGCATGTGGCACCAGCCCATGGATGGTACGCATGCCCTCGAACAGACGAAGGCCTTCGTCTATCATGCCGGCATGGCTGCAAGCGTACAGCAAGCAGGCGAAGGTCACGGTGTTCGGCTTCACCCCCAACTCCACCATCCTGTCGTATAGCAGGATGGCAATTCGGGCTTGTCCGTGCATACCGTACCCGGCAATGACCGTGGTCCAGGCAACAACGTCCTTTTCAGGTAGCCAATGGAAGAGCACCCATGCCACGTCCAAGTCACCGGCCTTCGCATACGCATCGATTAAACCAGTGGCGATCTCTGCACTCCCAAGAAAACCGAGAGTCAGTAAGCAACAGTGGATGTTCTCTGCTTGTCTCAAGTCTGCAGATTCTGCATACGCCGGGAGGATGCATGCCATTGTTGTAGAGTCTGGACGCACCGATTCTGCAAGCATCCGCTTAAACAATTCTATAGCTTTCTTCTCCCGTTCACTGTGAGTATAACCAGAGATAGCTGCATTCCATGTTTCCGTCCGTTGTGAACCCTTCTCAAGTGTCAAGTCCATCAGCTTCATCTTACCGCACTTCGCATAAGTGTCAATAAGTGCAGTCTCAACAACAATGCCTGATTCAAGCCCAAGTCTAACGCACAGTGCATGTGTGCACTTGGCATGCTTCCCTGACGTCAAGCTGGAGCAAGCTGAGAGCAGATATGCCATGGTCACTCCATTGAGCCATGCTGCACCGGCCATCAGCATCTCACAACCAAGAGCGAAGGCCTCGCCCGGACGGTCATTCAGCGCGTACGCGCCAATCATAGCCGTCCAAGAAACAACATCCTTATCATATTTTTCGTCATCAAACACCCTTCGTGCATCCTCCAAGCTCCCGCACTTCCCATACATATCAATCAATGCGTTCTTCACCGCGACATAGTCCCCCAAGCCTCTCTCCTCAACCAACCGGTGCACGGCTCTCCCAGTGCTCAAGTCCTTGGCTTGCGCACAAGCTGGCAGCGCTGACACAACCGTGGCACGGTCAATCTTGGCACCATCACCAACCATCTCGCGGAACACCTCCAATGCCTTCTGTGCACAGCCGTTCTTCGCGCACCCGGCAATGACCGCATTCCACGACACGACTGTCGGGTTCTCCATCGCGCCAAACACCGCCTCCGCTGCGACCACGTCTCCGCAGCTCATGTACATGGAAATGAGCGCGTTCTGCACGTACGTGTCGCCGCCGAAGCCAGCGGCGAGCGCGCGGCAGTGCACAGCGCGGCCATGGCGGCTGAGGCGGAGACCGGCGCAGGCCTTGGAGGCGAAGGGGAAGGTGAGGTGGTCGAAGGCGCGCATCTCCGAGTACAGAGCGAGAGCCTCCCGGTGGCGGCCGAAACCGGTGTAGGAGCGGAGGAGGGAGTTGTAGAAGGAGACCGGAGGTGGGTGAGGCATTTGCGCGAGCAGTTTGTGGGCATTGGATGGGCGGCCGCAGGCACAGTACAACATGACGAGGGGATGAAGGCTGCGGTAGTGAAGGTGGCCGGACGTAAGCAGGAGGGCGTGGATCTGGGCGGCGGTGGTAGGAGCGAGCGGGGTCGAGTTCTTGGAGTGGAGGAGGGTGAGACATTGCCGGACAGGTGGGCTGGGTTTCATTCAAGAGCAGAGAGAGTCAAAGAGGGTGTTTGGGTCTTTCGGTCTCGGAGTAGTTTGCAGTTTGGACTTTGGACGCAAAAAATCGTTTGCAATCTGTGCAAGTAGTTGACTTGTGTTGACCGTTGCAATTGCATGCTGTAGCCGTGCCGTGCGGCTTGCGGCAACCGTTTTTATCGGCAGAAAAATGACCCATTTGCACGCGCCTTAGACTTTAGTAGTGCGAAGAGAATACCATGTTTGAACGTTGAAGGTCCATAAGCAAGCACTGCCAGTACTATAACAATAACGGCAAATTTGAAGGTTTGAAGCAATCGGTAAAGTGTAAACGACACCAAGTGCGACCCCAACTAAACTAGGCAATCCACCTTGCAGGGCAGTCGCCGAAAGAAGTTCGCCGGCACGTCGGGCAGCCTCTGCCGGAGCGCCAGGTGCCGCATCAGATAGAACCCTGTCAACAGCGCCACCGCCTGGAACGGCGCCGCAAACGTGATCACAGCAAGACACAGGCAGACCAGCAGGTACATGGCCGTGGTGCGGGGGTCCCGCCAGGTCATCACACACCGTGCGCGCTCGGCGTGCGCCGTGACGTCGCCGACCCGTCCTCTCCCTTTCCGCCGCACCGTCGCGCTACAGCCACCCTCGCCTCACTAGATCCGTCTCGCCGCCTGCGCCGCTCGCGTGCTTCTACCACGCCTCGCCGCTTCATCCGCCAGCTCCGCCCGGTCACCGCCAGATTAATCGCCTTGTTCAGCATGGCCGCCGCTTCATCCGCCAGCTCCGTCCACAACTTCGTCATCAAGGTCTGCCTCCTTTAGATTCCTTCGTGCCCTGCTTATTAGAGCTTCTGCTTCTAACTATTATCCTTTTATATTTATCTTGGTTTTTTTAGCTTTTTTGCCTTTCTCCCCTTTTATTTATTTTCATTGTTCGTGATGATATATATTTTCATTTTTTACATTTAATTACGTTGAAACAGCTATCAACAGTTGCAGTGCATTTTTAGCCATTATAAGACAAAATAAGCCATAAGTCAGGACTTTTAAAGCCCACACGAGCACCACCTAATTCAAAGTTCAATCATGCTCTTGCGCAGTTCCGTATTTGCACATAGATTCCTCCTTGATCCCACTGTTATTCAGTCCTTAGGAGTTCTTAAGCCAATATTCTGGTGTTCAAGTTTTTCCTTTTTTTAAATCCCCGGAGGTTGCACATATTTTTTTTTTGAACAGGCACGAGCACTGTCTTATATTAAAAGCCAAGAAAGAAAGTTATGTACAGATTGAGGGTAGCTCGCCTAGAATAGGCCATACCCAGAAAAAAGAAATTAAGATGTTACAAATAAAGATAAGAGCCCCGCTAGCCTCTTTGCCCCTGCTAGGATTCAAGTTTGAGACTTTTCCTTTATTTTGGTGAGCAATGATGTGGGGAGGACGCTATAGAACGAAAAATGCGAGAATTTCACTCTTTCTAGATTTCCCAAGTAACAAGCATCATTAGTGAAGCTAGAGGTTTGTGTGGCACATCTGGCTTCAGAATAGCGAACTCCCACCAATGGCGGATGGAAGCTGCGGTGTGCCAAGCAGCTGGGTCTACGGAGTTTGAAGTAATCCAGTGGCGATGAGGGTCTATATTCTTTTCGTGTAGTAGCATTCGGCGAAGAGATGGATAGCTATTTTCAGGGAATTCCTACAAAGCGGGCAAACCGATTGATTTGGCCATCCTCTCAAGAAGAGACGGTCAGCGGTCCACAACCTATTCTATAGAGCTAGCCATGCGAAGATTTTATATTTTTAGGGGGTGTAAGATCGAGGAGGCCGACTAGAGGGGGGTGAATAGGCGTTTTAAAATTTTTCTTCTAATTTAGGCTAACAATTATGACTTAACAAAAGGTCTAAAGCAAATTAACAAAATAGTGACTAAGACAAGTTAATGTAGCTCAAATAAACACTAGAGCAAATGAATAATACTAAAAGCAAGTACAATTTTAGTCTAGGTCAAAATTTGCTACTCTAATCACACAAGCAATCAAATGGTTCTAATGAAATAAATTGCTTGAAATAAATGAAACACAAGAGAGCAAATTAAAAATGACACGATCATTTTTTACCGTGGTGTTCGGAGACTTGCCGGTCTCCCCTAGTCCACGTTGAGGTAAACCTGAATAAATCGGACCGGCTCCACGAATTGAGCCAAATCACCTCGATCACTAGCGGTAGCTCTTTCCCTCTCCGGGTAGGCGACCTCCAAACCCTCACAATCTTGTCGGGTCTTCTCACAACCTTCTTGAGAAGATCACCGAACTCTCCCGCCAAGCCGTCTAGGTGTCGGCAAACACCAAGAGTAATGAATCACAACGGGCTTGATCACTCTCAAGTGTCAAAGGATCAATCTACGGATGAAATGCACTTGAATTCACTCAACTACCTCAATTGAATGCACAAGTGATGAAATAAGGTATGAGAGGTTGCCCTAGCTCAAGGATGCTCAACTATGGTTCAACAACATGCCCTTGTGCTGGTGGGGTTGAATTTATACCCCCACCAAACTCAAATAGCCGTTGCAATTAAAAATCCTAAAATTTCAGGGAAATCGGAAGTTCCGCAGTGTTGGGGCCGGAACTTCCGGATTTCTGCAGAGTGCTCAGAACGGCTATGTCAGAGAGTCAGAAGTATCCGTTGACATTAAATGCGGTACTTCCGTCGTTGAAAGTGCGGTACTTCCGGATTTCCGGAAGTTCCGATATAGCCCCGGAACTTCCAATCTCAACGAGTTGAAGTTTTGAAAAGGTTGCTCTCTGGAAAAAAACCGTTCCGCTCACATTTGCCAGAACTTCTGACCTTGCGGAAGTTCCGCCGTTCAACTAGCGGTACTTCCGATTTCCGAGAGGCTAAGTTCAATTCCGGTCGCTCTCTGGAAAAAAAGTTTCGCTCGGGAGGCCGGAGCTTCCGGCTGATCGGAAGTTCTGCGTGTTTAACTCCGGTACTTCCGGCCGATTGGAAGTTCCGCTCTTCCGGCCGATTGGAAGTTCCGCTCTTTGAACGCCGGTACTTCCTGACAATGCACAATTTTATTTCTAAGTGCATGCATGATCCTAGATTGATCCATAAGGCACATAAGCATATGATCAAGCATTTAGCCATGATCCCTCTTAATAGTACGACGTCTAAACTATAATCCGGTCTTCCAACCTTTCTCCTAAGACCGGTAAAAATAAAAGAGCCCTAAACTATTTACTTTGTCGTCTTGGAGCTCTTTGAATCTTGTAAGATCTTTTTGTGTACCTCTTACTTTGCCTTTGAGACTAATCCTTCCATACACTCAACACACATATTAGTCACATGATCACATAATGTCATTAATTACCAAAAATCAATATTTTTAGGGGCCTAGATATTAGGCACCGTGCGCCACCGCCGCCCGACCCCGCCTTGCGCCGCCGGCTCGCCGTGGTTCCCCTCCGGCTCGGCCAGGCATCTGGTAAGCATCCCCGGAACCCCCTCCTGCTCCCGCGCAACTCGGCTCCCCTCTCCTCCCCTCCGGCGTCGTCGCCCCGTTCCACCTCCACCGCCGGCCGGCCCGCGCGGTAGCCCATCCGCCTCGCCGCCGCTCTGGCCCGCGCACCGCCTCCCCTAGATTCTTACCCTAGTGAGCAACCCGTTTTGGCGGAGCCCAACCCCTCTCCGGCCGTTGCTCGCCGCCGGCCAGACCGTGCCCCGCCGGCAACGGCTTCCTCTGTTTGGAGCCCCAATGCCATCAAGCCTAACAAAATTTCTGGGCCTTTGCTGATCAGCCCAGGCGCTTTGCCCACTTGGCTACCCGAGCGCGCTTAAGACTCTTCTCTCCCTTAGGTTCTGTGTTCAAATCCGGCCGGTAGCACCCCTTTTCCCCATTTTTGCCCTACTTTTTTCAGCTATTTAAAATTAGTAAAAATCATGAAAAATTAGGGAATAATTTAGAGAAGCTAATAAAAAATTAACTAGGAGGAAAATGAGATTATTTATGAAATAAATTTGGATTAGTTCATATATATATATATATATGATTAATTAATATGATTTGAATAAATATCTAGAAGTCTAAAAATAAATAAAAGACATCATGACTTTGGCCAAATGTTCAAAGTTAACAAAGATTGCCCTTGCATAAAATTAAAATGTATGTTTAACATTTATCATGACCACCATTAAACAAAATCCCTTGGTAGAAATACTTAATAACCATATCAAAACATGAACCCATATAACAAACTGGGATCCGTATAAATAAACCTTAATTCAAGTTAAAATCAGCTTAGTGCTAAACGGAGGTACATAAAATATCATACCACAAAAGGTTATAAACGTAGGCTATAAGTTTAACTCGGTGAACTAAGATTTGCAAACATCACAAATATATGTATACCATATGCCCTGAAAAGTAACGCTCGACAAAATAACACCCAGTTAGACCTGTATCCTGATTCATAAAGTCCCACTTAACTCATGGAACTTCCTTGATAAATACGAAACTAATAATAGAGGTTAATAATAAAAAGATCGAACCTCGCCTTTCTCCAATCGGCTATGATTGGCCACTTCTTTTCCAAAGTAAATAATTCCTGTAGATACTTCCTCACTTTTGATCTCTTATTATCCTAAAATTTTCCCTCACAGTAAAGCTATTCAGATAACTCGTTCTCTCACTCAAGTCCAGCTACCACTGTGTTTGCAACTCACTAAACTGAATCATCCTTCTATTCTCAAATCGTAATAAATGGATAAATTAAATCGGCCATTTGAATTAATCAGATTTATTTGGATCCTTTGAGTTATTTGCCTTTATTTGTATTCAGACATTTAGCACGTAATTAGATATGAGAATCTTGAAGAATCAAAGGATCAGGCGTGATCAAGAGCGAATCGGAGATAAAGACTAGAAGCCCAAGAGGAAGCATTGTGTGAGCTCAAGATCGCGGTAAACCGCACCAGGCGAGTCAACACTTTGATCATATTGAACCCAGCATTTCAAAGCTATTTCCTTTTAAATTATCAACTTGCATGCTATTATTTCATGAAATATGTTATGTTGATTTCAGCAAGTTAGTTAAATCCTGTTGTTGTTGTTGTGTATATTATTCTCCTTGCCAAACTTGGAAATATGAACCTTGTCGCCATAGTAAGAATTAATATATGATTTCACAAAATAGGTCCTTACTTATACGGCATGCTTAGGAATGCTAGATACTTGGGGTGACACTAATGCCCCAAGGAATACTCTTCAAACTATTATGAACACAATGGGTAGCTTATGGTGCGATGCCATAAGCAACATATGGTGCGATGCCATATGTAATGTTGGTGCGATGCCGACAAATAGCGTATGGTGCGATGTCATACGCAACCCTTGGTGTGATGCCAAGGGGTAACTTATGGTGCGATGCCATAAGGATAGTTGGTACGATGCCGACAATGAGCATATGGTGCGATGTCATACGCAACCCTCGGTGTGATGCCAAGGGGTAACTTATGGTGCGATGCCATAAGGTTAGTTGGTGTGATGCCAACAATAAGCATATGGTGCGATGTCATATGCAACACTTGGTGTGATGTCAAGAATGGGATATGGTGGGATGCCATAAATATGGAAAACAATGATTACATGGATTATTACAACGAATGGTTTAAAAATGTGATTTCAAACCTGCTAGGTCATATGAAATTTTAAGTAATTGTATTCAAAAGCACTCTTCGGCAAAACAAAATTACCCTATACCTTTCCTTTGTCGAGCCATGCATGTTATATATATTTGCATTCTGTGTGTTGGCTTGCGAGCACGGGGTTGAAGTGCTCACACTCGCTTTTGCGACAAAATTCAGAAT
This sequence comes from Dendrocalamus latiflorus, assembly GCA_017311315.1. NCBI lineage: Eukaryota > Viridiplantae > Streptophyta > Magnoliopsida > Poales > Poaceae > Dendrocalamus > Dendrocalamus latiflorus. The sequence goes on from CM029633.1 coordinate 29,002,976, forward strand.
CAGGAATCAAATCACCTCGCCTCAGCAACAAGATTGGACAAGCTGGCAGAGAAGATGGAGATGTCAAGGGCTAGGTCACGAACCTCCAGTTGGCTGCCTGTGGGCATGTCCTGAAGGTCCCACCTGTGTGCTTCGTTCTTCCGCTGCTGCAATTTAATGTTTTCGGCCTAATCGACCCAGGAGTAAGTCTACTATTTTGTTTACGCTTCCGCACGATATGTACTTTGATATTCAGAATTGTAATTGTGAGCACTATCTACTGATCCAGGGAATGTTGCAGTAAAATCACAGTGGATTTGGATTGAAAAATCTGGGTCCGACAGAAGACTTGCCGGTCTCCCCTAGTCCACGTTGAGGTAAGCCCGAACGAATCGGACTGGCTCCACGAATTGAGCCTAATCACCTCGATCACTAGCGGTAGCCCTTTCCCTCTCCGGGTAGGCGAGCTCCAAGCCTTCACAATTTTCGGGCCTTCTCACAATCTTCTTGAGAAGATCACCGAAATCTCCGCCAAGCCGTCTAGATGCCGGCAAACACCAAGAGTAATGGATCACAGCGGCTAGATCACACTCAAGTGCCAAATGGATCAATCTAGTATGCAATACACTTGAATTCGCTCAACTACCTCAATTGAATGCAATAGTGAAGAAGTGAGGTGTGAGAGGTTGCTCTATGCTCAAGAATGCTCAATAGGGGTTCAACAACATGTACAAGTGCTGGTGGGGTCGAATTTATACCCCACCAACCTCAAATAGCCGTTGCATTAAACAATCCTGAAAATTCAGGGAAATCAGAACTACCGCAGTGTTAGGGGCGGTACTTCCGATTTTCTGCAGAATGCACAGAACGGCTATGTCAGTGGGTCAGAAGTAACCGTTGGATAATGAGTGCGGTACTACCGCCGTTAAAAATGCGGTACTTCTGGAATCCCGGAAGTTCCAATATTTCCCCGGTACTTCTGATCTTAGAGAGTTCAAGTTTTGAAAATGTCGCTCTTTGGAAAAAAAATTCCGCCCTCATTGCCCGGTACTTCCGGCCTTGCGGTAGTTCCGCCGTTCATCCTGCGGTACTTCCGTTTTCCGAGAGGCCAAGTTTAATTCCAGGCGCTCTCTGGAAAAACGTTCCGCCCGGGAGCCCGGTACTTCCGCTCGATCGGTAGTTCCGCGCTTTGAACGCCGGTACTTCCGAAATTTTTGACAATGCACAAATTTAGTTCAATTTTAATTTCTAAGTGCATGCATGATTCTAAATTGATCCATAAGGCCCGTAAGCACATGATCAATCATTCAACCATGATCCCTCTTAATATTACGGCATCTAACCTATAATCTGGTCTTCCAACCTTTCTCCAAAACTGGTAAAAATAAAAGATCCCTAAACTATTTACCTTGGCGACTTGGACATCTTTTGAATATTGTGAAATCCTTTTATGTGCCTCTTTATTTGCTTTTGAGACTAATCATTCAAACACTTAACACACAAATTAGTCCCATGATCACATAATGTCATTAATTACCAAAACCAATATTTTTAGGGGCCTAGATGCTTTCAATGGTGTATAGAAGATATCTATATTACATAGTTTTATTTATGAAAAAATGAGTCTCTCCTCCCGCTGCCTTGATGGTTGTCTTGTAGACACACAGGAGCTTGCGGGGTCAGTGTCACTTTTGTACGCTCCATCATGAGCATCTTGAATTCTTCCAGCCAAGTGCTTAACTGTAGGCCTATACAGAGGGGGGGGGGACTCAGGGTCCACTCGCCGCGAGGCAGTATGGGCTCCAGTGTTGGCCTCGCGTCTCTCTGTCCCTTCTACCACTGCCTCCGCTACTACTACGGTGGGCATCGACTGACTTTGACTCTTCTGCATATCGCGTATGGCTCTTTGCAAGTCTGCCAACTCTCACTACAGCGTCTCGAAGATTGCCTCAAGGGTGCCTCTGCCCACGTTCGATGCGGCGGGAGGGAGCCCTTCGCTCCCTGCGTAGTGATGGCGACGATGTCGATGCCGGCGGAGACCACTGCTTGGGTGGTATAAACCTCAATGTTTCGGTTGGCCGCTGCGTTCGGGTCCTCCGTTTGCTATGCTTCCTGCTCAGTTGTTGGCGTAGCTGCCAAATAACCACTCTTATTACCTATCACGACTCTGAACGCCGTTGTGCCAGTGTGTCATTGCCATGGGGGCGCGCAGCCTTCGCGGATCGGCTTCCTTGCTCTCGCTGCGGTGGTCTCGGTGGTGGTGCTCTTATTTCACTTAGGGGTCGATGTCGCCGCCTTCTTTGGTGCCATTACGTCCAAACGCTCTCTCTTTGGCTCCCAGCTTTTACGCCAATCCCCACGAATGACGTCAATTGTTGTGGTTATGGACCAAACAAGAACAATGGAGTGACGGAGAGGCTACACAAGAGCTGTCCGAAGCCTTATAAAACCGTGGAGATGGTATATAGAAGGGATCTATATTACATAGCCTTAGAGCAACTCCAGCAGTAGCCCTCAAAACAGGGCCCCTACTTTTCATTTGAGAGCTCCCATTACTTTTGAGGGCCCAATTTTTTTGCATCTACTCCAACAACACCCCTCAAATCTAAGCCCTCAAATCCATTCCACTACACACTGACACATGGGACCCGCGAGCAGAGGAGTCGGGCGATGGGCGTGGCCACGGCGACAGGCGAGGCGGCGGAGAGCGGAGGCGACGGGCGAGGTGGCGGAGAGTGGAGGTGGCGGGGAGCGGAGGCGACGGGCGAGGCGGCGGAGAGCGAAGGCGACGGGCGAGGTGGCGGAGAGCGGAGGCGGCGGGCGTGGTGGAGGGGCGAGCGGGCGGCGGAGGCGACGGGTGATTTGGGCGAGGCGGGCGGCGGAGGCGGGGAATTTTGGGGGGGGGGTGCGCGGGGGATTTTGGGGGCGGAGGCGGGGAATTTTGGGGGTGGAGGCGGGGGAAGTTTCACGAGCGGGAAAAAAACTATAGGATGAGAGCCAGAGAAGGGCCCCTGGGAATGATGGCTTGGAGACCTCATTTGAGAGGCCTCCTATTTTTAAGAGCCAAGTAGGGGCCCTGTTGGAGTTCAGTTTTTGCTCTGGCTCTCAAATATGAGGTTTGATGGCTCAAGTAGGGGCCCTGCTGGAGTTGCTCTTATATAAGAAAAATGAGTCTCTCCCCCTATGACGCCTTGAGTCGCATACTTATAGCAATGAAGAGGTTACTTATATAAACAACTCTATCTGAATTTACTATTATAGAGGCAATTATATCCTTTCATTATAGAGGCAATATTTCCTTTCTTTTGTGACGGTTCTCTTAGGTCAGCCACATGATCACATAATTGTTGAGCCTCTTAGTGTAATGGGTCAACTGGGTCAAGGTAAAAGCCATTCCTCCAACAATATCAATGGTGACAATACTGCACCCATCTACAAGTTTCTGAAGTCCAGCAAAGGTGGTCTTTTCGGCGACAACATCAAATGGAACTTCTCTAAGTTCTTGGTTGACAAGGTGTGTTGTGGAGCGCTACGCACCAACCACTTCCCCACTCAGCATTGAGGTAAGTTCCAACTGTGAGTGCAATTTGTGCTCCATTTCATCCAAGCTTCCTTGTATGATCTTATAGCAATTGCTTTGTGCAACTTGCAGAAGGACATCAAGAAGCTGCTTGGGAGCTCTTAAACCTTACCGCTGGAGCCACCAGATGCACTGCTGCATTGCATTGAGCACTAGTAACTTCAATAATGTTGTAATAAAGCTGTGCTAAGAACTGCGATGTTGCATTTGCTCTACTTTGCCTTAATGCATCACATCCATGGCAAAATATATCTCCTGTATTGTGTTGAGTATTGAGATTTCTGAGGAACAGTTTTGTGATGTCATGCATTTCTGTAGCTTGTATGGTCGATGCAGCTGCCTCCAGGCGAGCTGCGGAGTCATGCAAACAGAATGTCATATTTGAAAACTTGAAAACAAATGTCTAGATTGCGCAAGAGTCAAATATGTATATAACCTAGGGCATAGTAGGGAAGTACAAAAACAGGAGGGTAAAGTGTTTCAACTTCCACAAATATATGAGTGCAAAATATCATATCTAGATTTTAAGTATATGCTCCCACTCCTCAGTCCCCACATCGTCCTTTGAATTTTGCAGGTACCATATCAGCAAAGCATCAAAATTATCTACTCAGCAACTGCCACGCTCCAGTACTCCCAGCCACCCATCAAAATTATCTACTCAGCAAGGCTGCAAACACGCCCACCGGCAGAGCCTCCATTGCTGCTCCTATGCAGCAGTGCACCCATTCTCCAAACCCCAATTATCCACTCATTGGCTCTAACATCATTTCGAAAGCCAAGCTTGGAAAGCCGATTCCGCAACGAAGCTTTCCACGCAGACTCCGCAACGAAACTAGACAAATTCCAATTATAAACTCACTTCTGTTGGAAACGTGTAAAGGCAGCCCACCCCATGTGGCGCTGGCACGGGAGCTCTGCAGCCGCAGCCGCAGCCGCGCTACATAATAAACCCGTCGCCCACCTGCAGCTCCTCCATCTCGCAGTGTCCTCCCGTTCCACTTCCACACCACACCCCATCGCCGCCACTGCGCCTTCGGTTTCGACTCGAGGCCCGAGCTCTACCATAGGCGTCGCGCCCCCCGCGATGCCTTCGTCCTCATCCTCGCCGCCGCCGCCTTCCGCCGAGGAGACGACCGTCGCAGCCGCCGCCGCGGGTGGGTTCCGCCTCACCGAGCCCTCGTTCCTCGAGTCGCTGATGCCGAAGAAGGAGATCGGCGTCGACCGCTTCCTCGCCGCGCACCCCGAGTACGACGGCCGCGGCGCGCTCATCGCCATCTTCGGTGAGTGCCTCCCTCCCCCTGCCCCGATCAGTTGATGCATGCCACTGCCCTGAGGGTTGGCTGTAGTTGACTTGACCTTGAGGCTGGAGACTGGACTTCGCCGAGGTGGTCTGATTGGCAGTTCGTTTCGATCCGTAGTGTTTAAGTAGGCGATACTTTGATTTGGGAAGGTTTGAACTGCGGCTGAATTCTGTTATGTGGCATATCGTCAACTGGAGAGTGGACCTCACGAGGTGGTTTGGTTCGTAGTTCTGTGCAGTTTGTAGGGTTTAAGTAGGTGAATACATTGAACTGTGTAGCTTGAATTTTCTCCGTTACGACTTACGACAGGCTTTGAGGATTTATTAATTGGCTTGGGTGCTGTGGATTTTCCCTAGTTCAGTCCGACAGCCACTGCCAATTGTGTAGAGCATATTGTATTTTTGATACTTGCAGTTTAAGCCCATGGATGTAATGTTCGTCAGATGTGGGAGATTGATGGTCCATGGAAGAGCTAATTGAATTTCGTGGGAGCTGATTTGGTATTTATAGAATCCTGTTTGCAGCTTATGGGGGTGATGTCACATGCTTGTCATATGGCTTATACGATTGTAGCAGCTTTTACTTGTTTTGCATGATTGTTGATTTAACAACTCCGATCTTGGAGCATATGACATTGTGCCTCTGTTTCACTAAAGAAAAACATCCAAGGTTTTTTTTTTTACAGAAACGATCTGCTACTGCAAGTAGTCAGGTAAGGTTAAGATAAACAGGCTGAGAAAGCTTATTAGTCAGAGGCTATTACAAGTTTACAGCTCCAATAGATGGTGCTGTGGAAGGTTTCTAGTTTAGGCAAGAGCTAATGCAGGTTACATGGGTATAGCTTGAATCTTGGATGATCTGTGATGGATCTGACTTGGGTGTGCAATTTTGATTACCCAAGTTGTTTTTTGCTGATGTGACTTGTATGCATGATAGATTCCGGAGTTGATCCAGCTGCGGATGGGTTGCAGACTACTTCAGATGGGAAGCCCAAGATCCTTGACATTATTGATTGGTACTGTCACACTTCCATTATTTGGAAGCTGGTCTGTTTCTTTTTCAGAAGCCAACTTCTCTTGAATGATGTATTCATGTATGGGTATGCTCTTAAATGCAGCACGGGTAGTGGTGATGTTGACACGTCCAAAGTGGTGAAAGCTGATGCTGATGGTGTTATTGTTGGTGTTTCAGGTTGGTCATGATCCATACGGTGTTTAGGGTTCGTGTTGCTTATATTAATCATTTCATGGGGTAGAATTTAAAGCCCACAATTTATGTGAATTATTAAAAGTGTTAGGAGTGTAAACGGTAAACCCCCTTTTTTGCTCGTAATGATAGCAGGCAATGTAACTTTTCTTTGTTTAATGTTGTTGAGCTTTAGAATGTACATATTGATGTTGATAGTTTTTAAGGTACCATCTACCAGTTGTATACTTGTATTTTTGTTTTTACTATCGAATGAATTGCGTTTTTCTGTCAGACAATGCTGCCTATAGGGCTTCATGACTAGAAGAATATCCGTATTCTGAAAGGCAACTTCTTGCCCCTATTTCCTGATGGGAAATTCGTTGGTGACGAGGGGTTCCCGCATCCCCATTTGCAAAAAATTCCAAAAATTCAAGCATGCAAAGTTCTAAAAATAGCAAAAAAATTCATAGATTTAGTACACATAAAGTTATGCAAACATGCAAAAAATCAATGCCAAATCCATCTTTGGTATAGAGAACCAAAAAAGAGAAGTAGTCAATCCTACACTACTCAATTACTCATATGCACTTGAAGTGCTGCTTGTCTTTTCTGGTTCTCAATGGCAGGGATGAATTTGATATTGAAAATTTGCAGGTTTACATAACTTTATATGTACTATATCCATGATTTATTTGGAATTTTTGAAACAATGCATCATGCCCTTTTCTCAAATGGGGATGCGGGAACCCATGGGCACCAAAATCACATTCTTCCGTGATATGCTAAGCTCTGTTTACACCCAGGCACTCATTTGATTGTAAACCCCTCATGGAAGAACCCTTCTCAAGAGTGGCATGTTGGCTATAAATTGGTATATGAACTCTTTACGGACACACTTACCTCTCGATTGAAGGTAAATTTCTAATCAATGCCTGCATTATGAAGGTTTTATATCAAACTCAATATCTTGGTAATAATTTACTCGCTATGACTTTAGAAAGAAAGAAAAAAGAAATGGGACGAGGAAAACCAAGAAGCAATATCTGAGGCTCTGAAGCAGTTGAATGAATTTGAAAAGGTTTGGAGTGACTTTTCTGAATGCATTTAGATTCATTCTTGATACAATTTTGATTATCCCTAGTATATCTTTTTTGCTGTTTATAATATGCACCCCATATAGTTTGCGCTTTGCTTGGTCAATTATTGTGAATTTGTGATATGATGGATAATTGAAGTGGTTCAACTAGGAGATAAGCAAAGCCATTAAAAAATGTGAAATGACCTCTATATTGCTAATATATGAGTTGATGTTCCAGTTAATATGCATACTTCTGGCCTTGCACTTTTTTTATGAGATTATAAAACACCGTTTTAAAAAAGTGTCTCACCTCCATTCAAAATGATTGCAGAAACACAGTAAGCCTGATGATGCCAAACTAAAAAAGGCTCATGAAGACCTGCAAAACAGACTTGATTACCTGAGGAAACAAACAGAAGTAAGAAAGTGAACATATGGTATGAGGGAAGTTTCAGCCGACTCCTACTGTATATGTTTTATTTCTGTTTCTGTAGGGTTATGATGACAGGGGGCCTGTGATTGATGTTGTTGCATGGCATGATGGTGATGTGTGGAGGGTTGCTGTTGATACTCAGGGCCTCGAGGGTAACAAAAATTGCGGAAAACTAGCAGATTTTGTTCCGTTGACTAACTACAGGTATAGTCGATCTTGTGTTGCTGATGTTGTAAAGTAGATGATGTAATCCCTTGCACACAAAGTTCAGTGCTCCTTTCTTATCCTGGAAAGACATTTTTTTTTGTTTTCTATTTGTACGTGTCATATGCACATGAATACTTGATGCACCGAAAGCCCGAAATGCAAACCCTTAATAGGAGAACATTTTCACTCTGTTTTTATATGAATTGCTTGTCTACCGTTACCGCTGCACCCCTTCTTGTGGAGTTGTGGTTTAAGCCCTTAATCTATTATGCATGTTTTCACTTATATTTGCAGCCACATGCTATTCCCATATCTTATCTTAAGCAATTCATCCATATTACTTGTACAACCTAAAAAGGTTATCGTCCATGTGTAGTGTTCCTGATCTATTCGAAAGTTATCTGCAGGCTTGAGCGGAAGTTCGGCATTTTCAGCAAATTAGATGCTTGCTCTTTTGTAGCAAATGTTTACGATGATGGGAATCTTGTTAGCATAGTAACTGATTGCTCTCCACATGCTACCCATGTTGCTGGCATTGCAGCTGCTTTTCATCCTGACGTACATTTCTTAACCCTTGCTTTTCATCTATATGAAAATTATAGAGGCATTATTCTATTCAAATTTCGTTCAAAAAAACTATTCTATTCAAATTTTCTTAAACAGGAACCTTTGCTTAATGGAGTTGCACCTGGAGCACAATTGATTTCCTGTAAGATTGGAGATACCCGCTTAGGATCAATGGAGACAGGGACAGGCCTGGTTAGGGCCTTGATAGCTGCAGTAGAGGTGCTAATATTCCCTCCATTCTGTGTATCATTTATCAGAGTAAATAACAAAACGTATTTGCTTCTGGTCTATTCAACACAATTCCTTTGTAAATGCATCCCAATCAAGTGCTTAATGGTTGAGGAATACTTATTCGATCAAATTATGTTTAGCAACTTTTGTTCTGCCTGATATCTAAGGTTATTTTTTAATGAACGTTTTCCTTGCATTCTTTTATATCCAGCACAAGTGCGATCTGATTAATATGAGCTATGGAGAGCCTACCATTCTTCCTGACTATGGCAGATTCATTGATCTTGCTAATGAGGTGGGCTCCTGTTCCATACTGTTATGTCTTATCCATATTTATCCTTGGAGTTTCCAGTCTTCTCTCTTAAACTGTTTTGTCAAAATTTACCTGGAGCTCTATATTGTTTCACAGGTTGTAGACAAGCATCGTATAATATTTATTAGTAGTGCTGGAAACAATGGTCCCGCTTTAAACACTGTTGGTGCTCCTGGTGGGACTAGTTCAAGCATTATCGGTGTTGGTGCTTACGTCTCACCAGCTATGGCTGCTGGAGCTCACTGTGTCGTACAACCTCCAGCTGAGGGGATGGAATACACATGGTATGTGATCTGTCGTCAATGCTGTTATGATATCACAGTACACGTGTCCAACAATTGCATCATGCTGAGGTCTTCTTGTTGCGAGTGACAAAATAGATTGTGCTATTAAAGTAAGTCTAATAGAATTTAACATTAACCTTTCTGCAAACTAAAATCTTACTGTCTATTTGGTTTGTTTATAACGCAATCATTTTCCATGATATGAGTTTATATATAGTGAGCAGTGGGTACATCCTCATTGCCCATGTTATGGCCTTGATGTTTGGCGCTTCTTCATGGTCCAGGAGTTACACTCATGAGTCTCTTTGTTTAGGCTCTTCATGTAGGAATAATTGCCCTAGCCTTCTAAAATTAGCAATATCTGCCCAGGTTATTGAAAAGGGTAAACATCTAAGTCATCATAATTCAGGTCCACCGGATGATTTTTTCCACCAAGTTTTTAATAACTTTTTGGCCTCGAGACCAAATGTTCAGCATTCAGTTTCACCTGTCTTGTCATATATATTATATAGAATATACTTTTCTTGGTAAAATATTGGTAGCAGTTGAAAAAAGGGTAAGGAAAGGGATGGCCATATTGTCTTGTGGCATTGCTTCTCTGAAGGAACTCAAGGTTTTATGGGTTGGTAGATTGTGCTTTTCATATTTGCTCCAACATGTTAGGTTTAAGGAAAAGCGTGGGTACTGGCTGCATAGCACTACTGTGTTTCTACCATGAGGATGATAGTTACTTATGTTTGGGACCTTTTCACATCATTGTTTATGCCTGCAAATGTGTTGCAATCTCGTAGATTCTACGAACCTTGAGCCACTATGAGATCCCCAATTTGTTGGATTATGTATTTGTTTTTTTTCCTTTCCACATAGTTCATACTTCATATTACCTATACATTGGCGTAAAGATAAAGTAAAGAGGGAAAAGTTGATCATCATGTCTGCTTGTGATGATTTGATGTTCCACCTGGTTCGCTAAATATCACATTTCCTACTATGTGGTTAATGCAGTTGCTAACTAATCAGTGCATTAAGTTGTTTTTTTTACTTCTAGTCTCACATAAGACAGGTGGTCATTTTATGCTTAGCATATTCATATCTTTAATATTGACTTAACATATGGTTTATTAGAACTGTGGCTTTGTTTAAACTGTAACATTTAAATTTGTTATTGAAAATTGAAGTTTGTGATTGGATTTTTAAGGTCTAGCCGAGGCCCTACTGCTGATGGGGATCTTGGTGTCTCCATTAGTGCGCCTGGTGGAGCAGTGGCTCCTGTACCAACATGGACACTTCAGTCTCGCATGCTCATGAATGGTACTTCCATGGCATCTCCTTCTGCCTGTGGTGGGGTTGCTCTTCTTGTTAGTGCCATGAAGGTTTGTCTGGCCAACATTTTTTTTTCATTAATGCAATGTGATCAACATTTTTTTGTGTTTAGTAAAGCAAGACAAAAAAAAAAAAACTGTACGTAGTTATTTTAATGAAGGATATATTTTAGGCTGAAGGCATTCCAGTAAGCCCTTATACCGTGAGGAAGGCAATTGAGAATACAGCTGCATCTATAAGTGATGTGCCTGAGGAGAAACTGACTACAGGACATGGGCTTTTGCAAGTTGATAGGTTCGTGCAAATTGTCTTGTATCTGTTATGCTCTACGAGGAAAACATCTTTTTAATCATATTGTGGTTGCTTTGTCAGATCTTTTGAATATGTGCAGCAGGCTAAGAAGTTGCCACTTGTTTCTTATGGAATCTCAATCAATCAAGTAGGAAAGTCGAGTAAGTGCCATTTCTGTTTATATTATTTAATTTAATAAATCTTCTGATGAAGAATCTCATTTAATTTAGTGGTCGCAAGGTTCTTCTTTTTCATTGAAGGGCTGGAGGCAGGGATAGAAAACCGGCGGTTACCGGCCGGTAACTGGAAAAACCGGTCGGAACCAAGGGTCGGTTTACCGGCGGTTACCGGCCGGTAACCGCCGGTAACCGGATGTACCGGCTGGAACCGGGAAATTTAAAACCGCCCGAAGTACGAAATTCGAAATTTTGATTTTGTAGATGCATTGTAGCCTGCATTGGATGCTTACTATTCAGATTGGGAGCATCTGGGGTCCATGGGGCTGTTGCTTTTGCTTTTGCTTGTGTACTCTTGATGTTTTTGCATGTGGGAGACAAAAGGGTGAGGCTGCAGCCTGGCAGCAGCAGCAGTGACTTGTATTATTGAGTGTTTGAGGCTTGAGTGCAGCAGGGAGCAGCAGCAGCACGCAGCAGGGATCAGCAGCAGCACGCAGTAGGGATCAGCCAAACCCCTCTCACCGGTTTTTCCGGTTTTCTCACCGGTAAAACCGGTAACCGGCCGGTTACCGGTCTTCTCCCGCCCCGCCCAAAAAAACCATTTGACGAATTTTGACCGGTTAGAATCCGGGATTTCCGGTTACCGGGCGGTAACCGGCCGGTTACCGGTACCGCCCGGCGGCCGGGATTTGTCCCGGTTCCGGTTTTTTGATCCCTGGTCGGAACTGGTAAAAAAAACCAGCCGGAATTTTCAAATGTAAATTTACATTTATGACCGCATAATGCACTTTCTAGGTTGGTTTAGACCTTTTTTGTGTTAGATTATCTATAGTATGACTAAATATGCATCAATCCCAAGTTTTTTGTCAGCTTTCTGGTTTTTTAGCGGTTTTTCTGGTTTTCAGTGGTTTTTCCCTGTTTTTTCAGTGACCGGAACGGTTACAAGTTTGAAAACAGCCCAAATTCAATTTTTGATATTTGAATTTCAACCGGTTGTTTTTTTCCAGTTTTTCCGGTAACTGGCCGGTGAAGTTCCCTGGTGCGATTTTTTATCCCTGGCTGGAGGCATTCTTACTCTAAAGCTTTAATAATTTGTACAAAAACTGTGCTTTGTTTTGAAGTAAGCGTTTTGGGGTAATGGAGTGTTCATGTGGATGCGATCATGATTTGTGTTGTAGACTTTACGCTATATTCTTCCACTACCCTTTATTAAGTATTGTCACGGTGCTTGGCACCATTTCATATCTCATCCTATGCACATAATTATTTTGTTTTACATTTTTCAGTGTGGCTGTTGGTCCTGTTGAAGCTAGTTACAAATACTTATACTATAACTAATACGTATTGGTAATTTGGTATTTTGTGTTAGTTCTACAATGTTGGCCTCAAATAGCAGTTTCCAAAGAACCAGGCAAAAATATGGGGGTATGATGGACTACCTTGAGCAGAAACACTTAAAAGATCCATGTTGATTATTGGTGTTGAATTGATATATTATATTTGACTAGTTGCCTGCTCATGCGTTGCAACGAAATTTATTAGATATATAGAGAATCATGCTATAAAAGACGACTACTTTGATCAGTTGAAAAGTGGAGAGTGATGAGAAATTGAGAATGGAGTAGTTGGAGGAGAAGGGACGTACGACCACCAACTCGTTCTTTTATAATAGTAATGATAACATGACACCATGTCTGTTTTGCAGTTCCAAAACTAAGAGGAATATATCTACGTGGGAGTAATGCATGCCAACAAACAAGTGAGGTCAGTTTCTGTTAGCTTGTTTGGACTTTGGACTATCCTATCCTGCTTATATTTTCCCTTCTCCCATAAGAGACTGGAATTATCAGCAGTGTATTTGACCAAATGAAAGATGATGCTTTTACTTGTGTAGTAGCCTAGTAGGAGTGTAGGACTCCTTTATGATGATTGATCAATAAGGTTAAAGAAATGCTTTACCACTTTGTGTCTGTAGGGGAGCACAAACAGGGATCAAAATCCCGGCGGTTACCGGCCGGTAACTGCCGGTTACCGGTTTTACCGGTGGAGACCGGTAACCGAAAAACCGGCCGGTATGAATTTTTGATTTTCAAATTTGGCCGGTTTTTTTTCCGGTTTTTCCGGTTACCGGTCGGTTTTTCCGGTTACCGGTTTCAAAACATCTCAAAATTCAAATTTTGGTTTTCAAATTGTGACCGGTTTTTCCGGTAACCGGCCGGTTACCGTTACCGGCCGCCGACCGGGATTTCTTCCGGTTCCGGTTTTTGGAACCTTGAGCACAAACATGTTATTTGTATTAGATCCCTTCTAGTTTTTAATTATTAGGATTAAGTGTATGTTTTTATTTACAGTGGACTGTTCAACTTGACCCAAAATTTCATGAGGACGCCAGTAATTTGGAGCAATTGGTTCCATTTGAGGAGTGCCTGCAGCTTCATTCCACTGATAACTCCGTTGTAAAAATTCCTGAGTATTTATTGGTGACAAACAATGGGCGCAGTTTCAAGTTGGTATTTTTTGTCTGTTCAACTAGATGATTTTTTTCTTACATTCTTCAGATGAACAATAATAACAGTAAAATATGAACTTTTAGTGGGTCTTGCTAGATTTGTTGAGACTTCAGGTATATAAGAACATGTACAATAGGCCAACTTGCAGTGTATAGCTCATCTAGTTACGAGTAATGATTATGCATATTTTTGTCATCCAAAAATGATTATTGATGCAGGGTTGTCTTTTCGTTTTATGCAAGTCTCTTCATTTTTTAGATGTGACGGGATAATACTTCAAATTTAAGGTTAAGTGAGACTTGAACTTGAGTGAGTGGGTTCACAACCTTGTGTGCACACCATTGCACCGTAAGAGTTCTCAAAGTCTCTGCAATTACAAAACAAAAAAAATGTAGGTTCATATCATACCACACTGTTGGCAGGTGAAACAAAGACTAGTTCATTTGAACTTGCACAATATTAGTAGTAAATCATTTGATCAATGATATGTGTTGTTTATTCTGTCAAGTGTCATGCTTTCATTTGTTTTTTTGCTTTGCATTTTTGCAGCATTGTTGTCCATCCTGTTAATATCAGCAGTGGCCTTCACTACTATGAAGTTTATGGCATAGATTGCAAAGCACCATGGCGTGGACCCATTTTCCGTGTGCCAATTACTGTAATAAAGCCTATTGCTCTATTGGGAGAGCCACCAGTATTGTCACTTTCAAATCTTTCCTTTAAGTCAGGTACTCATTTTTATTCACTTGCTTAATTGAAGTTGCGATTTTACTTATATTATATATCTTTGTGCCTTTTGTTTTTTGTTTTGCAAATGCACATAGCACCGAAATGCTTGTGTTTTTGAAGGTGCTAGGCCTGTCGTGGAGGTGCTGCTCCAATCTGTGGCCAATGAAAGTAATCTTTGGTGTTTGGCGGGGGCCTCAGCCTTGCATGAGTTCCTTGCTAGGTCGTGGGTCCTGGATTCCTAGGTTCTTGGTTATTTTAGGCTTCTGGTCGTGTTTCCTTTTCTTTGTTTTCTAGTTTTTTGTTTTGGTTAAACCCCCTTTTGGGGTTCCTGGGAGGGGGTTTCTTTCTCCCCTCCCTTTTGTATCCTTTTTTCTTCTTAATGAAATGACACGCAGCTCTCCTGCGGAGTTCGAGAAAAAAAATGCACATATGTTAGCATGCCCTACATTCATGAATATTTGGAGTTTTTTTTAAGTGCTCAAGTGCACTTTTGGAGAAACTAGGTGCAGGCTGCAACTATGTGCAGATTTGACTTTCCTTAGCATCATCTTTCTATATTTATTTCTAATCTCAAAGATCCACCCAAAATGACTAGTTAATGGTGTTTTAGTCAATAAATGGTTAAAAGGTTAAAGGGTGAACCTTTGTCCCTTCAAAGTCTGTTTTCCCCACTTCTCTAGACATGCTTCCAGATATTTAATTAATTCCACTCTGTTTTGAAACAAAAGTAAAGACAACTTAGTTTGTTTTTATCTTTTTGTTTACAGGTCATATTGAAAGGAGGTTCATAAATGTGCCTATTGGAGCTTCATGGGTGGAAGTTACCATGCGCACATCAGCCTTTGATACTCCTAGAAGGTTCTTTTTGGATACTGTTCAGGTATACACTACATACAGATTTATCTTTGTTCCTATGACTTGATGCAAATTCTAACATCAAATTTGACAGATCTGTCCACTGAAGCGACCTATTAAATGGGAGACTGTTGTTACTTTCTCTTCACCTACCCTCAAGAATTTCGGTTTTCCTGTAGAAGGTGGCTTAACTTTGGAGTTGTCCATAGCCCAGTTCTGGTCTAGTGGAATTTGTAGCGATGAACCTACCTGTGTTGATTTTGAGGTGCTTTTTGTGTACTTAACAGTGTTTTCTGATAGCCTTAATCCTTGCTCGTGTAGCTAAATTTGTAAATAGACTGGTTTATTTTAAATGATTTTACGGCGATTACGCTAAATATGTTCATTTGCAACTTGACAGATTGTGTTTCATGGAATATCCATTGATCAGAAAGTAATTGCCCTTGATGGTAGCGAGTCACCCATGCGTATAGTTGCTAGATCACTATTAGCATCAGAGAAACTTGTTCCTGTTGCCACTCTGAACAAGGTTAGTCAAGAATCTACAGAAACCTGTGACGAGTTACTCTTTTTGCCATATATTGATTTTCGTGACTTGTAGATCAAGACGCCTTATCGACCAGTGGAGTGTAATCTTTGTTCGCTTCCCACCAGCCGTGATAGATTACCCTCTGGCAAGCAAATTATTGCACTGACTTTAACGTGAGTTCATATTTGGTTCTGGGATACCTATACATTCTAGTTTGTAGTTGATTTGCTTTCATATTCTTCTCTCTCTCTGAATCTCTGCAGTTACAAATTCAAACTAGAGGACGGCGCTGAAATAAGGCCCCATGTGCCCCTACTTAACAACAGAATATATGATAACAAGTTTGAGTCTCAATTTTATAGAATATCAGATTCAAACAAGGTACACTCATTTTCATTTTAGAAAATTATTTATTTAGTTTCTGTATCTCTTCAATGGAAGGAGTGCTTTCCAGTGACTGTTGGTTCTCTGGTGGTGATTGAAACACTTTACTTTTTACCTGTTCTGAATGCTAGATTGGTATTCAGTAGTACAGTATTCTGAGTATACTTTGTGTTCTCAGTCTTATTTCATTCTTCTCAAAATTCCATCTTGTTATTAGAAATGCTATACAATACTAAAAAAGAATAAATTTTGTGAGTTGTCTGGGAGCCAGAGAGGCGACGGTGGCCTTTATCTCCGGCAGTGCTGGTGAAGACTTGGTGGTGCCTCGAGGGAAGAAGAGAAAGATGCATGGGGGAGTGTGGCACAGTTCTGGTGGGCCTTGCCAGCGTCGGTGCGGTGCTGCGTGGGTGGTGGCACGCATGAGGCTTTGTTGCAGCTATTATGGTTTGGAGGGGAGGAGGTGGTTGTGTAGGGGAGGGAGGTGGGATCTGGGATGCCCATCTAGAATCCAATGGTCCAAAAAAATTCGACCGATGTCATCAGAAATTTTAGTCAAATGATAAATAGACAGTCCCAATATCAATTTGTGAAAGCTAATTGAGTTCAAGTCTTATTGGTAAAAGGATTGAATGTTCCCTTAAATATACAGTGTTCTGTAGGCAAAGGGAAAGATCTTGCTAAAAGATGGTTTTGTAGTTATGGAAATTACCTGGTGTGCGTTTGGGTATAGACAACCTCCACCATTTGTGAAGTTTGTGAAACGTGCATTATGCTCTGTTCCAAAATTTTCTAAAATAATTAATGGATGTAGTACATGTACGCACATGCCAAACTTCAGTTACTGCGGAATACCAAATTGGACCTTAATTTTTTGCATACGTGTATAACATTACATGTACTACATCTATGATTTTATTGAAGAATTTTGGAACAGTTCATGTATTTTTCAAAACGCGGGGGGGGGGGGGGGGGCGAAATTAGCATTGATATGATTAGTTGCTCCCTTTTTAGTTCGACCTACAAATCTGATTCTCCCTTACTAACTTAGAATGTTTCCTTTTTGTATTATGTAGTGCGTTTACTCTTCTGGTGATGTCTATCCTAGTTATGTCAAACTTGCAAAAGGCGAATACACACTGCAATTGTACATAAGGTACAACTCTCCCACACACTAAGTATTGCTGTATACATGGATAGATATGTTAGGCGTTTTGTGTTTTTGCTAATTCGTTAGTGTGGTGATGTATTTGTTTTTTCAGAAGATGATATAGTTAAATGTGAGTTAAGATAGAGAAAAGGTTATTATGATTCTCTGTAACTATGCACAACCAACACTGAGTCAGAACTCAGGACTGTACCTAAACTGCTAAAGCTTGGTTATGACCAAGAGGGTGATACTAATTGTGAAACATCTAGTATGCAAACTAGAGCATACTAGAGATTGACCCTTGTATTACCTCACTCCAGTACGATGTACTCTGGTGTTCTTCTGACTATACAATGTTTAGTTCGTTCTTACCTCAAAAATTAAAGGTTGATAGGAATACAAAATATGACTAGAGCACCAGTATTGAATGTTGATTACGGAAACAAAATATGATTTCTTTGATAAATGAGCATAAGTTGGCTTAGTTTTATGTCTTCTAGATGTGCATTTCTTTTGAAGCTTTTCTAAGTTGTTAATTATGTGGTTCTGTTGTGGTTTAATTTCAAAATAATTTGGTAAGATAGCTATGCATTCTTAGGAGGAAGTACAGAGAGGGAAAGGAATACATTTCTTTGCACCATATGATAACATGGGGATCTTTCGGTTATATATTTGTGGAGTTATCTTATATCAGCTGCTGTTGAGATTCGATAATTTCATCTATGATAATCTATACTTTGTTGCCTCCATACAAAAATCTATGGCTTATTGCATGAATATATCTAATGGATGGGTGTAGGCATGAGAATGTGCAATTCTTGGAGAAACTGAAGCAATTGGTTCTGTTTATTGAGAGGAAACTAGAGAAAAAGGTATTCCATCTAATACTCATGTTGCTAATGAAACCCTCATTTCAATACATACTTTATTGATGGCTTGTTGATAAATTTTCCTGTTGACTGTGCTTAAACATCAGCTCTATTGACATAGAAGCCATGTTATTTGTTTTTATCTTTTTGGGGTTGTGGGGTGGCCTCATATAGGTAAATTGCTATACAGATTTAGCTTAATCGAAAATGCTGTGAATTGTCCTGAACAAGGACTGACATTGTGTATTAACATCCGCTACTTTTATGTGGTTTTGTTCATAGGGCATCACCACCAAAAATGGTATCATCAATATGCACCAGGTTGCACGAATGGAATCGCAGTCCTGTAGAGGGTCGTAGACTCAATAGTCAATACTCAATAGTGTCATACTAGTTTTCAGATTGTTGCTCAGACATAGACCGATGAACAACACTAATTTTCAGGTTGTTGATCAGACATAGACGGAGGAACCACATAATTGTCTGAAATGTGTGCATTCGTTCCTGTAGGCTTGTTCTAGTAAAAGGTTGGTAACAGGCTTGTAAGTCAGCAGAAGATGTTACTAACTTCTTGATTGATGATCTTAAGAATGGCGGATAAAACACTGTATTCTTTTGCTCCACGGAACTTGCAGTGAAACGCTATCTTGTTACCATTAAATGTTTCAAAAGGGAGAACAAGCCTCTCTTTTTCTCTGTATGTCCAATTATTATGCAAGTTGCACGCAATACTGTTGATGCTTACCATGAATTTTGCATATCCAGATTCCAGAATATTGATTTACCAATTGCCGATACAGGGTTGATGTAGATGTTACAATCTTTTTGCAGGATTTCATTCAATTAAGTTTCTATTCTGAGCCTGATGGCCCTGTAATTGGAAATGGTATTTTCAAATCATCTGTTTTAGTTCCAGGGTACGTCCTATTTACATGTTCACTATTGTCTTATTACAATAACACCTTGTCACGAGTCACGACCATTGTTTACCTTTTTAGAGAACCTGAAGCATTCTATGTGGCTCCACCATCTAGAGAAAAACTTCCGAAGGTACATATCCTGTTGATGTATAATTTGATTAGATATTACCAGGGTTCGGAAAATCGGTACCGGCCTAAATCCCGACCGGGGGCCAGTAAGGGTTACCAGCCGGTTAGGTAACGGGAAAAACCAGCCGGCTACCGCCCAAAAAACCAGAGAAAACCCACTAAAATTGGAAAAACCACTAAAAAGGGCAAACACAAAAAAAATTGCATTTGGAATGTTTTAAAGCATATTTAGCTCATACAATAGGGAATCTAGCACAAAAAGACCTAAACTAACCTAGGGGGTGCATTACTCAATCACAAAAGACTCATGAGTTTAAATCCAACTCGACTGGTTTTTAATTTCCCGGTACCCACCGGGAAATCCGGTTACCGGCTAGTAACCGCCGGTTTTCCAAACCCTGGATATTACTATATCAGTTTTGTGATTTTGTTTTGGTGTTATATGTTGAATTACTTTGCAGAATGCTCCACCTGGGGCTGTTTTGGTTGGGTCCATAACCTATGGTACAGTAAGCTCATTCAACAAGAAAGACGAACAAAACCAGCGTGCCCCAGCATCTTATAGTATTTCGTATCTCATTCCACCATCAAAGGTCAGTAGCACAGGATTAAATTTTCAGTTCCCTTTCTATTTTACTATTATTTTTGCTGTTATTATGATCTTTACATTAATGCTAGACTGCTAGCTTAGGTGTAAATTCGTATCCAGGAAGACCAGAATTACCATATGGCTCTATTTTTTGCCTGTTATATGTTTTGTGCTCTTTAGTTTGTCTCATATATTCAATGTATTTGATATAATTTTGTAAAACTTGCAGGTGGATGATGATAAAGAAAAGGGAGTTTCACTTGGAACAAAGAGTATTTCTGAGCGATTAGATGAGGAGGTTCTCGCTTTAATAGCTAATTAAATGTCATCTACTTGAATTCATTTTTTTGTTGAAGTTAACACAATTATTTTGTTTCATAAGTTCTCGACTCATTTTATTATTTCCTGATAAATTCTTGAGTTGGAAGATGTTTGTTGGTAATAACTTAATTAATGCTAGGTCCATGTAATTTATCATTAATAGATAATTCTGAACTTCAGTTTTTGGAAATAATCATGACCAATGCCTGTTTTTAGATTAATAGATAAAAAATGGTTTTGCTTATTGCAATTGAAATTCCTGGGGAGTTATACAATATTTACAATGAGTTGAATGGCTAGGTTCGAGACACCAAGATACAGTTTCTTTCCGGCCTCAAGCAAGAAAGTGAGGATGACAAGTCTGCCTGGACCGAGCTTGTTGCTTCTCTTAAGGTAGTATTGACTTCTCTTAGTCATTTTTTATCTTATAATTTATGATACACTAAGAATGACCAGATGTAATAATTTATTTTATATGCCTGGTGTTAAATGTATCACTTTTTTAATTATCTGTCTATTCACTTTTCTAGTTGAAACTTCAGAGAATCTTGTATGCAAAGGAGCCAAGGATCATTATTCCTTTTTTTGTTGTTTTTTTATTGTCCTTTGATGTGGTTACAGAGGAATATAACTCAAACCTTCTGCACATTTTTATTATTTTGTTTACATATTTTATTGATCATGTCAATCTAAATTTGGTGGTCCATGCATGCCTGATATGGCTGCCATGTGGTAGCTAGTTGACAATTTTAACTAGAAGCATCTGAGATAAATGTAGGCATACTCAGTGTGCCATAATTTCTTTTTTATTAAGTATGCAAGGGTAAATATTGCCATTCTCTAAAGTCGACAGAGCAATTACACATGCCAAGGAAAGTTGTTCTACTAATACTCTATCTTTAACTACAATCTGTGTTCCATGTTTAAACAAACCATTCATCTATTTGATCGATTGACCATTTGACTTGCTTTTCATGCAGAGTCTTTCTTTTATTCAAAACTGTAATTGAAAGCTCTAATAAAAACCATTTTGCTTATTGGCATCTCACTAGAAGAGTAGCCTACGAAATTGCATGGGTAGCTGTTCCATTTTCTAATTAACAGTAGGAGTTTGTTTCCTATATAATTTCTGTTCGTCTCCAATTAATGGTTAGAGTTTGTTTTCTACATAGTTTCTTTTCCAACTTATGATAAACGGATTGATAGGAACATCTGATGACCATAATTTGCTGTCCTGTAAGATGTGGCTTAATGACAGTTGTTTTCCTTTTTCTTATTTTGTGAGAATATGCAGTTCACAGAATTACTGTGGTACCTCTAATCTTAGTTATTTTTACATGGTAATATATTAAGATATGCAATAAGATGTTATATCTTATGGATTTCTTGCTAAACATGCCTCATTCTTTCTATCTTTTGTTATTGAAATTGTGATCTGACTATGTTGTTTTCTGTAATGTCAATTAACCTTTCTTGGCATATTTCAGTCAGAGTATCCAAAATATACACCTTTGCTTGCCAAAATTTTGGAATGTGTACTTCAGAAAGCAACATCTGATGATAAGATTAGCCATCACAAAGAGGTAACTAATATTTCCTTTTCATTTATGTTGTCCTGCATCTATATTAAATTGCTGGACTTAGCAAACTATGAACAAAGGTGCTGTTCTCATATTAAGCACGCTTCTTGTTCAAATGTTCATACTATTTTACCGTCTCTATGATTGGATAGGTGGAACAGATTGGTTAATGCCTTTTTGAACTCACCAGTAGGGGCAACATGATGTACCTTTACATAAAGAACTGATCCATTAGTTGATGACTTGATGCAAAAGAATGTTATCATGTGTCTAATTCCTTCAGATAGGGAAAATTTTGCAAATGACAAAACTGGCATAAAGTTCATTCATATATCCTGAAGTCAATAAGCCAGCAAGACTGAATAATGTTAGACCTGAGACCAGTATTCACGCCGTCAGTGTTTAAGGATTGAAAACCAGAACTCATTTCACCACTTTTTAAGAAAATAAAAACTACCCGTGTGCATATGCTGATTCTAGCCAACAATCACCTACTCAACAGTCTTACATCTTTCACATGAAACATAACTATAGAACTTGATGCAAAAGAATGTTATCATGTGTCTAATTCCTTCAAATAGGAAAATTTTTGCTAATGACAAAACTAGCATAAAGTTCATTCATATTGTTTGATCTATGGATGAATAGATAAATCGTTATTGTATTGCACAACCCAAAGGAGCAATATATAGTACAAGATTTAAGGGATACAAGACCAAACCCTATTATACGAAATGACACTATTACTCTTATATCCTTAACACTCCCTCAAATGCAAGGCGTATGCAATAGCATTGCATTTGAAAGGATTAACACTAAAATAAGAAAAATCCAAAATTCGAATCTTGAAGTATAAATGAATATAAGAGTAATAGTGTCATTTCGTATAACAATCTTGAAGTCTTTCCTCATCACTTTAAGCTTTTGGGTGAACTGACCATTGTTTAAGAAGGCGGCCTGGGCGGCCGTGTAGGCACTGGGCGGTAGGGTGCCGCCGCGCCTTGCCACCTGGTCGGGTGGCTGGGCGGCGAGGCGGTCCAAGGCGGCCTCGGCATGGCGGTCTGCCAGGCGGGCGCAGCGGCCATGCGGCGCCTGGGTACGCGAGACGGCGACCAAGAGCAGGGAAAGGCGGCGACCAAGAGCAGGGGAAGAGGAAGAGGGACTGAGGGCTTACCAAGAGTTCCCTTCTACCTTGCCATAATCAGTTACGCCGCTACTGAGCTTCCCTTCTGCCTCCGCCTCCTATCCCCTTTGTCGTCTCCCCTCCATCGTCTCCTCCACCTCCCCGCCGCTGTGTCCTCCGCTGTCTCCCCTCTGCCGCCAACCCCGCCAGCTTCATGGCCCCACTCCCCCCCCGCTTGACAGATCTGTGGGAAGGTCAGAGGTAGGCGAGGCGGCGAGGGGTGGCGAGCGGAGGAGGGTGACGGCGGAGGGGAGAACTGAGGGGCCAAGATCTTCGAGGCAAGCGGCAGCTAGGGAAGAGCAAGATATGCGGGGGAGGCGGCTGGAGGTGGAGGAGATTTGCGGGGGAGGCGGCGGCTAGGGCGGAGAGATGGGGGAGGCGGGCGGCGGCAATTTGTGAGGGAGACGGTGGCGATCTGTGGGGAGAGATGGGGGAGGAGGCAGGCGGCGGGATCTGCGGGGGGAGCTGGACGAGCGGATGGGTTAGGGTTAGAAGATTTATGTAAGGATTTAATGACTCGATCTGAGACATTAGATCTTCATCGAATGGTCTGAAGGCTAACTAATTTTCTTGAACATTAGTTATAGGATTTGATAACTCGATCTGGAACATTGGATCTCCATCAGACGGTCCAAAATCTGACTTTTTCATCTAAACATCAAATATATACTTATCTTCTGCCTGTTGTCCTCATTTTTAATTCGGACGCCTAGGCGCTAGGCCCCACCTCACCGCCCGCCTAGTGCTTAGCGCCTTCTTGAACATTAGAACTAACTGGTGCATGCAACTCAATATGGTATCAGAGCTAAGAGGTCCTGAATTCAAGACCCAACTAACGCAATTAAAATAAAAATAATTGTAGCCCACTTCTATTCCACGTTTTAGATCTGAGAGAGCCTACACGCGAAGGATGTTGAAGTATAAGTGAATTGCTTTTCTCATTAACTTAAGCTTTTGAGTAAACTGGCTGGTTCATACAACTCAATACATATATTCTGAGGTCAATATGCCAACAAGACTGAATAATGTTAATACCTGAGATGAGTATTCACGCCTTCAGTCTTAAGGATTGAAAACCAGAACTGCTGTGGGCTCCTATTAGGGACCAAGGTCACATACAGCAGGAGAGGGAGGGCGACGTACGCAACAACGGTAGCTAGGACACTCAACAGCTTGAGGTCGAGTCCGATACGAGCAGTGGCAGTCAGAGGCGTGCAGGAGAAGAATTAGGAAAGAATAGAACTAGGAAGAGTCCAGGAAAAATAGGAAGAGTAGAGTCAGATGCATGTATTAGGAGGTTTCCTATATAAGTGTTGGTCATGTATGTAAGATGAGATAGAAGAATGGGTGAATGCTCAATCTGTATTGCATAACCTAAAGGGGCATATATACTACAAGACTCAACACAACCCTAAAATAGAAAATGACATAAATACCCTTAACACTCCCCCTCAAATGCAAGGCATATGCAATAGCATTACATTTAAAATGGTTGACACTAAAATAGAGAAAATCCAAAGTCCGTGTCTTGAAGACGTCGTCATAGCTTGCAGCTCTTGAAAAATTGTTAGGAAGATCGCCTCTCATCCAAAATCGTGCGGCGGCTCATAAAGCACAAAGTGCAGAGGCCGAGAAGGTAGAGGTAAGCGGGAGTAAAGTCGACCGCAGTAACACTACGAAGAGGATGTGGAAGGTGACACTAGTAGAGAGAGCTGTTAAATCAAGCCGAAGAGGGAGATAGAAGCATAGCGGCACAGATTGAAGCCCAAGACGGCGACAATGATGTGCGCAAGAAGCGCAACGGAGGCGCGGTGTAGAAGAAACGCGGTGGCCTTAGAAGCTCAGGGCGGCGGCATCATAAAGACTTTTACAATTTGCAGCGGCTCAAGGAGAAAAGTGACGACTGCGGCTATGCAAAAGGAAGGAGATGAACACATTCGATCCAAGAGGATGAATCGTAGCTAGCAAAGCAGTTAGCTAACTGACAAGGATTTTGTGGAATACTAGCAGTAACTCAAAATACTAGCACTATGCTGTGCTTGCCACTTCAGCCTTAGGGCCAGTGATGCAAAGGCGAAGAGTGGGCAGGCCAGCAAGGATACATGCATGCACAGCCAGCTAAATCCACCCAACAGAGACCTGCTCACTTCCAAAGTGGAAGCCAACGAGTCCTCTCTATCCGGCCGCCAACGCCTCCCTCCACCCATCGGCATCGTTCGCGTACGCCCCCCTGCGCTGCTTCTCCACCCCCAGCAGCATTGCACGCAACCAAGGTTCCAAAAACCAGAACCGGAAGAAATCTTGGCCGGCGGCCGGTAACGGTAACCGGGCGGTTACTAGCCGGTTACCGGAAAGATCGGTAAAAACCGGTCACAATTTGAAAATCAAAATTTGAATTTTGAGATGTTTTGAAACTGGTAACTGGAAAAACCGGCTGATAACCGGAAAACCGGAAAAAACCGGCCAAACTTCAAAAATCAAAAATTGATACCGGCCGGTTTTTTCGGTTACCGGTCTCCACCAGTAAAAACGGTAACTGGCGATTACCGGCCGGTAACCGTCGGGATTTTGAACCCTGCACGCAACCGCTTCGGTGAGAACCCGCCGCCTTGGGTGGGGAATGCCTTCTCCACCCTTAGCAGCATCGCACGCAACCCCTGTCACCGGATCTGAGGCGGCGGCTCGGCGAGGTGGCGCTCGGCAGTAGGCGCACGCGGGCAACCATGGCGCAAAGGCGGCGGCTCAGGCCGGCTTAGGCGAGCGCGATGGTGCGGGCTCGGGTGGGCGCGGCGACGGCGGAAGGAGGTGGCTATCCTCGGAAGTGGAGCACACTCCTCCTGGGGTGGCGGCGGAGGAGCTAGGTTGAGAACGCTCTAATACCATGTAAGATGAGATGGAAGAATTGATGAATGCTCAACCTGTATTGCACAGCCCAAAGGAGCATATATAGTACAAGACTCAACACAAGCCTGAAATAGAAAATGACAGTAGTACCCTTAACAATGTAACCTTTCAGGATTCAAGCAAGAAGAATTAATCTATTCTCTCCCAAATATTCTCTCATCTCAACCTATGTCTATGTCCCACTTCTAATACTCGAATCCCCTTCAAGACATGCTGTCTGGCCGTCCTCTGCACACGGTAGTTATCCTGTTGTGAACCAACATTCGCAACAAGAACTCATTTCACCACTTTTTAAGAAAATGAAAAATACCAGGGTTCATATGCTGATTCGAGCCAACAATCACATCGTCTACAGTCTTACATCTTTCACATGAAACATAACTATATAATTACCCAATAAAATTGACGTCGATTTGTTTACTATACTTCAACTGGAAAAATGATTGTTCAAAAATATGTTTCAAACATGTTTTCTTTTCCATGTCAAAGCTTGGTAATGGTAACTAAACATAATTGACAGTGCTCTTCACCCTCCCTTCAGACAGTATTGTCATTTGGGTGGAGATTAACTCTTTTCTCTGTCAGAATAAATGATATCAAATCATCAATTTCAAGAAAAATGCAGATATATTACTTCTATGCCACTATTCATGCTCCAATAAGTGATCTTCATTTTGGACTTGGTTGTCAGTATTCGTTCTCTAATAAGATATATTTGTTTTTGACTTTGTCTATGCTTTTCTTGGTGTTCAGGTTATTGCTGCAGCTGATGAAGTTGTGGACAGTATTGATAAAGAGGAACTGGCAAAGTTTTTATCTCTAAAACCAGATCCTGAGGACGAAGAGGCACAGGTATATAGATGAGTATTTACTAACAACTATAATCTGTCCTTTTTTCTAGTATTCTACTGAATGCTGCTTTTCTGAGATATTTTACTGCCTGATAGAAAACTAAGAAAAAGATGGAAGAAACGCGAGACCAGTTAGCTGACGCACTATACCAAAAGGGTCTTGCATTGGCAGAGATTGAGTCGCTAAAGGTGCAGCATCTTCCTTCAAATTTTGTATATTCCTTCACCTGAATATTGAATTCTCTTTTTAGTTTATATTATGTGCTCATATTTTACATTGCCATAACCTAGAAACTGGGACCTGCATCTTGCTCTTTGATGATCTACTCTAGAAACCTCTCTTATATTTGAATTTCTAGTAGTTGAAGACCTTACGTCAAATCTGTAAGCTATAATGAGATTAGTGTTCCTACTTTGTGCTCAGCCAATATGTAAGTTTTATACCAGTGTTACCATTGTTCTTCTAATGTCATAGCCAATGTTATCTAGGATTCTAGGGGTCGCCTTGGCATCCAGGCACAGGTGGTCCAGTGAGGTCATGATGGCCGGTCACCTCGCCTTGAGAGGCAGATTGAGAGGGAGAGAGGCAGAACCACAGAATTCGCTGTCGCTGCCGCCATTGTTGCTTGTCGTCGTTGCTGCTACCTACCTTGCTGCATGCTGTTGTTGTCGGTTGCCTGTTGCCCCCTTGCCAGTTCCAGCGGGAGAGGTGGGGGAAGCAAGAGAGGGAGGGACCGAGGGAGAGGCAGGGGGAAGTGAGAGGGACGGACCGACCAGGGAGAGAGGTGTCTAGGGTTATGGATGGAGTGAGGGTGGAGACTCACTTGAGAGAGAGTGGGGTGTGCTGGGGCATCTGGGTCAGGCCACTTTCTCCTTTCCCTTCCCTTTTATTCCTTTATCTTTTTCTTCTTAGCCTTTCTTCAGGCTGGCCAAGGTGTTCCCCAGGCGCTCAGGCGGTGCCTGAGCACCTCGCCTCGCTTGGGCACCAGAATAACCTTGGTCTTACCATTATGTACTGTCAACAGGATTTGAAGTAGTGCAATATTTTCTACTCCCGGGTGTAATTACACCTTATGTCATATCGCATAATGTAGGGCGTATCTCGCGCAACGGATAGTATGTACGTGTAGCAAGGTTCCAAAAACCGGAATCGGAAGAAATCCCGGTCGGCGCCCGGTAACGGTAACCAGGCGGTTACCGGCCGGTTACCGGAAAAACCGGTAAAAAACCGGTCACAATTTGAAAATCAAAATTTGAATTTTGAGATATTTTGAAACCGGTAACCGGAAAACCGGAAAAAAAACCGGCCAGAATTCGAAAAAACAAAAAATTCATACCGGCCGGGTTTTTGGTTACCGGTCTCCACCGGTAAAACCGGTAACCGCCGGGATTTTGAACCATGACGTGTAGTATACGATTATTTAAGACCATCTAGGTGGTATGAACAATTTTTCAGAGATAGTATGTACTTTTTTCCGACATACTCATTTTTATGTGCGTATATGAAGGTATTTACAAAATACGCTAAAAACTATGGACTCCCTTGCAATTTTTTTCGTATGGTTCACATTGGAGTATTTTATAATTAGTATACGCGTATATCTAAAGTGATAAATGAGTATTTCAAGTTTGTTTACGTGGTATGTTAGAGGTGGGTGTAAGTACACCCAGGAGTAAAAGGTATTTTTCTATACACGTGTATATTGTTAAGACTAGAATAGGATTGTAATTTATTTCCTTATATACTTTGGTTTCCATATCCGTATATGGCATATTCCTCTGTATATCCTCCTTGTACTCTCTTTATATATTGCCTTTTGGATCTCATGAATACATAATATTGATAACATGGTATTAGAGCCAGAGCTCCGACCTTGCTTCTTCCACTGCCATCGACGCCGCCCAGGCTGCCACCACCGCTGCCCAAGCTGCTACTGTCTCTACTGCACTTGACATCGCCTGTCGTCCTGACTGCTAGCCGTCGCTCTCGACGTCGCCCGTCGTCTTGACCACTGGCCATCACTCGTGTTCCGCTACCATTGACGTCGCATAGGCCGCCGCCGCCCAGGCCGCCATTGTCTTTGCGTGGGCCGCCGCTCTGTCAATCGTCGCTCCGCTGGCGTCCACCTCGTTGCCGTCGCTAGGCTACCGACATGGTCGCCATCCGCATCGGAGCCGCCTCCACCGACACGGGAGGCGTTGCCATCTGCGCCCTTCGGCCACCGCCCTCTGCGCGGCCTTCCGCCTCAGACTCCGCATCTGCTGGAGTCGCTGGCGTTCGGTCGCCACCTACGCGGGAGCTGCCTCCACCCGCGTGGGAGCCGTCGCCATCTATGCCCTTTGGTCGCTGCCCTCTGCGCCATTGAACCAATCGGATCTGATCGGTTTTAGTAGGTAAAAAGAAATAAAGCAAAAAAGAAGGAAAAAAGAAAAAATGTTGATCTAACCACCGTGCCGTCCAGCGCCGCCTACCGATGGCTTCCGTTCCATCAGCTACAATCTCATTATCAGGAACATAGCTCCATGGGACGAACTACAGGTTGTGGTCTTCTCTCATGGAGATCACGCTCGATGGTCTCCGCCTCTGCGACATGTCACCGGTACACTACGTCCGTCACCACTGATTTAGCCTCCTTCCAGGCAGCATACTTCTGCACCTCCTGCAGATGAGGCTGCCAAGGAGGCAGAGGCTGATGCTGCTGTTGATGAGATTTTCCAGTATGCCATTAACGCTTTCGAGCGCTGATGTGCTGATGAGGCCCGTGTTCACGCTCGTCTAGAGCCCCCATTACGTCACCTTCGTGTTTTTGGCTGCACCTGTTTTGTCCTGCTGCAGCCTCGTGAGCACACTAAACTGTCAGCTCAGTCAGTTGAGTGTATGTATCTTGGGTACAGTTCTGAGCATAAGGGTTATTACTGCTATGATCCTTATGCTCGACAGATTAGGATCTTACGAGATGTCTTTGACGAATCTCGTCCTTTCTTATATCGAGATTTGGCTCCTCGTTCTACTTCCACCATTGAGACAATCTCTTGGTTTTCTCTCCCTGACTCTTCACCCATTTCTCCCTTTCAGTCTTCCTCTAGTCTGTCTCCAGTGGTTCCTTCTGTACCTCCACCTCCTGTGTTGCCTCCTGTAGCACCGCCTATTGCTCCTGCAGCACTCCTCCAGACGTCCTCGTCCTTCACCAGACTCATCTCTTGGTATCTTGCCGACACTGATGTCGAATTCCTCTGATGATGCTCTTCGTTACGCCTTTTGTGACCGGACATCCCTTCAGCCTCTTGATTGTCTTGGGTTTACTACGACAGCTCATGCTCTCTCTGTCATTGAGCCTAATTCTTATCGTGAGGCTGCTTCTCATTCTGAGTGGCAGCTCGCTATGGTAGATGAGCTTGATGCTCTTCGACGTACAGAGACTTGGGATATTGTACCGACACCTGTGCATGCTCGTCCTATCATGTGCAAATGAGTGTACAAGATTAAAACCAGGTCTGATGGTACTATTGAGCGCTATAAGGCTCATCTTGTGGCTCGTGGCTTTCAGCAATACGGTCGTGATTATGATGAGACGTTTGTCCCTGTTGCCCATATGACTACTGTTCACACTCTTGTTGCGGTTGCTTCTGTTCACCGGTGGTCTATCTCAGCTGGATGTTAAGAATGCCTTTCTTAATGGTGTCTTGCATGAGGAGGTTTACATGCAGCCACCACCTTGGTATTATGTTCCAGATGGCCATGTCTGTCTTCGTTGTGCTCTTTATGGCCTCAAACAGGCCCCTCGTGTCTGGTTTGCGCGTTTTATCTCAATAATTACCGTTGTCAATTTCATTGTCAGTGCCTATGATCCTGCTCTATTTGTCCATATCTCATCTTGAGGTAGGACACTGGTTCTTCTATATGTGGATGATATGTTCATTGCTGGCGATGATTCCTCATTCATCACATACGTGAAGAAGCATCTCAGTGAGCAATTTCTGATGACTGATCTTGGTTTGCGTGGGATTGAGGTTTCTTCCATGCCTGAGGGTTACTACCCCTCTCCCAGCAGAAGTATGTCCAGGATCTTCTCGATTAGTCTAGTCTGACTGATACTCGTACTACTGAGACTCCTATGGAGCTATCCCGTCAACTTCGTGCTACTGATGGTGATCTTCTTGAGGATCCTACTCGTTATCGTCATCTTGTTGGAGTCTGATATATCTTATAAGCACTCACCTTGATATTGCTCATGCTATTCATATCTTGAGTCAGTTCATGGCTCGTCCTACTCATCTTCACTACAGCCACCTTCTTCGTGTTCTTTGCTACTTGCGTGGGACCATATCTCGTCGTTTGTTTGTCTCTAGCTCCAACTCACTACAGCTTTAGGCGTACTTTGATACGATCTGAGCCAGTGATCCTTCTGATCATCGTTCTCTTTCTGCTTACTGTGTTTTTCTTAGCTCCTCTCTGATTGCTTGGAAGACAAAGAAGTAGACTGCAGTTTCTCTTTCGAGTGCAGAGGCTGAGTTAAGAGTTATGACAGCTGTGACAACAGAGATTACTTGGTTGAGATGGCTACTTGCAGATTTTGGAGTACCTATGATGGGACCTACGACCCTTATGACTAACTATACAAGCGATATCAGTATTGCCCGTGATCCAGTGAAGCATGAGCTCACTAAGCATATTGGTGTGGATGCTTTATACACTCGCTCACAGGTGCAGGAGGGAGTACTCGCTTTACATTTTATGCCCTCAGAGTTACAGCTTGCTGATTTCTTCACGAAGTCACAGACTAGGGCACAACATTTGTATTTTCTTTCCAAACTCAATGTGTGTGATCCACCATGAGTTTAAGAGGGGTGTTAAGGATATAATAGGATTATTATTTGTTTCCTTATATACCTAACCTATGTAGCACGGACACGTGTAAAAACCGTCGTATCCGTGTCCGACACGTGTCGGACACGGATACGACACGGACACGTCTCGGACACGTGTCGGCAACGTATCGGCCGATTTCGGAATTAATTTTAATTTTTAAAATTCTCGATACGTGTCGAACACAGTAAATATACGAGTCGGACACGGCCTGGACATAGCCAGCCTAGGACACGGTCGGCCCAGGCCGGCCCATCCCTAACCATAAGCGCCGATTCCCAAGCGCATCATTCCCATCACTCGCTCGCGCTTCTCCGCATCGGCCGCTCGCACCACCACCCGCTCCCGCCGGCTCCTGCATCTCGCCGCCGCCCGCTCCCGTCGGCTCCCGCATCTCGCCGCCAACGACATATCTCGCATCTCGCCGCCGACTACATTTCCCGCGTCTTGCCGCCGACTACATCTCCCGTGCGTCGCCGGCTCCCGCATCTCCTCCTATGTAGTCTTGCCGATCTGATCATGTTACTTTTTCCCAGATTAATGGATTTCTTATTTCTAGAAATGGTATTCACATCAACAATTATCGCCAGGATTAACAAAACAATTCATGAGGTACATATTCCAAGTATACACTTTACAAATTACAAATTTACAATTTACATTATTTCAAATAATAAGCATGTGGAAACATAGAAAATAATACACACATATATATATATATATATAATTTATTTATTTATTATTTAAATATATATATAGCCGTGTCGGCGTATCGGTATTTTTGGGAAAACGGCGAATTCCCGTGTCAGTGTCGTGTCGTATCGCGTCGACGTATCCGTGTCCGTGCATCATAGTACCTAACTTTCTTATCTGTATATGACATTCTTCTGTATATCCTCCTTGTACTCCCTATATATATTGCCTTTTAGGCCTCATGAATATATACATGAATATATACACAATATTCAAAACATACACCCCCACACACACGCACGCATACATACACATACATACATACACATACATGCACATGTATGCATGCATACATGCATACTGTAAGGTGTTGTGGAAATAATAAAATTCTTTCTTTGATGACAGTCTGATGAGTCAGCAGAGGCATCTGCTAAAGATGTTTTTGAGGAGAATTACAAAGAATTAATTAAATGGGTTGATGCCAAATCTACAAAATATGGCACTCTGACGGTCTTACGTGAGAGGCGCTGTGGAAGACTTGGCAGGGCATTGAAGGTATATTCTCCCTACCAAGTGCCCATTATCTGTATTCTTAGCATTTGCAATTACAATTACATAGAACTTTGATGAAATTATATACTTGACTTTGTCAATTAGTTCCATGACTGGGTGCGTGCGGGTTCAAGTAAACGCATGTAGGCATTGCAGAATATCCATGGTCTAATGGATGTTATCCCTCTAGTTTACACATGGAAAATAATTGATGTGTCCAACACTGCAACATCTTCAACCTATTTTAGCCAACTTTCATTGGCTGTCAGCAAGCGGTATCTCCATGATTTGAATGGACAATATTTGTCATAGTTACCAAAAACAATGGAACCATAGGTTTAGTCCTTGACACGCAATAAAGTGCTGTTCCCTTAACTCATTTTGGTCTCTTAACTCACTGATATCGTTGATTTCCACAGTCTCATCAATCTTTGAAATCTATGATAGTAAAATTATTACTGTTTTGTTTATTCATGATCTGGGTAGAGTTTGCATCAAGCTCTGTTGTGACTTACATGCTATGGTTCAAGTGTGTTCTGGTGTCAGCACCAGGGTTACCGGTGGGTACCAGGAAGCATTTGCTAGCCCGGTTTGTAACTTCAAATTTGAGTTTTTGAACATAAAAGTTTGATTCCCTAATGATTACATTGTCTAACACTATTAGGACCTCCCGTGCTTGACTTGATGCTTTTTGCTATGAATTTTTGAATATAAAAGTTGAATTCTCTAATGATGTTTACATTGTTTAACACTAATCCAATGTATTAGTACCTCTCGTGCTTGACTTGATGCTTTTTGTTATAACTGTATTAGGAATTTTCAATTGTTAATTACCTGTAACCGGTTTTTAGCGGTTTTTCTCTGGTTTTTTGGACGGTAACCGTCTGTTTTTTTCCCGTTACCAGTTTGAAAAACAGTCCAAATTCAAAAATTGATATATGAAATTTTTTCGGTTTTTCTGGTAACCGACCGGTTACCGTTACTAGTCCCCCGACGGGATTTCCTCCGGTTCCGGGTTTTTGAACTTTGGTTGGCACTACTAACAAATTATCAATACAACAACCATCGTATTTATTATACAAACTCTAGTTAATAGTGAAAACAATCTTTACAGTATCAATAGGATATTATTGCTAATTTGCTATTATACCAATCAATTCGCTGCATGATATATTGGCGAAGTAACAAGGATGAAACTTAGAATATTAGAGTTTAGAGACCATAATCAACAAGGTTGAAGGTTCCAAACCAACAAAATTACAAGACTAAATTCATCATTCCTAAAAATCCTGGCACTAACTTTATTTTTCTGCCGTCAAAAATCATATTGTTTCCTTTTTGAGAGAGAGAGAGAGAGAGAGAGAGAGTACAAGAAGGACGCACACCACACGTAGACCCTACTCACGCCACACGCGCGTTCATTGCACACGCTAGGAATTTTGCGAAGGCTCAAGGGCCTCATGGAGCGTGGACACACGCTTTCCTATTGAACGCACACGTGTGCGTGTATTCTGATTAAATAAGACACCGTGTCGATTCTGGGGATCGAACAAGAGTTTGCTCCCACCACCCGTCCTTAGAAACCATATTGTTTTTTATGTACCTATAAACTCATGCTGATATTAGCTGTCTTCGTGATGGTTAGGTTCTAAATGACATGATTCAAGATGACTCCGAGCAACCAAAGAGAAAGCTTTACGATCTGAAGATCCAGCTGATTGAAGAGATAGGATGGACCCATGTATCAGCCTACGAAAAGCAGTGGATGCATGTCCGCTTCCCCCCATCTTTCCCTCCATTTTAATTGTCAACAGAGTTATTTTTACTATATGTTTCAGCATCAGTGGTTTCAGTACTTCGTGCCATTGTTGGATGCAACAGTCGTTGTTTCGGTGGTCTTCCAATTGGCATTTTATTCCTTGAAATGGTAATAAGAAGCCGTGCGCTGGCACGTTGGATTTCGGATTTGTGCCTTTTTTTTTGGCTTATCATCTCTGGTTCCAATTCCTGACTTCAATGATGGAGATCGTCGATTATCGGTTGCTTTCAGCATGATCGTATATTCGTATTGCAGTATAAAAATCACGTGGAAAAGGTAGGATGACTACAAGAGTAAAGACTGCTCATAGCCTCCACATACACGGAGCACCTGATATTTGTTGGTATGTCATACGTGTTGATCCGGTACTGAATTTGATTGATACCGAATCCGGAAAAAAAAACGGAATATCCGGGCGGATTCGATAACGGTATAGGATATTGAGTGTCGGATTTGGTAACGGAATCGGGACAGCTATTATCCGACCGAATTACTTCGGTAGCTGGATAGTGGGATAGTTATTGGACATATAACCGGCAAACCTAACCCTAATGCTGATACTGCCACCAGCCCGCCATGCCCACGCACTCTTCTCAGCCTTTCTTGGTTTCTTGCGTGAGGCTGTGACCCCCTAAATCTGAAATCCCCCCTCCAATCCCCCATTCTCTCATCCCCTTCGGCTGCTCCGGCCTCCACTAGTCTACCTCTTGACCGTCGTACGCTGGAGTCACCTCACCACCGGAAGCCACATCCACTCTGGGCACACCGCCTCCAGGCATCGACTGCGTCGCCTCCAGTCTGGTCGCATCCACTCTGGGCACGTCGCCTCTACGGCTCCATGCCTCTACCTGCTGACCTACATACGTCGAGTCCCTATTGGCCGCCTCATCCACTTCGGCACGCCACCTACAAGCATGCTGGAGTCTCCACCGGCCGTCGCATCCACTCTGGGCACACCGCCTCTAGGCACGGACCGTGTCGCCTCCAGTCCAGTCGCATCCACTTTGGGCACGTCGCCTCTACGGCTCCATGCCTCTACCTGCTGACCTCCATACGTCGAGTCCCTGCCAGCCGCCTCATCCACTTCGACACGCCACCTGCAAGCACGCCGGAGTCTCCACCGGCCGCTCTTGTGTTTGGCATCCAAACTTTGGCTTGCTATTCTCGGCAGCAATACATGTTGTGAAGTTATTTAGTACTTGGAATCAATGCATGTTGTGAAGTTATTCAGTACTTGGAATCACCTTAATGGTTGACCTAGATGATGATGTACGCATTTGCTCATTGGCGACAACTAGGATATGGACTAGTAATAGGATTTTTTTATGTAGTCTTAGCTTTGGACCACATCTGCATGGCACATGGCCCCGTTTGTACATGCAATCCTAATTTTTCTTAACTTGTAAATTATCTGAATGATTAACATAATAGTAAAACCTCAATATATACCTAGATTCTATGGAGAACTGAGTA
Source organism: Dendrocalamus latiflorus (assembly GCA_017311315.1). NCBI lineage: Eukaryota > Viridiplantae > Streptophyta > Magnoliopsida > Poales > Poaceae > Dendrocalamus > Dendrocalamus latiflorus. The sequence continues at coordinate 29,038,834 of CM029633.1, forward strand.
GTTTCTTGAATCTTTGCTCATTTAGTCATTTGTTATTCCATCAATCAGTTATTTGATTGTTGTACTCATACAAAATAGGAAGAACAAATACTCAGTGAATTTTGATGGCATCTGAAAGTGGAAGTGTGGGTGTGGCTTCATCTTCATTTGCAACACCCACACTTACATCTTCATTTGCAACACCCACACTTACATCTAGAGGAGGACCGACGCAAACTAAAGGTGCTCCCAACAATTGGTAGTGGCATGCAAGGGTAAGGTATAGAGGGTAATCCTTCAGCTATACAACAGAATATAGAAGATGAGCATGTCAAATATTTTTTTGCAGTCATGGCTGTTATCTAGTCATTTTCAATTGGATACATCCGTAGCAGCATGCATGTCATTCAATGTTGATTTGATATTTCTTATTTTCTAGAAGCACTCACTATTCTGCCCCCCCCCCCCCCCAAGGAAACCATACTGTGATGTTCGTGCTATGCTTGGAATTTTGCAAGAGCAAGACAAGGTTGGTCATGTCATCCTATATTCATGTGTTTCTTGTATTTTTGTGGTTATGGAACTTATGTTATGTACAAATTTATCACTAATGTTGGTGTGAAACTGAAATACTTGGAAGTTGGAAACTTACTGGTGGAGACAATGGTGTTTGTTTGATCATATCATTGTCTCCGTTCTTTAAGAATATGTGACCTGTTATTGTGTTTATGAAACTTACCGTAATATTTTGGTATGTAATGCCCTTCTCTGTGATTATATCACCATAATAATTTTAGAAAGTAGAGCTTAATAGTATTGGATTGAGTTTGCTATCATAGACGATTTCTTTGAATGGAAAGGTGAAATTTGTGGACCAAAGGTTACATGTTTCTGACAAAACAATGGCTGCTTTGCTAGCTGCAGAGCGCAAGCTAAATGATACAGGCTCTGCTGTGAAAACCAACAGGTCTCTTCTTGTCCATGCTTTTGCTATTGTTCACGATTTGTATTTACTTTTTACCATCAACTAATGAGCAATTTTTTGCAATGCTAAGACTTGCTTCTAACGTATCTTGATGAAATTTTGTATATTTGTAACACTTTTACACCTTTTTGAATAACAGATGACCTCCTTTATCAACGTTAGCTCCTCAAGCCTTGACACTAGATACCATTTATGAGAAATACCACTTTTAATCGTAAATGACACAAAAAAAAAGATAATATCATAGAGGTGAGAGCTTGGTTAAGAAAAGGTTTGCTCGGCAAGAGGAAAAAATGATATCACTAGAAAGGTACCACTTGAAAGATTTGAGGATATAACTTATTTATCACTTGTAAAAGATACCATTTAAAGGAAAAAGATGATTGGCTTCCGAAGGTCTCTTTTCAAAGACGTTGGATGATCGACTATTTCCGCTACATGACATGTGCTACGATGAATTGAACCGCTTCAACTTTTCTCCCGCTACACTACACATCTATTAGCTACGATCCATGATCTCTTATTCACACGGTTTCCTGTTGTTTTATACGGTAGAAAATTTATTTCGAGTTAGTGTAGCCTATACCGTATCCTATCATAATTGTACTTCCGATTTCACATAGTATGGATTGAAATTCTGATATGTGGTGTCTCACTACTGTGACCTGAATCGTTGCCGATGAAAAATCAATCTTGTCTAGCTTCACATGGTACAGATTGGCAAAAGCTAAATACCTGCATAAGCGTGGGTCCTTTTGGGTTATGGCTTATGGATTAAAATTTTAAATTGACTGTTCACAAGAGGTAATACACAAAGAAAAATAGTCACATACAATTTTAGCTAGTACAGCTGAACTCAATACATCTTTTACTATAATTTTTCTGTTGATCTTGTCTTAAAAAAATATATCATTTAAAAGCTAGTTATTATAACATAACCTATAAGTCGTAAGCAAAAAATAAGAAAAAAGATCAGCAATACGTGCAGTACTAGTTGCTCCGTTTGAAGCAAGGAAATTCTATAGGAATTGCTACAAAGGAATATAAACAAGCTCGTCTTGCTTGAACTACAGGGTGCAAACAGACCACTTTGTGAGGTACATGTCCCCATCAGCTGCCTGTTCAGTACTCCTATTTTCTGTAGGGATGGTACATTGCATTTCGAGAAGAAAACGAGCAGCGGGTGTGAGGCCAAGCTTTCATTGCATTAACCGTTTGGCGTTTCTCGTAATGCATTCTTGGAACTCTTCTCCTACTCGAATGCATTTCTGTTTCTCTCAGCATTGGAACTCTCGCGTGTATGCATTGAATCCGTCCAACCGTTTTAATTTGAACCTAATTCAAAACAAATTCTCAGATATTCGGAGTATTTATCGGATATAGAAACAGAAACGGATTTTTTTACTGGATACGAAATCGGATTCGAAAAAAATTTATCCGACAGATATAGTGCTATTCGAATAATTTATTGGATTACCGGGTTCCGTAAAAGGCCGCGCAAACCGGCGAAACCGCAAAGGCCCAAAGCAGCCCAGTATTGCGGCAACCCTAGCGTCAGGGCATTACTACTCGGCACTCGCTATCCTATCCAGTCGGAGTCGGCTGAGGCGCAGCCGCTGAGCTCACGACGCCGCCGCCCGATTCTCCTCCCCCACGGCACGGCGCCGCTGCTCCCGTGACCTCCGCGTCTCCCACCCCCATCACTCGCCGCCGCCTCCTTGTGGAGCAGCTGCACGAAGCGGAGGCACTCGCCGCGGGGGCCGCTCCCACAGCCGGAGGAGCGCGACCCGCTCCTCCTCGCCGCCCTCCGCGGAGGCCCGCTCCCACAGCGGGAGGAGCGCGACCCGCTCCTCCTCGCCGTCCTCCGCGCCGCCCGTCTCCGCGACGAGGAGTCCCACCGCCCAGGTCAGTGATAATCATACCACTTGAATCTGTTACCAAAGTGATTTTGTGATCTGGGTCATTGTATTGTAAATGAAAAATGCCCAAATAGTGACCACTTGAATCTTAAGAAGCTTCGGTCGTTGTTAATGTCATACTGTGTCATGGTTGAATCTAGCATTTCTGTGCATTGATATTTGTTCTTGCTTCGATGCCATTAGGGCTTAGGCTTTAGGATTATGATTCACAGCTTGATCTTCCTAATGCACCCCTTATAGATTAAACTTGAGACTGAGCCGTCGTTGCTGAAGAATCTTGTCAATTTGTCATTTTGGTTTCACAGCTTGATTCACAGCCTGTCAATTTGTCATTTTGGTTTCCGTGTTCTTGTGCTGATTGCTTAAGAACCTTCACCAGCTTATTGTAAGTGATCAAACGTTGGCAGCACAGAAAGTAATGACTTTGAAGTTTCAAGAACTAGCCTAGCATAACTGAGGTGCATGAAAATATGTAATGAAAGCTTTTGGTGTAATTTACATATTAATACCTCCATAAATAGTAGTAAGCTCAACATGTTTACATCTAGAAAAAGAACATGATCTGTTCAGATTTCAGAATTCTAAATTTATCTTACTCTACGAAATTATAATCCAAGCCCATAAAACAAGTTGTATGTATTTTTTTCTCCTTTTTCTCCCAATCATGTGAGAATTTCTAGGCTTAACAGTAAACGCAGTTCTTCCAATCTCACCTAACTTTATTATACAGCCAGTGAGCCAGAGATATAATTGGCTGTATGATTGTACCTTTTCCTTAATAACTACAAGTGACCAAATGTGCAAGATGACAGAGCCAGCACTAGATAAAATTAGGAAGAAGTCTTATCCTAGGGGAAAAAAAAATAAAAAACAGATAAGAATCACATCAGTACAAATCATGTGGATCAATAAATGGCAAGTTTTGAATTAAACAGATAAGAATCACATCAGTACAAATCATGTAGTATGGTTGATTGATCCTTATACTCGATATATATATGGTTTTTGTTTTTGTGCATTATCCGACAAGAGATAGATGGAGATGGACCCGGAAGTCCAAGCATTGTCGAGTGGGTTCTTTTGATTATTGTATTAACTATAGTTTTTAAGTTCTGACTATTTGTAAGAGACAACGCGTAAGGAAAAATAGTTGTATGTGATTTTGGCTGGTATAATTAAATTTGATATAGTGTCCACTATAATTTATTTATAGATTTCATCTTAAAAAATATATATTTAGAAACTAGTTATACAATAGAAAATGATAGGTAAACAAAAAGAGGCCAGCCGTGGTCCAATCCTTTCGCAAGCAAGTAGAGGGGGAGGAGAAGCGGCGGAGAGCAACCCTTACCTATCCTTCTCTCCCCTCACTCCTGCGAGCTGCGAAGCCGCCGCCATTGGGAACTCCATCTCCAGCCATCTCAAGGTAAAAAGCTTTCGACCCAAACTCACATAGAACACTCGATAGTGCATAGGAGAGCCATTCCTTGGGTCTGCTCAAATCGAATCGGGCACCGGTCTTTGCGCATATGAGTTGTTCGACCGTCCGTCTTTTAGGGAAGTATAGCTCGCAAGTTAAAGATTCGAGGTCTGTCTTGCGCGTGTAGGTTGTTCGATGAAATGTCTCGCGGAATGGGGTGCTTTGGATTTGGAGCTTGCCACTCATGGTGCTGGCCCAAACTCCCAATGCTTCTAAGATACAAGGCGTCGGTCAAATTTAGTGCCGCTTATGGCAACCTGATGGTAGCTTGCACAACTCATGGCAGGGAAAGAAAGATTCGGGTTTGTAGGCAACACCGTTGCTATTCATTCTTTCGTCAAGTGGGTACTGCAATGCGTTCTTTGGCTGCTATGCTTAGTTTCTCACACGCAAAGATCTTTGCTAGTCGGATGATTGTATTTTGCCCATAAATGGATATTTTTTTTTCTTAATACTATATCACAAGTTCACAACTACTTTGCTATGCTAAATTTGCTCTATTCATTTCTTGCCTCTTGCAGATCTCAATCAATTGTTTGGTTGACTTTTCCCCCTTTTATGATCCACTTCCTTGCTGTGAGCTTGTAAAAAATGAGCTCAAATCATGGAGCTCCAAAAGCTGGAAAGTCAACAATCAATTACCATCGGCTTCCATTAGATGAGCACCAGTTATTTGAGCCTGATGCATTTATTACTAAAGATCGTGATGCCACCCATCAATCAAAGCAAAGTACTCAATCAGGCAGCAGATGTACTAATAGAAGATTAACCACTCCCAAGTTAGTCGCAGCATTGACCGGGATCTGGAATCTTGTTGGCCAGCCAGAATCGTCTGGCGCAACTCAAAAATCTGTGAGCCATGGGATTTTGCATAAGGAAGACCCTGTGTGCTTTAGCAGGGACCAAAAAGGACACACATTGACATCTTACTGCGATGAAAGCTCAACTGGTCTCAGCTCTCAAACCTGCTTATCAACACCAAAATCGATTTATGAAGATCTTAGTTTGGTGAAGAAGATGTTAATGCTCACATCATGCAGCAGCGTGGTTGGCTCTTCTTCCACATGGGGACATGTGCATGCCACCAATAGACTTGGGAACAAGCACTATTTGCAACATCGGAATATATATCCCATGCAAACTGAAAAGATGGAAACTTATACTGTTTCCAGCAATATGGACACTAAGGAGGATCAGTGCTTCGGAAGGGATGATAACTATTCCAGTCAAACAAGAAACATTCCAACTGAGCTGTGTACTAGCTCAAGTGAAGAGGCTAATATCACACATGCTTGTGAAAGTTCTCTACATGATACTAAATCCTATGTAGAGATTTTTCAAGAATATTACGGTTCTTCAGTTTGCTCATTCCAGCAAATGGCGATTGACAAAGGGGCAACGATAATGCCAGGAAATCAGATGTCCAGTAATACATGTGAACATGTTCAGCTTGAATACTCAGCATGCACATCTTGTCTGGTGGGTGATGCTGCTGTTGTTAATTCAACAAATGCAGATCAATATACTTATGAGGAAGAAATGTCTCAGCAGCATTCTGTAGACAAGTGTTCACCAGTTGAATCATCCTTTCAGCATCGATTTCATGGTGCTGTTACTGTGAACAGGCATGCTGTGGCAGGAGCATTAGCTGGGACAGTAGTCAGTGTTTCTCTGCATCCAGTTGATACAGTGAAAACCATTATTCAGGCTAACAGTTCTGGACAAAGTTCATTCTACCACATACTACGGCGCACCCTTGTTGAGAGAGGTAATGTTTTGGATGGAATTTATACACATAAACCACAATATTAGCATTTTCCATAAACTTAATCTTATTTCCATGTACTGTTGCCTGTTGAGAAATATTATGTACTAGTTTTTGTAATGCTTGACAAATTTCTTCTACAGGTGTTTCAGGACTTTATGGAGGGCTTGCTAGCAAAATTGCTTGTTCCGCACCAATTTCAGCAATTTATACCTTAACTTATGAAATAGTCAAGGGAGCTCTTCTGCCTATTTTGCCAAAGGTGATTTTAGTTTCATTTGTCAACTGATGTCTATCTAGTGTTTCATCAGTGCACACTTTAATCTTGTACTGTGTTGTTAACTTGACATCTCTTCAGGACCATCATTCAATTGCTCATTGCGCTGCTGGTGGTTGTTCTAGTATTGCAACGTCCTTTGTTTTTACACCCAGTGAATGCATAAAACAACAGATGCAAGTGGGTTCACAGTATCAGAATTGCTGGTATTGATTTTTTATCACCTCTTTTTGGGTTGTTCATTCATTTATAGCTTTATTTTAAAAGCTTCTTTTTCTGTGCTAATAAATAATAAGAGATTAACAGAAACCTACCAATTTATCACCCCAAGTTCTGCATCCTGACAATAACCTGCCTTTATGTCGCTTTTAGAAATTATTTGGCCACATTGCTCTCAGTTTACCATACTCTTCTTCATTCTCTAATAAGAGTTTCATGCCATCAGGAATGCTTTAGTAGGATGTCTTCAAAGGGGTGGCATTGCTTCATTATATGCTGGATGGGGTGCTGTTCTTTGCAGAAATATCCCACATTCCATAGTAAAGGTATTTCAGTCTTCAAACGATTAATTTCAGTCTTCAAACGATTACACTCAAGTTCCAAAGTTTAATTTTAGAGCTGCTTTCGCAGTTTTTTTGGGTGTTTACAGAACATGATGGCCTCTTTGTTGAATCTACAGTTTTATGCCTATGAGAGTCTGAAGCAATTTCTGTTGAAGTCAGCACCTGCTAATGCTAAACTCGATTCTGGCCAGACAGTTAGTTTCCTGAACCTTGTTAAACCATCTTATTTTCTATGTTATCATTAGTCAGAATTGAAGTAGTACTCATTGGCCATTTGTTATCACTAAATTATTTTTTCATTGATGCCTTCTTACCTTAAATTTCAATATAAATACTTTGACATCCCTTGAAATGTCAGATTATCTTATAAACATTGGTTTAATCAGTCAGAATTTAAGTAAAACTCCATCAGTAACTTTCAGAATATTTAACATGCTTTACAGGATGTCATGTTACCAATATGTTGTATGTATGAACTAATACTTGCCCATGGATCTGCTCGTTAGTATATCTATACTGTATTGTATGCTACTGTTGCAAGAAAAAAATTAAAACCTGCTAGCTGCTTGGGATCGGCTCATTTATAGTTTGACCTGATCTCAAATACAAAAAAAAGGTCAAATCAAGCCTGAGTCATCTTGCTAGTTTAACTGAATAACTTCCAAGTTTGAGTTCAAACTGGCTCAGTCATTTTTAGCTTAGTATAACTACAGTTCGTATTGTACAGTGTTCAAATGAGCCTACTTGCTTTGCATTGAGGCCCAATAGGGCGAGGTATACACAAAGAAGATATACAAGAAACCCCCTATTCTAGTGAACAATTACAGCAACATGTATACACACTAACATACAGTATATATATGCATAATGTCTGTGTATGCCCTTCATTCATATATTGTACACTGAATTGTTTTTCTAGTCAGATGGTTGAAGTTTGATTGAAAACCAAAAACTTGGACTTAGTAACCCTTGCCTATTTGCAGCCATTCATTGCTCTTTCTCTTTTTATTCTCTCTCTGCCCTGATCTGCACGCCATAACACTGTTCACTGTTGTCCTCAGTTCCTCACCATTTTCTTGTTTGTAGTAATGTTACAACCCAATTGATTGTAGTTACAGTATATTCCACCAGTAGAAAATTTTCTTGTAGTTTCCACAATGGTCTTCAACATATACACAAATTTGAGCATCTTACTTCATACTTCAAATCCAACTCAAGTCTGGTAGACCTAGGTATGAGCAGGTGATTCCACTTCCTGGCCTTGGATTTGCTCAGTTTACGAAACGGGTTGAGCTGAACCAACAAGATTCCATCTTGGTTGAGCTTGATTCAATTACGTATTGGCTATTTCTTATTTTAGTGTGGAGTGCTGGTGGGTCAAACCAATTAAACTAATTGATTTGTTTTTGCATTACAGCTTTTTTGCGGAGGTTTTGCTGGGTCAACGGCTGCTCTGTTTACAACTCCATTCGATGTTGTGAAGACACGAGTACAGTTACAGGTAACGTAGCACATGCTTATGCCACATTCCCAGTTAGTATATATCAGAACGAGTAACTTCCAATTGTGATTTTGTCTACTTCAACTTGTTATTTTAATCTAGTTTAACTGGTTAAGATGACAGAAATTCACGCTTTAGCCATATTCTTTTTCAGTTTTAAGGACTTGTTTACATTCAAAAGTAAACTAATGGTTGCAGCAGAACTAATACCGAATACTTTTCATGTTTATTAGGCACTCAGACCCGTTAGGAAGTATGAAGGGGTTCGTCATGCACTCAAAGAAATTTTTGAGCAAGAAGGGTTGCGGGCTCTTTACAGGTACAAACGTTTATACACTATACTACAGACTTACCATGTTATTGAATTTAAGTTCTTTTTCGTTCTTGTCTATTCATGTTGAAAGCGTGAATATTATCAAGCAACATCTTTGTTTCCAGGGGTTTAACTCTAAGGTTGGCTATGTATATATCTCAAGGGGCTATATTTTTTACATCCTATGAGTTTCTCAAAACAATCATGTTTCCTGAACAAGAGCTTCCTGCAAGGAGCATTTGATCATGAAATGAAAGGGCATGGTGCAGCACCAATGAAAGTAAAGAACTTGTATTTCTAGGTCAATCTCATGAACTAACATCTGGGATGGTCCGACTAGAGGATTGTAGTTGTGGTTACCGAACCACCCAGCGTCTTAGGTCTTGTTAACAAACTTGTGCACATTACATTTTTGGATACATAGGCAACCATACTTGTTAGTAACCATTTTGAGTAGAAATCATTCATCTAGGCAACAGAAGTTTTGTATCATCAGCAAAGTTGACATGTAAATTCCCTTTCGGGGAACATGTGACTGAGTGTATCCTGGTTTTGTATTCTTACAGAAAAGATAAGGGACATCTGAGTTTTTAACATGAATTTTTCCTCTTTGTAACGTCCAAAGTTCGCAAGTACCTCATTGCACTAACTTGAGTTTGGGTGCTCTCAACTGTTAACTCAAAACTCAGCTCCTACAGTTATCAGAATTCAGAAATTCACAATACCCAAGAACTAATTTTCTTCCAGTTGTGTCGAAACCAACCATTCCAACATCTACGTGGTACAGAGTATTACAGGCAAACACATGCCGCGCAGCAAGCACACACAACGAAGCTGCACATTCTAAGCTCTCTGGCACCCTACCAATTTCTTCCGAAAGCTGGATGCATGTTCAGATTAGAGTACCACCCGAGTGTTGATTTCCAGTCAAACGGTTTCACAAACGTGTACTCAACACATGTGCGTGCTTAAAGGGTTGACTCAAATTAGCGTATCAAGTAGGACTGCAGGAGTATCAACTATCGACTCTCCGTTCATTTTAAAATGTCTTTCTTTCAATAGATCGTAAAAAGCACTTCCGTGAACAAAATGATGGAGCTGTCCTTAATTGTTGCCAAACCAAATAGACCAACAGATTTGTTTGGTGGCTTTGAATGATTGGCTAGCTGATCCAGTCAGATCATTGAGGAAGCTGTCATTTGCAAGAACCATCAAGAATTTGGTACTTTCCTGCCTTGCTTAGCTGCTTTCTAAAAGTAAAGGCCCGAACAAGTTTGCTTAGCTACACATTGCATCAGCATGGGAAGCAAGACCTCGATTTCAGAACTGCTTACCAGCAAACAGTGATTCCTTCCTCCAAAGCCAAAGGCTAATAAATCACAAGGACGTCAAATTAAAACTCTGGTCCTACAATTTCAGCCCCTGCGTGGCAAATTATACATCTACTTACATGCATCCATCCATGATCTATACACTTATCATGACCTCGATTACAACACGTACACACGCACACAAGAGAGAAAATTGAAAGGTAACATTATTATTCCTAGTTTTGTTCCAACTCTATGTGCGGTGTTGCACGCATGGGACGCTGCGAACTACAAACAGCTCAACAAGTGACCGACGGTGCCAGCGGCACCGGCGCGCCGGCTCGCCGCGCGGGCGCGAACCTGGCCGTGAAGTCGGGCTCGCACTCCCCGAGGCTCCCGTCGTCGAAGTTCTGGGCGTAGCTGAGCGGGTCGTAGTTGAGCCCACCGGCCCCGAGGACGTACGTGCGGTAGTGCCGGCGGGGCAAGCAGAGCAGCCTGAGCCTGCGCCGCTAGGCCGAACCGGCCCCAGCAGGACGTGACGGCCGCGCTCGTGCTGCGGCACACGTCCACCACGACCACCTCCCGCTCCTTTCCCATTGCCGCCGGGAGCGCATCCGAAGAGCACCCACGCGGCGGCCGGGAGGAAGCAATAGTGCAGCGCTCGAGTGTGCGGTTTGCGTCGTGCGCGCGCGCGCCTGGGTGAGGGGCGAGAGCGCTGTGCCGTACGGCCCGTGCGCGCGCGCGCGCTGCAGAATGCGCAATGCCAAATGATTGGATATCCAAAGAGGAGCACTGTAGTATTAGTACAACGTGCGTGTCACGTGTGTTTGCCTGATGTGCGGACGTGCTGGGTTATGGTTATGGATTGCAAAGTTGCAACGGGAGATAAAAATCGTGTTCGAGTCAGGAGCTCGGGATAAAAACAAGCAGAATCTATCTATCTATTATTTTTATATTATTATAATGATAAAAGCCACCACATTCACACTTATGGACAAGAAATTCCCACGTTAATCGAAGGAAATAGAGAAAGATCTACACTGTTGATCGTAGTTGGTACAGATTATAACTGGCTAGATTAAAAGGAAGAATTCATACAAATTACAATCTAAAAATAACTGAAATTAAGAATAAAACTAAAATAAAATTAGCAATTTCATTTCCATACGAATTCCTAATAAAATCCCCAAATAAATATAATTATAAATAGAATTAAACAAAAAATAGCAATTGAATATGAACACAAATTCCAATAAAAACAACTAAAATTCAGAATAAAAATAAAAAAATTACCAAATATAATTTTCACATGAATTTCAAAGTAAAATCCCTAAATAACTAAAATCCAGAATAACTACGCATTGTGGTAGGTCCATATTATAACGATTTAGATTTAAAAAAGTTTATGTCAAGTATAATACATAAATAACTAAAATTAAAAATAAATAATAAAATAAAATTAGCAATTTGATTTCAAACTGAATTCCTAAGTAAATTCTCTACATAAATATAAACCATAATGCAAATTAAATAAAACTAGCAATTGAATTTGTATACAATTTCCAACAAAAAATAATTGAAATTTGGATTAAAAATAAAATAAAATTAGCAATTTGATTTTTATTCGAATTCCAAAGTAAAATCCATAAATAACTCTAATTTAGAATAAACATTAAAGAAAAATTAGCAATTGAATTTGTATACAAATTCCAATAAAATAATTGAAATCCATAATAAAATTAAAATAAAATTTACAATTTGATTTTCACACGAATTCTAAAGTAAAATCCCTAAATGAAAAATGGAATAAATTAAATAAAATTAGTATTTTGATTTGTATACGAACTCCAATAAAAATTAACTCACATTTGGAATAAAAAATAAAATTATAAAAAGGATTGCCTAAATGGTGTCAGAAGAAACCATGAAAAAGTGCAATTGTGTTGCTTTCTCCTGCAAGTAGACATTGACCTATGGAGAAGCGAAGAGCTGAGACAGTGACGGCGGAGATGAGGATAATGTCATGCTGCTCACCGGAGTCGTTAAACGAAAAAACTAGAGTCAAATGAGCCAAGGGCTGGGATGATGAGTGGTGAGTGTCAACGTTGTTGAAGTAATTAGTGGCCAAAGAAGCTTGATGATGGATAAGCTCTGGAAGAGAGAAGATGAATTAGATAACTAGGAGCGTGCTATTGCTAGTGAAGAGCATGTCATCATCCGCAACGGAGAGAAGATTCTCCATATCATTAGGCAGCGACTAGAACAAAAATATCAGTATCAATGAAGATGGGAGATCGTCACAGTTAGTGAGGAAGCGACAATGTTGAGTTGGCCAACATTGAAGAAGGGTGACCGGCACGATAGAAGTTGACATCGAGCATGTATAACATCATGCATATGTATATACTTGCGTGCATATGTACGAATAGAAGCACATACATACAGAAGGAGAGGAGCAAAGAGCTCAGAGAAGATATGAGACAGTCATAGGGAATAGGCTCAATGCCACCGGAGAGAGCGTGATGGCTGTCCCTGGCATAGATAGGCGATAGTCAGGGGCGGAGCCAGGAATTGGATATGGAGGGGGCAACATGGACTTGAAGCAACAGGAGATTCCACTTCTACGTTAGTACTTGAACCAACAGGCTTAAAAAAACTATGAATTGCCTTTCTCTTCTTCATATCATCTAAAATTGTATAGGCAAAGATACTATGAGTCGGGAGAGGATCGGATCAAGAGATAAAATTGTATAGGCAAACCGTTGACTAAGAGATAAAATGTCTTACCAAACTAAATATTTTGAAGTAATCAAAGTTAACTGCAACTCTTCTAGGATTGAGAGGTCTCAAGTTGGCAGTAACACCTTGCTCTACAGACTATAATCAAGTATTCAAGTAAGACTTCACCCGTATAATGAATAATCAATGTTTCAGCTGACACATTCACATTCCTTTGTCTCACATGCCAATGCCGAATGCCTCACCGTATACTCGTATAGAGATCAGATTACTGATTACCTGACGGGGAGTCGGGGACGGCCGGACGGGCGGACGGCTCACGGCGGACGCGGACTCTCCACTCTCGGTTGGTGTCGCCGCGTCGCTTCGCCTCCTTCTCCTGAAATGTGAAGCGTCGCCGTGACTGCTGCCTGCTGTCTAATTGGGCTGCATACAGTGGGCTGGGGGGGCTGGGCTGCATCATCGCTGGATGGTTGGGGGTGCCAGGCCCCCCGGCCCCCCTCTCTCCGCCACTGGCGATAGTTGCATATGTATGCGTATTGATGTGGCAACAGCTAGCGTTAAGCAATAATTAGAGAGAAGTAGAAGATAACTATGTGGAAAGAGTAGCAGCTAAGAGGGATCGATCAAGAATTAGACTTGCTGTTTGAGGTTAAAGTAGAAAAAATATGGCGAGAAGAGATAGATGACACATGATTCAATAGAGCAGCCAGTGTGTGAGGGAAGATAAGTTCAAAGAAGGTCGCGCCATGGTGTATCAGTGTATGAGCAATGTATTCTAATACTACCATGTAATGTAATGAGATAATTTGCCATATACATAATCAATGTATTGCTTGAGATTAAATAAAGGTACACATACATCCATATATTTTAGAAAGGAGTAGCCAAAGGAGGAAGATTAGGGGCATGCAACTACATGATCCATGAATGATGGAGAGTGGTTATGTTTCTCAGAACCCCAACACCTAATCATGATCAATGAGTTTCTTCTATCAAAGTCCTTCAATTACATTCCCTCAGTTGTATTTTCGTTCAAATGTCTATTGTCATTTTCAATATTTATGATGTTTTAAAATATAAATAGCCTATAAGATACGTGAATATATTTTTGAAGTATATAAGTAGACATGTTAGCATCAATGAAGATAGGAGACCCCCGTGATTAGTGAGGAAGCCACAACGTTGAGTTAGACAACATCGAAGAAGAGGAGCGATCGACATGGGAAAAGAGGACATCGAGTATGTATAACATCATGGATGTATATATACATGCATGTATCCATACGAATAGAAGCACGGATGCATAAAAGCAACGGAGCAAAGAGTTCGGAGTAGAGATGGCGCAGCCATAGAGAATATGCTCGGGGCCACCGGAGAGAGTGTGACAGGTGTGCCTGGCAAGGATCGATGACGGTTGCACGTGTATGCTTATTTGATGTCGCAGTGGGAAGCATTAAGCAATAATTAAAGATAAGTAGAAGATAATTATGTGGTAGAGTATTTCATTAGAAGCCTATAAATATGTAAATATATTCTAAAGTATCTAGATTATATCATTTGATATTATAAACTTTGAAATATATCTGACCACTTCAATGCTCGGGCCACCCTAGTTCTTCCTGAAAAATATAACGCACACAGGGACAGAAGTGCAACTATCTCTTGACGTAACATTTGTGGCGTCGCCTGGTCCTGGCCTCCTGGGTGCTTCGGATCGGCGCCAACTTGAAAAAGGACGACCTTTTCTGTCCTTTTATGCTTTTACATGGAAAAGATAATTTCCATACGGGACGAGTGCCTGTTTAGCGTATACGGACGGCAGAAACTGCACAGTGCGTTCGTTAGGTTACGTTTCAGAAGTTGCAACTATCGGATTCGCAACTATCAACCAAGCAGAAGGGTGAAACGGTATTCCAGCTCCCAACTGATGAACTGAACCTACCAACTCAAACTTCTTGAACTGAACAACCTACCAGCTCAACTGCTTACTGCTTAGCCATCTCAATTTAGCCCAAAGTGGCAACGTCTCTTCGCCACCGAACTGCCCCCACACGTACATAATGTCTGCTCCCTCTGCACACATGCATCTCCATTCCAGTTACCTTGGAATTGAATTGCAATTGGAATATCTTAAATGGATCCAACAAAATCTGCTCTCTTGTTCTTACTCTCATCTGCACTGCTCGCGGCCACGGCGGTGCACGATGCCAACACCCTCCAAACACACATTCTCACCGTGCGAGAACCGGATCGCATGGAAGCCGCCGGAGAAGCAGTCGTTGAGGCTTCCCAGGAGAAGGCGTACAGGCTCATGACATCCCGCGCGCAGAAGCTGCCGCGGCTGCACAGCGGGCAGTGCGACGGCGTGTGGAACATGGGCATCAAAGGCGGGGGGGGGGGGGGGGGGGGTCGTCATTGGGGTCCTCGATGATGGCATTGACGCGGGGCACCCGTCCTTCGGTGACGACGGGATGCCGCCGCCTCCCACCAAGTGGCGAGGCCGGTGCAAGTACCCGGCGCCACGTGCAACAACAAGCTCATGGGCGCGAGGGCGTTCATTCGGCAGGACCACGGCTGCTTGGCGGGCACGCACGGGACGCACGCGTCGAGCGTCGCGGCCGGCTCGTTCATGCACCGCGTGGATGGCGCGCCCGGCGCCGTGGTGTCCGGCGTGGCGCCGCGCGCGCACCTCGCGTTCTACCAGGTGTGCACAGCGCAGGGCTGCTCCAAAAACACGATCATGCAAGCCGTTGAAACGGCGCTGGCCGACGGCGTCGACATACTCTCGCTGTCCCTCGGCGACGACGACGGCCTCGGCTTCGACAAGGACCCCGTCGTCGCGGCCACGTTCTCGGCCATCATGAAGGGCGTCTTCGTCTGCGCCGCGGCCGGCAACAACGGCCCAACGCCGGGGACGGTCACGAACGACGCGCCGTGGATACTCACAGTCGGTGCAAGCTCACAGAGCTCACCTCAGTCTATCACCATCCCACCGTTCTCCTCGCGGGGCCCGAGCCACATGAACGGCGGCGTACTGAAGCCGGACATCGTGGGGCCCGGGGTAAACATCCTCGCGGCGGTTGTTGGAACCGCCCAAGATAAATGTTGGAACCGCCCAAGATTCACCTCACGCAGCAACGTGAGTTCCCCTCGGCTGTAACTCACACGAACAAAAAACAAGAGCTAGTTTGGAATGAGCACACATAAGAGTCTCAGCGACGAACGCCCTTGTGATTTTTCTCTGTGTTCTCCTCAAATGAAACAACTGATACATGACTATAAGTAGCATTGCTTACATGCATAGAGCAGCAACTGCTTGGCCAAGTCTTCATGCGCACGTACGCACGAACTGGTCGTCCTCCGCACTAGCCGCAAGACATGCTGCACGTCTTCCACTACTCATTCAACACATGCATGCAGCAACGTAACAACTAACTAACAGCCTGAAGACTAACTCCACTAACACATGCAACACATGCACATGCTGACTAATTCAAGTCATGATTATTCCCAACATTGCCTCCCCTAATCTTGACTTGCATTATTCACGTACACTTCATCACAGGAGGCACGGCTCGTCGTCGGCCGTCGCGAGGAGCGCCACCTCTTCCTTCTTCGGTTTGCGGCACTCGCTAGCAAAGTGCCTACGAACTCCGCAGTTGTAGCACTTGCCTTTCTTGGCGCGGCGCGAACGCCTACTTGCATCCGAGCTCATGCTGCTCACGTCGTCGTCGTCGTCGCTCCGGCCACCATGCCTCTCGCCGCTGCCGCGTCGTGCTCCTTCGCCGCCGCGCGCCCGCTGCTTGCCGCCGCGCTGACGCCGGCGCTCCTCCCACTGCTCCTCCGTGAGCAGTAGGCGCTGGACGCCGTCCGCAGCCTCCTCAACGCCGCCACAACGCTCCTCCGCCACGCGCAGCCTCCCGATGAGCTCCTCGAGCGACATTGTCTTCAAATCTGCGAACATCTCGATGGAGCACGCGATCTGATTGTACCTCGCCGGCACAATCCGCAGCATTTTCTTCACGACGCGCTCCTCCTCCATCTTCTCCCCAAGCTCGCGCAGCTCCGTGGCGAGGGAGCCGATCCGCACGGCGAAGTCGTCGATCGTCTCACCGTCCTTGAACGCCGCGTTCTCGAACTGCTTGAGGAGGTGCTGCGCCTTGGCCTCCTGCACGCGCGAGTCCCCCATCCGCCTCGACTTGACCGCCTCCCAAGCCTCCTTGGCGGTCTTCTTCACGGCGAGGCTGGCCTTCAGCTCCGATGGCACCGCGCGCAAGATGACGGCCAACGCCCGCCGATCCTTGGCGCGCTCGGCCTTGCCCGCCTCCACAGCATCCCAGAGCTCCATGCCCTCCAGGTTGACTTGCATCACGAGCGCCCACTCGTGGTAGTTCGTCTTCGTTAGCATCGGAAGCTCCATCACGCCGTCGGACTCCTTGACAACGCGCTCGTACGCCGCCATCAGCTTGCTGTCGAACTTCTCCGGCTCTGATACCAAATGTTGGAACCGCCCAAGATAAATGTTGGAACCGCCCAAGATTCACCTCACGCAGCAACGTGAGTTCCCCTCGGCTGTAACTCACACGAACAAAAAACAAGAGCTAGTTTGGAATGAGCACACATAAGAGTCTCAGCGACGAACGCCCTTGTGATTTTTCTCTGTGTTCTCCTCAAATGAAACAACTGATACATGGCTATAAGTAGCATTGCTTACATGCATAGAGCAGCAAACTGCTTGGCCAAGTCTTCATGCGCACGTACGCACGAACTGGTCGTCCTCCGCACTAGCCGCAAGACATGCTGCACGTCTTCCACTACTCATTCAACACATGCATGCAGCAACGTAACAACTAACTAACAGCCTGAAGACTAACTCCACTAACACATGCAACACATGCACATGCTGACTAATTCAAGTCATGATTATTCCCAACAGCGGTGCCACGGTCCGCGCACGGTCCAAACTTCGGCTCCCTATCCGGCACGTCCATGTCGGCGCCGCACCTCAGCGGGATCGCAGCACTGATAAAGAGCGCGCATCCAACTTGGTCCCCCGCGGCCATCAAGTCAGCGATAATGACGACCGCCGACACGTCCGATCTTCACGGGGCGCTGATCACGGACGAGACCCAAAGGCCGGCGAGTTACTTCGCCATGGGCGCCGGGCACGTCAACCCGGCCAAAGCCATCGACCCGGGACTAGTCTACGACATCTCGGCGGAAGAGTACGTCCCGTACCTATGCGGACTGGGCTACACGGACGATCAAGTGAACCGGATCGTTTACCCTGCACCCGCGGTTAACTGCGTCGAGATGGAAAGCACCAAGGCGAAAGACCTCAACTACCCATCTATCACGATGGCTCTGACTGGGGAGAGGCCGGCCGTGACAGCCAGACGGACGGTGACGAACGTCGGCGCGGGCAATTCGGTGTACCGAGTGGTGGTTCGTGCACCGGAGGGGGTGTCGCTCACGGTGAATCCGAGAGAGCTGCAGTTTCACAGGGTGAAACAAAAGACCAGCTTTACTGTCACCGTGAAAAGATCTCCCGGAAGCGCGTCCTTGTCTGGGATTTTGGAGGGGCAGCTTACGTGGGTGTCAGAGAAGCACGTTGTGAGCAGTCCGATACTACTACAGAAAGGCTAATAGTAGACGGCAAATCACAGACGGTTTTGTGAAACCGTCTGTAATGTAAACTATTACAGACGGTTTTAATTTGAAGGCCGTCTGTGGTATTTGTGGCGGGAAAAAGGAGTATCACAGACGGTTCTTACTTCTGAACCGTCTGTGATACTGGAATATCACAGACGGTTTTTATTAAAAACCGTCTGTGATAATCTGGGATTATCACAGACGGTTTTTTATTAAAAACCGTCTGTGTTGTGTCGACTATCACAGCCGGTTGTTGTTAAGAACCGTCTGGGAATGTTCACAGACGGTTTTTCACAAGAACCGGCTGTGATGTCCCTTTGTCTGTCATATTCTAGATCAGAGGTTAATATATAAGTACACATTGCTTCTAATAACTTAACTACAGAACTACTGAGACAAGAGGTCACAAATTAAAGGCAAATTTATTAATTTCAATTAGAGGCAAATTTATTACAAAAGTCGCACAGGTAAAGAGTTTCCCAGATTGTATTCTTTTGGGCTTCGTAAGCTTCTTCTTCCACTTGGGGACTTGGAGGATCAGCCGCTAAATTCTCGAATGCCGTTAAGATTACCCTTGTCCTCAGCACTTCCTCATGCAGCCTGGGCAAATGATCAGCAGCATCCATAATGTCGTACAGGATAGCATGAAAAGATTCCTCAGAATCTGCCGTTTCTGCTTGATTGGCAAGGCTATCCATCAGTCTCTGCAATGCGTGTAGAGCTTCTTCCGCATTGCGCACATTGTGGAGAAGAACCAGGGTGAGGGCTGTTTCCCTTTCTTGAGCGGCAGCGAGACGCCTCCGTCGACCGCGGAGGATCAGGTCAAGCTGACGGATGCAAGAAAGTCGGGGAAGGAGAGCAGGGCGGGTGCGGAGAAGCTGCTCCAGATGCAAATTGCTGGCCGCCTGTGTAAGGTTCTGGCCGAACAATTCGTGATGAACAGATGAGAGGAAGGAGATGATCACAAGAACAGTAGTAGAAGCCATGTTGTATTAATTGTATATTGTATTGTACGTACGTAGAAGCTAGCTAGAGACCTGGATTAGGAGCGCATATTTAACCTTTAGCACAAACGGTTCGTATACCCAAACATGAATGATATAGACGCTTCGTATAATGATCGAGAGACATTAATTAGACGATCGAAACACGAAGCGTTCTGGCATCGAAACACGCGCGAAGCGTTCTGGTATGAAGCTTATCACAGACGGTTCTTTATAAAAAAACCGTCTGTGATAATGACTACGGCATTTATTGCGCTGCTCAGACCGCATCGTCTTCATTTCGATCCAGATCTAGCCACTGCTGCGCACTTTTTCACTCGGGAGGAAGCTAGAGCGATTTCAGGCCAGTTAATTTGGTGGGAAGAGGCAGAGATTGAGCTTTGAATTAAGATTCAGACTTTCCTGTGGTTGCTGTAGATATGGTTAGTAATGAAATTTATTTATTTTTAATTGCATTACAATTTAGGTGTAAGTAATCCATGAGTGGTTATTGAAGATGGTTAATTAATTTGCAAAATTGTTGGTTATATAATAGCTATTGTGTTTGTAATATGAATTGAGCTAGGAAATTAAGTCTCAATATAATAAATGTGGCCGGTATATATGTAGTTATAATTAGTTATTCTAGATTTTAATACTAAGTTGTTATATATGTACGTAACGTAGGACCGAAGTTGGATGTATGCCGCGAGCCGTGTGAGTGAAGAGTACATTAATGGTGTTTCTGCTTTTATAAGAGCCGCCGAGGAGGATATGTTGAATAAGGGGGTGGAATATATGTGCTGTCCATGCATTGACTGCGAGAATTTGAAGATGTTTAAGAACCGAGGGCAAATTGAAGCGCACTTGATTCGGAGGGGTTTCAAAAAGGATTATACGTGTTGGACCAGTCATGGCGAAGTGAATGATCATATGCCGCCGGATGACATCGCCGGTGAAGTGAATGATATGCCCCCGGATGACATCGCAGGTGAAGTGAATGACATGCCGCCGGCTGATGTCGATTGTGGCTCGGATTCGGATAGGTTGCACGATGATAATCTGGATCAGATGCTTCGCGATGTAGAAGAGAACTATGATGAGAGAGAGTATGTTAAATTCCGTGGCTTGATGGAGGACTCAGAGAAACCTTTGTACACGGGCTGCAAGTACACGAGGTTGTCGGGCGTGCTTGAACTGTTGAAATTGAAGGCAAGCAACGGTTGGTCCGACAAGAGTTTCACGGCGCTGCTAGGTCTTTTAGCGGACATGCTTCCGGAGGGAAATGAGTTGCCTAAAACCACGTATAAAGCCAAGAAGGTTCTTTGTCCGTTGGGAATGGAAGTAGAAAGAATACATGCATGCCCAAACGACTGTATCCTCTACCGTAAAGAGTATGCAAACATGCATGTATGTCCGGTGTGCAACACATCCCGATACAAACGTAACAATCAATCAGATGATGGCGAGAGAACAGAGGCGAAGAAAGGACCTCCTGCTAAGGTGACATGGTATTTTCCTATAATTCCCCGTTTGAAAAGGTTTTATGCAAATCCAAAGGAGGCAAAACTGCTGCGTTGGCACTCGGAGGAGTGCAAGAAGGATGGAATGCTAAGACACCTTGCTGATTCCGCGCAGTGGAGAAACATCGATAGGAGTTTTGCAGAGTTCGGTGCAGAACCAAGGAATATAAGGTTTGGACTGAGTACAGATGGAATGAATCCATTCAGTAGCATGAGCAGCCGACATAGCACATGGCCCGTGACTCTCTGCATCTATAACCTTCCTCCTTGGTTGTGTATGAAGCGAAAGTACATTTTGCTGTCGATACTTATCCAAGGGCCAAAACAACCTGGGAATGATATCGATGTGTTCCTAGCACCGTTGGTGGAAGATCTAAAAGTACTGTGGAACGAAGGGGTACAGGTATGGGATGCATACAAACGAGAGAACTTCACTCTGCGTTCCTTATTGTTCTGCACCATAAATGATTATCCTGCCCTTGGTAACCTATCGGGCCATAGTATAAAAGGTGCCAAAACTTGTACTCACTGTTTAGATGGTACCGAGAGTGTGTGGCTGAGACACTCACGCAAAACCGTCTACATGCGTCACCGCCGGTTCCTTCGGAGGGCTCACCGGTGGCAGGACCAGAAGTGCAGTGCGAACCACAGCAACTTGCACTGGTGCCATCTCCACACGGGCAGTGCGAACCACAGCTACCTGCACCGGTGCTATCTCCACGGGTGCTATTCTCGCTAGACCAACTTGCACCGTCTATACCATTACAGTCGACTAGCATAAAGTCGACCCACACTCGAGGCAGTGGCCAGGGCAAATCAAAGACGAAGGATGGTGACGATTTCCCGTCCATGCCATTGGCCCGCAAATTCGTGCTAGGTCAGCCGATGGTAGTCCAGGAAAAGCTCCAAAAACTAGGACTTGATTGCCAAAGATTCCACCTTTGGTATATGGAAGAGTCCAATAAGCCAGCGGCAGAACCGCGCTCAGGTATAACTGTCAAATTCAAGCCGGAACATTTCTTGCACGAAGTTCAGGAATGTGTCTTCGCGGTGACCTTTGACGATATATTTGACCTTTTCACGCTCAACGTTCTCGACGCCTCACTCGTTCGATGCTGGACGCTGTAAGTCTGCACAATCACAGTCTCTGTTCACGTAATACCGATATATGTCACAATTTGTTGCTTTCCTATGTTATATATAGATTCATGCTGATCGAAGCTAGATCATCGAAATCACAAATTGGTTTCCTGGACCCACGCTTGGTCGCCATTGATACCATCATCGAGAATGCATCATTCGTCGAGGACTATATTACAAAATCACTGCTGGCTCACCAAGATAAGGAATTTGTTCTTATGCCATACAATGAGCAGTTCCATTGGATTTTAATTGTAATTATACCAAAATGGAACAAGGCTATATACCTTGATTCTCTAAGAACAAATCCAAGTACACAGCTATCGCCCGAATACTCGATAGGTACGTACATTGTACATTGTACTCTTTCTTTCCTTCCGAATAACTTGGATAATCACAGACGGTTTTTAGTCTAAAAACCGTCTGTGATATCGGATAATCACAGACGGTTTTTAGTACAAAACCGTCTGTGATATCGGATAATCACAGACGGTTTTTAATGAAAAACCGTCTGTGATATCGCATAATCACAGATGATTCAAAAACCGTCTGTGATAACTTGGATTATCACTGACCCATAATTTCAGACGGTTCAGAAAACCGTCTGTGATGACGTTTCTGAACCGTCTGTAATGTGGATTTCTGTAGTAGTGCGATATCCATCTCCGCGCTGTTCTGATGAGACATTTCTTGACTTGCTGAAGCAGTTATTGACTTCTAGAATTCAGATTTTACATAGCGAATAGAAGTCAGAATTATTCAGGAGTTACATGACAATATGAGACAGGTTGAATAGGATATTCCTTCCAAAAATGTTCGGTGAAGCCAATCTTTAGGCCAGCTCAGCTCAGAACTATTCTATCAAGTTAGCAATTCTACACGCCTAGATAGGTTTGGGTTTATTCTCTGAACCGCACGACGTCACAATTCATAAGATCGCAGCTTCTAAGCACGAGTACGATGGATTGATCATCCATTGATTATCAATATAACTTGCACACAAATGGTAAACGCTCTATACGTGACCACTCGATATGAATCTTGGGATACCAGAATACTCTATATGCTTGCTGGCCGGTGATGCGTTAAAAACTCTGCTAATAGTAGCTAGTTAGGAGTCAAGAATTGGGTTTGGATACCGGCAGTGAAGAGAACAACAGAATTTATACTGGCATATGCGTAGAAATGTTTGGCAATGTGAGGTGCAGAATTCTCTTCCATTTCCTCCACATGTGGAGCTCAAATGAAGCATAACGGAATTTGCGGCCGCAAACAAGCAGCCTCAAATCTTGCTTACCGTTGCTATATTAAGCGTTTCCGTCCTGCAGGCGCAAGTTTACTACCACGCATTCCCTTGGACCATTTTTAGGACAAGAGAGCAATCTCTCTCTTCGATCATCGTATGTAAGAAACCATATTTGTCCCTTCATCTTCCTTTGGTTGTTCTCGAATGGATTATCCAAATAGCTTAGTGGCGCTCCTCTCCCTCCGCATTGTCGTCTTCCTCCTCCCATCGCTTCTGGTGACCACCGCTGTCGCGCACAATGACACCGGCGTGCACAAGAACTACCTCATCGTCGTGCGCAAGCCGTACGAGTACGACCAGCATGTGTACAAAAACGTGTCGAGCTGGCACGCCTCGCTGCTGGCGTCCGTGTGCGACTTGGCCAAGGAGGAGCTCGCCGCGGACTCGTCCGCCGTATCGCGCCTCATCTACTCCTACCGCAACGTCGTCAACGGCTTCTCCGCCCGCCTCACCAGAGAAGAGGTGTACGAGATGGCCAACAAGGACTGGTTCATGAAGG
The DNA here is from genome assembly GCA_017311315.1 of Dendrocalamus latiflorus. NCBI lineage: Eukaryota > Viridiplantae > Streptophyta > Magnoliopsida > Poales > Poaceae > Dendrocalamus > Dendrocalamus latiflorus. The sequence continues at coordinate 29,062,771 of CM029633.1, forward strand.
CGCTCCCGGAGAAGACGTACAAGCTGATGACCACGCACACGCCGCGGATGCTCGGGCTCACCGGCGGAGCCTCCCACCGCGGCCTGTGGAACAAGAGCAACATGGGTGAGGGGATGATCATTGGGGTCCTGGACGATGGCATCGTCGCCGGGCACCCGTCGTTCGACGGGACGGGGATGCCTCCGCCCCCCGCCAAGTGGAAGGGCCGGTGCGACTTCAACAGCTCGGTGTGCAACAACAAGCTCATCGGAGCGCGATCGTTCTACGAGTCGGCGAGATGGAAGTGGAAAGGAATCGACGACCCGGTGCTGCCCATCAACGAGAGCTCGCACGGGACGCACACGTCGAGCACGGCGGCCGGTGCATTCGTGCCTGGGGCGAACGTTGTGGGCAACGGGGTCGGCACCGCAGCCGGCATGGCCCCCCGCGCGCACGTCGCTCTCTACCAGGTTTGCTTCGAGGACAAGGGCTGCGACCGCGACGATATACTTGCAGCCATGGACGACGCCGTTGACGAGGGCGTCGACGTGCTCTCGATCTCCCTCGGCGACGACGAGGCCGGAGAATTTGCCGCTGACCCCGTCGCGCTAGGGGGGTTCACCGCTATCATGAAAGGCGTCTTTGTCAGTACATCGGGTGGGAACAACGGCCCGGACCTAGCAACAGTTTCCAACGAGGCTCCGTGGCTGCTCACCGTGGCGGCAGCCACAACCGACCGGAAGTTCGTGGCCAATGTGAAGCTTGGCAATGGCGTCGAGTTCAACGGCGAGGCGCTCTACCAGCCGAGCAACTACCTGAGCGTGCAGCAGCCACTGGTAAGGGACTCTGGCGATGGCACGTGTTCGGACGAGAGCATCTTAACGGCGAAGCACGTCGGCGGAAAGATAATCCTTTGCGACACCGGTGGCAACTTGTCCTCCCTCGATAAGGGAAGCGTGCTACGAAACGCCGGCGCCGCCGGCATGGTTATCATCAGCCTCGAGTTCGTGGGCTCGGTGATCCAACCCCGGGCGCACGCCCTCCCAACGTCGCAAATCGAGTACTCGGCAGGTCAGAAGATCAAAGCATACATGAATTCCACGCAGAACCCGACGGCCGAACTGATTTTCAAAGGAACAGTGCTCGGAAACCGCTTGTCGCCGGTCGTGGCGCCGTTCTCGTCGCGGGGGCCGAGCAAGCAAAACCAGGGGGGCATTCTCAAGCCCGACATTACGGGCCCTGGAGTGAACATCATTGCCGGCGTCCCCAAGCCCGCGGGACTCGCCCCGCTTCCCAATGAAATGGCGACCAAGTTCGACGTCATGTCCGGCACGTCCATGGCCGCGCCGCACATTAGCGGGATCGCCGCGCTCATCAAGAAAGTGCACCCGACATGGTCGCCAGCGGCGATCAAATCGGCCCTGATGACGACGACCGACACGAAGGACCATCGCCGGAAGCCAATTTTGGACCAGGACGGCTACGCGGCCAACTTGTTCGCGTTGGGTGCTGGTTTTGTCAACCCCACGAAGGCCATGAACCCAGGGCTCGTGTACAACCTCACTGCCACGGACTACATCCCGTTCCTGTGTGGACTCGGGTACAACAACCACGAGGTGAACTCGATCATCCACCCGGCGCCGCCGGTGTCGTGCACGCGGTTCCCGATCCTCGAGCAGAAGGACCTCAACTACCCGTCCATCACCGTCATCCTCGACCAGGAGCCCTACACCGTGAACGTCAGCCGCGCCGTGACGAACGTTGGGCGCGGCAAGGCGGTGTACGTGGCGAAGGTCGAGATGCCGAGGACGCTGTCAGTGACGGTGACGCCGGACACACTCAAGTTCAAGAAGGTGAACCAGGTGAAGACTTTCACGGTGACCATCAGGTGTGTGTCCGGCCGGATGAAGAACGGCATTGCCGAAGGGCAGCTCAAGTGGGTCTCGCCGAAGCACGTCGTCCGCAGCCCGATCCTCGTCTCCTCCAAAAAGTTCTTCCAGGATAACTCGACTACTGATCATCAGCGTCATTGATGCTTGACTAGCTTGCCAGTAATGATGGAGTACCTGATTAGAGGCCTTCGATGTGATTTTCGTATTGCCGTGCCTCTTCTCTTTTCCCCCATTTTTAGTACATTTTTGGCCAAAATATTTCCATACAAGACCTTAGCGAGAATGTGTGTGTGTGCAAGAAGGGTGGATGACCTTAGCCGTTGACATTTGATCATGGGCGGACGTACAGTGAGTCATGGGTATTCAACTAAATACCTAAATTTTTTGATAAAAACTCTACTATATATTAGGTATAATACATATATATACCAGCAATTAGGTTTAAATGGTAAATATTTGCACCTCTGGGTGGCTGGGCCAAGCTCCAAGGGCCGAGCATTTATGTACTCTTTTCTTTTTTAGCTCAAATTTGGATGTTACATGTGGTTTGAATAAACTTGTAAATATTTATGAACTACCTATTTTCTCTCTGATTATTAGTCATTTTTGCAAATACATGTGATGTTGTGCCTTGAACTAGAACCTGCAACACACGGATTTATTCCTACAAGTATAGAAGAAAGGAGTAGTGCTTGGAAAATTCAAGCCTAATTTAGGGTATTTTCAAATGTATAGACTAGACTACAAATTTGAGTTCTGTCAGAACTTTGAATTATTATGCAATTTAGGCTCAACAAACTTCAGGTGGTCGTAGCTCTGATTAGTGGTATGCCTAAACTTAAATCAAGCCAAATAGATCCTTAATCACACCAATGTAGCATCAACCGAAGCTCAAAATAGTTTCACACAAATGCTGAGCACATATCAAAAGAAGGCAATGTTTGCCATACAAGTAGTCAGCCCAGTTGGCAATTTAATAAAGAATCATATCACATGAATTAGGAAACGTGTGAATAAGGTATTGAAATGAAGATAACTTTTCTAAGTCATCAATAATGAAGAAAATGTAAAAGAGATAATGTGGATAAGGTATTGAAATGGCATTATGAACCAATTGTGTGTCACATATTGTCTAATATTAAATGCTTTCTTAATAAGTATGGCTGTATAGGGATTCTTTGTTGACAGTAATTATATCCTTGAATTTTATACATGCTTGTGTGCTTGTAGTAAATCTGGAAAGATGCTTCGATAAAAACTTATATAGTAGATAGATGGCCTGGAATACATCTTATGAACATCCATTCTATGAAATGATTGGTATAATTTCACGTGTACTTTGATTTGTGTTGAAACGAAGCATATTGGTAGCTTTTTGTCATGTAAAGGACATTGGACATCAAATGTTGCTGTTTGCCTGTTTGACTTTTATATTTCAGAATGAAGCACATTGCGGCTTACCTGCTTGCCACGCTCGCTTTGAACATCAGCCTTTCCTCTGATGATCCGACTAGCATCTTTGAGTAAGGTATTTAATCCTCGTTGAAGTTATCAGTGCTATATATATTTGGCATTCGTTCATTTGTGCATAATGTGGTTACTGATACCTAGTAATATGGTTAGAAGCTTGTAGAATGCCATACCTTCATCAAACTTTTGTTTTCTAATGTGTGCCTTCATGTGGTGTCTAATGTGTGCCTTTATATGGTGTTAGCATTTTCTTTTGCTAATGTTCATTAGTTAGGCATATGGCTTCTTATGGATGCGTCTGTCTGAGTCAATTCATGCTTCTGCCATGCCATTTACAGTTCAGATATAGATAGTAGTTTAATCTGATATGATCTTTGGTAATTTGATCTTTTATATATGTTTGATTTTGTACTTTCGTTGTATTACTTAAGATGTTGTCTATAGTACAAATAATTGTACCTTAATTTTTTGCTATTGTGGATTTTTATATTTTCTATTGAGCAATATTTTTACAACTTCGAATATCCATTCCAAAATTTCTAGATCCGCCATTGCATTTGATCAAAGGGATCAGATAGCGAGATGTGCTCCCTTGTAGTTATTTTGTATATACTCTATTTAGACTTGCCCACAGCCACCTGGCGTAACTGGACTTCGTAAGGTCAAGAGTCACGAGCATGAGTGTCCTGGTGTTGGCGACGGTAATGGCATGTGCAGGACAGACCCTGTTAATCAGATGGAGTGAATAATTATTGAAAAAATTTAGTTGTATTTAAAATTTTACTTAAGTGATTGAGTCATTAAGTTTAGATTGCACCAACTATACTTTACTAAGTAAAGTTAAAGACTTAAGGTAATAAAATTAGCTACCAATAGCACTACGCAGACCGCCATGGATTAGTCAGCCCGACTGTCAAGTTCGGTTTTATACAGATTCGGACCTTCTCCTGGAAGAATAATAACCCTATCTCATATGTAGCTATTGCTTAATAAATTGATTACAATTGGGAAAGAAAGCAATGCGGACCGTATTGCGCTACTTCCGTCGTCACCCCCCCCCCCCCCCCCCGGTCCACTCTTCTCCCTGTCGTCAACCCTTAAATAGCACGTGAAGTGATGGCGGTTGCTCCACACCAAGAGACGCCTTAACACTTTGGACGATAACCGTCTAACGGGAGTTATTGTTAGAGACGTGGTATTTTACTCGTCATGCGACGTTTATTGCCAGAAAGAAGTTATGCACAATTATTTTAGAGAATAAGTACACATGCTAACTAGCTTGTCAGGCAGATCCATAATGTAAGGTTATTATAAATAAGCCAGTCAAAGTTAGGCTAGTTGTAGGAGAGTCTACAACCATGATATGGTCGCAGAATTACTTACGACTAAGTTATGTTCGTAGAAGAACTTACGACTATAAAGTGGTCGTAGAAAAGGCTTTCGACTAAGGAGTGGTCGTAGAAAGACTTACGACTATCTAGCTAAATTTCTTCGTTATGAATAAGGAGTATGCTTAAGAAGTATAATGATATAATAATATCATTTACAGATTAATAATAATTTGACGATTATTATATCCTCGTCACAGTGTATCAAAACTACCATTTTTAGTATGTGTGCAGAAAAAAAAATTTCTTATGTGAACAAAACAAAATGTTTTTAGCCATGCTGTTGATTTTTCTCTTTTGAAGGTAGCCATGCTGGATTTTTCCCTTTGAAATAATGGACTCCAGATTGGGGAAGGACCGGGTATGGCTCATGAAGGACTGATGATGCAGTCAGTATCTCTGAAGCCACAGCTCAACCTGTGATTATTGGTGATGCAAACAAACTAAGACCAGTTATGCATTCTCCAACTCATGAATCTGATGATGTCCACTTCTTGTCGCCAGCATGTGATCAGGTATGAATACTAACGCCAAATCATTAAATTACAAAGGAAACTAACTATAGTTATAATTCCTTGTTGATGATACCATACGGGAAGAAGAAGAACCAAGTGTAGATGAGGACATGTATGATAAATTTCATGAGGCGGGCACTGAAGCCAAGCTGTTGAAGGAAGAATTCGATGAAGAATCTAACAAACGCCACAAAGCCGAAATGGATCTGCTTTCCGCTCTCCAAAGAGTAAGATTTGTTTCGTGGGTCCATAGTCCATACTGCATCTTGCATATTCGTCAAGTAATTAAGGTAGCAACCTCTAACATCATATTGAATGTAGCATGCCTTTTAAAGACTGGCTAAATTAATTTCTCTTTTAGCCGAAAGAAGTGTGACCAAACTGTTCTTGCAGGTCAAAGAGTCGGAAAATTCATATCTTCACGAGGTGAGCCAGCGGAAAGAAATCTAGAAGACACTTGCAAGACAGAGGCTGGAGATTGACAAAATGAAAAGACGATGTTATGCATTACATGATGAACTACAGGATTCAAAGAAGCAGAAGCTCGTGCTGGAACAACGTATAACACAGATTGAGTCTGCTGCAAAAGATTATGTAGAAGACATTAGTGATTATTTTTTATAAAAGAATCATGTGAGGAATTTAAGAAACGCCGAAAGATCGAAATGGATCTGCTTTCAGCGTTTCAAAGAGTGAGCGCTTTGCTTCAGGAATTAGAAGTACATAATTCAACTCGGAAGTGTGTAACACAGAATGCAAACTATCCTTACAGATTAAAGAGATGGAGAATTTGTACAAAAACGAGAAGATGCAGCGGGTGGATATGGAGGAGAAGATTGCATGACAGAGGATGGAGATTGAAGAAATGAAAAGGCAGCGCGATGAACTATATTATGAGCTACAAGATGTAAAGGAACAGAAACTCAGGCTAGAACTGACTGTAAGTATGACGGTACTGAAAATCGTGTAGAAGATCTGACTGAATGGTTTAAAAAGGATGTCTCTGGAGAAACTTACAGAGGAAGAAACACTGAAAGAGATCTGCTCTCAGCTCTTCAAAGGGTAAAATGTTGCTTCACATTGGTCCTTAAAAGTTAAAACAAATTGCAGGTTCACAACCAAAATTAATGTGGACTGCTCTTATAGGTTAAAGACCTGGATAACTGGCATCTGCATGAGATGAAAAGGATGGAAGCAATTGAGGAGACGCTTGCGAGACGGAAGGAGGAAATTCAAGAAACAAAAAGACAGCTAGACGAGATACATGAAACATATGACTGAGATCAAGTGCACCAACAAAGTTCATGAAGAAAAACTTGCAGAGAGCAAGCGCTCCATCCAGGAGCTCCAAGCAAAGTATGACAAGTTACTACATCAGAGAGATATTGCAGTAACAGAAGCTGAAGAATTGCGCCAAAAGAACAGGCATGGAGCCTCCGTGACTGCCAAAACCCTGAACACTGACTTGTCATTTTTCGGGCTGCAGCAAGCAACCCAAGGCTTTGATATGGCACTCAAGATTGGTGAAGGCAGATTTCGAAGTGTCTAAAGGATTCCTCCGCAACACAACTGTAGCTATAAAGTTGCTTCATCCTCAAAGCCATCAAGGGCAGTCAGAATTCCATCAAGAGGTGATTGAGATGACGTCGCCGATGACGGCGGGCACAACACGTCGCCGACGACGAACCTGAAACTCGCACACCTTGAGCTCACCCCAAACAGGGCGCTCCATTCGGCGATTCTCGAGTGGCAGCAGCAGCAGGGGAGATGATCTATCCCTGGATGCGGATGCGGTTCATGTCAGATGCTTCATCTCAACTGTAAGTAGTGTACAGAAAGTTTGGGGTTCTATTTTGAGGGCTCAAATTGCTGAAAGAAACGGGATCAAAAGGGGGAGAAATTCCTATTGTTCTGGAGCATGGCGTGCCTGTTCATGAGCGTGTTTTGTAATGTGAGAAAACCTTCTCAATCGCTGCAAATTTGCAAACTTCTCATATCTTAGGGGTACAGTGCTAGTGTCGTGTGTGGAGTCGGACCATTACCTGAGTTTGCGAAGAGCGGACGGGGGCGTGGGCCGGCACGGCGGGGTAGACGGCCACGGTAGCGACGCGGGTTCCGATTGGCACGAGCGGCGGTAGCTGGCGATGCGTAGTAGAAGAGTGGAGCCAATGGCCGCCCAAATCCTGATGCCGTCGGCCGTGGGTAGGGATAGTAATTATGCCTATTTATCTGTATATTTGTGAATAAATATTTTAACAGAGTCAAATATAGTATACTTTTTTACCTATGGGTATAAAAATGGGGGAAACATTATAACCGTCGGTTAAACGGGCACGGGTATAGTTAAGCTCTACCCGTACCCGCCCCGTCCGTTTACCCACGATATAGATTGACAGGTGATGCAGATATAGCAATATCTCTAATTACTATTGATTGTTATAAACTTTTGCATATCTCTAATTGCTATTGATTGTTATAAATTTTTTGATAGCTATTATATTTCCTAGCAACAACTGCTACTTATATGTATCTGTCATTAGTTCAACTCTCAGATGATGACTCTTAGTTCGCGGGTAAACGGGCATACCCACAAGTGACAGGTATGGACGAGATTTTTCACCTGTTGTCCTTCATAGATATATCTATAGGTGTAAATTGGAGTTGTGGGCATGAATATGAGCCGTACCCACCGCATCTGATTCCGTGGGTACAAGAATAGAGCCGGAAAGCCGCTGCCACCGCTCGACTGTTGTCAACCTTGGTGGGCTGTGGGCCCAGTGCCGTTGGGAGCGGCTCCAATCCACACCCCACCCGAGAGGCGAGGTGCCGCGCCTGCAGCCCACGCGGCGCACGGGACGAGGCGGCCCAATAACCGCAAGTGAGTATCGATCTCTCCGTAATCTACCGTAAATAGTCAAAATTCAAAATTTCAGCCAAAAGCCATAAGCCGCAGCTAAAAAGAACAAGCCCTTAAGAGAAGCGGCAGGTAGCGGGCCCCACAGGCCTGCCACAGTGCTGACCGTGGCACCTAGTGCTGCGGTACCTGGCCGAGCACCTCCAGCTGTGGTAGGGGACGCGTGGCAGATTGGTGGGCCCTATGGGGACCACACGCACAAAGCTGTTGCTGCAATCGCTTGCTCGTCCCATGCATATCTAGAAGTTTACTTGCAGCATTTGCCAAAAGAAATAATAATGGGGGAAGGAAGAGAGATTATAATCGCATTTAGTGGTAGCAAATATTTTTTAAAATCCAATCTCCTCGCACACGTAATTGTATTTCTAGCTCTCTTCCTCACCACGATAACAGTGATAGACGACTCGTGTTACTTGCCGTGCTACCCAACCACAGTTGGAGAGCATGGCAGCACTTGCGTCTAGCGCCGAAGGTAATAAGAGAAGCGGCAGGTAGCAGGCCCCACAGGCCTGCCATAGTGCTGACCGTGGCACCTAGTGTTGCGGTACCTGGCCGAGCACCTCCAGCTGTAGTAGGGGACGCGTGGCAGATCGGTGGGCCCCATGAGGACCACACGCACAAAGCCGTTGCTGCAATCGCTTGCTCGTCCCATGCATATCTAGGCCCCATTTGGCACAGCTCAGTTTCACTAGTGAAGCTGTTTTTTTTGTTTCAGCTTCACGAGCAGCTTCACCGGTGAAGCTAAAACTGTTTGGCAAAACAGCTTCACCAACAGCTTCATGCATGGCTGAAAGAGGGCAATTGTCCAAGATGCCCTTGTCTACCTGACTTGTTCTAACATTTCGAGTTGTATGTTTGTATATGGTCATATGAATTAAAAAAATAATATATTTGAATGAGTATGAATTAAAAAAATTAAAATCATTAGAGAAGTGCGAACGGTAGAAAAGTGCGAATGGGAGGAGAGGAAACAGGTGTGGGGACCCAGTGGCAAAGTGCTGTAATTTCTGTCAACTATAAGGGCAGTGGGTTCCTAGAACTGCGAGTCTGAGGGAGAGAGCTGTGAAAAGCTACTATTTTCAGTTTCACCCCACCACATTCCCTTGTAAGAGCATGATTTAAGGAGCTTCATCCATGAAGCTGTTTGCAAAAAGGGTGTTTGGCAAAAAACAGCTCACAACAGCTCATGAAGCTGTTGATGAAGCTGTGCCAAACAGGGCCCTAGAAGTTTACTTGCAGCGTAGCCAAAAGAAATAATGGGGGGTGGAGAGATATTACAATTCCATTTAGTGGTAGTCTGGGTGGTAATTAAGAGATTTGGTAGTTATGAAAAGTGTAGATCCGGTGGAGAGCTTCAAGAAGACGTAAATGTTATTTGCATGCAAGTTGTCTGGTTAATTTTTTTATTGCCGTGTAATTAGTGTAATGCTCGCTTGATGGTGTAGATTGTGTTAGGTAAGCATGATTAGTTGTTGTGTATGACATTATTTGTATTGTTTGTAGTCGCGATAATGATGTTTTAGTTACGATAATAATGTACATGACATTATTTCTATTGCTAGTTGGGACCTTTGCATTTGTAGTAGAAAATTATTGTAGTTTATTTATCTTGAATACCCCTGTGCGAGTCATGAGACAATTTTGTACTTCATCGGCAGGTGCCACCACCAGGGCAATCTCTCTCGAGACACGTTCACTTGCACGTACATGGATTTGTTCACTCTTTTTGTATGTCGCATGCAATTTAGTACCTTTATGTTTCCCTATTGAAGTAACCATTAAGTATCATGCTTCTTTTTTGCAAGCAAACAACACAAGGGATAGAAGAACGACAAATAGAGGCAGACATAGCTATCATGGACCACGACATAGGAGGAGTCTATGAGGATGCATGTCATGCAGGAGCAACAACCGTATGACCCAAACACATACGCCGTGTACTTGCGGTGGTACGTGCTGCACACCTGTAGCAAACTGACGGGGCCCTATCCGTAATGGCCAACGGAGGTCACACACGTTGATAGGTTGGGACTTGACCCAGACCTACATCGTGCGGCATGACATGATGACATGGTACAACATTTCAAGTTCATATTTCTACTATACCAATCATGCATACAGTACTAACCATTATTAACTATTATGTTGGGCTTGAAATCTTATCTTCCTTGCTCTATTCTTGCTCAAGCCAAAGCATGCAAAATATTAGTCCAATTTAACACAAAATAAAAAACATGTCTTCTTTCGATAGTTCTAATTTTGTCTACCTTCGAAACCATATTGTTACTTTATTTACAAAAGTTTTAAAATAGTCTAGCATTGAAGATTATTGAAAACCAAGGTATCATCGAAGGTTATTGAAAACACAGTCGTGTCAAATATTATTAAAGATCAAGCAAAATTTATTCAAAACCAAGGGCAGCAAACCTGCCTCGTAGCCGCGCTACAGCACCTCTTGCCGTGCTCATGCAACGCAGCAGGCGGTGTTGCAGTCAAGAAGTGCAGCAGGCTGATGGGGCCCACCGCCTGCCACACTCGCTTGTTGTGTACCGCGCTGGACGATATGCCATGGTGGGGTAGTGCGACAAGTGATACCTGTCAGTTGTAACTGCTGTCATGGCATGAAAAGAACTAGAGATACAAATTTGAGCGTAAAGAGGCTACATTTGTTAAGAAAAAAGAATGCTACAGGATCATATATGCATTGGATGATTGGATTCAAAGATTTTCACGGGGCAGCACGAGGAAGACAGGAGAAGACAGCAGGGAGACAACAAAGACCTCGTGGTGTCACGCACAAAGTGGAAACGCTGGAAATCATGCACGATCACAAATTATAGAATCGCAAAACTTGGGCTTTTTTTTCTGACCACTGATTGGTTGCCAACATTTTGGCTGGCAGTGGGCCGTGGCATCTCAAGTTATTCAATTATGTGGCCTACCATCTTCGAAAGGACAGGTATATCGAGTTGTCTGCACTTGCATGATTTCTAGTCGTGGATAAGGGTGACAACCCTCGTATCAATTTTTTTCTGCAAGGTCTCTGTCATGAATTAAATGGATGGACATGCTGTGAAGATAGGTAGTGCTTAAAGTAACTTTTACTTGAAGAGACATTGTATTGATTAAAAATGTATTATAATAGTTATTAATTTTTTTTCAAGTAATTAAATTTTAAAAATAAAAAAGTTATAACATTACGAACAATGCAAAAAAATATGAGAAAAAAGACAAAAAAAAACAAAAAATGAAATTAAAAAGATGATGTGTTATGGAAGTTAGAATAAGAAGTTGTTTGGAGTGATGTTTAGATCTTTTATGTATGGACTGATGAGCCAGTACTATGGTTCATGGTGATCCCACCTAGGGTTTAGGCACCATTTGAAACCTAAGATTCCCATAGCAAATTTCTAAGAAACTTCACTTTTACGTCCAGTAAAAGTGAATGCTTCCTTAATATCCCCAAATTTCATTCCATGCTCATCGGGGGGGGGGGGGGGGGGATCCATTCGACACCTCCAATTATAGAAACCTCGAAAAATACCAGCATTTGCCTTCCAGGTTGGCCACTGGTTTTGGAACCCTAATCCTAACCAACGATCTTCCATCGTCCATTATGAGCTCATCACATGCGGTTTAGTTATGTGAACAATCTGTCATTTGCATTCAAAGGTTAACGTTTAGTCGAGTTAAATAATATTCGTCTAAAGAAACAAGCTGAGCTAAATAGCATGACCAAACAACCAGCACCGGCCCAAAACTGTCAACCAGACAATGGTTGGGCTCATTAAACTAAGCTTGACGATAACCTTTCTTATACTTCCGGAAAAGTCTTGAATTTATTAGTTACTCTTCTGCACCCATCATTTGACTTCAATCAGCCATCCTATCGAATTTTATAAGGAAGCGACTAGAGAACAGTGCTGCAATAGTATAGCAGTAAGTTTCATACAATTTCAGTAAATTTAAAAAATGTTTGAAAAGTTTTAAATTTCAGTGAGTTTCGCGCGTTTCTGGAAGTTCTATAAGATTCCAAGTCAAAGTTTCAATGGGTTTCAGATTTTGGAACTCAAATTTCACCTAGTTTCAACCGATGAGTTTCAAAAAGTTTCAGCAAGTTTTAACCAAAAGTTTTAAAAAATTTCAATAAGTTTCAATAAATTTCAAACAATTTTCAAGAAGTTTTGGTTAGTTTCGGTGAGCTCACCTGGCTAGGATGGTACTACCACGCTGCTCGACACCGTCTGCCACTGACACACCCTTTTCTCTAGCTTTGTCCCCGACTACCGCTGTCACCATGGAGCCGATCGATGCTACCACCACCAAATCCATACTTGAGCTCCACATTGAACCCCCATCTCTCTCTCTCTCTCTCTCTCTCTCTCTTCTCTAGCTCTGACCTGAGCTCTGCGCCGCATCACCGTATGATCCACTGTTTTGAGCCACGCCATCGCCAGATTCGGAGCCAAATGTGAAGCACCACGTCACCGCCTACGCCAGATTTGGAGCCAAAGATGGAGGGGAAGGATGACGTTGGAGTTGAAGGAGGAGGTGGAGGGGCTGTGTGCTCACGCGAACCCACGACCGCCTCGCCGCATGAGCCTACAGCTGCTGTCACGCTACTCTTGCCAGAGTTGAAAGAGGAGGTGGTGGGGCCCGACGTGCTCGTGTGAGCTCGTGGCCATCCTGCCGCATGAGCTGCACGCCTCCACAACTCCAGCTCCCAGCTCGCTTGCTGTCTGTATGCTGTTGCCTCCCATGGGAAAGGATACGAGAGAGATGCACATGAATGCTTGAGTTGGATGCATAAGGACCACATATAGATCAGATGAATAGGATTATTATTGGGGGGGGGGGCTGAATTAGACAACCAATAGCTATCATGTTAGTTTTGCTAGCAACGGTTAAATTAGCTTTTCTCATTTTATAATTCTAAAAGAAAAATAGAGAAAACTGTAGCACCCCACATATAGCCAATCTGAGATACTACTATGGAACGTCATCACCAAACTGAATAATAAATAAGAGCAATAGTAGAACTCACAAAGAATCTAAAACTTTATTAACACTTTAATAGAGAACCAACGGAAGCTGAAATAAATGTTTGAAACATGGAACCAGTCCATTTCTAACCAAAAGAGGAATAAACAAAATGACATAAATAGTGGCAAGCCATGGTGCTGAAATCTCGAGTGCTCCCACCCATGTATGATGCTATCACTCCACTGGCCTTATACCTGAGAATGAAAAGAGCAAGTGTGAGAGTTAAAAATCTCAGTAAATACCCAACAATGGTCGCAACACGATGAGTAAAGGACAATAATGCAAGCAAGATATGTAAAGAATAAGCAATGCAAGCAAGTAATTAACATAGGTTAATTGCAATGAAACTAGATTACCAAGGACATAGATACCTATCGGGGATGAAGATAATGGAAAAGTGGAACCAAGATAATTGTTAGTTAGCAAATTATGACAATGGCACTGGTGATTACTCCTACATACTCGATTATACGAGAATAGTTAGGCACAACGTTGTCCTCGACTGTATAACCGCAGACGAGGTGTAATATCCTTAGTAACGAAAGTGTACGCCCCCCCGTATGTTACCAGGTGGGTGAAAATCTCCGTTATATGTGGATAACCCTAGGCTAGGTAACAGCTATATTATTAATATATTATATGGTGTGAATTTAAGGAAACTGAGAGAAGGCTAAGATAATATTATGAGAAGTGACCGAATTTGTTAAGGTTGGGAATGAGAGGGCCTAATACCCGATAGGGCGATGTAAAATGATAACGTGGTGATAAAATAATTGTTACATCATAGGCAGGTTATGAAATATGAATTTAAGGCAACTAAGAGATGACGGAAATAAGGCTATGATAAGTGAAAGGATTCGCTAAAGGTTTGAAATGAAGAAGCACTAGATCCTAATAGATAGTGATGTTAAATGATAATATGATGATAGTGATATAAGAATTATTCTAAAGAGGTATTATAACTTAGCTCACACAAGGGTTGACAACCATCCATGTTTTATTATGTGGTGAGTGATTATTAGTCAGATTAGCAGGTATTGTATAAATTCCATTCATGATGCATATGAAATCATACAAATAAAGAATCATGATATCAGGAAAAATAAACATATCAGCCATAATGTTAAAAGATTGCTAGTGGTTTAAACCTAAATTTGAAACATGTTCATATACTACCCCAATTAAGGATTTAAGCATAAATTCTAAGACTAATTAAAAGCATGAATTATAGAAATTTTAACTGAGCATCCTAATAAACCTAAAGGCAGGTGAATTAAGATAACCTAGAACATCATGTCATGAATACATCATTAGAAGTCTTATAACCAGGCAAACATTAGTAGTATGATAAAAATCACACATGCAATAGCAATACGATAATAACCAGACAAGCATTAGTAATATGATAACAATCAGGTAGGTTTTAGTGATCTAATAATAACCAGGTGACTTAGTGATATGATAAAAGCCAAGTAACTTTGGTGATATGATAGTAGCCATGTAATCTTTAGTGATAAGATAATAGCCAAGTAATCTTTAGTGATATGATATTAGCTAGGTAATCGTTGGTGATATGATAGTAATCAGATAACTTTAGAGATATGATAATTATATTCAATGATAAGGTGACAAGTAATCTAGAAACACGTGGTATGCGAAATGGACAGGTTATGGCCATGAAGTACTTGCCTTGAGCACGTTTGGTGGACACGCTGCACAAGGGATCCGAGGTGCGCAACTGCCCGAATGCTTCCTCAAAGGCCACGTGCGAACCTGCGTGGAGGAGATGGAGTTGAATCAGGCGAGGGTTAAGATAACATACGGAAGGACAACGTGTGAACCTGCGAGGAGGAGATGGAGTTGAATCAGGCAAGGGTTAAGATAACCTATGGAAGGACAAGGACAGAAAGAAATCGTTCGACCGGATGGAATCGCGATCGCTGAATTTCGCCATGCGAATCGCCGTTCTGCCATGCGATTTACTGTTCGGCCGTGCAATCCCACGCCCTATTGCACGACCCATCAAAACCACCGTGCGAACGCGTGGTTCGGCCACGCATTGGACCGACAGATGTGATCATGAAAAATAAACGGCTACAGTCACCACCATCACCGCCGATCTGCCGGGCGCCGCCCGTGCTGCGCAGCTGCCAACCATGGCCACCTGCTCAAAGCGCCAAGCCGCCCCAGCCGCGACGCCATGTGCTGGCCGGCTACCACGCTGAGCCACCATGGCTGCCGCTTCCGTCGATAGCCTACGCCCCTGGCCGCCGCCTTGGACCGCGCCGCCCGTGCGCTGCTCCTGGGCCGGCCGCGCTGCCCCTTGGCCATGTTGCCCGACGGGCCGCCACTCGACCACACGCCGCCGCCGTGCCTGGCCTTCGAGCTGCCCGACGTCGCCGCACTTGGCGCTACCCGATGGGCCGCCACTCAGCCGCACGCCACTGCCACACCCAGCCTCCGAGCCGCCCAACATCGCCGCGCATGGCGCGTGCCAACTTGGCCTGCCACGCCGCCTCCATCTTGTGCCACCACAGCCGTCACCTCTTTGGCCTGTGCGCTGCCCTAGCCAACCACGCTGCCCCGACCAGTCACCTCTGGCCGGGCGTCAGCCCTGTGCCGCCTGAGAGAGTGTGAGGAAGAGAGATTGATGGAGGGATTAGTGTTGTGAGAGACAGAGATTAGAGCTATGTGAGAGATAGTGGCGGAGACAAGGCGGGCTGGAGGGGGCCCGGCACCCCCCAACCTTTTACTAATCCTCTATTAGAGCAACCCTATCCCATTTGTCATTTCTCCCTCTCTATTTCCTAGGATGAAGAGGCTAGCTATTATTTTCAACTCTCTATTTGAGTTAGCATTCCAATAGCCTAGCTATTTGAGAAGCGAGTGAGGAGGCGCTCGCCAAATCTAGCTAGCGGCCGGGAGAAAATAGCGACTCGATAAAAATGAAGAGGATGATAAAGAACCGGTTGGAGTCCATTTCTTGAGTCATATTAGGTAAATATACAATGAAGAGCAGGATAAAGAACCGGTTGGGGTTGCTCTTATGTAGTTAATTACATGTGTTTAATTAGTGGTTTGGTCCCTCCCAATTTAGCCCAAATGTAAAGTATGTTTAAAGCCCAGTCATATGCAGCGCAAATACTCTTTGTTTTGTTTCTTGTTTTAGCTTTGTATCTACTGATCTTTGTAAATGCGGATTACAAGGTGGTGCGTACCGTGATCTGTAGGATATGCATGTTTGTGTTCTTAATCTTAGGATGATTAATGCAGGCTGGTGAGTTGACTAGAAGCTGTTGTAACTAATCATAGGTGTGATTGAAGATCACTCAAGCACTACTAGCTGGTGGAGTACATAACGCTAGGAACCTTTAATTAAAAGCCAAGAAAATGTTTTGGCCGAGTTTCTACGGCAATACAATGGACATGTTCTCGTGGATTTGTTTTTTGATTTCTTTGAAAATCAAAATAAATAGAGTGTTTTTTAAAGCAGTTTTTTAAATGACTTCTCGAGTCTAAAAATATATGAGCCGTCCACGTCAATATATTTACCGTTCACTGTGGTATCAAAAAATGTAAACAAAAACCATAAGTACACACTCCAGTAGTTGCTCTCACATCACATCTAGAGACCCTGTTTTAATCGGCTTAGATCCTGTTTTAGTCGTAGAGCTAAGTTTAAGTTAATAGAGATGTAATTTTCTTTGCATTGTAATTTGCGAAATATATTACTCTGATATGTGACTATTGGATCGGTAAATCAGGCATGGTTCATTGGTTTTACTCTACTTGTTGTCCATATTGCCCCCCTATATCTAATTCCTGACTCCACGCCTGGTGAGAGAGATATTTGACGGGAGAAAATTAGATGAGAAGAGGAAGATAGAAGGATAAGGATGGGAGATAGATAGAGAAAAGTTTAAAATGCTAAATTTGGTTTTTTTAGGGTGCTACGAAAACCCTGTGTCCCTTCCCGGCTCTCCATGAATGTACACTCCTTTATTGGAACCACCGAAAGCAGTAAAGCGACCCCACCGCAGGCGCCGGCCAGGCGTTAGCCGGCACATGCGCGACGGCCGGTACGTATGGCTCGTACGCCATGGCCGGTAGGGCGTGACGCGACCCGCGCTGTTGCGCTGCACGGCGCGCGCGGTGTGGTGAGCTGTTGACGTTCTTGGCAGCGTGCCTCTCGTGCGGGTTGTTCGTCGTAACAAGGCAAAGAAAAGAATATAGTGGCGGCAGAAAGAAACAAGCAAGAGGTGTGCCGCAACGTGATAGAAAAGTACTACTACTCCCTTTTGTTCCAATGGCTTCTCTTCTGTTCTGTTCCTGCCACGGCCTCGTAAACCAGAAGCTGCTCCAGTGCTCCCTGACGATAATTTGTTCATGTGAGTTTTAAGTTGCAGTGTAGAAACAAAAGGAATAGTTTCTTGTGGGATTATTTATTGATGGAGATGCGACATATTTGATGATTGGCCTTGTGGCATAATAATTTCTTGATTATTTGACAGCTAGACAGTTACGTGCTGGAGAATGATCTGAATTTTAGGTGGAAAGATTGTGATCACCGAAGAACCCCGGGACCGAAATTGACATGATATGATCGCCGAATCTTTTCTGAAAATCTTGCAATTCATGTGAACTGGGTATATGCTGCGAAGCTCATCGCAGCCTGCTTCCGAAAACCACTAGCAAAATTTTTAGCACAGCTCAATAAGCAACAAGACTTGTCCCTGTTTTTTTTTAAAAAAAATGTGCAGAAGGACTGCCTTCTATTGCTTCTTAGTGAGAAGGAAAATAAAGGATCATACGATAAGGTCTCGTTTAATATTATGATGAATAATTACAATGTTTGTAAAGTAATTAATTGATTTTGTGAAGATTGCATTTGATTTGGACTGTTTTCTGGAAGTGTCAGGAAAATCGGAACTACCGCAGGTATTTATTCAGTAGTATCGCAGAGTGGTAGTACCGGCATTGTGAGCGTGGTAGTTTCACTCGAACAGTAGTTCTAGTCTGAGCAGCGGAACGTTTTTCTAGAGAGGTCCAATTCGGTATCGCAAGGTGCGGAAGTACCGCTTTGGAGAGCGGTAGTACCGGTATTGTAAGTACGGTACTACCGATCTTCCTAGAAAAATAGAGTTTTGGGATTTGATTGGATTAAGTTGGGTTGACCTGGGTCATTGGATTAAGGGTGCGTGATGCATGTTCAGGCTAATGTAGATCAAGTTGTGAAAAACTTGTGCCTGCAAACGATTTTTTTGTCTTGGATGTGCAGGGTCGCTTGAAGTTAACTGTGGTCAACGGCGATGATCGATGCTAGGCTCAGGGAGGAGCTGAGGTCCAAAATGATCGAGGATGCCGGATGAGATGGTGAGCTCAAGTATGGCACGAGAAAGATAAAAAATGTTGAAGACGAGTTCAAACGACGGGATGGTACCATGTGGCTTGCACGGGCCAAGTGAGCTGTGGTTCGGTGAAACCAGGATGGAAGAGACTTGGCGACGCGTAGCAAGCTAGTGGTGCACCTACACGTGGCAAGCATGTCGATTGCTTGCAGTGATTGGTAATAACCGGGTCAAGGAAGAGTATTTTGGTAGTTTGACCAAAATACCGGAAACCATCTTGGGTAAAAACCGCGGCACATGAGCAATGCGTTGGAGAGCGGTTTAGGTCAAAGTAGAGTTGGTTTGATAAAGGCAGATCAAGGCTAAGAATTTAGCGAATATGAACTTATGCGTTTTGAAAAGCATGCATAACTGAACTTGTGTGAGTAAAACCTGTGTATGTGGGGTTAACGTGTTTCTTCCATTATAATAGTGGATATGATCCGCTAAGAAAACTAGGTGACTGGTTGCCCACCTATAAAAGGGATTGGGATGGAGACATGTAAGATTAACCATCCAATCCATCTCTTGTGCTCGTTTCTCTAGATTTAGGGTTAGAGTTTTAGAGTGAGTATCTTGTGTGCTTTTTATCCTCTAAGGTGGAGTGGCTGTAAAATCTATCTTCTTAAATAAGCAATACATCAATTTTTGTGCAACTCTTGAGTCTCTCTTATTTTTTTATTGATGTGCTTGACTTTTGGTTGCTTTTGATCTCTCTTCTTTCCTTCTTATGATCTTACTGTGCCAAGGACGTGTAAGAGATGGAATAATCTTTGGGAATATATCTTCACCCATCTAGACACTTTGATAGCAAGATTCCCGACAAAACCCAGTTTTACTTGTCTTTAGCCTCTTTAGTCCATCTCTTGATCCGAGGGTTTTTAGCTTAGTTTCTGTGGTGAACTAACTTGCTGTGATGTATGGGAATATACCTAGACCCTTCTTGGTCATCTTCATCCCACGAGCAAGTTGTATTTACTGATTTTGATTTTGGCTCGGTTTTAGTGCAACCTTCTAACAAACTAAAAAATGTCTTAATTTTGGCCATAATTTTCATGATCGTTTATTGGAATAGATTCAAAATTCCCTAGAGAAGATCCCTACAAAATTCCATATCATTTGGATATTTGGATCAAAAGTTCTATTGATTCTTGGTTTTGAACTTGGGCTGAAATTACTGTTCACCGGGAAAAGGAAGTACCGCAGTGTAAACAAAGGTACTTCTGAAAATTGGAAGTACCGTAGTGCAAACAAAGGTACTTCCAATTTTGCTATTTCTTCTCCAAAAATTTCAGCAGCTTCTCTTATTCTTCTTGTGGTGGTTTCTCATCCTAATCTTTATAGCTTTGTAGCTATTGAAGTGAAGAAGTGTTGAATACTTAAAGAAAAATTAAAAAGCACCATTCACCCTCTTTATTGTCATATTCAGTCTTTCAGAAAACCTCATAACCCAGTTAGAATGAGGGACATGGGGAGCAGAGAGAGAGGCCAGGATCTGGCCTAAGAAAAAAATGTTTAAGATGTTACAGTAATTAATGGGAGCTCCTGTAGCCTCTTTGCCCCTGTTAGGACTCAGGCGCTAGCCTCCTCCTTGATGGTGGTAATCAAGGGCAAAGATGTAATTTCCATGGAACAGAAAATACGAGTATTCTATTTCTTTCAAATTTGCTAAGAGACTAGCATCATAACTTGTCCCTGTTCTTGTCAAGTAGATTTCTGATGGTTCATCCGGGGCTATCATTGCATATGCTTAATTTCCTCGAATATGACATTGCTAATTCAGGCCAAATATTCTCTTCATGTCTAATGAGTCCATCTGCAAGACGTTGCCATAAATCATGCCCCGCTAAGGTGTAAAGATTCCATCCTTAGCTGTAGCATGGGGCCTCTGAATTGCTGGAAACCGCACAATTCCTGGCCTAAGGCCTTTGATTGAAATGCAATCAAGAACATCTCCCAGGCTTTTCTTTGCGACGCGAAAACTTTCAGCGGAACGACAAGTACTCCTGTGCAGCTCACTTTGCCGCAGCAACTTTACTCTCAGATTTTTCAGTACAAGTTGCAGCACGATACCTGGGCCCTTCTACCGGGACCAGCAATACGATGGGATCGTTCCGTAGGATTGACTCTTGAAGGAAACGAGAACAGTAATGCATTCAGCTAAGGACAATCTCAAAAAAAAAATCAGCGAAGGATAATATCAAAAAAAAATCAGCTAGGTATAATTCAGTCCATTGGTCTGATACTCTGAATTCTTTCCTCGGTAAGTTGCTAGCCTTTTGGGTGAATTGCACTGCAGTTTTTCTATCGCGATGCTCTTGGGAAAGTTTACTAAGTGGTTAGGTTCATGTTACATCATCAATCTAATGCAGCGGCACAAACTTACTATGCTCTACTAAGACATGCTAAAGCCGTGACAGGAACAGTAAACTCTATACTGTAAGCAACTACTCGTAGTGGTACTGTTCTCTTTCTTTAATGTGACAGTGTCTGAAGACAAGTCGATCATATGCAGCATGATGCTGAAACAGTGCCTGATGACAAGTCCATATATGCAGCATGATGCTGAAACAGTGTCTGAGTTGGGGGGGGGGGGGGATTACATAATAACGAAAAGAAGAGGCCAGCATTAGCCGAAGGGGGTGAATGAACTATTGTACACACATCATGTACTCCTTTTCTTTCCACACGCCCCGTCGCTGTTGCGTGGTGGTGCTCCCGGAGGATGACTTTTTAGTGCGCACCGTTGGCTTTGGATCCCGGACAAAGGCAAAATAATCCTTCGAAGTGAGGAAAAGGCTCGGACAGCCTAGCTAGAATGAATGCAACAAAAGAATGACTGCCTAGTTTTAGTTTTCAACAGATTTTTAGCTTTAACTCTATTTAGCAATTATTATTTATTAGATTATGACTAATCATAAGCTACAGCCTATAAAATCAGGTCCAATATAAGAAGCAAGAGAAATAGGTACCATACTCAACTTACAATTGCAATACACCTTCTTCATGCACATTTTCTTCATTACCACCTTAGACTAAAAAAATCCAATTAATCCCATCCTTCCTGCTGCAAACATTACATTTGTAAAGAGATTTTGCTCAAACTATGCAACTCGAAGTTCCCTAGCCGTGTAGCTCACATTTCTGAAACAATTTTGCTCGGTCCAAACAAAAAAAACTCAAATTGGAAAAGATTGGAAACAATAATAAAAGGGAGATTGGATCATATACCCTCCCTTTAGTTGGAAAATTCAGGATTTACCCTCTACATCTCAATGATACGTGGGGTCATCATAAGTCACTGACACGTGGGTCAGAAAGATAAATCCTGAATTTTCATCTAAATAGAGGTATATGATCAATTACCTGATAATAAAAAGGGAAAAGGCATCAAACCAAACGACCAGTCTGCCCCAGTGCGCCCCGCCCGCGACTCCCGTGCTTATCACCTCCTCTTCCCATTCCAGAACCACCTTCTTCAGTGTCCTCCCTCACTGCCTCCTGCCTTTATAACATCCTCTCACCCCCACCACCTCACACACACCGCTGCTTCAAGAACCAGGAAGAGAGTTAACTGAGTCCAAGAAGGGGGAGAGAGGAGCGAGAATGGAGGGGAAGGAGGAGGACGTGCGCCTGGGCGCGAACAAGTTCTCGGAGCGGCAGCCGATCGGGACGGCGGCGCAGGGCGGCGGGGAGGACAAGGACTACAAGGAGCCCCCGCCGGCGCCGCTGTTCGAGCCCGGGGAGCTCAAGTCCTGGTCCTTCTACCGCGCCGGCATCGCCGAGTTCGTGGCCACCTTCCTCTTCCTCTACATCACCATCCTCACCGTCATGGGCGTCTCCAAGTCCACCTCCAAGTGCGCCACCGTCGGCATCCAGGGCATCGCCTGGGCCTTCGGAGGCATGATCTTCGCGCTCGTCTACTGCACCGCCGGCATCTCCGGTCAGTTCTCTTAATCAGCTTCTTGCTTGCTTCCAGCCCACCAAGTTGTCAACTTTGTTCAAGATTTTGCCTTGGTTTGTCTTGCTAGGATATATCTTTTTACCCGTTTTGCTATGAGCTAACTTCAAGTGCACATGGACCTAATCAGTTGATACCTCTTCTTTTACTTGCTTGACTAAGTAATTTATCCATAATAGTAACTTAGTACAGCATGAGGTGTAGAATATTTAGTTACAGCAAACGAGTGAAGACAAACTCGTAGGAACTTGCATAAGTAGCAAGACTTTGCGACATGGCATTAACAATGAATTGATTTAGATTTTTTACTTAGCTACATCTGGGATGCTCTACAGTCTACAGTTAGCAATCCTAACGAAAAAAATTGTCTTGTTATGTCAGTATTAGTAACTGAAAATCTGCTAATTTATTATGTGCTCTTGCTGTCATTGTGGCTTCCGTTGCGGTAGTTTATCCTTGTGGATTTTTCTTTGTTTACATCTTATAGCACTTCACAGTTTTCGGTTATCAGCATAGAGTTAGGAAGCCCCTTGTAGAATGTGCGCCTTGATCTTATGCAAAGGCATGATCCACAACTAGAGGCTAAAAGCTCATCTTTTGATGTAGTGGTAGGATCGTTGATAGCAATCAGAGGGGGTGAATGATTGCAGCGCACAGCGGAAACTTTTTTTTATATATTTTCTACCTTTCAATGTGCAAAAACCAGAAATAACAAAAACAAAAAATGTTTTTTTCTGATTTTACTGTAGCAAATACTGTAGTATACTGTAGCAAATTACTGTAGTACGGTACTGTAGCGATTTACTGTAGCATACTGTAGCAGCGAGAAACCTTCCGATCGATCGCTAAGCATGCACGTTTTTTTCTTAGTCTTCTAATTAATTTTTTAATTAAAAATAATTCATATATGCAAGCAACAAAAATACTTAGACATAGATCAATGCATGGAGAATTTATAGGAATAAAAAAACCAAGAAAAAAGATAATAGATGAGAAATAAAAAACTCACAAAGTTTATTCAAAAACATGGACACTATTCATCCATCCATGCACATGCAGTGGCTGCTCCAAAACGACGCGTCTTTTTTCAATCACCGAATCGGTCGACCTCCCTGCTTTTTCCCTCACGCGTATTTTTCTTCTCCACGCCGCTCCTCGGTACACCTCTTGCCATGCCGCCGCATGCATATATACACACACACAGCTCAACTCCAACTAGGCCTTAAAATCCTAATCCAACTCCAACTAGGACTTAGAATCCTAATCCAACTCCAATTAGGACATAGAATCCTAATCCAACTCCAACTAGGACTTAGAACCCTAATCCAACTCCAACTAGGACTTAGAACCCTAATCCAACTCCAACTAGGACTTAGAATCCTAATCCAACTCCAACTAGGATTTCGAATCCTAATCCAACTCCAACTAGGACTTCGAATCCTAATCCAACTCCAACTAGGCCTGGGCCTTTTTACCTCAACTAGACTTTTGGCCCACTAATTTTCAAGGGACCCGAAACCCTTCCTAACACAGGTTTTTCACACTCACGACTTTTCTAACACGTCACGTGTCGAAGCCTCCAGGACCGCACCTCCCGTAGCTTCTCCACGTATCATCCACCTTCGATCTCCATGCGCCCCAAGCATGAGCCCGATCATCTCGTGACCTCCTTGACCGTCTGAACCTCAGATCTCCCCATCCTAGTTCCGGTCCAACTCGTCACCGACCATGATCGCCTCCATGCTCAACCTGCACATGCAAAGACCAAAGAACATTCTTCCGGCACAAGTTCGTCTCAACTTGGTCAACATCAGTCTGCACACACGCAACACAACTCGCATAACACCGCTAAACGAAATCACCAATTATTCATCATAACAAATTAACCATTGTCAATTATTCATCACCAAAATATTCTAAACCTAGCCACATGGTCTAACAATCTCCCCCTTGATGAATACATTGACAACACCACAAAATTGTATGATGAATTAGCTTCAAATAGATATAAGTGAAGAACTGAAGCCGAAAAGCTTTTTAAGCCACACATCTCAAATCTCTCCCTCTCAACACAAGAGAGGTAATTTTATTCTCCCCAAATTCTCTTTAATTTCTCGCAAAGCACACCAAATTTCTCCCCCTTTGGCAATGTAATCATCAAGAAAATTTAAAAAAAATAATTCTAAGACGGAGCAATGAAAGTAAAAATCAAGAAGCTTTGTAGATTATCCAAGTCATTGTGCATTTATTTAATGAAGCAACCAAGACATATTTTTGAGTAGAGCTATCTAGATCATATTAAGCCATATATCACATAGCAATGTCAAAACAAATTTTCAATATGATTAAGCAATTTATATCAATGATAGGCATCTCAACAATGACCAGACTAATTATAAAGAACACAAAGAGATATCACAATGAAAAGTCAAAGCCTAAAAGTGAAGCAAATCTTAACTCTAGACGGGCTAGTAGTCTCATGTAACAACTTATTTCTCCACACTCAATTCTTAGGCATGTGGCATGCTTGTAGCATACTTCTTTTTCATAATGACATATATATATATATATTTTTGATGGTGGCATGCTTGAAGCATACTTCTTTTCATTTTTCGCACTTTTGTGCCTTTTTTTGTTCACCATGGCATGCTTGAAGCATACATCTTTTCAATTCTCTCTTTCTTATATATATATATTTTTAAAACAATGACATGCCAAATTGAGTGATCATAAGAATTGGAACATGAAACATGCGAGCCTCATAATCAAGAGTTAAAATAAGACTCACAATCAAGCTAATCCTTTTCGATGGACATCGCAAAGTAATAACTATAATTAATCTAGTCAAAGTATTTCCGCCATGTCATACTTTTAATTCAAATGTAGCAATTTAATTATAAACAGTCCTGATCAAAGTTACACAACATATGAATAGATATGATAAAGAGAGCTCTACTACTCAATTGATTTCAATGACTTGGATTTGATGAGTTATTTGACAAGGATAATAAACAAAGCTTCCAAAAAAATTTAAACAACAGGCTCCCCCTCAGAATAATCCCGTAAGATGTACTACTCCCAACTCACTTCACAATTGAAGAAAACGAGAAGTATCAAACGATTTCATGTGCAAATTAGAATCTTGAGAATTTAACAAGATGTAAGACAACATCACCTTTTCCACATGGTCTTTCAAAAAGTGAAATCTCTTGCAAACCATCAAAGGAGTGAAGAACCATCAAGTGTTCCAATCAAGCGATGATAAAAAAACCGGAACCCAATTTAGCTCATGTTCTCCATCCTTGTCAGCTGTTCTTACATGACAGGAAACATCGGTCTCACAGTATTGGGGTTAGTAAAATAAGATTTAGGAATCCAGTACTGTGACACACGACGAACAGGAGCAACAAAGCTAGAACCAAAATCACGTGCATGTGGATGATTAGAATGCCGTGAATCATTTGAATTAAATCCCAATCTAGCATGTGAAGCAGATTTAAAGCCATCATGAAAGTTCTCAAAAAACATAGCTTTCACATTAGTTCTAGGAACAAAAGACATTGCATGTTTTTGTCTCAAAGCATTCAATCTTTCCTTTCTCTCTTTCTTGATACGTCTAAAGCAAAATTCATTCAAGTGTCCATCTGTTCCACAATAGGTGCAATGAAATTTAACATAACTAGAATTCTTTTGAGAAGATGAGCTAGCACCTATAATATGATTTGATGATTTTTGCACAAAGCAAGTAGATTTAAACACAGTTTGTTTTGGTTCAAATTTCACTTCTATTTTTCCAGATTCAAGAGGCTTAATAACTTTAGGAGGATTATTCTTGGCATGCTCAACAAAATTAAATCCTAGACCACGATTCTTCACACTTGTTTTTGACTTGTCTAGAATCATATCTAAATTTTTCTTGCCAAAAGAAAAATCTCTCTAAAGTGTCTTTTAAGTACTCATTCTCTTTAGCTAGAGTGGGACAAGTTGTGCATTTAACAGTGTAACGCCCTAGAGTCCAAACCGGCTCAGACCTAACCACATTCTGGATAGGCCACGCACACGTAGCAACCCGCTTGCGCTTTCGTCCTCGCTTCGCGCAAAACGGTTAACCGAGGGTGCTACCATTGGAACTCTTAGGCTTATATGTAAGGGATACTCAAGGTAAACTAGCAAGGTGGGACTAACCCAGAAATTCATGTGCATACACACATGGGCCAACATGGGCCGGGGTGTCACATACACCCCCCTCAAAGGACCCGACGTCCTCGTCGGACAAACATACCCACACTGGGGCAAATGATAAGGATCTCCTCTCTTGGCACATGTCCGTACGTTCAGTGCCAGCACATATGCCATGCCGTGTGTCCGCTACGGCCCACACGCGCCATGCGCCATATGCCCGCGCCCCTGACCCGCACGCGCCCATGTAACCGCGAGAGTCGGCTCTGATACCATTTGTAACGCCCTAGAGTCCAAACCGGCTCAGACCTAACCACATTCTGGATAGGCCACGCACACGTAGCAACCCGCTTGCGCTTTCGTCCTCGCTTCGCGCAAAACGGTTAACCGAGGGTGCTACCATTGGAACTCTTAGGCTTATATGTAAGGGATACTCAAGGTAAACTAGCAAGGTGGGACTAACCCAGAAATTCATGTGCATACACACATGGGCCAACATGGGCCGGGGTGTCACAAACAGGTTCATTCACAAGATTTTTAGAAGCACTAGACTGAGCCAATCTTTCTTTTTCAGCAAAATCATTAAGTTGTCTAGTCAAACCTTCTATTTCAGTGTTTAGCTTAGGACAATTAGAGCAAGAAGATATCTCATGATAAAGCATCTGTTGAATTGTTTCCTGAGATGAACTAAGTCTAGCTTCTAGCAATTCACATTTAGAGCAAACTTTAGTTTGAGCATTTAAAATATTTGATTCTAAATATGAAGATGAACTAAACTTGAGCTTTCCAATTTCATCATTAGCACATTTCAATTTTTTATCACAAGAGTCATGTGCTAATCTTAATTCATCAAATTTAGCAGTTACATCTCTAAGTTGATCCATGTTTAAAGCATTAAGTGACCTAGCATTCTCTAACTCAGAATGTAAAATTTGACAAGACTCGCAAGATTCATCATCAGGAATTAAAACTCTAAGTCTTGCAATTTCAGAATTTAGAGATTCAATCAAATTATCGTATTTCTTAATCTTTTTATCTTTCTTTTCTAGCAAAGTACCAAGTTTAGCAACAGCTTTAGCTAAATCATCATAAGAAGGTTCTACCTCATTGTAGTTGTCGCTGTCAAGATCATCATTATCGGTGGAGCTTTTGCTACTTGCCATTAGACACAACCCAGTTAAATCTTTCTTGCCTTTGGGAGTATCATCCTCGCTGTCCGTGTCCACATCACTCATATTAATTTGCTCAAGAGCTGCAAGAACACGATTCACCACCTTGCGATTTATATAGCCATTCTTTTTGTTCTTCCTTTTTTCTTTCTCCATCTCTTCTTCCTTCTCATTTTCTTCTCTTGCAAATTTTGCTAGAAACTTTGGACATTTAGGACGAATATGATTGAGATCACCACACTCATAGCACCTTTGAGGACCAAAATTTCCTCTCTTTCTTGATCTCACATTCTGTAAGGCTCTTGTGAAGCGTGTATAGAGGAGTTCCAAAACATCTTCCGGGAATTGCTCTAGCTGTTCATCGGTTAGTGAAGACAAAGAAGACAAAGCATAGCTAGTAGAAGAATTATCACCATTAGACTTGCTAGATTGTGAAGCTAAAGCAATTGATTTATTACCATTATTTTTTCTAGCAAAAACATCTAATTCATGAGTTTTCAATTTAGAATAAAGTACATCTAATGTAAGTGTACTCATGACAGTAGATTCTCTAATGGATGTAACCTTCATCTCCCATATCGACATATCTAATGCTCCAAGTAATTGACGTGCATTTTTAGCATCAGTATAAGTAATATTAACAGCACGTAGGTTACTAAGAATTTTATTAAAGCGGGCAAAGAGATCATCTATTGATTCACCAAGTTTCATCTCAAAACGCATGTAATCCTTTTTGTACATATCTTGACGTACCTCTTTAATAGTAGATGAACCCTCATGATAATCACATAGTGCTTTCCATACCTTATATGCGGATTTAAGATGCACAACACGATCAAAATCACTCCTTCCTAGTCCTTGAATTATCAGATTCCTCGTCTTGCTATTTGCCTCCACTTGTGCCATGTTCATTGCGGTCACATCATCATTCTCGGGCACTTGATAAGGTTTGTAGACCTTCTCCCATATTGCAAATCCTTGAGCTTGAATATATGCCTCCATCTTTGCTTTCCAATACTGAAAATCAACACCATCGAAAACAAAAGGTTTTGTGGAATACCTATCCGTCGACATATTTTCTAATCACCGGTTAAGATCAATTAGAAAAATAAACCTGCTCTGATACCACTTGTAGGATCGTTGATAGCAATCAGAGGGGGGGTGAATGATTGCAGCGCACAGCGGAAACTTTTTTTTATATATTTTCTACCTTTCAATGTGCAAAAACCAGAAATAACAAAAACAAAAAATGTTTTTTCTGATTTTACTGTAGCAAATACTGTAGTGTACTGTAGCAAATTACTGTAGCACGGTACTGTAGCGATTTACTGTAGCATACTGTAGCAGCGAGAAACCTTCCGATCGATCGCTAAGCATGCACGTTTTTTTCTTAGTCTTCTAATTAATTTTTTAATTAAAAATAATTCATATATGCAAGCAACAAAAATACTTAGACATAGATCAATGCATGGAGAATTTATAGGAATAAAAAAACCAAGAAAAAAGATAATAGATGTGAAATAAAAAACTCACAAAGTTTATTCAAAAACATGGACACTATTCATCCATCCATGCACATGCAGTGGCTGCTCCAAAACGACGCGTCTTTTTTCAATCACCGAATCGGTCGACCTCCCTGCTTTTTCCCTCACGCGTATTTTTCTTCTCCACGCCGCTCCTCGGTACACCTCTTGCCATGCCGCCGCATGCATATATACACACACACAGCTCAACTCCAACTAGGCCTTAAAATCCTAATCCAACTCCAACTAGGACTTAGAATCCTAATCCAACTCCAATTAGGACATAGAATCCTAATCCAACTCCAACTAGGACTTAGAACCCTAATCCAACTCCAACTAGGACTTAGAACCCTAATCCAACTCCAACTAGGACTTAGAATCCTAATCCAACTCCAACTAGGACTTCGAATCCTAATCCAACTCCAACTAGGACTTCGAATCCTAATCCAACTCCAACTAGGCCTGGGCCTTTTTACCTCAACTAGACTTTTGGCCCACTAATTTTCAAGGGACCCGAAACCCTTCCTAACACAGGTTTTTCACACTCACGACTTTTCTAACACGTCACGTGTCGAAGCCTCCAGGACCGCACCTCCCGTAGCTTCTCCACGTATCATCCACCTTCGATCTCCATGCGCCCCAAGCATGAGCCCGATCATCTCGTAACCTCCTTGACCGTCTGAACCTCAGATCTCCCCATCCTAGTTCCGGTCCACCTCGTCACCGACCATGATCGCCTCCATGCTCAACCTGCACATGCAAAGACCAAAGAACATTCTTCCGACACAAGTTCGTCTCAACTTGGCCAACATCAGTCTGCACACACGCAACACAACTCGCATAACACCGCTAAACGAAATCACCAATTATTCATCATAACAAATTAACCATTGTCAATTATTCATCACCAAAATATTCTAAACCTAGCCACATGGTCTAACAGTAGCATTTTGCAGCAGTAGTTTCTTTGGTAATGCTCTAAATCTTGA
Organism: Dendrocalamus latiflorus; assembly: GCA_017311315.1. Taxonomy (NCBI): domain Eukaryota; kingdom Viridiplantae; phylum Streptophyta; class Magnoliopsida; order Poales; family Poaceae; genus Dendrocalamus; species Dendrocalamus latiflorus. Next base: position 29,093,180 of record CM029633.1, read on the forward strand.
TACTCAAAACCGCACAAAGTGCACATAGAAAAGCGTATCCCTTTAATTAGTTGACCTGGACCATAATTCACTTGGAGGAAAACAACTAGTATGTAATATTTCAAAAAAATTTCCTTAGTTAATCTTGCTACGGCAATAGCATCTAGTGTTAATGAAAAATCTAGGGCCAACCAAGGGCAGATTCAGAATTAGCCCCCGACCTGGGCTGGCCAATGCATATTGTGAACTAGGTACTTTGTACCATGCAAAATTTAAAGGCCCGGCCCGGTCGTTGGTCGTTCTCACCCAGGCAACGGTGCTCCTGTGTAAGGGTGGAGCAGGGGTTCGGGGGTTTTCTCGATCTGCGTGAGAGGATCTTCTTTTAAGCTGAAATGCCCGGGGCCGTCTTATCCCCCGCAGGTCGAGTTTTTTTTTTACCATGCAAAATTTACAATTTTTCTATAGTGCTTTGTGGGCTTTTTGGTCCTGGCAGCCTTAGGCCTAGATCTGCCCCTACGGCCCACTAAACCTCTTCTATTGATAGCTTGTACGGTCTCAATAAATAGCTAAGCAAGAAAATTTTGTGGTCCAGTTTTGAGAAATGCTTCTGAATCTCAGGTACTACCTGGTTACTCTCAAAACATGAAACTGTGAGAGAATAACTATAAGTCTATAAAGTCGCACTAGAACAATCATAACCACGAAGCAACTATAACAATTAAACTCTTAAAATTTACAACAATTAAGGGCACTACTAATCTCTCTTATCTGCCACTGCAACAGGAGGACACATCAACCCAGCAGTGACTTTTGGGCTGTTCTTGGCCAGGAAGCTGTCCCTGACTAGGGCCATCTTCTACATAGTGATGCAATGCCTAGGGGCCATCTGTGGAGCTGGAGTGGTGAAGGGCTTCCAGCAGGGGCTGTACATGGGCAATGGTGGTGGTGCCAATGTAGTTGCCAGTGGCTACACCAAGGGTGATGGCCTTGGTGCTGAGATCATTGGCACCTTCATCCTGGTCTACACCGTCTTCTCGGCCACTGATGCCAAGAGGAATGCCAGGGACTCCCATGTTCCTGTAAGTACTGCTACTCCTTTACTTTCCCACTTTGTTTGATATGTTATAGTTTCATAGTAGTCAGTTTTGTCTAAATTCTATAAAATCATGCAATGTGATCACGAATTCACCGCTAACACCTTAAGATTAAATTCATATTCTGATGAACACCTTTATGTACCTCGTGCGTATATGTATGTCTTGATTGTCTTCAATATGTACCAAATCTAATGAACTGATTTGCTTGTTACTTGTGATGGTATGAATTTATAACTAGAGATTAGCTGGTTCAGTGCTCCAACAAATTGACCGTATGATTATACTCCTTTAAAGTATGGCTTTGCTGTGTGTTCTAATACATACTATAACAAGTTTCCATCCGTTGTTTGTGAATACAGATCCTTGCCCCACTGCCAATTGGGTTTGCGGTGTTCCTGGTCCACCTGGCCACCATCCCCATCACTGGCACAGGCATCAACCCAGCTAGGAGCCTCGGCGCTGCCATCATCTACAACCGAGACCATGCCTGGAATGACCATGTGAGTGAAACTAACTCCATCTTCTCTCACGTACTTGCCATTTTTTAGCAAATTGGTTCCACACACAATGCAAATGCTTCCAGCCGAATATCAGACACGTAATTGGCACTTTTGTATGGTGCAAACATAGTGGCATTGGCATATTAGTTCATGGTGCACAATTTTGTTATGTCCCTTAGTTCTCGGAAGTCTAATCTGATCAAGTGCGGTATTTTCATCCCCACTGAGAACATGTTGCTACAACCAACCACAAGTAACCATGCACTTGCCAAATTCAAATGATGTAAACATGGTGGCATGCTATCGATAAGTATTTGGTAAGTAGCTTTTTAGTTCTGAAAAAAATGAGTTGTTTGAGTAAATGTAGCTGGCAACAACCACCAATATAAGATATGGGATATTGTAAGGATCGAATGGCGCAATCAGAGGGGTTGAAAGATTGCCTCCGCTTTTTAATACCCGAAACAAATTTTAAATCAGAAGAAAAATAATCTAAATTACTAGATGTAGATTACGACCGCAAGACGCTGGTTCACTCGCACGTGCTCGATGAATGCCTCAATTGTCTGATCGCTCGCTACAACTCGCTACGACTGTCGACACATGTAGTCGTAACCTATCTCCACTCGAAGACTTCATCTGCTCGAACGCTTCGATCGCTTGAACGAGTACACGTTGGAGAGAAGAAAAATGATGCTCAGAAAACACGTCGTCGATGCTCAGAAAACACGTCGTCTGATCTATTATTTCTGTATCATGGATGTGATTACAAAGTGCCATCACAGCGCCCCTAAAAGCTCTCTCGACGAAAGCCTTCTAAAAATCCACACGTTAGCTCTTAGCCTCTCCCTGCTTTTATAGGCTAACGTTCAAGTCATGTCTATCTCAAACACGAACACACAACTCTATTTCTTCCTCAAATCAAGAGACCCGAAACTCTTCCTAACACGGGTTTTGCCATATTTCTAAACTCCCGTTATGGACTCCTTCCATACGTTTTCAATCTCACCACGTGACGAAGCCTCTAGGACGCACCTCATATATATCCATCACACATCACTAACTCCTATGTCGAAACTTCTAGGACCGCACCTCTTGTAGCTTATCCACGTATTATCACGTGCTCTAGCGTGAGCCCGATCACCTCGCGCGATATTTTGACCGCTTGGACCTCAGATTGCCCCTCCTAATCTTGGTCCTCGTCACCGACCATAACCGTCTTCACGCCACCACGCATCATCCACCTTCGAACTCCACGTGCTCTAGCATGAGCCCGACCACCTCGCGTGACCTCTCGACAACCTGGACTTCAGATTACTCCCTCTTAGTTCCGGTCCTCCTCGTCACCGACCATGATCATCTCCACACTCACCTACATATGCAAAGACCAAAAAACCTCTTTTCGGCATAAGTTCTCCACAACTTGACCATCATCAGCACACATACTCACACCACTCTTGTTCATCATAGACAAGAACAAAACCATCCACGACCAACCAGATAGTCCACGACAACATATTCCATCGCTTTCTACAAAACAGCTTCAGACAACTCAATACGACCGCCAGCTCAACGAATACTCGAAAACAAGTACTCGGGAAATACCTTCACTCCACTCAAAACACTGGGGCATAACCACAAGCATCACTACCTACTGCCGAGAACCAAGTCCTTCCGATTACCAAGTACTCCCATCTTTGGAGCACCGAAACCTTCGAGCACTGTTTCTCCGAACACTGTTCACCGATCACTGAGTACATACCTGGTACTGTAGCATCGACCACCGATCACCGACCATCATGCGTAGACCAGTCAACCACTGGCCAATACAAGTACTCAAGGTACTCAGAGATCATAAAAATTGAAGTACTCGTACCGATCATGAAGTCTACGAGTACTGACCGTAAAGCCTACTGCAACTGATCACAAAGCTGTCGACTACCGAAGACAACGATAGCAAACTACAACTATGATGATAAGACTGCGAAGTCTACGACTATGACAGCAGTCCGCAAAGTCTATGACCATCGACTGCAAATCCTTCTACTATCGACAGGTAAAATCTACGACTATTAATCACAAAGTCTATGACTATCATTACAAAGTTTACGACTATCAACTACAAAATCGACTATCGATCAGGTATTGTAGCTACGACTGTGAAAAAGTACTATAGTTATGATTACCTTTAATGGCCGTTCTATCGTGGTCGAAACCGGACGTGGTCGAAGTCTGTCGTGGTTGGAATGCTGTAGTCGAGTTGCCGTGGTCGAAGCCAGATGTAGTCGAAATGCCGTGGTCGTTCAGACATGGTTGAAGTTCGTCGTGCTCGAAGTTGGACGTGGTCGTAAAGCCGGGCTCTACTACAGTACTCTTCCAAGTACCAGCTGAATCACTATTCACCTCCAAGTATTGTTCTTTCGATCGTATAGTTTTAACCAAATCACTGTAGCTTCGGCTGTACAAAAAAAACTATAGCTTTGACTGGTCCGTGTTCTGAATCTTTGATCACGCTGTTAAAGGCCATCTGATCTTCCGGTGATACTCGAACGTCGTCCGTTGCATCTGTGCCACTCAGAAGCTGTCTGATCATCTGGTGGCACTCAAACACCGTCTGATCCTCCATCGCTACTCGAAAACCATCCGATGCTCCGGTTCCACTCAAATGTCGTCCGATGCTCTAATGTCTCAGACTTGTCCGAACCTTTGATGTTACTCGGACACCGTCCAATACTCCAATGGCACTCGAACGTCGCCCTGCAATGCCATTTCTAGCCTCTCCCCAAGCGTGGGACTCCGCCCGATCAACGCGTGCACAGTCCCGCGCTCTGGCACCGTAGCACCTGAGTCATGCGGTCCAACTCCTCTCTTCCCGAGCCTCGACGCCACTTCGATAAGCAATCACTGCTGCTCGGGGTCGCCTCCGGCTTTGCCGACGACCGTGTGAGCTTCGCCACACCTGGGGGATCACCGTCGACCACTTCGCTAAGCTCGGGCACCGCCGAACTCCTCGATCGCTGAAGCCAAAGCACTACCACCACCCTCTCCTTGTGGCTCACTATCATGGTCGCATACGACGCAGTCGCTTCAACCACGCCTGTTCAACCATAGTTGCCTTCAACCCGAAACCACTCGAAGCAGACCAAAATCACTCGGACGAAACAAAAACCACTTGAACTTGAAACCTTCGACTACGATCGACTAAAACTTCCACAAACGCAAAATCCAAAGCAATCCAAATGTCAATTATTTGTCATCACTTTATTTACAACTATCCATATGGTCTAACATATATAATAGCACTTAAATCTGTTTTCGCTTGCTTAGCCTATCAATACTGAAGAGATAACTAAGAGCTGTTCCTTACAAGTTTATAACTTCGCTATTTTTATTTTGCAGTGGATCTTCTGGGTTGGTCCCTTCGTTGGCGCTGCCCTGGCTGCCATCTACCACCAGGTGATCATCAGAGCAATTCCATTCAAGAGCAGGTCTTAAGCTGCCACTGCTACGACATGCCGATCGAACGAACGAGCTTCTTGTGATGCCTTGTTTCCTGCGCCTAACATTGTATCTGTCGATCTCCTGTCTGTCTTCAAGATGTTCTCCTATGCTTTTATTGTGAATCCAAACTTGTGTATTCCAGTGCTCAGTTCTGTATGCTTTTATTGTGGATATTTAAGCTAAATCATTTGTTGCTAGAGTTTCCCTTCAACTGCTCCTTTTATGCACTGGAATCTCGACAACAATACTGACATAAAAAAGGCCAAAGAAAAGTACGTGTTGTTCTGAAGTGAGTAAAGCTATGAGAATGGATTGGAGAAGTATCATTTTATATGCACTAGTGGTGGACCTGGTTGTGGCGGTGGGGCAGGAGTCAGGACTCAGGACCACCATGAAGATGCGGGCCCTGGGACCTATTTCCCACCACATGTTCTACGCCACGGCGCATGGGCTGTTTGTTGATTGCTTGTTCTCGCAGCTTCCTAGGCGCCAAGGACCTTTTGAAAGCTAGGGTCTAATAGATAGTCAGGTCTGTCGACTTTTCCTTCGCATTTAGAGTATGGTTGAGTTCTTTTTGGATTATAGTTTCTTTCAAATTAACAAATAAAACAGTTTCTTTATCATCGTTTCGAAACAATTTGTCGGAAGATATTTGATTCATTCACACAAACGCTCGCACTAAAGCTAAAGGGTGGGTTCTTTTAGGCTGATGGCTTATGACTTATGGATTAAATATTTGAATTCTGGCTGTTCGCGAGAGGTAGTATGCACAGGAAAATAGTCGTATATGATTTTGGCCGATACAGCTAAACTTAGTACACTTTTTACTACAGTCTTCCAATTGACATCGCTTTAAAAAACGCACTGCTTAAAAGCTAGTTACTGTAAATAGTACAAATATAAGCCGGCTGAACGTCGAAAAGAATTCACCTAAATATCATAAGCTATACCCGAAAAGAATTTATCTAAGTAGAGGACACTACAAGCATACTCTGCACACGCCAGGTACTACGAATTTCGGACCTCACATAATGAGGATATTTATTGTTTACTTTGATTAAATAATGTTAGATCATGTATATAGGTTGTGAATTTAGTGATGAATACTTGATATTTGGGTTGCACTAAAATTTGTGTTTGTGAAATTTTTGGTCGATACTCTATTACTAAACTGAAATTGCTGAAATATTCAGGTTAAGCGGACTGACTACCTTGTATTGGGCCGTCTAACTGGCTGGCTTCGACCACAATTGGTAGTCAGTAGTTCGATCAACTTTGTGTTGGGTTGTCCAATCGGCAAACTTCTACCACAATTGGAAGTCTGAGAGTTCACGAGCATGGCAAATCGACCACAGCAGTCAACCACGGCAGAACGACCATGACAGAATGACCACGGATGTCGACCATGGCAGAACGACCATAACAGGATCGAGCACAGTAGAACGATGGCGGTCCAGAGTCGGAGACTTCAGAGTGTTGTAGAAGTCGAAGACCGTGGAGTTGAAGAGCTGTCGGACTCTGGAGTACTGTAGAAGTTGGACACCCCGGAGTTCGAGAGCAGTCAGAGATTCTCTAAGCTACATCGAACCAATCGTGAGCTATAGTGAACCGGTCGGTAGTTACAGTACCTGATCAATGGTCGTAGCTATAGAACCTGATCGATAGTTGGTAGCTACAGTACCTGGTCGGTAGTTGGTAGTTGGTGGTCGTAGCTACAATGCTTGGTTGATGGTCGTAAGCTATAGTGACTAGTCGATGGACGGTGGTCGTAGGCTTCGAGTGCTATGATGCTTGTGATTCTCGAGTACCCTAAGTATTCATACCTTTTGAGTACTCGTTGGGCCATCAGTATGACCGGCCTGTGTATGGCGGTCATACCAATCTTACTAAGTGGTCTGAAGTTGATTTCTAGAGAGCATGAAAATTGAGATCGTGGATAATTTGGTTCGTAGTTATTGATGATTGAGAGTGTAATTTGTGTGTGTGGACTAATGTCGGTCAAGTTAGGAAAACTTGTGCTAGGGAATGTTCTTTGGTCTTTGCATGTATAGGTTGGGTGTGGAGATGGTCATGGTCGGTGACGAGGATGACTGGGACTAGGAGGGGGAAATCTGAGGTCCAAACGGTTGAGGATGTCAAGAGGTGGTCAGGCTCATGCTAGAGCACGTGGAGATCAAATGTGGATGATGCATAGAGAAGCTACAGGAGGTGCAGCCCTAGAGGCTTTAACACGTGATGAGTTGGAAGGAGTTATAGAATGTGTCCATAACTAAAAGGATTAGAGATAATGTAAAACCTGTATTTGGAAGAGTTTTGAGTCCATTGATTTTCGAAGGGAGTTAGGATTGCATGTCCAGTTTCATGAGGACACAGTTTGAGGCTCTAGCATATAAATAGAGAGGAGAGGTTAAGAAGTTAACTGAGGTTTTTTAGACGGCTTTGGAGAGAAAGCTTGTGTGCTAGGGTTTAAGGGGTGCTGAGAGGACACTTTGTAGCCACAGAACTTGTTTTAGAAATAAAAAATCAGATCTATTCCAGAAAAGTTAGTCGGGGTCGGCGGCGTGTCTTCTGGGCGTTGTCTTTGACTTATTCTCGTTCCGAGCAGAGTAGTGCATGGTGAGATATCTTTCCTCCATTGACTTGATCGCGTACCAAGTCATCCACTCGATCGCCGACAACAACATTGGTAGGGAGGGCAAACCAGAACGCGTCTTCTTGAAAGCGGCGTTTTCTCGAAGGCACAGGTGATCGAGAGGTTCTGATCCCGGTGTTGAAGATTTCAGGTAGGTGCAAATCAGTTGAAAATCAAAGTATGAAGCAGTCGTAGTTTATGACTGGTAAGGAGTTTTCGACAGTTGAGCGATTGAGCGAGCAATCAAAACCATCATCAAGTTTACGACATCTGAGCAGTTGAGCGCCGAGCGGTCGAAATCTTCATCGAGCACTAAGAGGTTCTATAAAGCGGAGACAATCATTCATCTCCTCTGATTGCGATATTCGATCTTATAAATAAGACACTTTCTATAGATTAATCCTAAGTGGACGAGAAAGAACACCATCGTTCCACCACCAGGCCACTGATCCATCCTTATGGTGCAGCAATTTTGGCATACTTTGGTTTAATTGCAAGGATGGTGCAGTAATTTTGGCAGACTTTAGTTTAATGACCTGTTATTTTTTACTTCGGCTTATGATTTTTAGGTTGTTCGTGAAAGAGTATGGAGAAATAAAAACTCATATGCGATTTTAATCGATATAAATGAAGTAGCTACAATATGAACTACAATCAACTTGTAGACTTCATTTTAAAATATAATACGTTTAAAATAAAATTACTTTAGAAAAGTTTAAAAAATAGCTTTTAAAAGTCCATAGGAAGAGGCCCAATAGCCAGGATACTTTTCGGCAGTAACACAGGGCATCTGCTTAAGTGGGGTCACAAATTTAAGATGAGTGCAATGTTAAGTCTCCTCATGCTTCCTCTAGCCCAATGTACATCGACGGTGTGAGTAATGACCATCAATAATTTTCTGATTACGCATGATATAATTTATGAACTACAGATTTAAATCAACATAAAAATTTATATTTCATAAGCATAATTTGGAAAGTACAAGTTTAGCGAGCACAGCCCACAGAAGCTCGAGAGGGCATATTGCGCGATTGTAAAAGCTAAAATTGAAAAGCACGTGGATATTAAATGCACCAAAGACTGGTTCCATCAACCAGTCAAACAACAACTAGAAGGGAAATATCAGTGCATGATTATATGGACAACATTTGATCATGTTAATTTAATTAACGATTAGAATCTTTGTATAATTCCCAGAGTAATGGATACAGTTATATGGACAACACTTTCAGTGTGCAGCTGACTAGTAGCAGAAGCTTGCAACATGGGATGAGATATATAACATTATAACTGTAAAAATAATTGGGGGCTGAATGGCTCAATTGTTCCTCCTGTGCAAAATGTGGACTTCTAGTTAAGAGTTTCCTCCTGTACAATGGCCTCCAAACCCCATAGGGAAAAAAATGTAGATGCGAGAGTAAGGGTATACAGGTGCAGAACTACTATTTTGGATCATTCCGTATCAAGACGCTCTAATATACAATCTCATCACCGACGTTTAACTGAGTTACATCCCAGGTAGTTTGGCAGTCTACGCCTCTTCCTGATAGGGCATATCTCATCTGTCAATTCAGAAAGTAATGATAACATAGATTATGGCCAAAACAGATTTCAGTGTTCACAAAATACAAAATGATTGAAGTTTGAAGGGTGATATTGGAGCTCTCCGCATGATTCGATTCAAGTATCTGAGGCAAAGTTTCAGAATTTTACCAAAAGTAATTCATAAAATAAGCAAGGCATGATAGTTTCGCAACTAAGTGAAGCACCATGCAATGATGTTAGTGTTGAAGTATAAGTGAATTGCCCATCTTTCCTCATCAGCTTAAGCTTTTGGATGAACTAATTGGTGCATGAAACTCAATATGGTATCAGAGCCAAGAGGTCTCGAGTTCAAGACCTGTCCGATGCAATTAAAAAAAATTAATTGCAGTCTACTTCTATTTCACGTATTAGGCCTAAGGGAGCCTACACGTGAGGGGGAGTGATGAAGTATAAGTGAATTGCTCATCTTTCCTCATCAGCTTAAGCTTTTGGGTGAACTGGTTGGTGCATAAAACTCAATAGTTAGCTAGTCAAATTTTACACACCAAGATTTTTGTTCTTTAAACAAACTAGGCAAAATACTGCACTCATGGTAGTCAGTCACTCAATTGTACTGTATAGCCAGTGAATGTGTAAAAACAGTTGATGCCATAAATAACGTATAACGATTCTTTTCAACATGGCAGAATGTAAAATTTCCTGTTCTTTTTCTTTTTGAAATGAAAGATTGAATATGATAAATCGATAATTCCTTGGAATTTCTGACAAGGGGCATACCTTTGTTAAAATAATATGAATGACATTGGAGAATCCTTATCCATTTCCAATTGTCAGCATCTGCCTTCGTGTGCTTTGAGATTAGTAACAATCTTGTTAGAGTGAAAAGTATAGAAGCACTACTCAATAATTAATGGGCATCATTCTTGTACTATGATACAATTCCAGGTTTTCAGCAACTAGATGGGCAAACCGGCATAGAAGCCATCTCATCAAGCTCCAACTCAATGCCTATCCAGCGACCTTTGCTTGAGAATCAATAACCATGGTTGCGTCCGAGGTGCTGAGTACCAGATGTCAAGTCCAGCGAAGGTTTTAGCTTCACGTGGTCCCCAAAGCCATGCTGCGAAGTATGCTCAGAAGGTAATGACCTATCATGCAAATCCCACACATTTCCATGTCCCATCTTTCCAAATTGAGGGCTCAGAATGTCAGCTTCAGAGACCCTCTCCTGATGACCAGGCGAGGGATGCTGCACTCTAACAAAACGACCAAGGACTGGATCTGGAGGCCGGCTAGGCAAGTGTTCATCTAGGCCTCTCGATATAATTGTGAAGCCCTCATTGCTGTAAGCTGGTTGTCTCATATGGTTAAAAGGAATAGCTCCACTGCCACCTGTCAGAGGAGTGGAAGCACCCGAAGTAGACCTGGGGCTAGAAATTGGAGAAGGTGACATTCTACCATGTTGATGTTGTGGAGATCTTGACCTCAGAAGAGGGCTTGCACAAGGGGAAACTGGGCAAGATATATTGCTCCGTATATGAATATCACTGCAGAGCACTAATAATTAGAGGACAGGCGTTTTCATGCAGATATAAAAGAAAATTCGCTGGGTGGCATATTTTCTTACAGGAGTACATGACTAAGTTGTGGGTGATAATAAATTGCAACTGCAGTAGCATAGGCAAAGCATAAGGGGGAACATAAAAACAATATGATAACTTTATACACTGCTTAAATATCTATAGTGGGAATCCGTTGCAGTTTAAGACTTTAAATGAAACAGAGACAGAAACATAGAAAGTACTGCTGGGTAATTTTGTGTAATTTCATACAGATCTCTCTCTTTTTTAGGTACAGTTGGACCAAATTTGTAAAGTTGAAAGTACAGGAGGGCAATTGCGAAAATAAAGGGTGTAGCTGGAGATAGTAGTTCAGTAAAATATAGGGGACTCTGGTGCAATTGCAATTTCCTATTTTGAAATGTTAGCCAATATTATTACTCGTCATATTAGAACACGAGAATTATGCTATAAAAAGGTTTGGTTGCAGTTCTAATTTAGGGTGGAACACTTTCCAGCAGATACATTTTGGTTACTGCTCCTTTAGAATAGTTTTGCACAAACGCACCAAAGCGATATACTTATGAACTTACCACATAACAGGAAATATTGAATGATTTACCTGTGTGTTGAAGAAAATTTGGCAGCTCTTCTCTGGTAAATGGATTGCCCATCCAAACCCAACGAGGACATATTTCTGACATGCCCACCCACCTGAAATGTCACAAGAGCCAAACGAAATGTAACCCAGCCACAAGTATAACAAATATAAAACAAACAACTGTCCACCCGTCAACCAAGGCCTTAAAACTCTAGTAGGTCCCTCAGTAACATTTATCTGCGCTAGTTAGCCTTCTAGATAAACATTATCTTTAAGGGCCACAGAGAAGCAAATGAAAGGAAAATAAACTGAACTGAAAGTCTAAATTTATGAAATTTGCAGAATTTAGGGCATACATCTGCAGGCAGAACAAACATAATACTATGACAGTTGTTTAGCTGAAGGTGTAAGGAGGAATAGATCTTATGTATTGCAATAGCCCATGGGGCATATATATAATACAAAGGACACAAGGACACAAACCCTAACATATGGGAAAAGACCTAAATACCCTTAACACCCCCTCTCAAATGCAAAGCGTATGCAATAGCATTGCATTTGGAAGGTTGACACTCAAATAGGGAAAATCCAAAATCCATGTCTTGAAGACGTCGTTGCATGCGGCTCTTGAGAAATTGTGTCGAATCAAGCCGAAAAGGGAGATAGAAGCATAGCGGCACAGATCGAAGCCCGAGATGGCGGCGGCGCAATGCACAAGACACGCAACGGAGGCGCGGTGCAAAAAGCGCGGCGGCTTTAGAAACTCGGGGCGGCGGCTCAAAGAGAAGCGGCGGCATCATAGAGACTTCTACGATCTGTAGCGGCTCAAAGATAAAAGCAGCGGCTGCGACTATGCAAAAGGAAAAGAGAGAACCACACCCATCCGAGAGGATGAACCGTGGCTAGCAAAATAGTTGGATGATTGACAAAAAATTTGTGGACTCGCACAGCTTTGACAATATGAAGGAAAAGCTATGGATTTGGATGGATGCAACGGAAGACTCTAAAATTGAAGGACTCAACGACGACAGAAGTAAAGCGAACTTCACCCAAACCACCATCAAAAGGCATTGCCATCTCTCCTCTCACTCTCTTCTCAGTCTCAATCCCTCACCGATCTCTCACTCCCTCCCGCATATACCATCATCTCTCTTCCTCCCTCAAGAGAAAAAGGAGCAGCGGGGAGTCGGCTCCCCGGCCAGGGGACGGCGAGATCTGGCGGCAGCGGCGGCGGGATCCGAAGTGGCCCGAGCGGCTGCGGCGGACGCCGGGAGGAGGCATTGTCGCGACGGCGGCTCCTCCCGCCCGCACGCTCACTCCCTCCCGCGCCCGTGAGAGGAAAAGAAGCGGCGGGCTCCCCGGGGCGAAGGCGACGGGCAGGCGACGACGCAGAGGACGCCGAATCCGGCGGCAGGAAGGCCGGATCCGGCGGCGGGCAAGCCGAATCCGGCTGCGGAGAGGCCAGATCCGGGCTGGCCGGCGGTGGAGACGGCTGGATCCGGGGGGAGTCGGCCTGGAGCGGCGGCGGCGGTCCAAGAAGAGGACGGCGGCGCGCGGATCCGGGCGGGAGGTGGCCGGATCTGGTGCAGGGTAGCCGGATCCGGCGGCGGAGAGCGGAGGCGGCTCGGGTGGAGGCAGCGGACGGCTTGCGGCGACTGCGGCGGCGGTAGGAGGCAGCGGCCGGCGCAGCCCAACGAGGTGGCCGCCCGGATCCGAGGACGACGGCGGGCAAAGCGCTGGTGCGGGCGATGGAGACGGCCGGATCTGTGGCGGCGGTCGGCGCGGCCGGGCGGAGTGGAGCAGAGGCGGGCGCGACCACCAGAGCCCAGATCCGGCGCCGATGAGCCTGATCCGAAAGCAAGCCGACGGTGCCGGCGGCCGGGAAGAGGTGGCCGCCCCCGGGAGCGAAGATCACTCCTCCCAGGGGCAGCAGATGCGGAAATCGAGCGAAGGCTAGCTAGGTTTGAAACCTTGCTCTGATACCATGTAAGGAGGAATAGATCTTATGCATTGCAATAGCCTATGGGGCATATATATAATACAAAGGACACAAGGACACAAACCTTAACATATGGGAAAAGACCTAAATACCCTTAACAGATAACACTGTTTCAGCAACAGTCCACGGTTGGTACCTTAGAATTTGGTTTGCAAGATATAGCAGCCAACTGTTCCAATGGATCAGAGGCAACTGATTTTTCAAGTGGTGATGCATTTCGTACAAATGAATGTTGCAAAAGATTCACTGCTGTTGGACGGCTGGATGGATCACGTTGTAGACACTGCCTGATGAAGTTTTTGCCATCTTCAGAGAGGTGATCTGGTATTGGTGGAAGCTCCTTACCGTTTCCTATCTTAAACACTGCAGCAATCTATAAAAAAGAAGAGAGTCATGTCAACATTCAGGTCATAATTGGTTAAAAATTTATTCTGATTACCAATCTGTACAAAATATTCAAAAGGAACATAAAAGGGGAAAAGTGCGTTCAGTATAAACAATATTGTAGAAAAAGGAAGAAATATGGCATGAATATAGGAAATAAAAGCTGCAGAGGTCATAACAGTGTTGGCACATATAGAGAAGGACAAAAATATTGCTGAACAAATTAAGAAATTCAAAGCGAAATTAAAATACAAAAGTAGCATGGAGTCAACACTATAAACTGCTAAGCTTAGGTCAATATAGACTGTACAAAGTGAAATTAGCCCCCTCCCCCCTCTTTAAATCAACTCAGTGGGGATTCATGCACATCCAAAACTGTAGTAGATGCAACATAAGGAGACAGGCCTTCTGTGAAGAATGCAATCTGTAACAGTTATCTGACTAGAAGTGATATAAGAACTCAAAAGACACTGAGGTAGTAAGGCATAACAACTACCCACGCTGAACTGCTGATCGATAATGCAGCAACTACAAAGATATGCATCATGCATCTTACATAGTAGCTTCACCCTTTTGCTTGATCGATAATGCAGCAACTACAAAGATATGCATCATGCATCTTACATAGTAGCTTCTCCCTTTTGCAAAGAAAATTTATACTGCATGAACAAATATAAATTGTAGCTTCAGAGTCTAGTACTAACCCCTTCATATTGGCTCCATGGAGGTTTTGAGGTAGCCATCTCTAGAACTGTGCATCCTAAACTCCATATGTCAACAGCAAGATTACATCCATTAGAATGTTTTATAACCTGCATATTTGTTACATACTTACATGTGAGATAAGGAAAGAAGGCTGTGTTTATAACAGCAGAGGGATGATACACAAACTCAATCAAAATAACTAAAAAAAGTGATAGAACAATGCAAGATTTGGAGCAATACCTCAGGAGCCATCCAGTATGGGCTACCCTTAAATGATAAAGGACACTGCTGCCCATTGATCTGAAAAATAAAATAGCAGAAAACAAGTTTATACAAGTTCATGAATCGTGACTAAAAAACGAATAATCTTTTGAGAGACAAAATAAAGACTCATAACCTGTAAGAAACTTAATAGACATAATTAACCAAATAGCCCAAAAAGGCAATGCAAGCCTCAGAAAAGTTGACGCTGTATCTATGGCATTAAAACTACTGCACAGCAACCGTTCAGTCCAAGTAAGTCAGCACATATGCAGACAGGGATAGTAAGGACCAAATAAAATGGTTCTCTCTTATCGAAGAGGCCAATCTAGCTCAACTGATAGTTAGCACAAGTGCAGGAGAGCACAGGGAGAAGTGTAAAAGAAGGTGGACCATTTCCTCCTACGAACACGGGCGGAGCTATGTGGTTGGGCCCGGTGTCACAGGACACCGGGTCCAAAATTTTTTTCTACAGATATTAATATCTCAATTCCATACGTGAACCCCCTAATCTAAACTTAGTGCACCCGGTATTTTTTTGAAGCTAAACAAAAGGAATACTAGCAACCTAAATTTTTAGTAGCTAGCAGTAATCCATGAGGAGTCTTCACTGTCCCGCAACACACGAGGTCACTGCAACACCCAACCCAAGAGAGAGGATCGCAATAGGTCATGGTGTCTATTTGATCAATCCTGAAGCATGTCACTTCGCACAACCCTCTACACCTGTTCATCTCATAAAGTCATGCAGAAAATGTGCATCACGCCCGCTACAGCCACACCCAATCAGGCAGCAAATATTCACAAGAAAACATGAGAAATCGATGCCACCGGTGGCCCTCGTTTGCCATCTGGCTACAGTGCCGCTTGGCCCTTGTTGCCATCTTGAATTGTTGAACATACAAATATCTAATTGACCTTTTCAATTATTTGATGATTATTCCATAAATGATAGACTTATTTGTTATGTGGAAAAAATAAGAATTATAGAAAATTACCAATGATGTTGTGGTTCATCGCTTTATGAATTTGAAAGAACACAAATACTAAAAAGTAATGTTTTTACTTATATTTGATCATTCTTTTTTTTACTTAAAAACTTTTTCTTTTTTATAGGCCAATGAGATCGGATGATGTATTTTATTAACGCTGAACAACTTTTTGTATGTGATTTCGTACTTAGTTAATTCAGTTTGTTGCAACTAATCAATATTATTATCAGGTTTATTTATTTTGGTAAGTATTTCGATCGTTACTTCTTTATTATCATATACTGCTATCGATCATATTGAAGTATTGATGCTAAAAATTATCGGACATATTACTATTAGGCATAATATTGATTGAAAATTATATATATTGTTATATATATAATGAAGTGGTGAACCCCGGTTATTTTTGTTCTAGTTCCGCCCCTGCCTACGAAGATAGTTCATGGGATCATAGCTAATAATTATTGAGTTTCATGCACCAACCAATTCACGCAAAAGCTTAAGCTGATGAGAAAAGATGGACAATTCACTTATACTTCAACACTTCCCCTCACGTGTAGGCTCTCTTAGGCCTAATACGTGGAATAGAAGTGGACTGCAATTTTTTTTTAATTGCGTTAGGCAGGTCTTGAACTCGAGACCTCTTGGCTCTGATACCATATTGAGTTTCATGCACCAACCAATTCACCCAAAAGCTTAAGTTGATGAAGAAAGATAGACAATTCACTTATACTTCAACAATAATGTTATTGTTTCACATTTGAGTTACTTTTTACAAATGGAAAAACAAACAGAAAACTTACATGTTTTGCCATTCCAAAGTCGGCAAGCTTTACACGGCCATTAGGGTCTACCAATATATTTGCACCTTTGATATCCCTGCAAATTTAGGCAGAGAATAAGTAAATGCAAATATTAAAATAAACTACAACTCAACACAGTAGTAGACAAGCATGCAAATAAGCGAAGCCCAAAAGTATTTGCTTATTATAACTGCGACCCTTGATAAATGGAATGTTACCTGTGAACTGTATTCTTTGCATGCAAATAAGCCAAGCCCAAAAGTATTTGCTTAGTATAACTGCGAATGGCTGGTTCACCAAACTGCCCATACTCCTGGAGAAGCTTATGGATGGATCCACCAGACACATACTCCAGGTATATATAAAGCTTATCATCAACCTGTTTTGGAGATAATTAAAGACATTCTTTAGAGGAATCACAGAGGTGCAGACAAAAGTTTATAAAATTTCTGCAGGTTTCGTGAGGTTCTTTGCCGCACTTCCTTACAGAAAAAGAGTTAAAAG
The DNA here is from genome assembly GCA_017311315.1 of Dendrocalamus latiflorus. NCBI lineage: Eukaryota > Viridiplantae > Streptophyta > Magnoliopsida > Poales > Poaceae > Dendrocalamus > Dendrocalamus latiflorus. The sequence goes on from CM029633.1 coordinate 29,110,242, forward strand.
AAAATAAACTGTTCAACTACAATTGCAAGAAGAAGCACAAGTAAAGATACAAGGGTATGTACACTATGAATAATGGTAGCCTATTAGCAGTAGGTATCAACTGATGGCAATAGTTTATACCGTTTCAGATCCATAATATCGTACAATATTTGGATGTTGCAGCCGGCTCAGAAGTGATATTTCCTGAGAAATGAAAGAATAACATAAAGAGAGAAAAGGGAACATAAAAAATGTCAACGAATGCTCACAGTTTTCACTACTGAGTGTAAACATGGAAAAAAAAGGCCATACCTGGCCCAACTGCCTTGCACTTTCTTTTGATTTAGGATCATCTGAGAAAAGGGTAACCTCCTTCATTGCGCACATTTCGCCTCTATCACTGATACAGTTATAAAGATGACAAAAAATGAACAAAACTAAAGTGAGGAAGCAAAGGATGATCAATCACAACATTCACTTCATAATATTTAAAATAAGGGGAAAAAACACCCCCAATTGTCACTCGAGTTTGAAAAAAAAACTACCACTTACTTTGTGGCATTTACCCCCCCCCCCCCAACCCCACACCACCCCCCATAAGTTTCCTCCATCAGCGAACTCCCCTCTGATGTTACTTTTTCTGTCAACTATAACGTAAAACCTCCAAAAGGAAGTGGAGTAATAGTGTTTTGACATACGTATATCTCATGTAGTATGTCTGTGCAAGTGCAACTATACCATGCTCAAGGTTGCAAACTGGAGAGAGGATAGTGAGAGCAAGTAGATAAAAGATAAGTGCAAGAATAGAAGAATAGAAATTTTATTCAGATTTGTAAGCACTAACGTGCTGGTCGGTATGTAAACATCATCTTTTCTTAAGTTTTCTAGTGTTTTTTTCTTTCATTTAAATTAGTGGAGAAAGCAATGGCAGGGGGATTTTGCAAACCCAGATAACTTGTGGGGGTGTAGATGCCATAAAATAAGTTGTGGGAGTGTTTTCCAAACTCAGAGTTACATACAAGGGGGTTTATGCAATTTTCCCTTAAAACAAAGGACAGCTTGAGTGCTCGTGAGTTCTGATATACAACATTGTCACAGGACCACTTTAATGGTAAGAGTAACGAGGATACCATATAACATGAAACCATCAAATTTATTACTCCTGCTGTTACAAAATATACAATGTTTAATGTTTTAGGGTGTGTTTGGTTGGGCTTCCCAACCTGCTTTGGCTTCCACAAAAGCCAAAAGCCAACCAAAGGGGGGAGTTTCCACAGCCGGCTTTTGAAAAAAGCTGCTTTTGTAGTAGTACAATAGCCACAGCCGGTGGAGAGGTGCTTCCACCGGCTGTGGCTTCCCCGTCCGCCCGCTCCGCTCCAAGACCGGCGAGCTGGGAGCTCCGCCGCCGCCGCGGGCGAGTGCGAGCTCCGGGCGGGCGGCCGGATGTGGAGAAGTAGGAGGAGAGGTGCGGTGAGGCTTGGTGGCGCGCCGGCGGTGGAGTTGGCGGAAGAGGCCGAAGTGGTGAATGGTGACGCCGAGGTGGACAGGAAGCTGTCGGCGTCGGTGGTGGAGAAGAACGGAGGAACGCACCGGAAGAGATGGAGGCGACGGTGGATGCGGCCGTCGGCACCAGAGCAGAGGGTGGGGGAGGAGAGCAAGAAGGCGGCGGCTCGAGTGGAGAAGGAGGCGACCGGTGGTGGCGTAGAATGGCGCGGGAGCAGGGGCGGCGAGAGGTGAGGCAGTAGATGGCGGCGCCGAGGTAGAGTTGGGAAGGGGGGAGAAGGAGCGGCGGGTGAGGAGCAGTGGGGGCGGCGCGGTAGGAGAGAAAGGGATGGAGGCGCGGTGGAGAAGATGGGTGGCCGGTGGAAGAAGGAGGCGGAGGGAGGCACACCAAGCCACCAAGGAGGGGAGCGGCTGGAGAAGGGGGCGGCGTGGTAGGAGAGAAAGGGGGAGTAGAGTGGGCGGCCGAAGAAAAGGGGCGGTGTGGCGGAGAAAGGAGGGAGAGGCGGATCACAGCAACTTTTCCAAACCAAACGGCTTTCAGCTTTCTCACAGCCCACAACCTACAGTAGCTTTTTCACAGCCCACAGCTCACAGCAACTTTTCCAGAAGCCACAGCTCAACCAAACACAACCTTAGACTTTTAGCCTAAACTTCTACTCACAAAAAAGATGGTGACCTAGGTTTTCAAGGTGAAATATTTATGACTGTGAGTCTGTTCAAAACATGTCAATGTATTAATCATTTAATCATCATGTTTATTGTGGTTTGGGAATGTAGTGTGAGAGAAGCATATGGGACAGATATTACAAGAGTTAATTGAGGGCACATTAGTAACACTGTAGGATTTCTTAATAGTTAATGGAGGGCAGATTAGTAACATTATAGGATTTCTTAATATGTGTGCAACTGGTTAAAACATCATCCTTTTTTGTAATGGTGGCAGTACTTTAACACATCCATGAGAAACAAATAACAGAACAGTAAACATTCAAAAGTACTGGTAATGTGATTAAAATAAAGACCAAAGATTTGCTAAACAGCCTTTTAAGTCTATTTCTAGGAGGAGCACACTATTTTTTCAGTTGACAATGACATAGACATTGAATTGAACATCTTCCAATTCCAAGCATGGAAAAGGCATACCTGTTAAAGCCAGCATATACATGGCCAAATGTCCCACGGCCAATCAGCTTTCCTTTCTTCCACCGTGATCCAGGACTGGGTGGATTCTCTGCTCTACCAGGACTACGAGATATAGGACTAGCTGGGGTGGAGTTGTTTGGCAAAAAGGGGGAACTGTTAGAAATGCTTAATGGTGGAAGTGGCAATCTGTGGGTTTGCTTCTTCTTCCCCTCGTCATGTCGACTCGTTGGAGATTCAGGTGCCATCCCACCAGCCCTTGGATGCAATGGAGAGACACTTCCACTATGCACCCTAGAACTTGGACCAGGACTTGCCATTCTTGGGCTGAGAATTGGTGAACACTCTGGACTACCTCGGCTAGGCTGCCAAAAGAGCTGAGCTAACATATCACCTCCCACTGAATTATGCCCAGATGTCTGCCCTGAACCTGTACTGGAGCACTGACCAGACCCAAGGAAAGGTACATCTGTATGAGGCTTCACTGCCCAAAAAGCTGAAGTTGGAATCTGATCAGGAAATATTGTTCTTGGGCTTCGTGAAGGGCTTGACATCAAACTATTGGGAGCACTCTCCAGAGCAACCTGTCGTGAGTTTTGTAAATTGGATTGGTAACTGTCAGCAACAGTACCTCTTGGAGATGTGGACAGAATTTGGTTACTGATAAAAGCATTGTTCGGCTTCGCCACTTCCTTGGTGCTCTTTCTGGTGATAGCACTAGAATGCTCTTTATGCACAAGGCTTCACAAATAAAGCATTGAAGATTCATAAGGATGTATTTGACTGATTACACAAACAAAAAGATGTGATTGGATAAATCATGGCAATAAGGAATTAAGGAGCAAACCTTGAATGATTCGTAGTGGTAACTTTAGTCACATTTTCAGCATCATTTCCCACAGGGCTCTGAAGCTGTGAATCTCCAGGCTCGTCGCTATCAATAGAACAGTTGCTAGAGACAGAAGCAGTTGCTAACTCTGCAACTGGTTCAGTGGTTTCAGCTTTTTTTTTAAGCCAATTTGGGGTAGGGAGTGGCAGTAGTTGTCCTTTGCCACGCTTTTCCAAAATGGGCTTTGACTCGGTAACATCAGAAGCAGTACGTGTCACCCCAGCACGTGATCTAGGAAGAGGAAGTGGTTGTGCATGTGGTCTATCTGCTGCAAAACTTTGACAGCGAGAAACCTCTTTCGAAGGGGATGTGGAGCGTGATTGGGCAGTAGACCAGCAACCTTTCTCAGCAGTTGGGTCTTTACCACGTCTGCGACTCCCTCGAGCTTTTGTGCTTCCCTTTCGCTCATTTGGACTTATGAACCGCTGAAATGTGTCGATGAGGTTTTCTTTGGCAGTCTTCTTTACTTCTTTGGATGAAGATTTCCCCCACCATGGTGGCATATTGAATATGAAATAAGTTGTAGAGGAACTAGCAGAGCTATATATTCATGGCAAAGTCATGCAGACCAAATCGACTATCATGCTCTGCCAATTAACTAGAGATGATGGCATAAGGATTGGGGCCTCCATTCTCTAATGGACCAACAAAAAAATCATCCACACAGTGCATCACTGCAATGTCGAGATTTCTGGTTAGTGCTTGCTCATGCGATTTGAGATTTCTGCTTAGTGCCTTCTTCACCTCAAAGACTGGAACCAAATTCATACCAAACAATATATAAATAACAATAATGAGCATTAACACAAAACATCATTACAATTTCCTACGACAACTGCAAGAAAATGTTGAATCTTTATAGAAAAGTACATAATCATTAAAGGATCAAGGTGGAGCATGCTTTCTTTGTTAAATTTTAATGAATTCACAACTACACTCATAATATAAAAAATATCATTTATTTCAACATTTACCTTAAGATTCCATCTTAAAATCACAAAGAACAAATCCCATGGCAAACTTTATTAACGCTTGTAATGCCATTTTTACTCTTGTAAGCAAATCATTGCAGATTTGCCTGTTGCTCTAAAAATGAAATGCCAAGGAGATGAAAAGTACTTGTTGTGTCACTAATTGCCCCATTCAGCATATAAATAAGGTACTATAATTTGAACGAATGCATACATGCAAAAGGATTAAAAAAATGCGAGGAAACTAAGTACATTGTTCAAGGTCTTCTCCGAAGACAAAAATACATCTACAATACTAAAACTCAGAAGGGCATAGTAAACAAAGAAATCATGTACAAAAATACACCAACCAAGACGTTCAGCTGAGTTTTTCTCTACATTAGTCTAAACAAAGCAAGCGTCCTGATCGTTATCTTTTGCACAATCCGTTCAGTGTCAACCTGCTCAACAAACTTGCTCTGAAGTATTCTAGACAACTAACTTGGATAACAAATTGAAATTTATGCTTCTAAGTCCAGACCCTTCCGTAAAACTCATAACGACCTCGTTAAGTACTAAGCTGCTCAAGGTGGAAACTTGTTCAGCATGATCCTCATCTAAAACTACCAACTTCACCGTTGCCAGGGGAAATTCAAGCTAGAAGCGGGAACCAAGCTCATCAAGCTAACTAGCGTCTTACCTAAATTTGCACTAATCGCAACCTATCATCGAGCAAGCAATCTCCCCTCTAGCAACCGAATCCACCAATTCACGGCACGCGAATCCCGCCCGCAATCGCAGATCTCCGCAGAGCTACCACCTCAGATCTACCCAGTAGGACAGCGACAGTAGCCACAGCATCGCCACCCGAACTAAGCGCACGCGGCAAAAAAAAAACAGCAGCATCAAGCACACTTCCAGCACTAGATCGTACGAACTACGAAGCGAACTGAGCAGAGCGAAACGGGGAGGCAGGGGAGAAGGAGGAGCTCACAACCGGGGGACAGGTCGGGATCCGGCGAGCTCGCCGGCGGAGGGAACCGGCCGCCGCGGGGGAACCCTAGGGAGCCGGGCTGGCGGACGCGCGCGGAGGAGGGGAGGAATCTGGAGCGAGTGGAAGGCGGTGGTGCGGACACGTGGAACGAGAGGGGGAGGCGAAAAGAGGAAAGGAAAGGAGAAGACGATGGGAGGGGGAGCAGTATTTTCTGTTCACGCTGCCTGCGCGACTGAGCTGGGAGTGTGGGAGGGAGCGAGAGGGAGGAAGGAGGAAATAGTTGGTGGAAGCGAGAATCTCGTGCGCTTTCGGATGGCTGTGGCTGTCCTGGTGGTGGTGGTGGGTGCTTTTTGTATCTACGTTTAACCATCCAGCTGTTATATGCTTCTCTGGTAAAAAGTTTTAAGACTCGTCAGTCATGAGTTACTTAAAGATTTCAGGTTAACTCAGTATCTACCCATAGCAATAAGGTTTCGAATGTCTATTCTCTAATTAATGAAAAATTTTAGCCTCTCCGAACCGAATACAGATGCTTCTTTTTTACGTTACTTTAAAATTATAATAGATATTTGGCTTAAGACTAGTTTGAAACCGTTTGCGAGCCGAATAAGTCCACTCTCTAGCACGATCTTCCACTTGACTTAAATCGAGCTCACTCGACTTTTAAGATAGGTTACAGCTAAGCTTTAACTAGACTCATTTTTGCAGCTTTAGCGATAGCACTTAAGCATGACTCTTAAATCGTGAACATAGGTATATTGGCTTACTTATATGAGCAAATGCTTTTTCAGCTGTTGTGAAATCACCTTCGCAAATAATCTCATATGATCATGTATTTATTGGTCATGTATTTATTGACATCTAACAGGGTGTTTTTATGTCATTTTAGAAGTTAATAGCGAGAATAATCGGGACTTAATTGCGAGAATTATGCAACTCCGAGGGTTATGCCGTATGGGCCACAAACGATCACATGCATTCTGAATTTATTCCGGCAACGTTAATAGGAAGCAATGGTTTGATTTAATACTTAGCCAATGGTTTTACCTAGCCTAGAGGACAACCTGCAAAGTCTATACAAATAGAACTCGAATTTATGGAGCTTTAAATTTATTATGGCTAAAAGACTTTTTCTGCGCATTTTACTAGTTTTTGGGTTTTATTTCGAAAAGATGAGGTTTTTAAAAATTCCTACCCTAGCTGAAGGGCAAAGGCTTGATCAGGCTAAAATTCGAGTTTATGACTAAGTCATGTCTAGATCCAGCTTAAACTTGGTATAACACTTATAATGACCTGATATTAGGCTAACGGGCTTAGCTCAAAAAAAATACCCATGTTTAATCTAGAATGATACCTAAATCTTTGCCATTGCCTACAAATCAATGTTGAGGGCTTTGAGGCGCAAAACCTAAAAGAAACTTAGTACTTGTAGTCGGTACATGGACTAGCCAACCAATCGCATAATTGATGTACCATGCTAGCGTCGACTTACCCTGTTTAAACTGGCTTATGGCTTAAACTTTTAGCTATAGCTCTTGACTTATAGCTGAAATTACACTATAACGGCTGTCAGCTTTTTCTGAGAAAAATGAGAAAAAATACAAAAATAGTTATATCATCACGAACAATACAAAGGAATAAGAGAAAAAAACAAAAAGCCAAAATTAAAAGCGGACATGTTCTAAGTGGTTTCTAGCTTAAATAAACCGAAAATCAAAATAATCCAGAATTTGAAGCCATCTGAAGCACGATTGCACATATCGCAAGCACGCCGCGATCAAAAGAAACAGTACTAGTGGCTGTGATCGTTTTGGCTTCAGCTTTTAGCTTCCAGCTTATTTTTCACTATTCATAAATTTCGTCTTTTCTGAACTTTTGGCTTTTTGTTGAGCTTTTTTGCCGGTTCTTTTTTCCCGTATTTGTTTGTATTATACGTAATGGGTAAACACATTTTTTTAATTTTTTAAATTTAATTATGCTAAATAAGCATCTGTCAGTTACAGTATTTTTCAGCTAACTACAGTGCTTTTCAGCCATAAGCCATCAAAAATAAGCCCAAATGATCACCACAATAATCCTCCGTTCCATTATCAAATGGCTCAAGACTGAGGATTTCTCAGATTCCACGCAAACACGCATAGCTCCGCATGCACACTACAGACGCCCCTGCCTGAAATGCTTCTGATCTTAGACAACGGCTGAATAATCGTTTGTAATTTTCTTCTTTCTTTGTACATAACTTCTGTTTTTAGTACCAAAATATATTTACACGGTAGGACCCTGTCCTAGTGCTTCTCTTCAGGAAAAAAATGATTGAGCTGTCTGTCTCAAAATTCTCAAAATGAAAACTACTCCTCTGCTCGTTGTCCTCTAGAGAAGCCACTAGCAAGTTTCATTCTGGCAGTCTTAGGAGCCCAGCAAAAGGAACCGGAAAAGCGAAGGAATGGTCCATAGCTTCGGGTACGCACTACCGATCCCTGCATGCTCTTTTTTTTTTTTTGGGAACCCAAACCCTGCATGCAATGAAGTGTCAGTATTCAGCACTCGCTCTCCGTTCAATTAAATCGGTTGCCGGTTGGTAAAATGAGATCGCCTTCACACACACTGATGAACCAGCACAGCAGCACTCCTTTATGGCTACATGTAGACGGTGTGCCCCTCTGCTGTCCATAAACAATCACCAACGTAATTGCTATGTTCTGCCAGAAGAGATAGATGAGATAGTAGCAGTACGTAGTACCGCCCCGTAATACTCTTGCAAGTTGCAGCGAAAGCTTTGACAAGTTGGCCATGCGCGGCCTCGTGTTTCCTGCAATCCGCCTTGCACAAGAAAACTGCTAGTTCCACTTCCCCGTGAAGCTGCTTGTGTTGATCTCTTCGGTTACAAGTAAAACATTAGTGCGTATGCATTGGCAGTTCGTATATATCCAGTATTCAGCGCTGACTAGTTTGGTGAGAGGGCTCTGACTGAACTTGACTCACGTTCGATAGCATAAAGTAGATAGGATCCAACCTTCTTTCTGCAAGTTCACGATCGAACCTGTCGCTGTCCCAAGATGTCTTGGTGTAACTGATACGTCTGTGAAGGAAATCTACAACTTCGAGGATTGATATATACTTCTTACTACGTACATTCAGAGAATTATAGCCCATCAAGTCATATCCTTGCTGGATATAAGCCAGTTCTCTTTTTTTTTTTACATTTTGGCTTCGCTTTCTCTGAAAGCTGAAGCTAGCTGAGCGGTTTCTCCAAACTGTTTTTCTAAACAGTTTTTTAGCCTAAAATCGTTTGTTTTCGCGTCGACGATTCTATTATTCACCGTCGTCTTGAAAAATATAGACAAAAGCTATTCATCGTAGCGTAAAAAATAGAACCATAGAGGGGAGGTAGTAGATTATATTGTTGCATCAACCAAAACCAACCGTGGCACCAGAAGACGACAACATGCATCTAACATCTAGCGACGTCTAAACAAATCACATCAACTTCATTTTCTCAAAAGGCCTTTGTTTGGATGGGAACATCATTGTCGTGTGTTGCGCAATCCTTAATTAATTGAGTGGAAATTTCGTTGACATGATGAAAGAGAGTACCTATATAGAGGCTTTTTTAGTTATAGCTCATAGTTTGTGGTTGTGTCTTATGACTTTAACTCTAACGCAAGTGTTTATTAGAACGAACTGAATATCCATAACCTATTTTAAAACAATTATACTAATAATCTAATTTGAAACAGCCAAGAAGAAGGAATTTTATTTAGTTGTTATATAAAACCATAAATCGAAAAGACAATACCTTAGGCAAATAGTACAGCAGATAATTATGAACTGTCAGCGCCATCGCATCAACTTTATGCGCCTTAAATTCTCCGTGGGTTTGGAACGCGCGGGCCGCATGCAGGCTTAATTCTTCACCAGATCGAACGGCGCAACAAACCTCATCAAGGCACCGATATATCATATATGCACGCACGAAAGGGAAAGGGGCATCATGCAATGCAGATAGGCGAGCCTAGGATTTCTGCCTTTTTACAGTGGAAAGCAATGGCCGGCTGGCCGTCACAGGTAGAAATCGACCACTGAAGGAAGAAGCTTCTGAGTTCTGATGGATGGACACGATGTCAAAGAAGCAAACAGCCTTAAGTGCACGTTTACTTACATGTTTCTTGGAGAAATTAACAACTCTCTTAGAATAGAATAATAAATAATAGGCTTGAAAAAAATAGTCACTTTAAGAATAGAATATAGAAAGATGTTTTTTATACTTTTCTTAATAGTAATTTGTATATTTTTTAAAGTATAATAAATGGTTGATAGATGTTACTTACCTTTTTGTTTACTTTAAGACTAATGCTATTTTTATTAGAGAGAAAAATATTAAAAGCACTGCTTAGAATATAATAGAATAGTTGGCTGGACACCGACACGAACTATCGCAAACACATCTGAAGTACTCCTCTCCACCGTGGCTAGCTACACCACAAATTATTACTCCTGTTTCTGTTTTTTCTCCTCTTCTCACGTTGTGCCCTCAGATCCAAATCCAAACTAGATCATGCCATTTGCAAAATTTCCCAGTTTCTCTTGTCCGGATGGTAGAAGTGGCTTAAATGTTCTCACCAAACCCATTTAATTTACCTGCTGTCTTGTACTCCTCTATCTACACTTTCAATGTCCAACACTTCCCCCATAAGCACGAATCTTGGCGCATGCAAGGCCCCCGGATCCTCTACGCGCATGGCGCTATGGCCCTTGCTGCTGCGGCGGCATCCATGCCGCGGAGCTCGTCGACGATAGGCGCGAGGTCGCGTGGACGTACCTCCATCCGGAGCCCGTTCTTCATGAAGAGCGTGAGAGACATCTTCTGCTCGACGCGGTGTCCCGGCGCGACTGCAAGGCTGTGACGGAGGAGCACGCTCCCGGCGATGTTCTTCATCTGCAGGTAGGCTAGGTCCTTGCCGAGGCATATCCTTGGCCCGGCGTTGAATGCGACGAACTTGTACGAGTCGTGCGGCTCGAACCTGGAGCCGTCGGCCGACAGCCACCGCTCCGGCCGGAATTCGAGACAATCATCCCCCCACACCGTCTTCATGCGCCCCGCCGAGTATATGGAGTACGTGACCGACGAGCCGGCCGGCACGAACGTGCCGTCCGGGAGGTAGTCGTCCTTGACGACGTGCTTGGAGTCCTCGGGGACGGAGGGGTAGAGGCGGAGGGTCTCCGAGAGCGCCGCCTTGAGGTAGACCAGGCAGTCAAGCTCCTCGAAGGTGAAGGGCGCCGCCAGCCACAATGCCGGGTCGTGGGCGCCGCGGTACGCGGTGAGCACAGCGCAGAGCTCGCGCACGATCTTGCGCTCCACGGGGGGGTGGGTGGACACGAGCCAGAAGAACCAGGAGAGCGCCACGGAGGAGGTGTCGCGTCCCGCGAGGATGAAGTTGAGCGCCACGTGCTGCAGCGACTCGTCCGAGTAGGAGCCTTTCCGCATGAACCGGGAGAGCAGGTCGTCGTGCGTCGCCACCGCGTCGCACTCGCCGTTGCCCGCGAGCTCGAGCTTGCGCGCCTTGATGACGGCAGCGAGGTACTGGTCGACGTGCGCAACGCTGCAGGCTAGCGTGGTCTCCATGCCAAGGCCCAGCCACTTCTTGCACCGCCACAGGCACTCCGGGAAGATGAACCGGTTAAGCGTCGCCTCCGTCGCACGGTCGAATGCGGAGGCGAATGCGTTCTCCGGCAAACCCGGAGCGAGCGTCTCCGGGTCCTTGCCGAACGCCAGGCCGCAGATGTTGTCGAAGGTGAGGCGGAGGAGGAGGTCCTGAAGGTCGACGTGCGTCTTGCCCGCGGCTGCGTCGGCCAGGATGGGCAGCAGCCTGTGGTGGATGGAGCGCGAGACCCACCTCGACATGGCCGTCCGGAGCGTGCGCGTGGTGAACTCGAGCGCGGCCGTCTTGCGCTGTGCGACCCACGTCTCGCCGTCGGAGTTGAAGATGCCGTCGCCGAGCAGGTCGCGGAAGACGGCGTGCCAGAAGGGCCCCTTGGGGTAGTTGTCGAAGCGCGCCTTGAGGACGTGCTCCAGGTTGCGCGGGTCGCACGTGACGGTGACCAGCCCGCCGCGGCGGGCCACCCCGGGCACCGCGAAGATGCACGTCTGGTACGTGCCGCCCGTGCGGCGCAGGTTGCCGGCGATCCACTCGTGCATGTTCTCGGCATGCTGCACCAGCCCCGGCAGGCTGCCGAGCACCGGCCACACCCGCGGCCCGCGCAGCCCCCCCGACATCCGCCAGAACCACGCCATGTACGCGGCCACCGCCGCCACCACCACCGCCCACGTCCCCACCTCCATTGCTAGCGAGCTGCCAGCGGCCGACCGGCACACCTCAAGCAAGCTGCAGCGCGCAACCTGCAATCGTACGTACGTACGTATATACTCGACCCGCTAGCTAGAATGGATCCGACGACGAGAAGTCCAGGGCTGGCTAGTGTAGTAAGTGACTCACATGGAGCAAGCAAGGAGGATGGCAGAGTGCAACAGGGAGAGGCTGAGGTTTTATAGAACTGGTCGGAGCACAGTTGAGATGGTTGGCAATTTATTGTTCACCAGTCTCGCGACCTAGCTCGGCTAGCCAGCGTGTAGTGCAGTACTAGTACTATACACGTTTGTATGTACTCGTTTGGGTTCACAACCTCGTTTTGCAAAAAATCTCGAAGGGCAGCGAGACGAACGAATCGAATGAAATTCGTTCTTTCATTCAAAATTTCGAACAAAATATTTAAATATTATTTAAATTTTAACGAAATTTAACCAAAATTTAAACAAAATTTGGGCAAATTCAAATGGGCACAAATTTAATCAAAATTTGACCGAATCTTACACGTTTTGGAGGGTAATGAAAGCAACGAAATGAGCATAATTTGACCGAAATTTTGAACCCTAACTACTCGCTACATTTACACATACTCGTCATGCATGGTTAGCTAGGTGGCCGCTCGAGCGAGGAAGTCAACCATAAATTGCCGTCCGGGGTCGTTGGGCGATCGATCGGCCGGATCGAGCGGACCGTGCGGCACCGAACCAACTGGCGCGGCCAATCACCCGCCGGGCGACGCGCACCGAACTTGTAGAGAAAGCCATTGAATGCATGGGGGAGGCTGCATTGAAGGGCGGCTAGGGGGGAGGGTGGTGGAGACGCTTAAATGGCGATCCATCCATTCATCATCCATTACGTTGCAGCTAGCTAGATCGGTAGAGAGAGTGCGATGCAATGCAATCTGCAATGCCATGCGGAACAGTAATGCTGCGACGACTCCAGCTCGAGCTCACTTGCAGTGCGGTGTGTTCTATTTTGCGGTGACTTATGACTTATGTTTGTAGCTGATAGTTTTTAGTCCTAATACGAGAGCTAGTGTGAATGAATCGAATTCTGATAAGTCGTTTTAAAAAGAATGTCCCGCTAAACCGCTTCAAAACGACGGCGAAAAGACATTATGTTTGTTTGTTCGAGAAAAGTTATAAACTATAGGCTGGCAAAACAATGTGTTAGACCATGTGGCAAGATCTAGAATATTTTGATGATAAATAATTGACAATAGTTAATTTATGATGATGAATATTTGATAATATTGCTTATCGATGTTATGCGAGGTGTGTGGTGTGTGCGTGGACTGATGTTGGTTAAGTTGGGACGAATTTGTTCCGGAAAGAATGTTCTTTGGTCTTTGCATGTCCAGGTTGAGCATGGAGGCGATCATGGTCTGTGATGAGGTGGACCGAGACTAGGATGGGAGATCCGAGTTTCAGACGGTCAAGGAGGTTACGAGATGGTTGGACTCATGCTTGGGGCACATGGAGATCAGCAATGGATGATACGTGTTGGAGCTACGGAGGTACGGTACTAGAGGCTTCGACACGTGACGCGTTAGGAAAGTTGAAATTTTGGAAAATCCATGTTAGGAAAGGTTTTGAAACCCTTAAAAATTAGTGGGCTAAAAGACTAGTTGAGATAAAAAAACGTAGACCCAGTCGAACAAGGTGTATTAGGGTTTTGAGTAGAGATTGAATAGGTATTATATGGACTGCATATATATATAATATGTACGGACGTTGGCCGTATCGTGTATAGGGATGTGGAGGAAAAACAAAAAAAAAGGGGGAAACGTTGCATGCATGCTCGTTGATGGATAGTTGAGAGTGGACTCATGGAGTAAAAAAGAAGAGTAGTTGCGCGGCGGCCGTGACTCTTGATGAGAGAGAGAAAAATATAGAATTCCGGCGGCTTGTGATTCCTGTGGTTGTTCGCATGCATTGGTGCTGGGTCCGTTTTTGGTATGCATGCGTGAGCCGTGGTTTTTGGGATTAAAGAAAAAGTGAGCGGCTGCGTCGATTTGGAAAAAGGAAAGGGGGGGGGGGGGGATGGAAATTTTTTTGTTTTTTAGTCTAAAATTTAAAAGTTTTTTACATATGGACCCCTGGAGAAAAGATTTGCAAAAATGGACCCCTAGCACGGCGCCAACTCACATGGCGCCCAGGGTACACGGCACGGCGCCATATGCTTTGGCGCCGTGAGAGGACACGTAGGATCCACGGTGGCACACCACGGCGCCAAAGCACATGGCGCCGTGCCATTCATGCACGGCACTAATGGTCGTGGCGCCGTTTTCTGGGACTTAAGACCGAGCGCAGCCCCCGGCCCCCTCACTCCACTCCTCTGTTTGAACAGACCGACACAGAGAACAGCCGCCGCCGCCCCTCTCTCCCCCCCTCAACAATCCATCGATTTTTTTTCGCGATTTTGCTTCCAAACCGAGAAAGCAAGGTGAGCTCCCTCTCCTCCTTTGATTTGTTGCAGTAGATATGGATTATTTGAGGTACATTTCGTAGGGCAAAAGTTGAAACCCTAGATGAAATTAGTTGGATTTGGCTCGGTTTTAGGTTCGATTCGCAATAGATATGCGTAATGTATTAGCAATAATGTGTATAGATCCGTTTTTAGGTTGAAATTAGTTGGATTAGGGTTTGATTTGGGTAACTAGCTAACCCAAAGTTAGAAACGAGAAAAATTATAAATCTTATTCATTTCGCATTTTAGGTCGTCATGGGCTTCACTCGTTTGCCACCTCCATCCGGTGTTCCAGTGCCGATGTGTTATTGCGGCGATCCTTGCAAAGTGGAAAGGTCGGATGATCCGGATACATATAGGCAGAGGTACTGGATGTGCGCCAACTGGGCGTTCGATCCGCCACGTGCCGCCGTTGTCCTCGGCAAGATGGTATGTTGTATTGTCGATTCATCGAATTGGTATTAATTCTGTTGGTTTAACGAATGCGTACATTTGCAGGAGCCTCCACCGCTTTGTGATTTTGAGCAGTGGATCGACACTGCAATCGCTGAGGATGACAAAAAATATCTTGACGCCAATAAGAAGTGGGATGAAGAACGAAAGGAGAGGTGGGAAATGGAGAAGAAACAGGAGGAGGCCGCGAGGGAACACCGTGAGGAGGAGCGTAGGAGGGCCGCGGCAAAGCGCAAGGGAGAAAGGCAGAAGAAGCTAGAGAGAGCGCGGCGTGCCAAGGCAGCCCTTGAGCAGTACCCTGATGCTCAGAGGAAGGGGAAGTGGCCTCGATGCACTCAGTAGGTTATTGCTATGTATATTTAATGTTTGATGTATGCGGACGTATGTATTTTCTGAAAATTTATAAACTATGTATGTGGACTATGTATGTATGTGGACGTATGCACTCAGTATGTTATTTTGGGTTGTGCTTATTCATTTGGTGAATGTCAATTAGTATTATTTGTGCGGATGGAACGAAACAACTAGGCCGAGCTTACAGTTTTATGCAAGTGCAGTACTCACGGCGCCAAACACCCTGGCGCCGTATTTAAGTAGCACGGCGCCAAACACTCTGGCGCCGAGATATTGAACTACGGCGCGCAATGCCACATCCTGGCACCAAAGTTCCTGGCGCCGTTTTTCAATAACTTGGCGCCAGAGTGTTTGGCGCTGTGCTACGAAAACCTACAAAAAAAACAGCAAAGAGCTGTCTGTTTCTGCATATACAAAACACATGCACACATGTATATACATACATTCACATATAAAACACATACGCATAACTCTAAATAGAGTCTAGATGCATACATTTTACATATATATATATATCTCAAATCATACATACATACATATATGCACACATACACATATAAAATACACATACATATATGCACACATACATCGTCATGCACACATATAAAATACACATACACATACACACAACTCTCATCATCATGGGTTGGAGGACGCAGTATGGGAATCATCGTGAGCTTGCCGCGGTGCTCTCTGTCGTAGAACTCGTCCACCAGCCGGTACCGCGCCATCCTGTGCATTCAAAATTATGTTAGTGATAAAAATAACAAAATATCTAAAAGAGTAAAGTCCATTATTGGTCCTTAAACTTTTTATGCTGTGTCATCCCGGTCCATAGACTTTCAAAGTGTGTCATCCCGGTCTCTAAACACTCTTTGGGTCTCAAAATTAGCCTGTTACGGGTCTTGGCTGTGTCATCCCGGTCCTTAAACTTTTTATGCTGTGTCATCTCGGTCCATGGTTGTTACCATAGCAATGGCACACTTTGAAAGTCTATGGACCGGGATGACACACTTTGAAAGTCTATGGACCGGAATGACACAGCATAAAAAGTTTAAGGACCGGTAATGGACTTTACTCTATCTAAAAATTATGCTCTCTAGACCTAACGTTGCTAACCTGAGTGGAACGACGTTGACACGTCAGTGAATTGTGACCCAATAGACCACACATACCGCAGTGTGTCTCCTGTGGGTCCTCAACGAAGGGATTTGCACTACCCCTCTTGGTGCGACCAGGTATCCGATCCACGTCCCTCTGCATTTGCCCTCCATCCGCGACAGCCCTATGTGCGTTGCTCAGGTCATTATAATCGGACACTAGTGGATCACGGCCAGGAAATATTCTTCTCAACATCTCAATTTCGCTAGACGTCAAACCTGTGACTGGTCTGTCATCATCTGAGTCCACAGCCCTCGCATCCTCATAAGTAGGGCTGTGCATTTTTCAACCGAACCGAAAAAACTGAGCCAAAAAATCGAACCAAACCGGTCAACTCGGTTTGATCGGTTTTTGGTATTCGGTTCGGTTTTCAAATTTTGGATTTTTTTATATTCGGTTTTTTTGGGAAAAACCGGTTAAAAGCCGAAAAAACCGATCTACCGAAAACCAGCAAACGAGCGCTGACGCTGAGTGCTGAGTGGGCCGTGCAAACGGGCCGCGCAGTAATCTATACTGAAAATGGGAGGCAGAGGTGAATTCGAACGCGGGCGGGCAACGAGCGGCCACGCGCTCTTGCTAACTGAGCTAGGCTCAGCTCTGACTCCAGCCTTAAACATAGTTGATATATTCCATGCAAGCGAGCAACAATGGTAGGTCCGTCCCGCCGGTTCTCCGGTCAAAAGCTAACAAAATGGAAAGTCTGATATGGGAGTTTGCTATATGCTAATTTCTAGAACAAGCATCAAGATGGGAGTTGAAATTTTCGATGATGGGGATGCTACGCCACTAGCTTGCATCAAACTCAAGAGGAAAGTGACGTCCATCAAACTGCTTGCTTCATTGAGTAGATATAGTTTGAAGTAGAGTATGACACAGCCAGAGCCACCAAGTTCTTTGCTGGTATTTAGTCCATGTGATATTATCGCCTACTCGTCTCGCTAGTCGCTATATCGTTTGTAATTCGCGTCAACTTTGGTAAATATGGTATTTACCGATACCGCGCCGAAATAAATTGGGATTTACCGATACCGAACCGTACTTCTAAAAATATTGTATATTACCGAACTATAAATACCGTATTTACCGTATATACCGAACCGATTAAACCGAAAAAACCGATTGCACAGTCCTACTCATAAGCAGCCTCGTCTCCTGCAAGCTGTACATCCACCCTGTTAGATGCTACACAAACCATGGGTTCCTCAAACACTGTCTCCTCGTCGAATCCACCAACAAAGCGGTCATCGACATCCTCAGAGTCAGCTTCTACCTGAGTCAATGGAACCTCACATACTTGAGCCGAGGATACAACTTGCACCTCGACCTCTTCATGATCTGGTGACCCAACCAACGGTGAGTCATTGGGATCCAATGCAGCCCTAGGAGGTGATTGATCTCTCACCACCCTCTGCACAAACAAGTCAGGTGCTCTGACCTCTGAGTCCAAAACAATGGCCACATAGTTATCCCATTCACCGTCGCTGCCAATCGAAACCAATCTCTTTATACGCGGCCCCTTTGACGACCCAACATCAATCAATCCTTGCATAACGACATCACCATGCTCATCTGTCCATCCCAACCTCTCTTTCAAGCGATAAATGACCTCACCATACGACGGACGTGAACTAAATAGCAATGTGGTCTCTTCCATGCCCTCCAAATCAACACCCCCATTGTCATTTCTCTTCACAGTACCACCATGGTGCAAAGTCACAACCTTATCTATCTATAGCACAACAAACAAACATACCTCAGTCATTACGTACAATAATCAAACCCTAAAAACGGATCTATACACATTATTGCTAATACATTACGCATATCTATTGCGAATCGAACCTAAAACCGAGCCAAATCCAACTAATTTCTTCTAGGGTTTCAACTTTTGCCCTACGAAATGTACCTCAAATAATCCATATCTACTTCAACAAATCAAAGGAGGAGAGGGATCTCACCTTGCTTGCTCGGTTTGGAAGCAAAATCGCGAAGAACATCGATGGATTGGGGTGGATTTTGAGGGGGAGAGAGGGGCGGCGGCGGAGGCTGCTCTCTGCTCGGTCTGTTCGAACAGAGCATTGAGGGGGTGGTGGGGGGCCGGGGGCTGCGCTCGGTCTTAAGTCCCAGGAAACGGCGCCACGACCATTAGCGCCGTGCATGAATGGCACGGCGCCATGTGCTTTGGCGCCGTGGTGTGCCACCGTGGATCCTACGTGTCCTCTCACGGCACCAAAGCATATGGCGCCGTGCCGTGTACCCTGGGCGCCATGTGAGTTGGCGCCGTGCTAGGGGTCCATTTTTGCAAATCTTTTCTCCAGGGGTACATATGTAAAAAACTTTTAAATTTTTGGCTAAAAAGCAAAAAATTTACGGGCGGATGCGCGTCAATCTCGCAGGGGCGTCAAGCTGTGAGATGCATTAATCCAGAGGTATTAGCATCACGTGAAGCGAAGGCAGCCCTTGCTGCCTCTTGCGTTCGCACAAGACAGACATCACGTCCGTCTTTCGCTGGTGTGATTTGGCGCTGCGGCCGTGATTAGACTTGGTGAATTATTATTCATATTTATTTTTTGCTGTCTTTTGACTATGATCGTTTTAGCTTCAGCTTTTAGCTTCCAACTTATTTTTCACTATTCATAAATTTCGTTCTTTTCTAAACTTTTGGCTTTTTGTTGAGCTTTTTTGCCGGTTCTTTTTTCCCGTATTTATTTGTATTATACGTAATGGGCTAACATATTTTTTTGATTTTTTTAAATTTAATTATGCTAAATAAGCCTCTGTCAGCTACCGTGTTTTTTAGCCAGCTATAGTGCTTTTCAGTCATAAGCCACCAAAAAAACCCAAATGATCACCACCTTTATTTTTGTGTATCACGGACTTAGTAGGTTAAAATATTAGAAAAAAAGCAGATGTTAAAGAAAAAGTTTCTGCTAAAAAGTACAATTATTTATCCCCATCTAATTGCCATCAACGATCCTACACAATGTGCCGTGCAGTTGTGTGCGTGAGACTCTTGCTAAGACTAGCTCTTGGAGCATAAATAGATGGTCATGGAGCATGGACAGATCTAATAAAGGTCAAAGGTGTTCAGCTGAACACCCAAATTTTTTTATAAAATACTACGTATATAATAGATACATTAGATGTATATACTGTTAGTTGGATTAAAACTATATTTTATGCTCACAAATAAATTTAGCCCACACTCTTTATATATTGTGCGCAGCCTATGTAATATATTAGACCCATTTTTCTTTCCACCTCGCCCTCCTCACACAGGCCCAAAGAGGTAAAGATATAAACAAAATCCTAACATTTGTTCTATTTCTTATCTTGTGGCTGTCTATGTGGGAAGCGGCTCTAGCCTTCGAGTAGCGAGCGGGCAAAGGTGCAAGCTGCGGAGGCGAGTGACAACCAGCAGATGCGGACGTGGCGCCAT
This sequence comes from Dendrocalamus latiflorus, assembly GCA_017311315.1. NCBI lineage: Eukaryota > Viridiplantae > Streptophyta > Magnoliopsida > Poales > Poaceae > Dendrocalamus > Dendrocalamus latiflorus. Next base: position 29,129,938 of record CM029633.1, read on the forward strand.
GACGTGACGACAATCATGCGTGAGGCGGCGTGGGGGTGCAAGGTGAGCGTGTGGCAGCGCGGGTGAGCAGAGAAGTGTCACAAGCAAGCGGGCAATGGCACAGTGAACATGGAGGTAGGGAGCGGGCGGCAAGAAGGGAGCAGTGCGATAGCTGGAAGGAAGAGTGGCATCGCAAAGTGAGCAGCACGTCCAACTTATCGTCATCGTCTTCTCTTCAGATCTAGATGTGCTCTGTCTCACTTCACTTATTTTCTTTCTTGGTCTGCTTTGCTCTACTCTGCTATGTTCTTGCTCTGATTCTTTCTGGAGCTTAGCATTTGGTTTCTTCGTTTTTTCTAATAAGATGTTGTATAAAAATACAATCTTTACCTTAAGCAATGAGCAGCTAGTTGGACCCTTATTATTTTTGTTTACATGCTAATTTTTGCTATGTTTTACTCCATGAAAGGAACATACAATTTTCTCTTAGATGGACAGTTCTTGCTGACGGGGAAAGATAAAAAAAAGACAGGATCAATAAGATATACAACTGTCATTAATCTCTATAATGTGTTGTTTAATTCATGCCATTATACTCGTCTTATGTCGTCCATTTTCTCACAAGAAATCATTAATTTCTATAAGTTATGCATTTTTATTATTTCTATATATACATATCGTTGTATCGGTGTTTTGGTGGAAACGGTGCATTATAGTATCAACGTATTTGAGCAATTTATCTCTAAAGTTTGAACACTTATTCTACAAATTCTGGATCTACCTTTGCCACGGAGACGTGCGTGACCGCGTGTGCGTGGTTCTGACTAGCTAGCTAGGCTGGGACTTGGGAGATAGAAGAAGACCGAGCGAAGGCGCGAAGCGCGTTGGGTGGGTGTGTGACGGTGTTTGGAAAGGTTGGAACCGTTGGGCCAACCAACTCTACCCAAGTAGACGTGAGTTCTCTAGAAAAAGGCCCTCGCGCGCAGTCTTTTCTCGGCAGGGGTCTTGCTGCCGCGCCTTTGCTATGCAGGATGAACACGTGCACGCCTTCGAGAGTATTGATTTTATTGCTCAATTAGCAGCAATACAATCCGTCAGAAACTCAAGATTAATAAGGCATACTGGCATAAGCAAATCGGGGTGTAGTGCAGTACGAACAGCGTGTTGTCCATTCGTGCAAATTGAGCAAGTACATGAGCGGCTGAAACTCCTCTCTCTTTTAATCTGAACAATTTTCCGTCCTTTGATATTATTGCTGTTGTCTGGAGAGTGAACACAACCTAACATTTTATTGGTTATATGATGGATCAATTCAATGATAACAAGAATGTCTATTTTCTTCGCATGCATTTGTCTTAGAAATGGTAATGATAAACACACCCAGTTCATTGTCTGTGGAACATATAAATCTAAAAATAATGAAATTGTATAGCATAATTGTAACGCCCTCATTTCTAGGGGCGTCATGAATCTCTCGCAACTGTCCAGAATTGTTCGGCTGTAAGGTATTGCAGCTGAATGTACACCATTACCAACACATGTTCAAATTCAAAAGCTAAATTATTACAAGATAACGGCTTATCTTGTAAGTTTTACAGCGAGACGTGCGGCCCTTAGATACATTACATTACAAAAGAACACCACATGCATGCCTGAGCGGAAAACAATCCTAATTTCAAACATCATCTACTTCGCAGTATTCCATCACGTCATCCTCGTAGACTTCCTTATTTTCTTGCCTTGCACTTTCTGTTAATATTTTCAGCAAGTATGAGTACAAACCACCATACTCAACAAGTCACATGGGAAAATACTATTTAATTACATGTAGGTTCTTCCAAGAGATGGAAGTATAGTGGTTTTATTATTGTATGTGGGTGCAATTTTAGTTGAAAACAATTTTAAAGACAAAATCACAATCTTCTTAAATAAATTAGGATTTTAACAACTTGATTACCAATCTTAGTAAATTTCCAAATCTACTTATGCATTGTTATTGGATTAATCCATTAAACACAGATTCATTTACCGGAAGCACAACATATTCGAATACCATTAAATTATGACTCTACAGAGTTGCCCAGCTTTACCTACAAGATCTCTTAACCCTCATGACTAAGTTAAGAAAACAAGACATTTCACTGCTCAATTCTTTATATAGCGTCTACCCAGTATGTGCTGTTTCCTGACAAACTCAGGTGGCCCGCAGCCTCGCCCGATTTGAAGCGGATCTACTGTTGTTAAGTATGGTTTTCCCCTCCCATACCACAAAAACTACATTAATCTCCCCCCACCCGTTGTAAATATTCAATCGAACTTGAGCAACTACTAAGCCAGGTTAACGAATCAACGCTTGTGGTTGAGCGATCACTATGTTCTTTACTTAGCACAAGGTTATAGACCTTATATTTTTACCGAGGCAACTTCTATCCATAAACCCTTGTTTCAGTGTTCATTTGCACCGCCACCTTTCTAGTCCAAACCTCTACCCTAGGATAAGGTCATGGGACCCGACCATCCCATGGCTTCCCTTGATGTCTCCTTATTCTAGAACTTCTTTTAAAAATTCTACTAGTAAAATGCCAAAACTCTTAGTAGTGTAAAACTGTTGAGTTCCAGGTCTACCATGATTATTTAATTAGTATCTTTAATAATACTAAGTCTTGTCAAGGTGAATATGGCTATCAAATTAAACAGGACTTTTTCAGGTGGTAGGACATAACTAATATCATGTCATTCTAAACATTTATTATATAAGAAATAACAGTGCGTAAATATAATAATAAAAATACTGATAAATATATAAGTAAAGGAATGTGGGTTCAATATGATCAAAGACATGTAACTTGCCTTATGGATCAATGTATTCTATGACTTCGTATTCTTTTGATTCTTGAGCTTCTCCTTCCTGGGTCGGCTGGTCTATGACGCCATGTGCTAGCGCAAAGCAAAAGAAATAAATCAATTCCGTGTTCGAAAGATTGAGCTAGGAATAAAAGGAAAAATAAAGAAGAAAAATCCAGAAAAAACAAATAAAATAGGTTTAGGAATTATAGGAAGGCTATTCTAGAAAAACAAAGTTGAAAAATGGGCAGATGGGTTCGAAACGATCAAAATGGATGTATATATGTATTTTTGGGTTCTGCGAACAGTAACGGGTCTGGTACTGTTCATTGCGGGTTTACTGTTCATTGCGGGTTCAGTCCTTATCGGGTTGTCACTACATACACAGAGAACAGAGGAGTTATGAGTTACTCGGATGGTCTCGTGTACAACTACGAAGTCGGGTAGACTGTCGAGGTTCAACTTCGAGCATGAAGTCGGTGGAGATCGAATGGTGTATGAGTTGCTACTGAGATCGGACAACGTCCGAGTAGTGTTGCTTAGGACTCGAATCAGCGCGGACGAAGTTTCTGTCGATTACAAGGTGGTCGGAGAGTTCAAGCGGTGGAGCAGTCGGAGAGTTCAAGTGGTGGGGCGGTCGGAGAGTTCAAGTAGTGGGGCGGTCGGAGAATCCATGGTTAAAACAACAATTGACGACCATAGGTGGGTTCCTGGGGCCATGAGGATACCATTTTTGGGCTCGGGAGCAACTAGAAGTCACGCGAGCATCGGTGGTGAGGTCTTCTCTTCTCGGGACTTTTGAGTGGCACAGGGGTTAACGGTGGGTTAAGAGGACAACAGCGTTTGCAATAGAGTATCTCCAAGAGTAGGGCAAGCTTAGGGGTGTGGTGGTTTGGGTCAGGGATGGCTGAACCGAGCCGTCCATGATGAGGTCATAAGGAAGCAATGCGGGAGGGAGATTGGGGCTTGGATGGCTGGGATAGATGTGGAATTTGGCTAGGTTCATAAGAAATCAAATCCAAGCAAGAATTCAATTTGATTTTGAAATTTCAATTTTGTTTCAATAATTTTCTGTGATTTTCATCATTGCGGAAAGTTGCAAAACTAGTAAGACTATCCACCCAAAAAAAGCAGTCTTCTAAATTGTCTTGGCGCAAGCCACATGATACTCAGGGCGACAATGACAACTGAAGCACAAATTTTTGAAGGTTACTGAAGCAAAATTGATATTGATAAAAGATGTTTACATGCTAAATCAAAATATAGCATGATATACTATAGGATAGTATATAACAAGACTACTCCTAGCTAGTCCTTACCCTACACTAGCACGCAAGGATATGTGTAGGACCGGATAGGCAGCAGAGGGGGTGAATGATGCCTAGAAATTTTTTTCCCCAATATTCACAAATCCTTTACTCGATGGATACAAAGCTATGAAGATTTGGATATGAAGTCTACTTGAAAAACAGAGGAATACAGAGCTCGGTACAACCAGATTAGAGCACTACGTAGTCGAGTTACAACCACTCGTTGGAAAAACAATGTGGTCAGTTACGACTATCAGACGGAAGCCAACGTACATAGTCAGAGCTCAACTGTCGGACGGATCTCACCGTGGTCAGAGATTGACTACCAGTCGAATCCAAACATAGTCGGAAATCGACCATCGAACAGAGATTACCGTGGTCGAAGATCAAATCAACTGCTAGTCGGATCCCAACTAGTCGAAAATTGACTATCCAACAGCGATCACCGTGGATGAAGATCGACTGCCAGTCGGATCCCAATGTAGTCAATAGTCGAAACCAACGTGGTCGAAGGCCAACGAGTGGTCTAAAACCAACATGGTCGAAATACGACTAGTGAGGTCAACAACCAATGAGAGGTCGAAAATCCAACACAGTCGTAAGACAACGAATGGTTGAGGCCGACACGGTCGAAAATATGACCAGTGAGGTCAATGACCAGTGAGCGGTCAAAAACCCAATGTGATCGAAAGCCAATGAGTGGTCTGTGACTGACGAGGTCGAATCAATTCAAAAATCACCTAGTGAGATCAACGGTCAGTGAGCGGTCGAAAACTCCACGTGGTCGAGAAGAAATGGAGCGACCAGAAGACTAAGCACGGTCAAAAAAGATGCAATGCGATCTGAAATTTGATCATGGTCAAAACCAACATGGTCATAGATCTGAACGCGATCGAAACTTCAGATAGAGAATAGAACAGAGTGTTTTTCAACTCTGATTCAAAACGAAAATAGATGGAACTTTTGATCCGTACATCCAAATAATGTGAAACTTTGCAGGGATCATCCCTAATGTTTTATGAACCTATTCCAATAAACAATCATAAAAATCATGGCTAAATATTAGTCATTTTTTAGTTTGTTGGAAGGTTAGATCAGAACCGAATCAAAATCAAAATCGGTGTATATAACTAGTTCATGGGTGGATGATGACTAAGATGAGTCTAGATGTATTTTCACATGTCATAATAAGTTACAACACCAAAGAAATCGACTTAAAAAACCCCCCGGATGAAGAAATCATACTTTGAGACCAAATCAAGAGCAAATCAAGATAAATCCATGGAAATATGCCAAGATTGATATATTGCTTAGTTGAGAAGGTTGAGTTTACAACCACTCCACCTTGGTGAACAAAAAGCACACCAAATGCTCCACTCTCAAGCCCTAACCCTAAACAAGAGAGCACATGAGAGAGGGTTGGATGGTTAACCCTACATGTCTCTATCCCAACCCCTTTTATTAGCGGGCAACCAGCCACCTACTCCCCAATATGGATCCTATGCACTATTACAATGGGGAACCCGTTAACCCCACACACACGGGTTTTATTCACTCAAGTTCACTTATGCACATTTTTCAAAGCGCATAAGTGGGCATCCGCTAAATCCTTTGCCTTGATCCACTTTGATCAAACTAGCTCCATCTTGACCTAAACCGCTCTCTAACGTATTGCCCATGCACCACGATTTTGATCCAAGATGGTTTCCGATATTTTGTTGAAAATACCAAAATACCCTTTGTTGACCCAGTCATCACCATTTGCAAGCAATCACCATGTTTGTCACATGTAGGTACACCACTAGCTTGCCACATGCCACCAAATCTCTCCCGTCCCGGTTCCACCGAACCACGACTCACTTGGTCATGCAAGCCACCTGGTGTCATCTCGTCGTTTGAACTCGCCTTCAACATCCCCGCATTTCCCATGCTATGCTTGAGCTCACTGTCTCACCCAGCATCCTTGATTATTTTGAGCCTCGACTCCTCTATGAGTCTAGCTCTGATCATCGCCGTTGACTATAGTTGACTCAAAGCAACCCTTGCACATCTAAGACAAAGAATTCATTGCTAGGCACAAGTTATTTACAACTTGACCTACGTTAGTCAAGACAAGCATCATGCAATCTTAATCCAATGACTCAGGTCAACCCAACTAAATCTATTACTCAAATCCCAAAATCCTCAATTTCTGCCCAAAACGAGTCCAGACACAGTGTGATCTTTGCAAAACCAATTGACCACTCTATAAACATTGCAATAGTTCATCACAACATTAACTTGGGCCATCTCACATGGTCCTTCAATCTCCCCTTGATGAACCCATTAACAATACTCAAAAAATGCAAATTGGAGGTGGTTTTAGAAGAAGAATTTTGCAAAGGGAGCTCCAAAATGGTTACAAGAGGAATGCAACGACTGAAAATGAGCACAAGAAGCAGAAATAGAGTGCAACCACTAAAAACAATAAATTTTCCACAAAAGGCTTCAAATTCACTATATGAGTCAAGGAATCTCACTCTAGGTTGAAAGAGCAATTATTCAATTTGATCTTGATCATGGTGAGAATAAATCAATTGCACAATAACTCCAAAACATGCTCTAGATATACATTTTTACCAATCTTTCTCTCCCTTTGGCAATGGAGTAATCAAGATGTATGGAAGAACATAGAGCATGAATGAAATAAAGTGGCTGCAATTTATTCATTTCAAGCATTAGGAGCCATGAAGATTATCCAAAATGACTTTTCAGGTATTACACCAAGCCATAAAAAGTGAAAGTACTATTTAGATCATGTCAACCCATGTGTAGTCAAGGTAAAGTCAAATAAGTCATAATCTGAAATTAAATAGATTGTTTAACATGTCAAATCACTTAAAATCATAGTCTAGTTATAGATATCCAAAAATGAGTTAAGCCATGTAAATATTTTAAGTGAAACCAAGAAGCTATAATTGAGTCAATTTAGAGTGCTACAAATTCAAGATTGAGACATTTTGTTCAAGCACTTGATAAATTTGTAATTGAGCAAATTTAGCACATTTGGCTTTTTCAGAAATTCATGGTTGACTTCAACCATAATTTTTTACAAGATTTTGTTCCCTTAGTCATGTGCTAGATCTCAAACCTTATGCGACCACTCCAAGCAAGAAGTTTAAGAAAGTGATCTTGGTCATCCAAAACTCCACTGAGTTCATGCCTAGTGCAATGACAAGCCGTCTCATGAGAAAGAATTGGTGAGATCGATTTTTTTTGCACAAATGTGATTTTTTGCATTTTCTTGACTTAGTTCAAGAACAAAGAGCTAATACTAAATCATATTTCAATAAGGAACTAACATAGCTCAATCTAAAGCTCAATGCAGATTCAAGACTCAACTTAGCAAATTTGAGATAACATGAATCATAAAAGAATCACTTGAGCCAGACTAATCACATGATCCAATAAGACATGATTTGATTCAAGTTGTTCACATTTAATAAAGCTAGCATGACAAAAGCTAAATCATGGCAGGATGTAAAGTAGGTTTATCATGTCACACAAGGATAATAATAATCGGGGCTCCATGTATTTATATTACAATGCATAATGCTGAAATTAAATATGATGCAATAAAAAAATCCCAACTCCCATCAAGAAGTGAGTCAATTTTAGAAGTATTTTAGTTCAAGTTGAGTTATGTCATCATTAAGTTTCAGAAAATCTCAAATGAACTCCCCTGAACCAAGTCAATAAGCAAGAGAGAAGAAACTTGGACAGAAAGAAGAAATGACAGACCTTTCAGTATAGACAAGATAGAAGAAATACTATGACTCAGACTCGCTCTCATCTACCCCATATGACTCTAAGACTGTCAATTGGTCATCTAAAACACTAGGAAGTAAGTAATCGCCATGCTTGCCACAAGTAGGTATACCACTAGCTTACCACGTGATGCCAAGTCTCTCCCTTCCAATTCCACTGAACCACGGCTCACTTGGCCCGTGCAAAGCCACCTGATGCCATCCTACTGTTCAAACTCACCTTCAACGTTCTTGCCTTTCTCGTAACATGCACGAGCTCACCATCGCACCCGGCATCCTTGATCGTTCTGGGCCTCGACTCCTCCATGAGCCTAGCCCTGATCACTACTGTTGACCATAGTTGACTCCAAGTGACCCTACACATCCAAAGACAAAGAATTCATTTTCAAGCAAAAATTCTTCAAAACTTGACCTACGTTAACCAAGACATGTATCATGCAGCCTTCCCTCTAGTGCGTCGCTTCGCTAGTGGTGGGTCGTCGCCATGCCGCTGCTTCACCCACCATCGCTCCTCTACAGCTCCCTGGCGATGAGGCTGCCTCTGCTTTTCCCTCATCGCAACCAACCTTGCCGTTCACACCAGCCGTTGCCAGCTTCGTCGGGAGTCATCTCACCCTTGGTCAGTCACTGCTTCGCCTGTGCCTCGCCAATCGCTTGTGTTGACTATCGTGGCTGCAACAAACTAGCACGTCGTGTGATCGACGCACGCACACCTGCCGTGCTCTACTCTCGTCAGCTTATGTGGCACTGACAAGGCCGTAGTACTACCGGTCACTTCACCCGTAAGCCAGTCTCGCCAACTGAGCCCAACCGTCACCAAGTCTGCTTCATGCCAGCACCACCGATTTCAGCTTCCTGTTCCCACCGCCATCCTCCTGCTTTTAAACCCAGCTGAGCACCCAATTTGCCTTGTGAACACCTTTAGTACTTCACCAAATCACCCAATCATCCATTGCTATTCTACCTCGCCACCGTCTATCTCCCTGCACTGGTATGCCTTCCCACCCAATCTCGTGATTTAGTTAATACCTTTTTAATTCCTAGCGACCAGAGGATCTTTAGGCTACGAGGAACCCAGAGCTTAGCTCGTTGAGCCTTGTCTTGGTCTCATCCTCACTAACATCAAGTACCACTGCTATGCAGGAAGGGGGTCACCGTGGATAGCCCAGCACAGGCCATCCTAGCTAGAGCCACCACCTCCACTAAGTTTGCCTTATTCCGTAGATGGTTAAAAACCCTAGCGCTCCACCAGAACTCCACCAGAGCCACCATGTGCCATGCCCCTGCCTGTGGAACCGCTCCTCATCGTCGGCCAAAACCACCGCCTCTCAAGCAAGGCCAACCTAAAAAATGGAATCCTCGTGGCCCCAGGAACCTACCCATGGTCGCCAGTTGTTGTTTCAACCACGAAATCTCTGGCTGCCCCACCGCTTGAAATCTCTGGCCGCCCCACTGCTTAAACTCTCCGACCGCTCCACCGCTTGAACTCTTCGACCATATTGTAATCAAGAGGAGCTTCGACCGCTCCGCTTTGAGTTCTAAGCAAAAACCTCTCAAACACTGTTCGATGCCCTTAAACCACTCGAACGCCATCCGATGCGCTTAAACCGCTCGAACGTCGTCTGATCTTTCAAGTCACTCGGACACAGCTTGATCTCTGCATCCACTCGAACATCGTCCGATCTTTATAGCAACTCATGCACCGTCCAATCTCCGCCAACTTCATGCTCAATGTCGAACCTTGACCGCGCACCCGACTTCGTAGTCATACTCGAAACCATCCGAGTACTTGTAACTCCTCTGTTCTCTGAGTACTCGTAACTCCTTTGTTCTCCAAGTACTCAATGACAATCCGATACGAGCTAAACTTGTTGTGAATAGTAAAACCTAACCTATCACTATTTGAACCTGGTATTGTAGCCACCCAACCCATGATGAATAGTGTTGAACCCGCTACTATTCATCTAAAATCGCAATTTGCAAAAATACCTCGTTTTGACCATTTCGACCTGTGAATTCATTTCTGACCTCCGTTTTACCAAATCAAGCCTCAATAAAATTCAAACTCACACTATTCTAAAATCAATCCTCTACTTCTAAAATCCGTCCAACCTGTTGTATCACCATTTTGACCCCCTTGAACCTGTTTAGCCCATTTTCAATTCTGATGAGCCAACCCATACACCACCTAAGTCATAGCCACTCAAACCTATTTTCTTTATCTCTTTTTAGTTATTTACATTGTATTTTGTTCCCAGCATACATTCTGCAAAGCAGGAATTTATTTGCTCTTGTTTTACATGCTAGTGAATGGACCAAGTGAGTTGGTCAACAAAAGAGCTACAAGAGTAATTGAAGTAAGCTTGAAGCCGGTACAGAAGACCAAGAACAACAAGAAGAAGGCATGTCACATGTTTTTGATCATGTTAAACCTGCATTCTGTTAATTAATTACTTATCAATACTTTCACTACCTTTTATTTACGCTCTGATATTTTATGTACAATAAATGTTTAGAATGACATGATTCCTAGATACATCCTACCACTAAAAAAGTCATGTTTACTTTGATGGCCATATTCACCTTGACAAGACTTAGTAATGCTAAATCTACTACTTAAATAACCATGGTAGTGTGGAAAACTCAACTATTTTATACTACTGTTTAGTAGATCATTTTGCAAATAATTTTGCAATAGTGTTTCTAGGAAAATGATAATCATGGGAAACCATGTGTTGGTTGGGTAATACTGCCGCTGAGCATTGTGATATGGGTTTAGAAACGGAAAATGTCTCGGAGTAAAATGGGGACAAAGCTCGGAAAAGTAAGGATGACCTTATGCTCAGCAAAGAATATAGTGATCGTCCAACCATAAGTTTTGAGTTGTCAAACTTGCTTTAGTAGCTGCTCAAATCGATTGAATTTCTACAGGAGTGAAGAAGCGTTGGTATGAAAATAATTATACTGAACAACGGTAGATTCCACTCAGGATGGGCAGAAGATATCTGACCGAGTCGGTGGATACCCAGGTCTGAGCTAGAGATCTACCGGGTAGAGTCTATATAAAGAGATGAGCAGTGAAACGACCATGTTTTTTTCTTAACTCAGTCATAAGGGTTAAGGAATCTTGTGGATAAAGCTGGGCAACTCTACGGAGTAATCACAATGGTATCTCGAATACGCCGTGCATATAGTAAAAGAAGCTATATTTAGTGGATGATTCCAACAGCGAAGCATAAGTAGATTTGGAAGTGATTTGAAAAATGTTGAGGTCTGTTAATCAAGTCTTGAAACCCCAAATCCTTAAGTAGTTATTATTCTTTTGTATTTACAAATGTTTACAAATAAAACTATATCCACATATCATAATGAAACAACTATACCTTCATCACTTGAGAATCCTGGTAAGTAGCTATGTAGCATTTCTCCATGTGACTTGTTGAGTACGGTTGATTGTACTTGGTCTTGCAATATTTCCACCACAACAGATACAAGAAGAAAAGAGGATATTGCAAGTTTTCGTGTTAGGATTACAACCGCACTTAAGCGTTCCTGTGGAGTTTTTTTTGGGTTCTTCTGAATGTAAGTTAAATTTTGGGTTTAAATGCCCGTATTGTTATTTAAGTTGACTGTTAGGTCATATTTTAATCAAATTAACTCCTTTTAAACTTTTGTAAGCAGATATGATACTTTTTTTGTTCACAACTGAACTCCTGGATTTGCGGGTTGTTCGACGTCCCTGTTTCTAATAATGGGGGCGTTACAAGGCCTTTTTGATGGCAACTGTCGAGAATTGATTGAGACGGCTGGTACGAATTGTTGAAAACTCGAACATTACGTTCCTAACATATTCGCCAAACAACCAAAATCAGCCGAGTTTCAAACCCACGCCAAAGTCCCTTCTGAATTCTGTCATGCTTGGTGAACCACCAATCCATGAACGAAGAATCCCTGTTTGGCGTAAGAAAACCACTTGCCGAGATAGTGAGAATTCCATGCCAAACCTGCATGGCCACCACACAATTTACAATGAGATGGTCTGTTGTTTCTGATTCTTGTGCACACATCACACTAGTTCCCGGATTCAGCAATCCTTTCTGTCGAGAGTCCAACACCTTCTCCGAATCACAAGCCAAGCAAAAAAAAACTTACACTCCAAGCGATGCTAAATCTGAACAAATTTTCGTACATTGATGTTATTGTTGTTGTCTGAAGAGTGAAGCAATTAACATTTCGTTTTCTCTATGTTGGGTTATTTCCATGATAGCAAGTGATGAGGATATAATAATCCTCTAGTTATTACATCATCGTATTCTCCGAGTATATCCCTTATCGGTAAAGAAGAGATTTCACAGAGTAACCATAAGTCCTTCTACAACCATGTGGTCATAAATCCTTCTATGACCACGTGGTCATAATTCCTTCTACGACTACTCTTTAGTCGTAAGCCTTTCTACAACCATATAAGTTGTAAGTTCTTCTACGACCACATAGTTTGTATTGTGACCACCTCATGGTCATGGACCTTCCTGCGACTAGTTTATCTCCGACTGACTTGTCTACAACAACCTATTGCATAGTGGGTTTGTCTGACAAGACGATTAGAACGTGTGTTTATTCCTAATAACCGTACATGATCTCTCTCTGACAACAACCATCGCACGATGAATGGGTCACAATGTCTCTCTGACAATAATTTCCATTAGACGGTTATCTTCCGAACAGTTGAGACGTATTTTCGCACAGGACAACGATCGCCGCTTCGTCAACTATATAAAGGTTGATATCGAAGAAGAGAGGGATTCCGAATGAGATCGCAGGAGATCAAATCAGGAGATAGTGCTAGACATTTTTGCATTACTCTTTGTTATAGTCAATTTCTCTGAGCAATAGCCACACAGGACGTAGGGTTATTTTCTACCAGGAAAAGGCCCGAATCTGTATAAAAATTCCCATGTCTCTACTCTGCATGTTCATAGTCCGAGTCTTCTAGAGTTTCCTCGAATTCAAATAAATCACACATAAGATCGATATTAAAATATCGGCATCAAGAATGTTTGTATATTTTCGCATGCATTTGTCTTAGAAATGGTAATGATAAATAAGCCCGGTTCTTGTCTATACCATAATTTCCGGTGTTTTTCGTCATTGCAAACTAGTAGTACTATGTATCCACCCAAAAAGAAAAGCAGTCTTCTGAAATGTCTTGGCGCAAGCCACAAGTTATTGATACCCTGTTGACAACGACAACTGATGCAAAATTGATATTGATAAAAGATCTTAACATGCTAATTCAGTCGATATGAAAGCGCGGTATGCTGAAGGACGCTATATAGCAAGATTGCTCCTAGCATAGAAAAAAGAGAAATATATTACCAATGTACTACTTTGATCCAGATCGATCACATCAGCTAGTTTAGTTGCAGCTTCTCTGACGGCCAGAGTTGTGTTGGTCTATACTACCGGGATGTTCGTCGAGGCTAACTCGATCCGCATGGTGCGGTGGGCCGGATCACCAGCCAGGAGAGTCGTAGTCAAATCCCCGGCATGCAGTTGGCTGTTAGCCTGTTACAATGTTGCTGCTGGGCCGGTTATGTTGGGCCAGATACCGGCTTGAGTTGAGCCAGGCCTACAGTGTTGGAAAATAAAAGGATCTGTCCGGTTTCACCTAGTGGGCTCGGCCCTAACCCTGTAAGGTCTACTCTTATCAAATGGACAATTATCAGGAATAAACTAGTAATAATGGCAATTATTACTAGTTTACTCCTGATATGCATCCATTTGTGGGTTGCCCTTGTTATGTGCTTGCCCTCCCTTGGCATCGATTCCTAAGTAGGAGTGAGCCAGAAGGATTCGATTCCTAAGTAGGAGTGAGCCAGAAGGATTCGATTCCTAAGTAGGAGTGAGCCAGAAGGATTCGATTCCTAAGTAGGAGTGAGCCAGAAGGATTCCAAAACCAAAGCTCCATCCAAAGCGCCCAAACTCGGGAGTATCGTTACAAGTACTTGGCCATGCAAAGAGCTCGTTACACCACGACCGTCGTTGCGACGCGTACGAAAACCGCCGAGTACTCCAACCACAGCCTGTGACAACTCGTAGAACCTACTCTCGCTACTCAAAGTATCGTTCAAACTTATTATATAGAGACGCTACAACGTTGGTTTGTTTGCAACAAGCCAAGAAACTCGCCGAGACTTCGAGGCCAGCTAGCTCGATCAAGCTCTGTTGTGCTGTAGTGTGGCCAAGCTCGGGGGGTCAAGAAATGGCAGGGCCTACGGCTACGAGCAATGCGCCGCGGCGCACTCGGCCGACGACGATCCAGTGCATCGCGGCGTCGCTGTTCGCGCTGCTCGTCGTCGTCGCCATCATCGTCATCCTGTGGCTCGTGCTCCACCCGGCGAAGCTCGGCCTCTCCGTCGACCACGCCACCATGCCCGGGTTCAACTTCACGTCCCGCGGCGCCCTCATCGGCACGTTCGATCTCACCCTGCGCGCCTTCAACACGAACAAGCGCGCCGCCGTGTCGTACCACTCGCTCGACGTCGGGGTGTGGTTCAACGGCACGTACGTCGCCGGCGCCGTGGTGCCGGGGTTCCTCCAACCGCCGCAGAACGAGACGAGGATAGACGTGGCCGCGCCTGTGGCGTCGGCCACGCTGCCGCGGGACGTGGAGGGGGAAATGAAGGAGGACCAGTCGAGAGGGAAGCTGCCGGTGGATGTGCACGTCCGGGCCAAGGTGCGGTTCCGGTACGGCGTGGTGAAGACGCGGCACTACCATGTGCGCGCGAGCTGCCCGTCGGTGCCCGTCGACTTCGTGTCGCCGAGCTCGTTCGATCGGGTGTACTGCCACGTGCATATCTGAGTGGGCGTTCGCGCCTGAATGGGTGCGCGCGCGAGCGCGTATAATGCGTACATTATATGGTGTGCTGCTTGTGTTTCGATTGATTTGATTGTTATCTTCTTTTGCATTTTATAATGGTTTGTTTTATAATATTTCTTCACTTTAGCATTCTTTGATGTAATCAGATTTTTCATAGATTGTGTATATATTACTTGAGCATTTAAATTGTGTGAGTAAAGATTCATGAAATTAGTCCCTTCCCTCACATATAGTGTGTCAAATGTCAGTCACTGATGGGTAATTAGAAGGCTAAATTAATTTACAAGCAAGTCATGGACATATAATCGCTACTCCGTCATTCTAGGAACATACAGCATCTAATCTGCGTGTAGCCCAGAAACAAACTAACCGGCTGCTTCTCCACCGCCAGTAACATCCTTTTCTCTCTTTAGAGGGCTCTTTTCTCTCTCGGCCCATTGCGAGGTTGGATTATGCTTTATGCCTGCTTTAGGCCCATCTGCATCACGCAAAGCTCTCATTCCTCTATCAACTCTCTCACTGCTAATCATGTAAGAAAAAGTGGTTATGGTACTCATGAGTCATGACAGAAACCTCCTCTACCATGAACAATGCTCAAGTTGAGAAATTATCCCAATTTTATGTTCATCGAAGATTTTCTCAAAAAAAGTCAATCGAAGATGACGCTGGTATGATGTGAAAGTGCTTTTCTTATAGCATCATTCGCCAGGCAAAGGACAAAAAAAAAAGCCAAAAAAGAACAGAGGCGTCACCTTCCAAAGTATGTAGTCCATATAAAGTCTTCAAAAAAACTACTGCACATAAAAAGTCTTTAAAATATTCCACATGGCCACACCTGATTGATCTACCCTCCAGACTGCAGTTCCCATCGAACGGTTCAGGTCACACTCAGTCAAGATCCAACGGCAGGCATGCACTCACAGAATCTGGTCTGGATGTCGGAAGTGGTGGCTCGGATGCAGGGTCACGCGCTGCAATTGCAACCAGCCAAGCAACAAGGGCCCGTATCCTCCTCTCGTCTCCTCGATCCCTTCCACGTAAAGCTCCAAGCACCTCGCCATCGATCCCATCCTCGCCTCCTACGGTCCTACCCTTCCTCTGCTTCTCCCAAAGACCATGGCCATGTCCATGGTGATGTCCAAAGCCTTCAGGCCGCGCCATCCAAACCATTTGCACCACCACCTTGTGGCGACGAGCTCTCATGCAACACCATGGCTGCCTATTATCCCTCGCCGACCAAGCCTCACTCTCGCCTCCCGCCCGAGGCTACTACTGGAGAGCCCCAAGCTCTCGTCAGGTGAAGTAGACCTGTCCCCGACGCCGCCGTCGGAGCGCAACATGACGGCATGGGACCTGGCCGGCCTCTGGATCAGTCTTGTCGTCTGCGTGCCGGCCTACTACCTGGCGGGCAGCCTAGTGGAGCTCGGCATGTCGGCGCTCCAGGGAGTCGCCACCGTCGCCGTCGCCAACCTCGTCGTCCTCGCATTACTCGTACTCACGGCCGCGCCGGCGGTCACTCACGGGCTGCCGTTCCCGGTGCTCGCGCGCGCCGCCTTCGGTGTGCGCGGCGCGCTCGTCCCGGCCGTCCTCCGCGGGCTCATCGGCTGCGGGTGGTTCGGCATCGAGTCTTGGATCGGGGGCCGCGCCATTTTCCTCCTCCTGCCGTCCCGGCTCAAGTCGTACCAGCCGCTGCTCCAGCCGGTGCCCGGCCTCGGCGCGGCGCCGCTCGAGCTCGCGTGCTTCCTCGCCTTCTGTGCCGCGCAGCTCGGCGTCATGATGCACGGCATGGAGGGCATCCGCAAGCTCGAGAAGTACGCGGCACCGGTACTCATCGTGCTCACCTCCGCGCTGCTGGGCTGGGCCTACGTGTCGGCCGGCGGCTTCGGGCGCATCCTCTCGCAGCCGCCGAGGCTGACGCGCGCCGAATTCTGGAAGGTCTTCTTCCCGTCGCTCACCGCGAACATTAGCTTCTGGGCGACGGTGGCCATCAACATACCGGACTTCGCGCGGTACGCGCGGAGCCAGGCTGACCAGGTGCTCGGCCAGGCCGGGCTGCCGGTGTTCATGGGCATGTTCGCCTTCGCCGGGCTCGCCGTGACCTCCGCCACAGAGTCCATCTTCGGCCACGTCATCTCCGACCCAATTGAGCTCCTCGGGCGCATCGGCGGTCCGGCGACGACGGTTCTTGCCATCTTTGGCATCAGCCTCGCGATCGTCACGACCAACGTCGCCGCCAACGTGGTCTCGCCGGCGAACACGCTCGTCAGCATGAACCCGCGGATGTTCACTTTCGCCAAGGGGGCACTCGCCACCGCGTTGTTCAGCATCTTCTTCCAGCCGTGGCGGCTGCTCAGCTCCAGCGAGACCTTCGTCTACACGTGGCTGCTCAGCAACTCGGCGTTTGTGGCCCCCATTGGAGGGGTTCTCCTCGCCGACCACTACATTGTCAGGCGCACAGCTTTGGACGTCGATGCTCTGTACTCGGAGGACAGAGACAGCCCTTACTATTTCCAGGGTGGTTTCAACGTTGCTGCCATGGCGGCAATGGCGGCCGGAGTTATGCCTATCGTGCCGGGGTTTCTGCACAAGATTGGTGTTCTACCGAGTGTCCCCAAGGCATTTGTCGTAGCCTACAACAATGTCTGGTTCGTCAGCTTTTTCGTCGCCAGCGCCGTGTACTGTCTGCTCTGCCGCGGGAGAGGCAGTGAAGCGAAATACCAGTACAATTGATACCAAAATTAAAGTGAACTTGTAAAAACAGAAGCATAGTAAAGTGTAGCTAGCAGAATTTCTCACGCAGTTACACGGCTAAATACTAATATATATATATATATATATATATATATATATATATATATATATATATATATATATAGAAATATAGAGTTGTTACACAACTCTTATACTCATGAATTTATGAAGGAGATATAATTGTATTCCCTATACGACTGTAACACCTATCATATTTACATTTAATTAATTTACACTGTTATAATATTGATCCACCACAATCGATATTGTATATACATATTTTTTTTCTTTTTTCACTGATTAATGTAGTAATCATTAGTCTAGAGAGGGAATGTTGTGACTTCTTGTCTATTATTTTAAAAATAATATAACTAGAATTACTATTTTGCGCGTAAGTGTAGAATGCACGCCGGAAAGTTATTATCGTGTGTGAGTGAAGTTACTGCTAAACACATGTAAAGTTACTGTAATACTACACAACTGACAGTGATTCTACGTATATTTGATAGTAACTTTCCTAACGCACGATAGTAACTTCTCGACATGCACAGTGCGCACAGACGCAGAATAGCGCAGCCGATAATATAACAATAGATATATTGGGAAAGATAAGCGTCGACATTTTGCAAACAATTGATGAAAATAATGACACCAGAAGGCAAACGCCAAATGCTTGTTCTCACAAATTTGTGGTAAATTCTGCCAAACTTGCAGCACCAGTGTAACTATAGGTACAAACCAGCATACTTGTATACTCAGAAGCAATTGTCAAATTTTAAGTTTTGGAAAAGAATACGTCATCCTAACTTGGTTTCAGAATGACAGATATACTGACAGTAAAAATAGAACTTCACCAGTTTTGGCCTAAAACGAAATTTAGTGCTTCTATGCTCTCTTCAAAGTGAAAACTGAAATGCAGAAATCTTTAATCAATATGATCAGTAGTGACGTTGTGGTGATTGCAGCCGGACACTCCTGTTTTTTTTTTTGGAACATCGAAGCGCCACCTAACGAAGTTTCACAACAGAAGCTATGTCAGTGCCATACTTTCAGGGGGCAGAAGATGAGAGAAGCTCTAGCCATGAAAAATCACCCTCAATTTGTGTTGCTTAGGAGGTAAGAAAGATCATTCATTTGCCATGCCTCTTTGATAAGCGTCGCCCGCACGAGGCACGGCCCATTTCACGTCCCGGAAAAGCGTGCTTCTCCACGCCCACTGGACTCCAAAATATACGAGAACTCGGCCCAGTCAGCCAACCTTTTGTCCCCTCTCCTTAGAAGGCTGTTTCCTCTGTTGGACCATTGCGAGGTTGGATTATACTTTGGGCCCAAAGCAAATTTGTAGCTCTTGTTGGTCTGCGTCATGAGAAGTGGAGAACCTCACCTTCCTCCAAAGTTTTCAACTCTCTCACTGGACACTGCTAATCATTTAGCAGTGGTATCATGAAAGAAAAATCTCAAAAGAAAAAAGTATCATGGAAGAAAACGTGGTCGTGGTGACAGAACCTCCAATGTAAACAAACCTCAAGTTGAGCAATCAGTCCAATTATATGTCGATGTCAGCCCGGACGAGATCATGTCCAAAACTAAAAAAGTGACCTATCATCTCATGGCCACAACATGTAGAGATCGAAGATGGCGTTGGAATGCTGGGAAAGTGCTCGGTTTCTTGTAGCATCATCAACCAGTCACCCTCATGGCAAGCATCTTCCAACACTCCAAATCCCCTCTCCCTCTCATCAGTCATCACCTTCCCAAGCACCAACTCATCTAAAATGTCTTTAAGATACTAAACCTGAGTGATCTACCACCCTCCAGTTCCCATCGAACGGTTCACGTCACACTCAGAAGCGAAGATCCAACGGCAACCGAGCACTAACAGAACCTGATCTCGCAGTCGAAGGCAGTGGGCCCGGACGTGCAGTCGCACGCAGTGCAACCAACATCCCATATCCTCTCCTTCCTACAAAGCTCCAAGAACCTCACCATCCTTCCCCTGCTTCTGCTACGGCCATGGCCATGTCCATGGCGATGTACAAAGCCTTCACCACGAGCAGTGCGAACCATTTTCACCACCGCCTTGTGGCGACACCACCGCCACGGCTCCCTCTTCTTCCTCGGAGGCCCAGCCTCAAGCTCGCCTCGCGCCCGCGGATACTACCGGTGAGCCCCAGGCTGTCGTCGAGTGAATCAGACCTGTCCCCGCCGCCGCCGTCGGAGCGCACCATGACGGCCTGGGACATGGCAAGCATCTGGGTCGGGCTTGTTGTCGGCGTGCCGTCCTACTACCTCGCCGGCAGCCTCGTCGACCTCGGTATGTCAGCGCTCCAGGGCGTCGCCACCGTTGCCTTCACCAACCTCATCGTCCTCGTCTCCCTAGTGCTCCGGCCGCGCCGGCGGTCACGCACGGGTTGCCGTCCCCCGTGCTTGCACGCGCGGCGCGCACGTTGTTGCGTTCTTGGGAACGATTTGCGATTCTCGGGAGAGAATTTGAGGTAGGAATTGGGGAGATCAGAGAGAGAGAGAGAGAGAGAGAGAGAGGGGACCAGGAGAAGGGTAGGGAACTCAGTTATTACTTATTAGTCATGTATTTCGTGGAGTCCTTTACAACTTATAAGCCATCTTGGTTTATATCCAACCAAGTCTTACCCCAGACAATGCGCCAGGCAACCCGATCCAATCAGTTTAATTACAACGCTTAAGCACTCGGCTTCACTTGGCGCCATCCCGTGTCCATGCCCGGCCTTCATGGCCATGATCAACAAGTACTCTTCGCCTTCTGCAGAGAAATTTCGATTCCAATCAGCATCATCATCCGAGGCCATTTTAGCTCAATGTCTAATGTTTTGGAACCTAAGAGAGCCCAATGTTTCAAAGCCAGAGAGTTTGCTCTATTCAAAACAGAAGTCTAAAATGTACTTGGCGCCATCTTATTGAAATTTTGAGGAATCTCAAATCTTGTGGTGAGAGTAGTGCCTATCGGTGCCACTTTGCTCGCCCACGCCGCAGAGCGCGTCTCGGCCGCGCTCAACCCTGGCTCGCTCGGCACCCAACAGGCAAGGCCGCCCAAGCCTCTGGAGCAGCGCCGGCCGAGCTCATCCATGACCCCCTCCTTCGCTAGCACACCGGCGGCCACCCCAGCTATTGGACTATTGGGACTTGGACTTGCAATTGGGATTGAACAGGATGGGGCCGGTGTACGGATAAGAGTAGTATTTAAGAGGGTAAACTGGTCATGACTCATGAATGAAACAAGTGAAGACCGATTTGTTCTATGTGACACAGCCTAAAACGAAAGTAATTGCGAACGGAGGGAGTACCAATACCATTGAGTGGTCGATACTGAATTGAACTTGTAGAAACAGAAGCACAGTGCCACAGTAACTGTAATGACCTAATGGGCAACGCAAAAAGGAAGCATCGACATTTTGCGAAGTTAGAGATGAAAATGATGAGACCAAAAAGCAAATGTCAAATGCTTGGTCTGTGCAGGTTTGTTCTAAAATTTGCCAAACTTGCAACACCACCATGTAACTTTAGGTCTGTAACCATCAGACTTGGTTATTCCGTGGCAGTTGTCAAATTTCAAGTACTAGACTGTTGTTTCTTGCTCTATGTTCCACAGATTTGTGAATCCACGGTTCAACATTTTTTAATTACACATTTCTGCAACTTCTTTGCACATCACCTATTCGGCGAAATTCCTTGAGTCCTTAACCCCATGGCGAGGAAGACAAGCCTCAAGCATTAACATGTCCTCCTTCGTACTGCAACACCATCTTGATCTCACCTGAAACACCATTTCTATGATTCTATAATGCGACCAGACCACCCTTGACACCCGATTGCCACCGGTGGAATGCCAGGTGCAACCTCCGCGCTGGCCTCCTTATTCTATATTTTATTTTTAATTTGTTTTTATATTCAGAGTTTTTTAGTTTTATTTTGATATTTTCTGAGCGAGGGGATTTTTCATCCCAGGTTCCCACGAGGTTCCATGTGGCCCCCCATCTTGAAAGTGGGTTTCCGAATGACACTGGTTTGGTTTTTAAAAGCTAAAAATTATTTTGAACGCGTTGATTTTGTAACTCGATTTTTTCCCCTTCTCTCTGTTTTCACTTCCCTTTTTTTTCCTTCCTTTTCCTTTACATTATCCGTGATGCCTCTGCTCCCTTGTAAGCGTGATTAATGCCGGCGCGATGGGAGGTTGCTAATCAGGCCCTGGGTTTGGCTAAAAGGTTGTGTTCTTCACTTCTTTGGAATCATTGAAATTTCAAACAATACAAAGCCAGCATATCTAGTTCGCAACAAAGGCTAACTCGAATACAGTATCAAGCTCAGTTGACAAGCTCTAACCACGAAAAAGTTCATGCTCAGTTGAGTCACTTAAGATTTCTCATTTGCCATGCCTCATTGTTGGTGTACATAACTTGGGGCAGAAAGGGTCACGAATTATACGAAGACAGTTTTGTATTGATCTAATGCTGGTATCCATAGGTTAAGGGTTTTTGGTATTTTTGGCACGTTTTAAATATGTGTTTGCAAGAATAGCCGTAGACTCACGACAATTACAAAAATACCACTTCTACCGTATGGTGAACGGACGGCAACATTATGAAAGTGACACCCGGCCGAAGGAACCCCATAGCCGTGTGGCAGACACCTGCCGCTCGGCCACTATGCGGCCAAGCCGCTGCCGCCCAGCCACTGTGCGGCCAAGACGGTGTCGCACGGCCACGAGGCGACTCCCCCTCCCTGACACGCTCTATTTTAACCACGACGCTTCGACCACATGACACCATTTTGGCCGCACGATCACGGGGCTCATTCAGCCAGGTGTCACGTCTATGGCGTTGCCGCCCGGTGATCGAGCGGCAAAACAGACATTTTTACTATTGTCACGCGCATACTGATATTCTTGTAAATACGGTTTCAAAATATACTATAAGAGCCAAAAACTCTATAGGTTAAAGATTAGTTGACATTTGTGCTAGATATTGCTAGCTGTCGGAGCAAACGATGCACGAATGATATCATTCATGATATAGTACTCGCCGGACAGCTAGCATTTCAGCTGGACAGCCATGAGAAACCAACTTACCCTTCAAACAATAGGCTATAGGCGTCATATCAACGAGTCCTGGTTTTGATCATCTTCCCTCTAGATGCCTTCTTCTCCATCTTCTCCCTTTTCCTTCGGGTCTTCTCATCCTCAACTTCACCCTGCAAACAGGAGGTAAATACTTATGTATCATATCTGGATATCCTTGAATGATAATAATGTGCTCAGATCGACAATCAGTCTATTTTTACCTCTGAACCACCATTGAAAAATGTTCCTCTCAACAGACCGAAAATCTTGTATCCACCAAAAGCTGGTATCTGCAAATCAATAGGTATGTATAAATAACAAGTGGGCAATGTTTCACGAGCCCCCTGGTCGTGCCTACAACTCATGAGTATTCTGGAGTATCTACCATCCAAAACGTGCCTTCACAACTTGATTTAATAAAAAAAGAAACTAGTTAGATGCCCATATAGCCAAAAAAAAAAGCCATCAAATCCTTGTCAGCCATGTTCATAAGATGTCTGCATGTGTGAAGGGAATATATGACTCAATGTAAGAACACAACAACTTGCAATAAGTAGTGACAGTGACGGTAACCTACGTTGATCTTTCTCCCCGGTTGTTGAGAATCATAAATAATTCCCAACCAATGATCCAATTTTGTAAGATTTTACAGAATACAATGATTTATGTACCTTACCTTAATACTTTATTTTCTTTGTTAAAGAAGGAACCCTAGTCGCTGGTGATATCAGCAGGAACAGTAATAAAAGTAATTGCTATGGTAAACAGGAATACAATCTGAAGTCACAATGTAACCGGGAATACAATCTGAAGTCACAAGTGGTCTGTATCTTACCACTACATACGTCCACCAAAATTTTCCAGAAATAATAGACATCAGCTGCACAAAGACTGTGATGTATATCACATCTTCTAAATATCTGCGGGAAAAGAAGAAAATAACAGTTTGTCATTGGGTTATAACTTATAAGAAAGAAAAAAAACAAAGTCCCACACATACAAGTTGATAACTCCTTCACTATAAAAATAACAAACTCTCGACTTATCAACTATAATTTTCCCATCAATTCATGTTCGAGCACTCTATATTTTAGTTATTAATGTAATTTTAGCTTAAAAACCTATAAATTATTTCTAAGGAAGCTGAAAACCAGGGACTCTGTAGTTCTTTGTATGGATGCGTGACTGAAAATTAAAGATTTGTCATGGAAAAATCTCCAATTATTCAGCATCAAGAAGAATGATCAAAAGCTAACAATTACACTGTGTTATGCAGTTCCTTACTCGCAAATCCCACCAGTGCTCAGGTCAAAACCACTATCCTCTAGTTCTCCTTTATCAGAGTATTCTGGCTTTGTCATACTGGCGAGTTGCTTGTATGAAAGAAAATATGCAGCTGATGTCACCACAAGGCCAATCCAATGCTTCCAGGTGAAAGATGAATGCATTATAGCCATCCTCACTACTATGTAAATAACCTGCACAGCAATAAAGTTATGAGTCCTCAAACTCAAAATAGCTAAAACATATAATTAGATGATGGCATACTTCCAGGTTTTGAAAAAGCAGAGGGAAATGGCTACCATGTATTGCAAGCATTTTATGTGTAACCATGTTGAACCAAAAAGGCATCAACACCAAATGATAAACTCTCTCTAGTCACAAAAGAGTGACGCCCTAGAATACGTGCAGTCAAACCCTATTAATTTTGACTAAAAATATTATTTAAAATGTATGGTTTGGATGCATGAAAATGATATGAGTGTATTTGTCATAAAAAATACTTTCATAATATTGCACTTTTACAACTTTTCTCGAATATATAATAAGAGAATTTAGAGGTCAAATGAGCATTTTGTTGACTTTGAAAAGTAAAAAATGCTACTCTTTTGTGACCGGAGGGAGTAATAAACAACTAAGTGCAATAAAAAAAGAGGAGGTAAAATCAACCTCAACAAATAAACAACTAAGTGCAATAAAAAAAACGAGGAAGTAAAATCAACATCAACAAAGGGTATAAGAAAAGGGAGTGGTTCTTAAAATGGGATGGAAACCTTTTTTTTTGGCAAAATTGGCTGCACGACACTGCACTTGGTTGCCATTTGGCGAGACACATCGTAAAAACACTATTTAGCTGACACACACTACAAATTCGTGTTTATTTGTGGCGGACACTCTTTGCTACCCCAAGCACGCAAACAGCTAGAGTGTTTTTGAACAAATGACTATAAATTTGCATTCTCCATCAACTAAATAACATTTTTTTACATTGTGTCTCAGCAAATCCCAACCAAGTGTGGTATCCCATAGCCAATTTGGACGCCAACCTTTCTGCCATGAATTATCAGTTCTCATTTGCGATCACAAACTCTAGGTTATACGGCCGAACCATGCCATATTCCTCAAAGAAACTTAAAATTCATTATCAAGAAATGTTAACACTAGGCGTTTGATACATCGGAAATACGTTTCATAGCTCTTACTTGAACTCCAATCTCCAATCCCCAAAAGGAGACTAATAAGTGATAAGTCTCGACAAGCGATTCCACAAAACTAAACTAGGCCAGGGCAACTGATTCAACAGAACATAATTAAACTAAATCTGCAGAGCGCTCCTCCCTCCGCAGGCATGCTTCTTCCCACCGCAGCATCTTGACATGCAAGATTCAGTTATACGCCTCTCTCTCAACAAGAAAAAGAAAAGAAAAAAAACGGAATGAACACGGACGACTACTACAGTCAAGTTGAGCTAATCCAATCCTAGGCTTCGCTAAAATCACTACCGCGGGCTCAAATATCACGCGAACTCTGTCAGAAACATCGAATTGGACAGCAACCATCCACGAGCGTCCTAAGTAGTTGACGGATCTGAGGAACGGAACGGAGAATCGAAGGGGGACCACTCACATTGGAAGCGAGGATGAGGCGCAGGAGGAAGCCCATGCGCTTCTTGTTCTTCTCCACTATCCTCTTCGCTCCCTGGTTCGCCATGGCCTCGCTGCGCGAGATGCTTCTCCTCTCCCTCGTTTGGGATCTCTCTCTCTCTCTCTCTCTCTGAAATTTATTTCGCTCAAATCAGCCTCCGATAAGACCTCTTCTCTATCTCTTCTCTTCTCTTCTCTTCTCTATCTCTATCTCTTCTCTTCTCTATCTCTATCTCTATCTCTATCTCTACCCCTATAATCCACCAGTTAAAATTATCCTACATCCACCCAACAATTACCTACTCCACAGTCATAACCTTAACTACGTCCACACCACAATTTGCACCCAGAAATACACCATCCTAAAAACGTGCGCACCAGATTAACTCTCCTCTATTCTCTCTTCTTACTCAACCATATCCGACGGTCATCCTTCAATGTATCTGCAGTACCCCTCCCCACCCTCCCTCCTCCCGAACCGCCCTCCCCACCCTTCTCCTTGGATTTCGCGATCCCCACCTCCCCCGATTTCGCCGCCGCCTGCCTCCCCCACCGCTGCCTCCTCCCCTCCGCCTTCTCCCCCGTCGCCTCCTCCTCCGCCCCCTCCCCCGTCGCCTCCTCCCCCCCACCCCTCCTCCCATCCCTCCTCCTCCGCCGCCGCCGGCCTCCCCCACCGAACCCGTGCGCACCACCATGTTGCTCCGTCGCCTATTCCACTCCTCCCGCCACCTCTGCCACGGTCTCCAAACCCTAACTACGACAACCACAGCCACCGCCGCCTCCTCTCCTCTCTCCACCCCCCTTCTATTTCGTCGCCTCCCCACCGCCCTCACCGCCCGCCTCCTCTCGCCGCGGCTCCTCTCCACCGCCGGCCGCGACGACGACACCAACAAGCCATGGGCCTTCACGACGGATTCGGGCGATCCGGACCCCTTCGCCAATGAAGACACCGACGCCGCCGCCACCACTGGTGAGGTGTCATTAGGATCGAGCGTTGCCGTCGAGGACCCGTGGGCGAAGGGCTTCCGTGCGGAGGATGGCGACTCCCAGCAGCGCCGCCTCCCCGTCATCCACCCGCCGCCACCTCTCCAACTGCCCGCTTCCCTCTCCCCACCTCATCTGCTGCCGCCTTCCCCTCTCCATCCTCTCAACTCCCAGCAACGCCGCCGCCACCCCACTGCATCCGCCGGCCACCTCCTCTCCCATCTACCCACTTCATGGCTCGCGGGCTCAGCTCACTCCCAGCCCTCACCACTATCGTCTTCTTCCTCCTCGCCGCCACCGCAGCGGCCGCTAAATCCCCTGATCGACCCACCCCCGCGCGGCCGCTGCTTTTGCTCCCACTCATGCTCTCCTACCCCATCACTAGCCCCTCCGAGCCCAGCACCATGCCCCTGCAACTATACCTTTTGAAAATCCAAGCAACTATTTTGTATGTGCAAGCAAAGTTTTCATAAATAGAGTAATAGCTGTAACTTTTAGTGTCCCACTTTTAGGCTCAAAAATATGACCTTTTCACTGTATAAGCATGCTCAGTTTACCTCAGTATGAGTCTTGCAAACTATAATTTTCCCCTTTTGTCTATCATTTTAAGGCTAGAAAATGTACTACGTACATTAGATGTATGATGTGTATAACCTTTTCTTGGTCATTGCTTCATATAGTTTCTTTGCTGTTGTCCCTGTCGCTGTAAGGCCATCATCACCCATTAGCATTCACTATAGCAAGAATCATACTGATATTATATGTTAATATGGTTCTTATCTGTTTTTTTCATTCCATTAGCTTGGTTTTGCATATAATAAGCTATATGTTTCTTTCAGTTTCAACACATATGGTTATGCAAATGGTAATTTACAGATCCTTGAGGATAAACCAGATATTTCACGCTGGACTTTGAAGTATGAGGTACTTGGTCGGGATGTAGAATTTTCTTGGCTTGCTCGAAACATGACAGTAAGTATCTGCTATGAAACAGCTGCTACCAATTTGATGTGAATATTCAGTGATAGCACTTTCTTCTGTGTATCAGCCTACTAAAAATCAAAAGATCCATTGGAGGTCTCTTGAAGGTCTTCCTAATAGGTAATTATTCAACAAATCCAGACTTATTACATACATAAATTAGTACACTTCATATTTCAGTCTCTATAGTATTTTTGTCCCCACTTGGTTGGGTTTAATACAATAATTTGGTGATCCATCCACGGCGTCAGATATTTTATTTTGCTAGACTTTGAAAGCTAACATAACGAATTTTGCTTGTTGCAGATATTTTGCTTGTTTGATTAGCTGATTACTAGCAAGGTTGAGTGGGGACTGATTGCACATTCTCTATTGCTAGGCAAATTTTGAGTTATTTATTCTTGACTTCCTTCAATTTGGAGTTTTAAGTTATGGGTTAACCTACAAATGATGATATGATCCAATCTTCAATAATATTGCGTACTGCATGCATTGTCTATGTGATAATACTCGGAGTCCCTGATAGCAGAAAGCCCAAAATACATGACCTACATTTAGTTTTTAATTTGCCTTTAAATTAGAACTCGCTTTTGAAATTTCATGTTTTGATGATGCACTCTGTTGGTAATTATTCCTTGTAGACAACGGCCATGATCTCCAAGCTAACTGCCTATGGTTATGCTTAGGCCTGATGGTTGCTACACCAATTATTGTTTCTTTTTTCAAACCTAGGCAGTATGTTGAATTTCTGAGATGCTTCAACAGAAATTTCCACTACATAAATCTGCACTTAGTTTACTTCTAAATAAATGTGTTGCTATTTCATCTTAGTTTACTTCTAAATAAATGTGTTGCTATTTCATCTTGGTTTACTTCTAAATAAATGTGTTGCTATTTCATCAATCCTTTCCGGCTACCAAAAAAGTTTCTGTTTTTTTAAAAAAAATACAAAGAACGATCACTGTTCCAGTCCTAGCTCCCTGAGGCCCGCATCTTGTAGAAGTTCATCCCTTGACTACAAGCAAAAAATAGTGCCATGCTTGTCCCAGACAAGTTTGACCTAACATCTGTAATACTAGAAAACAAGCTGTGTGTATGGGAAAAAGTCAAGAAAAAAGTCAGAAAATGGTATGGTGTTAGCCAGAATTTGTCATCTAAATGATTTGGCACAAGAAAAAGGTTTATGAGTTCTATGAAATTACCATTTCACAGTGGTCCAACCGGTTAAATTATTTATTGAACGCTATGTCGATTTTAGCTGCCTCCCATGTACATTGCTGGAAAAATGTCTGTTCATAAAACATGTGTAAGGAAGAAAGGCATCCTTTGGTTCCACCAAAACATAAAATCAAAATAAAAGCTAATTTAGGAACATTTTTTATTTTTACCAGTACTGGCAAGAATGTGACACACTCTCTGATATCCTCAAATGGAAAAATACATTTCTTTGGATGAAGGACTTTGTAGTCTCTGATAGCACAAATTCCAATCTCTACTACAATATTCAATAAGTTCCCCTTGGTTTCACATATGTTGCTAGATCATAGATATTGGCAAAGAAACCCCATAGTTTATGATAATCTAACTGCAATGACAAAAAATGGGTTGTGAGATAATAAACACATACGCACGAGAGCGATGGTTAAAACAAGGGGAAATGAAAATAAAAAGGGTCATTTTCATTAGCATTAGGTTGAAGTGTATGAATGTGCATTACCTTCCTTTTGATGCTCTTGATGATCTTGTAACGTGGCTACACATAGAATTGTAAAAGTTGTTTACAGTGCTACTGCAGTTGCAAGTTTTCTTATTTTGATAGCCAATGTAAGGTGACCTTTTGCATGATGGCAATCTCAATACCCTCCTATGGTGTACCTGCAGAGCTGGTGTCAGTTAACTGCTTCCTTCAGACCCATCTATCCCAGCTCTGCTCTTCGTGTAAAGATTGTACCCCACAGGTTGGTCTGGTGTTTTATCAACTTTAGTAGGCTTGGATCTGTTATGTGGTTTACAGATTCCTTTCAATTTGCTTCTATTTTGGCCCATAACATTCAATGTACTTCTGTCATTGACTGGTTCTAATTGTTGTGCTTTGTTCTTCCTTTCTTTAGCAATATGTTTAGCTTCAGACACAATCATATCAATCTCCTTCACATTTAGATTTTTGCAATTGATGAACCTCATCAAGTCACATGATGGTGGTTCAAATTCCTATGAGTTTCTGCTACCCTGAACCCTTCCTCCCTATAAATCTTGTTGGTCAATGTCTATATTCCCAATAGGTACAACAAGACTCACGTCTGATTTCCTTTTGTGTAATGTGCTAGTTGGGGGATTCTTGTCACCTCTGACATGATCTCTGCTTGCACTTTCTAGCAAATTGTTTGTATCCCCACTAGACAAAGCAATAATTTCACATATTTTGCATCTCTTTGTGCCAGTTGTAGAGTTGTTATTTCCCACAACTATACCTCTCTTTGCACCTTGTGTTGGATTGCTTGTATCAGGCCCTAAGAAAGAATTTGATTTGCTTACCTCTTCTATTATTGGTTCCCTTCCGTGCATAACTGGACTGATTGTGGCTCTATTTCATGTTAAAGTTGTTTTGTTTGCCTTGCATAACATGACTTCTTGTTCTACTAGCAACTGAATATTCCATATAGGTAATGGCCTGGAAAAACCAATCTCTGTTCTACATGATTCTGTCCAGCTTATTGAGCTAATGTCATCATTATGGAGGTTGCTTCATGTGCTAAGTTCTTACTATCTTGATAATAATACCTTAAATGTGCAAATGCGATTGATACCAATCTCATCATCATATATTATTACTAGAGACTCCAAAAGTGGTATCATTTTAGCTAATTTTGTTTATGAGCTGTCAATGTTTACTATATCAATCAATGACATAATTGGTGTTTTGGTAGTTGTTGCCCCTTGATGTATTGAGCTATTAGGACTATCAGATATAAGATGTATTGAGTGGTTGTTGTGTGGGCTTCCTAGATAATTACTTTGCTTCCTTGTGCCTAGGGTTAGCTCAGTCTATTGTGTTCCACCTTCTGCCTCTATTGCTTGCACAGTTTTTTTTCACCAATCCTCTCGCTGTGATTTGCATCATCTCTCTCCTTGCTGTCCTCACCGACCTTCTGGAGAGTAAAACCGACAGGTAACTTCTCACCGCTGCTTTTGTGAGTGATTATGATTGCATTCTGGGATTATGTAGAAATGATCATTATTAGCACCAAAGTTTTGATTGATTAATATATGTGTTGTGCCTTGCCAAGTGCCATGTCGTCTTACTTGTCATCCATTTATTTATTTATTACATTACAATCCACATTATTTCTCATGAATTAAATCTATGTAGGCATCTAGGCGTTTCATTAGAATTGTTGGTGAAATTTGTCAGAACTTTTGGGCCAGTAATACATTCAACAGTATCAGCTGGTCCATCTTCTGTGGGTGTAGATCTTCAAGCAGAGCAAAGGTATTGGTTCAGTCAACTGCTCTCCTAATATGCCATTGCTAGATTATGTAATGTGATTTTACTT
The DNA here is from genome assembly GCA_017311315.1 of Dendrocalamus latiflorus. Classification (NCBI taxonomy): domain Eukaryota; kingdom Viridiplantae; phylum Streptophyta; class Magnoliopsida; order Poales; family Poaceae; genus Dendrocalamus; species Dendrocalamus latiflorus. Next base: position 29,161,043 of record CM029633.1, read on the forward strand.
GTTTGTTCATCTTAGGCGGGAGCGGTGCAACCTATGCTTCATTGAATTGGAGAAAGTGAAAAATAAGCTTCCGTTTCTTACAAGGTATTGTATAATCTAAATATGATACATTATTGAAATTGTACTTTTCACCTGCACTAGCTCTGTGACTTGACTGCAATGGTAACCTGCATTTACTGCTTGAGTACTACGTTTCAAGAATTTATTGCTCAGTAAAACCAGCCGTGCAAAAGAATGCGCAATCTGTGTACCAGACCCTATTGGTTCTCACTGCTAGAATTGACACTTTCTGAACCTTATAAACGATTAGAAGAATGTTACAACCTACTGACTTGGTTTAGTTGAGTAATCATCAATGGCCCCCACCAATCGTTATTACTATTGGATTTTTCAACCCACGTTTTTCTGAACTAAATTCGTAGCTTTCAGTAATTTTGTAAGCCTGTCGCGCTTTTTGGTTTGCATTTTCGTGATGTTCACATCTTGTTCCTTTTCATTTAACAGAAGAAAAGGGGCAGTTGCAAACACAGCACAAGAGCTCAGTCTTGCCTTCCAGAAAGTTATGTAGTTGACTGACCACACATTCTCATACATATACACAGTTATATGGGAAATGTTTTGCTTCTGGAGCCTCCATGATTGGAAATCAGTTGCCATGGAGCGCTGCTCGTTTTAGGGCTATCATCAACCTCCAAGGACACACCAGCAGTAGATAAAATTTTGTTGCTACTGTTTATGCCTTTTGTACACATACTAACCCTCGTTGATTGGCATCCTTGTCATTTGGGAAATGGGAAGAGAAGCCTTCAAAACAATGACTTCAGCCGTAGTGTTCCTCGAATGATGTTTCACCAGCTTCTGAAGATATTGCTTGGCCTCGATGGAACGATGACCGTGAGATCGAAGGCGTTTGTGCCGGCTTGTAATGCTTCGCTGGGTAGCCTCTCCTTTCTCTGTGTATCACTTATGTGAATGTGCGGTAGTTCGACAGCTTGCATTTGGTAGTTTATTAGTTGGGTTGTATTATATTTATCTGGTCGATTCAATGACAAGATTGACGACTAAATCAACTTCATGTACAATTGTACATCATTTTTGAAGAATTGAGATCTATACTCTTGATCCATATGAGACGTGAATCTTAATGAATCTGATTATTCGTTTTACTTTTTACAAATTTTATCTTGTTTTGTATTTTACCGTAGCGTTAACACGGGCACACTACTAGTCTCCGTGGTACTGGTCATCTCAGAAGAACTGGGCCTTTGAGCCTTATGTGAGAGCTGGTACGTTAGGCTTATTCCTAGCCTCTTCTAATTGGGCTTGGACTTACCCTGGTTTTGAGGCCCAGAAGATTGGCTAGTACTGGTATTTAACTGCACTGCAACGCTCCCGTGCCATTTCACGGCGACTAGCGCGCGCCATAACTACCAACCAACGGCACTGGCTCTGAGGCTCCGAGCGAAACGAAGACCAGGATGGCGCAGGTCTGGGCGGTGTTCTTGGCCGTGGCATCCCTCGCCATCGGCATGCTCGGGGTGCTCGGCGTCTGGCTCTGCTACCTGTTCCAGGCCGTGGCGCGGGGCGCGCCTCAAGCCCCGCCGCCGACGCCGGAGCCGGAGGACGACGAGAAGAACGGGCTATCGGAGGCGGAGCTGAGGCATCTGGGAGGGGTCGGCGAGGCGGAGGTAGGGGACGGAGAGGAGGAGGCACTCTGCCCGATCTGCCTCGACGGCATGCAGGCCGGCGGCGCCGTGCGCGTCCTCCCCGGCTGCAACCGCGCCTTCCACCAGGACTGCATTGACCGGTGGCTCGCCGTCTCACCGCGCTGCCCTGTCTGCAACGTCTGGGCCACGCCGAAATCGACGCGGACCTCGCCGCCGGTGGCCAAGAATGCTCTGGATCCTTGATATGGGAGCGGCGCGCGCGTCCTCTCTTATGGGTCAGTTCTTGGTTCTTGACGAGTTCTTGGTTTGGTTCTGATCAAGAAGACGTTTCTGATGATCTCTCGTTAGTTTCTTCGCTCTGGAGAGCGGTTCTTGATGAGTTCTTGTCGGTTACCTCGTTTTGTGAAGGATTGTTGGACGGCACTGCATGTAAATACCTCGGTCCTCGAGTTCTTGCTAGAAATCCATAGGTTTATGCAGGGTTGAGTCATTTTTCTTGTAACAGATCGTCATATTTGGCCGGATTTAGTCTAGTTGATGAACGAGCAGAGTAGCAAATGCTGTGAATTCTTCAATTTCCTTGTGGGATAGCATATGAATGCTATTAATCAGACATTTTCCAATTTAGATGTTGTCGATTTTCATTCTTTCATTGAGCTGTCATTGTCATGAAGGTATGTTACTGTAAATTTCTGCATCCTGATGTGGCTAAAAACAAAGTTGCATTTGAAATTCTGCATCCTGATGTGGTCATATGTAATACTTTGTTCATGGTTCTTTGAGATCATCAGTTCTATCGTTGCTTGAGTTACCTTGTTAAATTTCTGATCAAACGCTCCAAAGTATGCATTTTGTCTCCTGTTCTGTGGAAAATTGGTGATTTTGTGATTACTAGCAGAGTTTGAAGCTTAAAATTTCTTCACACATGGTTGATCTGTTGTACTCTGTTTTGCCCATTTCTTGGCTATTTGCCCTTCCTTGCAGTGCCATTTACTGGTTTGAAGCATCACCTATAGACTAGTTCGGTCTCGTCAACGAGTGATGAAATTTATGTATTCTGATACGGCATGCATACACGAAAATTGGTCTACTTCTGCATGCTGAATGCTGCTATTTCAGACCAATATGTGATGTGGTGGCTGATCACCTTGAACTTGAAGTGCGAAAATTCAAATTATGTGGTCGATCACCTTGTAACTTGAACCTGATGACCAAAACCCGGTGCTATAGGATCTTCTCCACACACTGCCTCTTGTACTGTGGGTTTGCTCATTCATCTGTCTTGTTTGCACTTCTTTGATTTTTATTATTCATGGTGATGTGTTTTTTTTTTACTTATTGTAAATGTGATGTGGAATGTGGTTGATGTTGCAACATATCAAGAGAGGCTATTGGAAGCAGACGATTAATCATAGTATAGTCGCTTGCTTATCGTTCAGAAAGAGCATTTTTCAACTCATCGTAATGTGATGGTTTGGGGCGAATTATGTTGTAGTGATCGAAACCGCAACGGATGCGAGCTCAAGCCTGTAGGAAGGGAATAACATGTCCAATTCCAGATTAGTACATATCAATAGGGAAAACAATTTCGAATTTAGAGCCCTACTCCAAAAAAATCGCCCACTTGTCCTTGTACTGTATTCGTTGAAGTTTTTTTTCTTTTGTCAGAAGAAGCATTGTGTTGGTAATTAATGAGCAGCTGAAAGTTGGAGAAAGCATATACAGTGGTTGGTGCGTGGTTGACGGTAGCTAGAGGGGCCCAAGTCAACACAAAAAAAAACTCCAGTGCCACCCTTCTCGTACAGAAGCATCATTTCTATGTGTTCTTTTTTTCGGCTTATAGTTTATATCTACGGCTCAACTTATGGTTGTTCGTAAGTGTAAAGTATGAAATAAGATAAACTCACATGCGGTTTTAGCAGATATAAATAAAATTATTATAGTGTGTACTACAATTAACTTATAGATCCTAAGTCCTAACTTAAAAAATCACTTCGTTTGAAAGCTAATTATCGTAGAAAAATTAAAATGTAGCTTTTAAAGCTAAAAAAGAAGAGGCCCTCCTTATCCTACTAAAAGACCTTACTCTGTCTCTAACAGTGACTCCCAGAGCAAAAGAGAGAGTTACTTGAGAGAGAGAGAGAGAGAGAGAGTTCAAAGAAGATGATCAAAGGGTGCGTGGTGAAGAAGATGGCGAGTGCTCCACGGTCTCCGCTGCCGAGGCCTTCGGCGTCACTGTATCAGCCTCATGGTCGCTATGTCCTTCCGAGTAGGATGGCAGTCCCAGTACAGAGCATCACCCGGGCAGAGATCGACCATTTCTGGATGAGGAAGAAGACGGAGGAAGAGGAGCACCAGCTCGCTTTTTTTGCTTTTTCTTTTTTACCTTATTCCTTTACGTTATCTGTGACAATATATGGTTTTTTTCCTTTATTTTTTCTTAGAAAAAACTAACAACTGTTTCAATGTAATTTTAACTATAGGACAAAAGCTACAGCTAAAAGCTTAAGCCGTAAGACAGTTAGAGCACGGACATAAGGCACTTGTTGCCAGAGATAAACTGTCTTATGTGCTAGCTCTTCACCGCTGCTATGAAGTCTTCTTTCTTTTTTAACTCATGGTCCCTCAAGGGGACTTCTTTTATAAGCAAACGACGCTACAGAGATATTGTACATTTGATGAGGGGAAATGAACTTCAGATAAGTACAGTCTCCATGATGGTGCAGTCTTACTTTTGACTCGCATCCAGGAGTAACCTGCAACCTGCAGGAAGTAGCATCAAACAAGATAAAAGCCTGTTTCAGTTTTAAATCCTAGTAATTGTATAAAAAGAAAATGAACAGAATAAATATGAATTAGCAAAACACAAAGATAGATAACGAGACATAATATAATATGCATTTTTATGCACCCCTAAGTTACACTCAACAATCATCTAAAATATTGACACTAACATCTTTAGAGAAATCTGGCTTATGCAGCTAGTCATTCAGCACTACAACATTTAGACAATGCCAAATCACTTTAATTCCTTATTTCACAAGAATGGATCGTACAATATGGAATCCAATTTAGTAGAAGCTAGAAATTTCCAGTCTTCATCTCATTAGATAATGATAGAAAGAACAACTGAACCAACTACCAGAATTGCAAAAAAATTAATGTTTCTGAGCATCACATCTCTCGATATGCACTTATGCAGATTTCACAAGTTGACCAATTACAATATTACTTAGTATCGAAACACTTCCGATACCAGCAGACTTTTACAAATGTTTTACAAAGAAGTGATCTGGACCCTTATAACTCCCTTCACTTGATACCATCCTTGATCTGTACACATCTAATCCTGATCTGCATTCTCAAATCAAATGTTGTACATATTTTGCACAAAAACCAACACACCTAGTTTTGCTCTTTGTGAAAAGTGGATTGTGAAAAACAATTGACTTCGTGAATTCGAGGGAGAGAATTGAATACTAGAGCAGAGCCCATGATGCAATTCAAATTAACTGTTTCCTGCCATGTCAAGCATCTCATCAAGACCTTTTAATCTCTGCAGCCCTTCACTAATTAAAAACCTAATCTTCTGTTTATCGTCACAATGGCGATTTTTGTCAATCTCTGCCCTTACTCTCTGCCTCAACTCATCTGGACAAAATATGTACATGAATAATTAGTGTGCTTCAAAGATAACAGTAAAAACCAGAGATAAGCGAGCAAGGATAACAAAATGCCTGACCACGAGCATGTTCAGGGGCTCGGCGAGTCATGCGCAGTGCCTGCCTATAAAGCTTCAAGACACGTGCACGCAGGATGAAAGCCCGTAAATCCATGAAATGAGCCATTGAGAAACACCTTACTTAATAGCAAGCAATTATCATGCCATTCGGATCCCCCCAGCGCACTGGAGATTCAACATAATTGAATGCATATAAATACATAAGCACCAAGTTATTACTTCTATAGCACTTTTGACAGTTGCATGATGTACAATTAGTCAATCATACCAGATACAACCTAATAAAAGTTTTAAAATATTCTCCAGTGAAGAATTAACAAGTATACACAGGTATGCTACTACTTGTGCATCAGCAATACTACATATCACATCAACGTACGTTACCATTCTACATTGGCAATTTCGCATCAACATCTTTTTATCTTTTCAAGAATAACAGCCAAAGTGCTTATGTTCTTCAGGAACGACAATCTAATAATGACTTCTTTCACTAAGCGCATCGAATAGCACAACGTTATTTACAGTGCTGAATTGCCGTTCCCAAACCTCACTTTCTAGTACACTACTACGATCTCAGTTGCGCTAGTAGAAACACAGAACCCCAGATTAAGCTAGACGAACCAGGAAAGAAGTATGAGTCGGCCACTCATACAGCAGCTCGTCTGAGGCATTTCAACAAACACCTAGCGCTCACACGTACAGATCCATCATTCCACGGAAACACCTGCCCTCTAGACACTCCACGGTCCATACGCGCGTCTCAACTCTCAAACGCCTGGATATTACTATGCGGGCAGCAGATTGGGAGGACTAGCTGGTTGCTAAACCCAGCTGCTAAGAACGAAAGGAACAAGTGCGATCCAACAATAATAAATCTGTGCGTACCGGAGGAGAAGACGGAGCCACACAGAAGATTCAGATCCCCGGAGGTGACAAACGCGCAAACGGCGGCGGCGGATCCGGTGGCCGGCGGTGGAAGCTCGACCGGACCTACACGTCCGAGGGCCGCGCCGCACCGAGTCCAACTCCAAACAACGTTTGGTGTTCGCTTCTTTTTTTTTTTTTTTTGTTAGGGGACGCTTGGTGCCTTGGTGTTCGCTGTGCTGTGCAGGAGAGTGTTGCGCACTCGTGGTGATGGGCCGGACAGAACTGCAGCCAGATCCACGAGTCCACGTACGATTCTTTTCTGATTCACGTAGACCTCTCTGAAAATTAATAAGGAATACTCGAGTATTTCTTCGTATTGGGAGTGCTCGAATTCTGATGCTTCCGATTTTGCTTTTATGATGATTTGTGCTATATATGGCTTCGACATCGATGGCAAGACTCCAGTGAGATTAGGATTAGGTTTCACTTTGGGTCAGTGTTGAGTTAATCAAAGCCTTAAGTATATAAGGAGGTTGAAGAGGCAGCGGACCGATGGTGGGCGGTGGTGTTAGTGGGGTGACGGTAGTGTCATATGTGCTATGGGTCAAAAGAGGACGGTAGAAGGTGAAGGTTGGCAAGAGCGACGAGATGAGAATGGTTAAGAGGTGGCGAGAGGCATTAGTGGATCCCACGATAGCCGCCGCAGGAGACGAGAAAGGAGGACGGCGTGGAGGTTTCACCAGAGAGGAGGGAGAACGTGGACACGTGGGGGTCAGTCACCAAAGAGGAGGAAGAAAGGTAGCACAGGAGCGGCGGCGGCGACTTGCTGGCAAGCAGCTCTAGCGCTAGGGACGGTGACGGTGCGGCGGTGATAGGGAGAGTGGGCGGCTATATATGGTTTAGAGGGAGAGATGAGATCCTTTGGATCTAGATCCCTTTAACAAAGAAAACTCATATATTCCTTAGACACCTCCAACTTCCTCACTGCCCCCTCCGCACCGCTCCCTTCCTTGCTATGGTCATGGTCGAAGGCGGCCGTGGTCGTGATCAAAGGTAGTTGTGGCCGTGGTCAAAGGCCGCTGTGGTCGTGCGCGACCATGGGTCCCACCTCTCCTCCACTGTCGTTGCCCTTCACTCTCCTCCTCCACCGCCAGTGAGCCCAAATCTGGGCACATTGGACCCGGATCTAGAGGGGCGAAGAGGTGGTGTCATGGCCATGGGGAGGGGGAAGCAAGGCGACGCTAGGGGGAGGGAAGGACTCCGACGGCCAGGTATGGTGCGGGTTGCATGCTGAGGAACAGAAGGTGAGGAGGGAGAGAGAAGAGGGCGAGGACTAACGCGGGGAGGAGTTTTTTTTTTTGCAAAAATGTATAAGTGGCTGGATGCTTTCCATCCGTCTCGATTCAAGCCGTTTGGGCTAGATCTGATGGCCAGCGTTCGCATTAGCACACCTTATCACTGGATTGTTCATTAGCATTAGATATACTCCTCATATATGTGGTGAATGTACTACAGCGGCAGGAGTACTCTACTCATTTATTGAGCAGAGGACTGTGTTATTTGTAGGTTGGGAGTGGTGAATCTCTATAATAATGCTGTTGACCTAGTAGATGTAAACTGCAAGTCTACAACGTAGGTTCGTTGAAGTAACCTTGTAGTAGTCAGGTAAGTAAACTGTAAAGAGAGCTTGGGAAGATGCAGCAGATCTGTTAATGTCAACGCGAGAGTAGTAACCCTTACGCTCTCCATCTACGATTCCCAAATGTTCCATTTCGTAGTCTCCGGCCATCACCTCCTCTCTCGAGAAAGCAGAAATCTTCTCCTTTCTCCTACACGTATGTTTACAGAAATCTATGCATTCAACGTCACTTCTTCGAGGGCGTCGAAACCTGAAACAGAAGGGTGATCTGATAGTACTACTGCATTTTGATCCTCAAAGCGAGATCGATGCCGCATTGTCATTTGTTAGCTTCACGAGTCACAAACGTGAAGCAGAAGCAATGGTAGTAGGAGGAGTGATGAATTATGCATAGCTAGGATTCTTTTTGGCTCCGATGGATGTTTTTTAATCCTAGAATAAATATTTGTGCAAATGAATCGAATACTAATAACGGTAATTATGCATCGCCGCCCATCCTTGTAGCTGTGTGCCACTACAACCCATCGTGCCAGACAACCAAAGCTTCAAAAAATTGCACAAACATTTCAAACCCAAAACCAGTTGATTCAGCCACACGTCGCTACCTCACGGCATCTGACGACAAATCCGCATTGCTGCTGGGACCACGTGCTTGCTCGCACGAGTATCTACCTTTGCTGGCCATCTGTACCATGGCTGCTCGTAGGTCATCGTCCACCACCACCCCACGAGCCCACAACAGCTCTCAACCGCTCACCATGGTTGCTCGTAGCTCATGTCCATCACACACTGCACAAACTCGCAGCTGAGCTCAACCACTCGCTATGACTGCTCGTTGCTCACCATCCGCCACCGTCGTATGGGCCTGCGGCATATGTGAGTTGGGCTCAATCATGAGATCCATCGACAACGACAGCGAATTGGCCGACGAAGAAGGTGGAATCAACCCGGTAGAGAGAGAGAGAGAGAGGAGAGGGGAATGAGGAACCAAGCAGTTGGGCGGGCCGCTGAGCCACTACCATCCTCTGCCTCACTGCGAAACACACCGTGTCATCCTTGGCCTCGCTATGAGCCGTGTCACGCCATCCTCCGCCTTGTTGCAAGTCACGTTGTGCCGTCCTCCACCGGCCACAAGCCGCACCAACGTTGGTGAGAGAGAGTCATGGCTCAGTGAAGAGTCAATGGCCTCCTAGGGAAGACAAGAGAGACGAGAGGTGAAGAATAAGTTTGAAAGGATAATGATGAAGCCAAGTACATTTGGGGACTGATCAGATAGACACAAGTTATCCCATTGGTTTGAAGAAAAATGTTATAGCGTTCTGTGGTTTTTCTGATACTAAAATTATGCAACTCTAGAGTGGCATTTGTCAAAGGATTAACTTTACAATGGCATATTTCGAAACCTACAAGTCTTAAGTGACATATATCTAAATAACATAGTAAATAATGCGGAGAAAACGACCCTACATGGCGGCAATAGCAACACAACATGGCAAAGCCAACTAGTCGATAACTGAAACAACAAGAGAAGACCGTTTCTTTAATGTGACAACAATCTAGCCATGTGCAATGTCCACCGGTTCTCACTTGCTCACCTCCTAACAACTCGTTAATACTTTTGATTATGTTCCATGCTCAACAGAAAGGCAAAAAAGCACAAAAGCAAAGGCGGGAACAGTAGCTATAGCAAAAACACACACAGGCACACTGAATTCACAATTTACCATTTCACAGCAGCTGCAGATCTGCAGTAATAGCAGAAAAAACCTAGAATTAACCACAAAATTATTGTGGAAATCCAGCTACTCACTGAGTTGCTTCCATAGAATTATATGCACAAGTGAGATACCAAAAGAATTAAGGTCAGTACAGCATATGCATTGTACTCCAAATTAACATCTCTCTTTTTCCATTTTTTCATCTCCAAAATTTCACAGGAAAAAAATGCACAAACTCATGGAGGTGGAGGATTAGGCAACCATTTAACCCTCATCAGGATCCAAAGCAAATTAAGAGCGCTGTACATGCATCTAGCACTTAGCAGGCAGTGATCAAAACCCAACCTTAATTAGTCAAGTGATTAACCAACATTAACGACGCCATCTACTACCAGTAGCACTTAGTAAACCTCCTCGGGGATGCTCTGCAGGCCGGGTTCCCACTCCCCGCTCGCCTGCATCCGCCGCGCCGCCTCGGCCGCCCTCCGCATGCTTCGCCGCCGGAGCGACTGCAGCCTCTGCTCGGCACCCGAGACGGCGCCGCCGCCCGCTGCGCGCTGCCGGTGGTGGCACTCCCCCCCGGCGGCCGCCGCCGCCACCCCGCTGGTGCCGCCTGTGCCGAGAGCCGCGACCATCTGCTTGAGCTCGCGCTTGCTGACCACGATCTTGACGCGCACCGCGCCGCCGACGTCCTCCCGGGACAGGACGCGACCGCCGTGGTGCAGCTGCTCGAGCGCCTCCGCGGCCGCCTTGGACTGGTGCTGCCGGTGGCCGGCCCCCGCGGCGTCCCTGGGGAAGAAGCACCTGCCCGCCATCTCCGTGACCGCCGCGACCAGATGGATCGGTGGCCGCCGCGCGCGCGCAAGCGCTGGGCTCCGTACGGCCGAGCGGGCAAGTACTCAGTCTCTCCTCCTCCGACGTTTCTTGCAAGTTACAGCACAAAGGCTAAGCAAAGGCAAAGTGAATGTGCGGGCTGTCGAGTAATGTGACATACTAACATGCTTATATACTACGAGTTCGGCGCCTGACGGCCTGAGGCTATAGCCTGGCCTTTTGGTGAGCGCAGCCACAGCTGTCTCCAAATATGTGCCACCTCAGTCTCTGACATGTGGGCCATGACCCAGCGCGACTCTTACGGTCTCGCCACCTGTGACCTGTCCCAAACTTTTCTTCTCTGAACTTAGATGGGTAGTAATAATCTACTACGGTTTAACATATTTACAGAATATTAAAAACTGTAGCTTTTTTAAGACCCTAAAACAATCATGAGACAGGGACTAATTGAGATGGGAGTTGAATAAAGAAATGGATGCCTCACATGGCTGTCCCTCTCGCAGAGAGGATGCGGGGGAATCATTGGATCGGAGAGGCCCTTGCAAGTAACGTGTTATCACAACTCGATGACTCGTGGAGTCTACGTACATTTTGTTAAGATGGCGCAATTGTCCTTGGCTGCCACGACGCCCTCCCATGTTCGCCTTGCTATTTCCTGCCACATCGCCGTTCGATCGTCAGGTACATCCAGGAGATGTATGTATGTATGTAGGATCAATTTGCATAGACGAAGACGATGCTCCAGCGCAAGTACTACATTTGGGGAGGCACAAATTAACGGTGCTGCATGCGCTTTTGAAATGCGGAGAAGAGATCTGTGCAAATTAAACTTGTGATCTTCCAGATATAATTAGTGTCCCTTTCAGGGTTCCGAACCGGATCCTAGCTTGCATTTAGACTCGGTGATGAAACCCGTATTCACTATTCACACGATGACCCAGTTGTACTGATAGAACACTCGAACGGACGGTCCTAAGACGCTGATCCATTTATTTATATTCCAAACTCTATATATCAAATAAACATTTCAAGCTAAGTAGCTAACACATAACCGTCAGTTAACAACCAGCATAAGATCGAGCACTCTCCCAGACTACGACTACGTACGTACACATCAACTACGTGCTTAAACTGATCAGCCGTTTGTTAGTTTAGTTAAACCGACGTGCTATGATCCGGCGCAATTAGCAGCACATATATATTAACGCGGACGGACGGTGAACCGATCTCTATGATTGATCGCAACAGTCACGCGGAGCAATAATGCAGGCAAAGCGAGCAGACACGGGTCCAAAGCCAGAAACCCGCGGAGCCAAGTGGCTGCGCTGCCTGTGCAAATAAAAAGATAGCATGCAGCACCAAGATCTGGGGGTTGAGTGAATGACTAGCTAGTGACACGCATAATTCATCGAGCTAACTGAAGCCGGCGCGGAGGACCGAGTTGCTCGGGTGGTGGAGCTGCCGGCGTGGAGGACCGAGTTGCTCGGGTGGTGGGGCTGCCGACGTGCAGCCCACCCGTCTGGGACTAGGTCGTCTTATGTTCTAGGTACTATTTATATAAATATATAGTATCCCTCAGATGGTATATATATATATATATATTCAGTGATTAAAACGCGTGTTTATACTCTATGAGGCTTTAGATTTTCACTTTGTCTTAGCGTGTGTATTAGATATATCTATATGAGTGTGTGCGTAGAATCTATAAGTCATACATCATATACTGAAAAAACCATTAATAGCTAGCTATTTTTCACAAGACAAAACTAGATCTTGCGCTGTACTTCGCGTGCTGCGGGTAGCTTCGCCATGGCCCCATATGCCAGCCGCACGGGGGTGGGAGCAATGTTTAACATTAATTAACAAGGTGTAGATGCTTAATTAGGAACCTAATGCCCGAACGGTGCCCAGATTAGTTGGATCTTAATTCGCTCGATCGCTGCATGGCTGAGGTTGCTTCAAGGAAGGTTCCTCCGGTACATGCAGCCAAGTACGTGCAATGTGTACACTTCGGACAAGATGCATGTGAAGGCGCTGCTTTTTAAGCCGGCATTATGTGGAAGCGTTTTATGTTGCACAGGCTTTGCGATCCCAGATTTGCGTTGAGAACTGTTTGATACTCGGGATGATCGCTCAGCTGCGGCGATCGAGCGAGACAGTACCGGCTCGATGAAGATCGGACGGTCGTTAAGGCTGCTACTTAAGAATAACCGTGGTTTAGAAAAAGTGTGCTGTTGCTTTGCAATGAAGAGTGCAACTGTTTACTATAACTAGTCATCTGCTCATATGTTGCAATAAAATTTATTGAATATATAAAGAATTATGTTATGAAAAATGGCTACTCTGATAAGTTAAAAAGTGGAGAGTGATGAGAAGTTAAGAATGAGCCAGTTGGAGAAGAAGGGACGTACAATTACCAATTCATTCTTTTTTATAATAGTAATGATTAACGGCTGACACTACCTAAAAAGAACTTATATTAGACGTCTCATCATAGACGGTTGACCAAAACCGTCAGTGTTAAATGTAATCACAGACGGTTTAAGTTTAGAGACCGTCTGTGTTCCTGCCAACGCTAAAAATCGTCTGTGAAGACATAATATTAAGAACCATCTGTGATACTTCACAGACGATTCTTATCAAGAACCGTCTATAATACTACCAAATATTCTTGCCATGTTCAAGAGTTAGATTCGTAGGATTAATATATGTGTTCTTTACGTGTTTTTGTTGTGTTAGCTAGATGAGTAATCTGCTCGTTATCTTGGGATGTTGTAATGGTGGACTCTAATCTTAATGAAAATAGAATGTGCTACTGTGTTTGTTGTTGTATTTACTTATTTTCAGAGAGCGTAGTTAACATTTTCTGAGACTAGCCGAAAAAGGAAAAAAATTATGTATAGAATGAAAAAAAGAAAAAAAATTGGTATAGAATAAACTATCACAGACGGTTTTGTGATATAAATGGTTTGTGAAGGATTATCACAGACGACTAGAACTAAAAACCGTCTGTGATGTGTGATGAGAAAGTATCACAGATAGTTCTATATACCAACCATCTGTGATACACGTCCATCACAGACGGTTGGTAGCTAGAACTGTCTGTGATATGTGAGTATCACAGATGATTTTTGGTTCAAGACGTCTATGATAGTGTTCTTCACAGATGATTCAGTTACAAACTGTCTGTGTTGTGATTGTCACAGATAGCTCACAAATCGTTTATGATAACCTTCGATTATTACTGATCCATAAATTCAGACGGTTTAGGCCCTGTTTGGATCAGTTTCAGATTCTTAAAAACCAGCTATTACTTCTAGTTTTTAAAAACTGGTTTCTAAGTAAAAACTGGTGGGGTGTTTGGATCCCCTAGTTTTTAAAAGCTGGTTTCATTTATGATTGGTGCTAATAGACTATTATACCCTTGCATTTATTGCTCTTGAACAACACATTAAACAGCCATGCGTGGTCTTTAATGAGGGTAAATGGGTATTTGTGCAAAAAAAAACTGGCAAAAGCTGGGTATCAACAGCTTCTTGGTTTTTAAGAATCTGGGTAGGTAGATTTTAAAAACTGCTCCAAAAACTGGCCTGTTTGGATCCCACCCAGTTTCCAAAAGCCAGATTCTTAAAATCTGGGTGGATCCAAACAGGCCCTTAGAAAACCGTTTGTGGTGATACTTTTAAATCGTCTGTGATGATAATTCAGTATAGTCAGTAGATAGGTTGACTAATTAACACTTGTAGTATTCAGCAAGTAACCTTCCAGTGAATAATGTGATCAACATTGGCATACAGAGATGTACATAGCTAGATACGGGGTTCTTTGGTACATGCACTACGGATTCTTTTTTACAGGTAACATGTACTAGATCGGTTGGGGGCGCCAGTGCCACACAATTAAAGATTGAGAAAACACAAAGCCAAAAAAAGAGATGGTTTTGGTAGTGACGCAGCAGTGATGCTAGCATGACGTGCCGGTGCCACCAATATTCAAAAGGAACTAGGAGTCCCAATCGGCAAATTATTTAGGATAAGCAGGACGCGTAATCTCCAGCACACACAACTTGGTGTTAACCAACATGGACAGGGACTTAACCAGGGACCCGCGTCCACCATGCGCGGACCGATGGACCGTTCCCTCCCGCCCGTCCAGGCCGCCGGATCGAGCCTCGACGGTCCAGATCAGGCCAGCGCCACGACCCACCCGTGCGGGCCCCGCTCCTGCGGTACAGATCATGACCGCCCATCCTGCAGCGGACGCTCCAGATGCGCGCGCGGCCCCCCAATCGGTTCGTACGCAGCGGATGGACGCGGGGAGCGTGAGCTGTCCGTCCCCCCCCCCCCCCACCCCCGCCCCGGTCGCTGCGTGTCGCGCTGTGCCTGCTCCCCTCGCAGAGCTAACCTTCTTGAGGCATGAACCGCGCACGGTCGTTTTCGGTGGGTCACATGCGCGACCTACCTACCTGTCCGTGCCTGCCGCGATCGATCGGCGGGCGCTTGCTGTACGTGCGCGCGCATCATCAATGCGGCTGCCGTGTTCGTCGAGCTGCGCGCGCGTGGCTGACATGCTGCGCGCCGGAGCTTGCGCGGTGGAGTGGCGCCGGCATGTGCGCGGTGGTGGCGCCCGTGGATTTCCGTTGGTTTTTCCCCGCGTTTTCTGCGTGTTTCTTTGCTCCTGGACTCCGGCTGAGCCGGTGCACGCGTGGTGTAACTGACAGCTGAACGCCCCAGCGCCCGCCGGTGGTCTGATTATGATACATGTGCTCAGCAAAGCTGATTGGATTGCTCGCTAATTTTCAGAACGGCTATGTAGGGGAACATGATCGGGATTTGATTCGAGGTTTGAAAGCGTTGGCCTACGTTTGTGTCTGTGGTTGTGAACGGAGGGCACGAGCTCTGTTTTGTTGGCTTGAAGAAATTTTGATGGTTTCTTTGTGCAGCGCAGTAATTGGTACTGAAAAACCAATTGATTCTGGTGTTAGTTTCAAGTAAATATCACACTCCTTAATTTCCTCTATAGAACTGAAGAACGTACATCCGGACCCGCTATGCTTCAAAAAAGTTGCTAAGAGATGTAACTGTTCGTGCTGATTACTGCTTATTCATGGAGTTGCACCGTGCGTGAACATATAGGGTAACCTATGTATGTGTAGATCACAAGTACACTTTTAGTAAATAAATACGCAACTTGGGACTATTTGGCATTAGTGGAACCTAATTATTCCGTGTATACTTTTCATGTTCAATCCATTCTTTTAAGTTTTGCTTGCTTCCCTTGTGTGTGTCTAACTGTCTTTTTTCTTGCACTTCCCCAAACGGTCGATTTGGGACAAACCCAACAAAGGTGGCGAGTACTGCTGATGATGGGGGAGATCAGGACGGTTTGCCCATATATGTATGCATACAAACACATGATAACACACCACCTATCCACCTTAACGAGAAAGACATTATTTATCCGGCGGCCGGTCATTATCGGCATCAAGATGATCCGTTGTCTGTGCACGGAAAGAAGACAACCACTCTCGATCTCGTTCGATCGACTCTGTACTGCAATGAAGCTGATTAGACGCTGCCATGTGACATACACCATCAGTAGGCCATGCCACTGTGTTCCCTTGGGGCCATGAACTGTAAAACCCTTTTGTGTAGATCCTGTCGTACTGGCGAGAGGAATCTTTAGGGTTGGGATGGCTCCCATTTCGCAGCAAAACACTCCATCTGCTACCTCGCTGCCACACACAGCTAATTATCTGGCGCAGGACACAACTTAAAGGCAAGAAAGAGACACTTCACACACACTGTTGTTCCTTTCCCAAGCTCACTGTCTTATTGATTCGTCCAGGGATATGTACATCGATCGGGAACAGAGAAAATTTTGGATCCATATGCCAGATTAAAATACGACATTTCAAAGTTGGGATGCAACCATTGGGCATTCACTTTGGCCCGACCAAACAGGCTGCAACCCAGGAAGGAAGACGCCAAAAAGCAGAGATCACCGAAGCTATACATGCAAATCGATTACACGTACGTACGTAGCGAGGTTAGCTATACATGCAAATCGACTACACGCACGTACGTAGCGAGGTTATCTAGCTAAAGCACTCCTCCGGGATGCTCTGCAACGCCGGCGACCACCGGCCTCGGCGCCTTCCGACAGCCACCTTGGCCGCCGCCGCCTCCTGCTTCTTCGCGTGCTGCCGCTTGAGCACGCTCACCAGCTGCTCCAGCACCGGCGGCAGCGCGAAGGCGCCGCCTCCGGCGACGGCCGCTGCCACCTGCTTCAGCTGCTGTTTGCTCAGCACGATCTTGACGCGCATCGCGGCGCCCTCGCCGGCGATGGTCGAGCCCGTGGACTGCTCGATGGCCGAGACCGTCTTGGAGTCCATCTGCAGCCTCGGGCACCTCGCCAGCTTCCTGCCGTCCCTCCTGGGCACCGGCGCGGCAGCCTCCAACTCCATGGATCTGATGCTCCCTTGGTGCAGCCGCTTGCTCTTTTTCTCGAGTTCTCGCTGTACTGATGGGCAGTGGAGAATGAATATATAACATTTCTGCGTGTCTGAAGCTAGGGTTTTATATATAGAGGTTTACGAGTGAGACAGCTCATTGGCAACTGTCTGTGTAAAGATTGGAGAGGGACGCCACGCAACTGGTGGAATCTTTTTTTTTCCTAATGGGATTAGTTAGTTCGGTTGTTTTAATATTATGGATACAGCATGTAGTAGTACTAGTAGCGTGTCAAACCCTATATGCGTGGGAGCAGCCGAGCTAGGGCCCATGCATCACATGCTACTGGAGAATTTGAGGACTAGCACTAGTGCTTCCCTGCAGGTTTGATCTGGATTTTCACCAGCTTTACAAGTGCACTCTTCGCTAGCTTGCGAGCAAAAAAGCCTTGCCCCCCGTGCATGCATTCAGTAGTAATGTAGATGTGAATTATACTAGGAAGTAGGAAATGCCGTATCTTGCATATATGTGTGGCTTGTGGGCTTCATTGCATTTGGTTTCTGCAGACAAATTATCCATACACATGGGTAATGCATGTCCCGGACGTACGACATGGAGTTGGTGCAATGAATGTCGCTATGTACGTAAGATTTGTCTGGGAAGAACTGACCGATTGATCGAGAGGCGAGGCAGGCCCAGCAGGTGGTTGATTTTAGCAGCACGTCTCTACCGTGCACGTACATATGCGCACGTACGGCGAATACAGTTAGAGGTATGCCCTAGAGCCTATCATAAAAATAATTATATCATTTTTATATTTATATTTTTATAATATATTATTATGTTTTTAAAATAAATTATCATATATAAAAGTCAATAAGTATATGACTTATTAGTGAAGCTCTTTATTTGTTATATGATATCATTCTAAAAGATCCATGATCAAATGTCACTGATTGGGATACTAGTGACTTATAGACCAACATATTTATAATTGATAACCACGTTGCATCAGTCATAGATATAGGGATATTAAATCAGTAATGTGAACACATATTAGAGAGCATGATGTTGGATTGACCTATCTTGAGACACCGTTAAGATTGTTACGTTTTATGTGTTATCAGTTGGTCTTAAGCAATGATGTTGTGTGATATTTGTATCTAAAATCAACACAGTTCCCAACATATATAATAGTGTACTTAAAGGTTGCTAAACGCTACTCCATAACTGAGTAGTTATAAACGTAGCTTACGGATATGCTATAAAACATACGAAGGAATGTAACT
Organism: Dendrocalamus latiflorus; assembly: GCA_017311315.1. NCBI lineage: Eukaryota > Viridiplantae > Streptophyta > Magnoliopsida > Poales > Poaceae > Dendrocalamus > Dendrocalamus latiflorus. The sequence continues at coordinate 29,179,251 of CM029633.1, forward strand.
GGTTGAATATAGGATTTGTCTCTCCTACATAACAGGTGAGATATATCTGTACCCCTCGATGTGGTCAGATAAAGAAAGTGCATGGTCATACCATGAGTGGGCGAAGAGTCAACCACATGAATTTATCCATCACAAGATCTGGAAAGATTGAACAGTCCATGGATGACATGCTTATTACCTGGAGTTCAATTGGGTAGGCAAAAGGAGAATACATAAATATGTCGTTAAGCCTGATCAGATACAAACTAGTCGTATGGGTATATTGACTGGTTGTAACTAGATATGGTTGGGTCATAAGGAGTTATGAATTGATCGTAAGTGACTCCCTGCTCAAAAGAGCTTTTTTTGGGTGGCTTATGGCTGAAAAGCACTGTAGCTGGCTGAAAAAATATTGTACCTGATGGAGGCTTATTTAGCATAATTAAATTTAAAAAAAATAAAAATAAAAAACATGTTAGCCCATTACGTACAATGCAAACAAATACGAGAAAAAAGAACCAGCAACAAAGCTAAAAAAGCCAAAAGTATAGAAAAAGACGAAATTTATGAAAAGTGCAAAATAAGCTAGAAGCTCAAGCTGAAACGAGTGGGGCCTAGGACTTGTTGCAGATCATATTGCATAAGGTTCGTCAAAATTGATCTTTGTGTGCATTTGGGGGTCGATATGTCCTGTTAGGAACTGCTACCGACTAGTGATAGGAAAAGTTTTTTCGGGTTATAACCAAGTATACATGAATCTATAGAGTCACATACTTAACGAGTTGAAATGGTGAATGATTCAATCGAAGTCTTTCTGAGTAAGATACGATCTCTACTCGTATTAGTTAATGATATGGTTGGAGGCTTTCTGACTAAGATATGACCTCTACTCGTGTTGTATAAAGATTCGGTCAGATGCCCCACATAAAGGGGGCAATGTGGCTAGTGGTTGATGAGCGAGGCAGACAAAGACATCACACCACCCACTGAAACCCTAGCCACCTGCTTCCAAAAACAAAGACATCACACCACCCACTGAAACCCTAGCCACCTTCTTTCGAAGGTCCTGCTATGCATACTGGTGTTAGCACATCGATGCACGACGTTCTATCCCTAGACATATGGACTTCAGTAGAGACGTTGCTGCAACTGTAGTGTTGATCAGGACGATTTGAAGAGAAGACAATCGGATTGTAAAGATCAACTATCGCTAGAGGATGTCCAGCTTCTGACGGTCGCTTTTCTGAGATGTACGATCGTCTACTTTCACTATATCAACAGGCGCTACGTTGAATTGATTGTTTTAACTCTTCTTCTACTACGCCGTGTGTCTAGTGGTAACAATTTATGATCTCTTGCTAATATGACTTTTTGATTTGTATGGTAGAAATTTTTATTTTACGCTAATGTAGATTGTATCCCTTCACGTGCACTCCCCCTGAGTTAAAGCCATATTTGGCACTGTTTTGCATCGTATTTACAAAAATAGCTGTATGCACACTGTATAGACAAAAATATCACTTCTTCTGTCTGCTCACTGGGCCGCAGGCTGCCTATCATCTGGTGAGGGGGCGCCAGGTGATTAAGCCGGCCAATTAGCTAACTTAATTACCTGCCCTAATTTTTTTACATGTAGTGTTTGCTTAAATTTTTAAATATATCAAATGAGCCCAAAAAATTACAAAACTTTATATATAGTCTTCCAATACAACGTAACTCGTAGTGTAATTTTTGCATAATTTTATCCATTGTGAATGTTGCTAAAAAATTCATATAATTTTGAATATAGCAAACCGGTTTCAAAAGCTATGAAATTTTATGTGAAGGCTCCCGACATAGTCATAGTTATTGTATAATTTTTTTGTGAATTTTATGTGCTATAAATTTGTTACGTTTATTTGGGTTAATTTAATCATGAATTAAATTCACGGTTAAATTCATTGGCCGTAAATTTATGATTAAATTAATCTGAATAAACGTGGAAAATTCATAACACATAAAATTCCAAAAAAAATTACACAATAATTATGATTATGTTGAAAATTTTCAAATAAAATTTTATAATTTTTGGAACTTGTTTGCAATATATAAACTCATACAAATATCTAAAGTTTATTAATTTTGAGAAATATTCATAATGGATAAATTTACCCAAAAATTACAGTGTCAAGTAAGTTGTGTCAGGAGACTGTATGTAAATTTTTGTAATTTTTTGGCTCATTTATTATATTTAAAAGTTTAAACAAATATTGAATTAAAAATTAGAGGAGGTAATTAAGTCTGCTAATCAGTTGACTTAATCACCTACTGTCTCCTCAGGCGGCAGATGATTAAGCTGGCTAATTAGTTGGCTTAATTACCTTTTTTGATTTAGTATTTTTTGAATTATTAAATATATTAAATGAACTAAAAAATTACAAAAATTTATGTACAACCTTCCGACACAACGTACTTGACAGTTTAATTTTTTGTAATTCTATCCATTGTGAATGTTGCTCAAAAATTCATAAAATTTTGATATTTATATGTATTTTTTTATATATAGCAAACGAGTTCAAAAAAATTACAAATGTTTTGTGAAGTCTGTCAACATAGTCATAGTTATTGTGTAATTTTGAGGAATTTGATGTGGTCCGCATTTGCTACATTTATTTGGGTTAATTTAATCATAAATTAAATTTATGATTAAATTCATCGGCCATAAATTCACAAATTAACATTGCAAATTTGAACTACATAAAATTTTCTAAAAAATTACACAATACCTATAATATGTCGTAATTTGTGGAGCTTGTTTCCTATATGTAAAAGCTCGTACAAATATTAAAATTATATGAATTCTTGAGCAACTTTGACAACGGATAGAATTACGCAAAAATTACACTATAAAGTACGTTATGTTGAAAGACTGTGCATAAATGTTTGTAATTTTTAGAGCTCATTTGTTATATTTAAAAATTCAAATAAAAACTAAATAAAATTATGGCATGTAATTAAGTCGGCTAATCAACCGGCTTAATCACTTGCTTCCCCTCACTGTAGGCGTGCCGTCCCCCACCGGGCAGCAAGCTACCTACTATCTGCTGGCGGGGTGGTAGACGCCTGCCGTCGGCGGCCTCGCCACCTGTTGTCTCGCGGACGCTGTTACCCGCTCACCGGATAGTAGAAGTAATATTTTTATAAATACATTTAGCATATAGCTAGTTTTGTAAATACAGTATGAAACATTGCTAAATTTAGCTTTGTCTCGCACTCCCCCTAGCTAGTTTAGTTTGTTATGTACGCGCTAATGCAAGTATTTGGTTTCTGCTGCATTTTGGAGGCTAGCTGGGTAGCTACCAATGCGTCGTTGTCGTACGAGCAGCTTGTACGTATACATACAAGGTGAAGGTGGTACGAATCAACGTGGTATCCTTTTTATTATTCTTATGGCGATTGATGGGATCGAACGGAAGTCACGCGTAAGGAATAAACTGCGATGATTCATGTAATGCTTGGTTTAAAAATACTCGTCCATGTAATTAACATGCTACGTCTTGTCCGTATGCAGACTTTTCAACACAACCTGACTCAAAGTTCCCCGGATGCAGGCGATTTGTCTTCTAAAAACTATTTTTTTATAGTTTTAAAATTTTAAATAAAGTATTTTTGTAAGACGAGTTCTACTAATTAATTGTAGTATATATTATAAAGACTTTATTTATATTAGTCAAAATTACACATAAATTTCTTTCTCTATACAATTCTATATGAGCTATCACTATTCATAAGTTAAATCAAAAGTTATGAGAAAAAGCCAATATAAACATACCCTAAATTTAGCCAATTAAGAAAAGAACATTTATAAATTGCTCCATTTTTCAAGTATGTAAGGGAGTGTTCGTATTGGTTTCTGCTTGAAGAAACCAGAAGGTAATATGAATAACTAGCTTCTCAAAGTGGCTTCTTCACTTCTCTTACTTTTATCTCGCTTTGAGGATAAAGTAGTAGACCACGGACATATCACACACCCTATTTGTCTCGCTTCCTCGCTCCCGTCTCTTGTACGCATCCCTCTTTTAGTTTTTCCACCGCTTATCATCTCTTCTAAAAATCATTTTTTTCAGTTACTGCTATTTATTTTGAGCCAAAAATATCAGCCGCAATCAATTCGAACACCCACTAGGAGTACGGATGCATGCCCACTACTGTTTTTCTGAAAAAGAAAAACTAAGTACTTGCCCATCCACTTCGTCACTGCCATTCGAGAGATCATTCTCTCAAGAGAAAAAACATTTCTGAGATCCAAAGGTGGTGGAAATTAAAGAGGGGAAAACACTGAGAAAATTTTCTGAACGTACCGTGCACACCGACTCACATGGGGGCTATCACCACCCTCCGTGGTCGCTGGTGCTGGCCATGAGTAAACCCATCAGAGAAGCACCGGCCGCCCGGGGATCGTAGTGAGCTGGATAACGCGTCCATTTCTCCGACGAATATTCTCGCCTAGGTGCAGAAAAAAACTATGTTAGTGGTATTGGTTGGCTCGATTTAAAATTACTTAAATTACATTCGTTAATTAGTTAAATATTAAATAAGTTGATTTCGGATGAAATTAAATTTGACTTTGACTCAGACTCAACTTGTTAGCTCAATTCTAAATATATTTTTGAACTATCAATAAAATGATATTAAATGAAACTGTGTTATTTAAAAAAAACTCGATAAGACGAGGAGCTAGCTCAGCATGAGATTGTAAATGAGTTGAGCTCGTGCGAGCTTGCTCTCCTAAGCTCGAGTGAATTTGAGTTGGCGTCCGAGCTTGAAGTTCAGCCCGGCCCAACTTCGAGCTCGGCTCAAATAAGTTCAATAGCAGTTAAAATAATTTAATATACACTATTTTGAACAATAAGAAAAACTCGAAATCGAGCTCAACTCAAGTAAACTCAATAGCAGTAAAAAAATAATTCAACATACACTAATTTTCAAAAATAGAAAAGCTCTAGTTCAGTTTGAATAAGATTGGTAAGAGTTAGTATATATGTGGACTATAAAAAAAAGCTCGAGTCTCATGAGTTATTCTCGTTGAAACTTGCGAGTTTAGGATCAAAACTCAAGTTATCAAACTCGAGTTTGAGCAGTTCACGAGCGTCCACTTTTTTTTTTACAGCAACTCGCTATCCACTCGCCACACTGCTGATCATGCGTGCCAAAAGAAGTTGGGGGCATCTCTCTTAGATGAGGCTATTTGTTTTAAAATAGCACAGGAAAAAAAGAGAGCTGAAATAAAAAGGATCGATGGCGCCTGTGAAAAGCCCCAAAATTTTCAAAATCCAAAAATTTGTGAATTTTTGCCGGTTTTTGGGTGATTTTCGGAAACTTTCCTTTTCGGGAAAGTCCTCCCCGTTTCCGCCTTCCCTTTTTGGCTGGGCGCCTTCTCTTCTCTCCGGCGCCCCGCTCCTTCCCGCCTTCTCCGTTCCCCGGCCTCCTCCCGCGCGGACGCCTCCTCCTCCCTCCGCTGGCGCCCGCTCCCTCCCCGCTTTCCCCGCGCACGCGCGCTGCGCCTGCGCCCGCTCCCGCACCGCCTCCTCGCGCGCGCGGACAGCGCCGCCCCTCGGATCCCCTCCTCGCGCCCGCGCCACCCCACCACCACGGTCCGAAACCGTGGGCGCTCCCGCGCCACGCGTCGCCGCTCCTCTGTGCCTGGCCCCGCCTGGCAGCGGCCGCCCTCTCTCTCTCCCGCGCGCGGACGCCCTCCGCCCGCCGCTCCCCGCTCCTGCCCCGCCGCGCTGTCCCGACCGCCGCAGAGTCTCCGCGCCACGCGTCGCCCAGCTCCTGCGGCCGACCCCACCTGCCAGTGTCCGCCGGTCCCCTCCACCCCGCGCGGACGCACTCCCCTCCCATGCCGCAGCTCCACCCGCGCCCGTACTGTCACCTCGCCATTACGGCCGCTCAGCGCCCGGTCACCGCCCCGTCTCGCGGAGGAGACGCTTCCCCAACTGTCCCCGTCACTCGGGTTGACTCGGCGCCCCCGCCCGTTGCCTTCTCCCCGAAGGAGCTCCTCCCTCCGCTCGGGTACAAATACCCCCTTCCGGCCCCCTCTCCCTCCTTTGCTTCCCGAGCATCCCCAGCACCCCAACCCCTTCCCACTACTCCCCCGCCTCTCCCTGAGCTGCCAATCGGAGCCGCATCGCCCGAGGCTCCGCCGTCGTCTTCCCCTGCGCCGACGACCCCGTAAAGCGGATCTTCCGCTCCCCTCCCCCATTCCCCAATTACTTTCGCCCTGAGCTCCTCCTCGGTGTGCTGATCACGCTGGTACCTTTGTTTGGACAGGTGCTCACCCGAGGGACGCCGCCGCTGAAGCTCCTCCCCGGCCGTCGCACCTCTCCCGTGGCCAGACTTCCTCGCCACCTCCCAGCTTCTGCCACCACCGCCGATGTGAGCCCCTGATCCCCCTCACCGTGTAAATGCGGCCGATTGGGCTATCTCGCCGCCGGCGGCCTCTCTCGCCGTTTGGACCCCGAATCTTCCCCTTCTGCTCCCCGCCTTCTCCGTTGTTCCCCTCGCCTCCCCAGTGCCCAAAATGGACTCCCCGAATCAAGCTCTAGCCGGTGGAGCCCTCCCCGGCCCCCGGAAGCCTTCGCCGTCGCCGGAGCATCGCAGCCCCGCCATCCCCACTTCGCTGTCGCCCCGCTCGGCTGGAGGTAGACGACGACCGACGTGGCCTCGCCTCCACCGCCCGATCCCACCGTTGCCGTCTAACCTCAGCCGCCAGATCAAACCATCCCCTCCGTCGTCCGATCCTCATAAACACCGCCATCCACCTCCGTCGGATCTCCCCACCGTACCGCTTTGCCCGACTCATCTCAGCCGCCCGCGCCGATCGTTGCCATCTCGCCTGGACCGTCCGATCGTCGCCCGCTCCCTCGCCATCCGCTCCGTCCGACCGCACCACGCGTCGGCCATCCAGGCCACCCGGACGCGCGGTGGACTGGGCCGCTCTCCCCGGCCCGCTCTGCTCCCGCGTACGCGCGCGCGCGCGTTCGAAATCCCAGCCGGGCCGCACTGTAGCATGGGCCGGCCCGAGCACTGTTCATAACCATTTTCCAGTGATTTATTGATTTCTAAAATGCCAGAAAATCCAAATAAATCCTAGAAAATTACAGAAAATTCCAACAATTCCCAAATTTCACCACTTTGCTCCAAATAATATTCCAGACCCATTGGTGACCTCCATTTCCACAGATCCATCCCAAATAAATTCCTAAAATTCCTCATTTGGAGATTTGTGCATTTTACTCCTTTTGAAATAGTTTATTTTCCCTCGCTTGATTAGTCTCAAGCTGGATTTAATTTGTTTTGTATGTTTGCGCTAGTGTCGGAGTCTCCGGAAGTTCAAGTGCAGCCCCAGGAGCCAGGAGGTTCTTCGTTCGAGCTAGCGGAAATCATTCGGATTGACGGCAAGTCCCAAATCCTTTGATCATATTGCAACCCATGCTGTTTATTTATGTTAATATGCTATTTGCATTATGCTAATTGCGAAATGTTAGTTTGAAATAAAATAAAATGTTTAGAATGACTTATTATGTAGTTAATCCTACCACCGTTAAATGCCATGTTTAATTTGTTGCCGTGCCTTTGTAACCCTAGAATTGATTACTTGATAATCTAGACAATGGTAGGATATTATTATCATCATGCAAAATCTTACACTGATAAGGTTGTGGTTGTGGGCCAATAGAATTTGGAAAACCCGACTCTAAGGTAGGGTGGTATGGGACACCGTATCTTAGAGCGGAGAGTGCCGGCGTGCATAAGGTAGGGTAAGGAGTGGGAAGCCGCGAGACGGTCTTCGCCCATCTTTACCCTAGGGTTTGGAGAAGGGTAAGGGTGAGTGGGAAATCGCGAGACGGTCTACGCCCACCACTTACCTTAGGTTGGGTCGCGGGCCTGGCGAGGTTGCGGACCATGTGAAAATATAAGGACTGAAACCCTTATGCTGAGCAAATGTCATAGAACCCGCTCAAACCACAGGAGTTGACTTGTCAACACTTGTCTAGTAGCTGCTCAACTCGATTGAAACTCTACAGGAGGTTTAGCAGTGAGGTTAGGCAAGCCGTGTTTGGGTGCCTAACAACGGTAGAGTTCACTCGAAGCGGACACCGTCTTTTCTTGTGTGTGTGTGTGTGAGAGAGAGAGCCAGACCCGAGTGAATTCTACCGGGTAGAGCCTATATAAAGAGTTGAGCAGTGAAACGACCTGGCTTTCTTAACTCTTTAGCGGGAGTTAAGGGATCGTGTGGGTAAAGCTGAGCAAACTCTGCAGAGTCAAATAAATGGTATTCGAATACGCCGTGCTCCCGGTTATTGGAGCTGTGTCACTTGGGTGATTCCAGTCGCAAGGCTTAAGTAGTTTTGTAAACGTTTAACTTGTTTAGGTTGGTTAATGAACTCTTGTTGAAAAACCCCTGAGATCTTGAGGAGTAGTTTTGGGTCCCTCCTTTAAAATGATTGCAAATAAAACTGCATCCACTCAGAATTAATAAACCAAGTATATTCCCTTCCTTTGATGTTCCGTGCATGTAATAAGTTAGGGTCCCTTTGGGACTTGCTGAGCCGGTTGATTGGCTCACGGCTTGCTTAATCTAATCTTTAGAGGATCAAGACGAAGGAGAAGGTCTCCCCGCTGAAGAAGTCCCGGAGGATCTTTTCTTCGACGAGGACCCTTGGCTGTAGGTCTCCGCCGCGCTCGAAGCGGATTCTGGAAGTCTTTTGTAATGTAAATACACTTTGGGCTTGCACGCCCCGCTGTGAAAACCTGGATGTTAATCCTTATGTCAAATATATGCTGGACTTTTGTCGTTAGCATGCAATGGTATACTCTTGCGCGACATTCCATAACTGTTCATGCGTGAATAGTTGCGGAGTGCCGTGTCCGTACGCGCCCCTGGAAACGGAGGCGTTACAGCCTGCTTTCTGGTGCTTAGCATAATTAAGCGGCTTTTCGGTGAGAGGTAAACGATGTGCTCATACAAGGAAGAATATATTTGTTTGAATGGAAAAAAGACTCAAAACGAAGACTAGCTAGCTTAACGTGACACGTACATCATGTTCAGAGGAGAAAAAAAAAAGTGTAAGACGAACGCGGCCCTAAATAAAGAACTCGTGGAGTTAATTGCTATTTTGGCGGGGCCGTATGATTCTCATTGAATCGGCCCATCTTGGGCTGACGAAGCCTACCAAGAGATTTGAGTCCTGACCCAAGAGATTGAGTTCTAACTTCTGATCCAGCTGGTTAATTATTCGGCCCACTCATCAGAATCCCAAAATTCTGACACGTTCTTCTGCCTTTTTCATTTCTCCGTAAGTCGAACAAAGAAGATTTTAAAGTAAAATTTTTAAATAGCTTCTAATCTAAAATCATATATATCATTCGTATCGATATCCCTACTATTCGCTGTGTGTAAAAAAATACAGACAAAAGACACCAGCCACGGTATAAAAGAACAATGACTTAACTTTGTGGCACAGTTCTGTTGATCTAGTTAGACTATCAGTTCGTCAGAAGAACGGTACGTGTACAGAGACCCTTGATCTAGCCGGTAGATCTGATCATCTGAAGGTCCAAATGAGTACTCAGGAAAAAAAACAAGGGCGATATCACATCACAATCGCCGCGTAGCTTTGATACTGTCCAACACAAGTTCGCAGCTCATCACCAGTAGTACGGGCGCCAAACATGAAAACTGCTTTTCTATACTATTTAGTTTTTAAACGGAGTATATTTTTTGTGTAATCTACTAGTCAATTATAATATATATTATAATAACTTTATTTATTTCTATCAAAACCACATTTGAGTGTATCTCTTTATACAAATTCTCTAAAACTATTACTATTTATAAGGCAAAAGTTATCAGAAAAAATCTATATGAACAGCCGTCTCATTGTAAAGCGACATCAGCAGAAAACCACGTCCAAGCGGCTTCCCCCACCGAAGAAGCAAACTTCTAGCACCTGACGCGCGCGCATGTAGCCAATTGCAAGAGCATGCCCGGATCAGCAGAGCTCAGCTTTCCCCAAAGCAAGGGCAACAACAGCGAACCTTAGTCCTACCAGCAAACCGAATTCGACCTTGCGATCGCGCCCTTCCATTCCCATCAAGAATTCCAAGGCAGCAAGCAACAGCCAAGATCCAATCGGCGGCTCAGAAAGTAGAGTGGAGTGCACTCCAAAACACACCGCTCTGTCGACGCCGCCCCTGGCGTACAAGCAAGCCACTGGAACCACATTTCCTTCCCTCGCTGTCACCGTCGCGGCAACACACTAGCCCGGCCAGTGGCATACTCGATGGTACAGGGGCTGTAACTGGCGAACGCACGTACGTGCAGTGCTAGCTTGCAAACTGCAGTGCCACTTTTACTGATGGGATCAGGTGGCCAATCGCCCTAAGCATGGGTAAAGTGACGGGCTGACGGCGCCTCCAATTCTCTTGCTTGGAAGCATTGCATTTGCTTTGTCGCTGAGTGGCACCTCTGGGAGTATAAAAAAAACCTTCCCGCGGTGACATAGTCACAGCATGCAGTTTTACCTTTTTCGATCTCAAGCTGTGCGGAGTAAATAAAAGTTTAAGATATATAGCAAAACGCCAGTGTAGGCCATGAAGGACTTCGCCGGGCTGGGGCACTTGTTCGTGGCGGCATTCCTGTTCCACTTCTCCTCCTACATGGTGATCCCGGCGATCACCGACGTGACGATGGAGGCCGTCTGCCCCGGCCGCGACGAGTGCTCCGTCGCCATCTACCTCAGCGGCTTCCAGGCTGCCGTGAGTTTGACTTGTTTGCCTTCTCATTCTTCATCAGATATCGCTGGAATCTGTGAGGTGAAACAGTTTTTTCACATTGGCATAGCTATGCACACATGCAGATCATAGGGCTGGGGGCTCTCGTGGTGACTCCTATTGTCGGGAATTTGTCGGACAAGTACGGCCGGAAGGCGCTGATGACGCTACCGATGACCGCCGCGATTGTGCCCTTGTGTATGCAGAGTTTGCAGCATGCTTCATTGACTTACTGTCGGTGAGATTATGCAGTGTATATATTGAGATTTTGTTTTGGCAGTTGTATTGGCGTGCAACCGCTCGGAGGTGTACTTCTACGTGTACTACGTGGTTAAGATCATCGCCGGGATCTTCTGCGAGGGCAGCATGCATTGCCTCTCACTTGCCTACGTGGTAAAAACTTCTCCATCCAAATGTAAATGGACAAATTTTCAGTTTAAAGTCTTGCAAATGGACATCCTGCACAGAGAATACGTGTAAAATTTTTTCAAAAAGGAATTCGTGTAGAATGAGGGTATCTGAAAATAAAACAAATACGACAACAGAAGAACGTACTCCACTAGGTACCATACCAACATACAAAACGGGAAAATGCGACGACTGGGCCCACGTGTTAGTGTAACTGGAGTAGGCGGCCCAACCGCGAGTCCGTGACCAGGCCGAAATATTTGGACGCAGGCCGACCAAGTGGGCGCCAGGCGGCGTGCTGCGGCGTTCGGGCTCCTCTCCGGCGTGTCGGCGGCCGGGTTCGTCTCGGGGACCCTCATTGCGCGCTTCCTACCGACCTCCTCCACCTTCCAGGTCGCCGCCGCCGTCGCCATGGCCGCGGCCATCTACCTCAGGGCCTTCGTCCCTGACTCCGGCGCTCTCTCCTTCGGTGACGAAACCTGCGATCCCTTACTCCAAGATTCATCCTGCTACTCTGCCACTTCATCTTCCTCTTCCTCCGATGGCGAGCTGTCGCCGAGGCTGCCGCCGTACAAGGGCGGGCTGCCGTCGCTGTCCGACATGGTCGCGCTTCTCACTGGCAGGTGACGTTTCTTGGTGCATAACCGCAGTACTTGTGCCAATGCTCTTCAAACATTACAGTTGCTTTCCAATTATTTTTATGCCATACATGAGTAAGTGCTATATTGAGAAGTAGTATGCTGTATTTTGCTGATGAGCGATTACTGTTCCGTGCAGTTTGACCTTGTCAGGGGCGGCAATGGTGACTTTCTTTTACAGTCTTGGTGAAAACGGACTTCATACTGCATTACTGGTATCGATTTTTACAGTCTGTAAAATTCAACGTAGCCTTTCTGTCATGTTAATTTGTGGTTCAATTAAAATTCTAAAATTTTGAAGTTTAAAAAACAAGAATCAGAAGTCCTAGCGTCCAACAAAAATTTGCAGTACCTACTCCCCGGCCCGCTGCATGAGTGAGACCTAGTTCGGTTGTTTTACTTCAGTTGTCTAGTCTTCACTAAACATAGTTTGAATTGTTTTATGTCTGCACATTGTCCCGTTGCCACCATGCATCTGTTTTTTCACCCCTTATCTGCAATGCACCCAGATTAATGGTTGACGTATTTGCAGTACTACCTGAAAGCACAGTTCGGTTATAGCAAGGACGAGTTTGCTAATCTACTGCTAATTGTTGGCGCTGCAGGAATGTTATCACAGGTACCAATACCATTGTAACAGCAGAACTGTTGTGTGGTTGCAGGCTTGCAGCCTTGAATTTTAGTTATGTCATGGCTAGAGCGCTGAATTTCAGTCATTTCAAGGCTGCAAGAGTATTTATTCATTTTTAGATACATTTTACTTTTTCTCTGAATTATGATAACATCTTTGCAGCTAACTGTAATGCCTATCTTGGCTCCAATTGTGGGTGAGGAGATACTACTTATTGTCGGGCTGTTAGGAGGATGCATTCATGTAACAGCTTTTTACTTATATCTTTTCTGATGCTTATGAGTTTTGAGCACCTGCCATTTTAGTTGCTGAAGAATTACCGTATATTGCAGGTTTTCCTGTATGGCATCGCATGGTCGTACTGGGTACGCCCTTTGGCTTTGGCATATATTCCCTCTACTTTGCAATCATTTTGGTTGCTCTGCCTATATCAGCAACAATACAAAGACTTATTTGTGTGCTTGTTCAGTAGTGCAATACTGTATTTCCAGTGATCATGTATTAAAGTCATCTTTTGACCATATGATCTCATATCTCCCCTAACTGTCTTAATCATCTCACAGGTACCCTACTTCGCTGCAGTGTTTGTAATTTTGAGTGCCTTTGTTCACCCATCAGTAGGCCATCTTCTGCTCATCATTTTTTCTTTTCCTTCTGAGGATTCAGAACAAGCTTGATGATCTTTTCAACTTTTATAGATAAGGACCAATGTATCAAAAAGTGTTGGATCAAATGAGCAGGTAATTTCATGTCTGATTGCAGCTAATTTTGATGTTTGTTTTCTGGACATAGCTAAGTTTTGCTTATTGTTGCCTTTTAGGGAATTGCTCAAGGGTGTATATCTGGCATTAGTTCTTTTGCCAGCATATTAGCTCCACTCATCTTTACTCCCTTAACAGGTACACATACAAAATGTAATTCATGTAAGTTTGACGGGTCTTGCTTTCCCAAACGGTACCTAATACAAAAGTCTTTTCTTTGTTTTGTTGTGTCAGCATGGTTCCTTTCAGAAACAGAGCCCTTCAACTTCAAAGGTTTCAGCATTTTGTGTGCTGGTTTTTGTACCGTAAGTCTCCAATGGAATTCCTTTCTGACTTTGGTTCAATGCAAATTTAACACGCAGTACTGATAATTTTTTCCATGTGTTTGCAGCTCATTGGATTTGTTATCAGCATGAGGACGCGGGGAGGGCAATCCGGTGAAAGTGAGAAGCTGAAGATTGTGCTGCATGAGCAAGCATGACTAACATGTTAGTGCAGTAATATGTAAAGTCAATCCCTGGCTGTTTTTTCCTTCCCATCTACATACACAGACAACGCAGGACCAAAAAGAGTAGCTTGAAGCAAAAACATGGTACAATGACGGAAACATGCCCGGCCTCTGCCATGCTTCCATGAGAATGAATCATCCTCTGCAAATATCCTTCAAAGCAATGTTTCAGATAGCAAAGTGACAGCTGCCATGCCATCCGAGCAAGCTCAGCTTGTTGTAGACTTGCTCCCATTAGCACATGACTGAACTACATAATTTGGCTGTAGCTTCAGAGAAGGCATGTAGGGAAAATTGAATATAAAGGACCCGTTGAGAGTACTTTGATAAAATAGAACCAAATTTATTGTCTTTGTAAATATAGGACTGAGTTGAGCACCTTTTGCAAATATGGTATTTTTCCCATTTTTATTTTATTTTTATTTTCCAGCCCATTTTTCTCTATGTGAAATGACTCTTTTGCCCCTGGTATAGCTGTAACTACGTCAATTTTTGCTTGGTCGCCTCAGTTTGTTGTCCAGTACGTGCAGCGTGTAACTAAAATGAGTATATACTAAATATGGTATATGTACGTGCAGTATACTAAATATGAATCAGCGTGCAGTATATACTCATTTTAATCAACGTTGACTCATTTGATTTTAGTATATACTGCACGTACTGGACGTTTATACTGCACGTTGACTAAAATGAGTATATACTGCACGTTGACTCATTTGATTTTAGTATATACTCATTTTAGTACTCAACTTGCATATACTGAAAATCAACTTGGGCGCCCAGCATATGCTAGTATAGATTCAGTATATACTCATTTTAGTTACATGCTGCACATACTAGACAACAAACTGGGGCGCCCAAGCAGAAATTGACGTAGTTACAGCTATACCAGGGGCAAAAGAGTCATTTCACGTAGAGAAAAATGGGCTGGAAAATGAAAATGAAATTAAAATAGGAAAAATATCATATTTGCAAGAAGGTGCTCAACTCAGTCCTATATTTACAAGGACAATAAACTTGATCTTATTTTATCAAAGCACTCTCAACTTGGTCCTATATATTCAATTTTCCCAAGGCATGTGTTATTGTTAGCAAGCTGTGTTAGCGCAATACAGTCAAATTCATGAACGGGGCTTCACTGTCCCCTCTTCCCTGTTCCCTCCCTGTCCCCTTCAATCTAAGCCATTCAAAGTTGATCCAACGGGTAGGTTTTTATATTTTCATTTTTATCTGAAATTCAAAAATAAAAATATGTTAATCCATAATAAAAAATACATAAAAAATAAAATTTATTTTTTCTGTATTAATAAAAAATACAGAAAAAATAAATTTTATTTTTTATGTATTTTTTATTATGGATTAACATATTTTTTTAAGATAAAAATGAAAATATAAAAACCTACCCGTTGGATCAACTTTGAATGGATCAGATTGAAGGGGACAGGAAGGGAACAGGGAAGAGGGGACAGTGAAGCCCCGTTCCAAATTCATAGTCTAGAATTAGTGGCATCACTATTCGCATTTAGCCAACTTGTTCCCGGAATTTGCCAATGGATTCGTTACATCAGAACGGAATGTTTTACGGTTATAAATACTACACGCCTAAAACTAACCAATCATCAGTTCATCACACACGGTCTGAATACAGACCTTCCAATCCACATTTCCCAGCGCAATCCCTAATAACAAGGTGTTGTCCGCCTGCCGTGCCGATGCCAAGATACATAGTGTCACCTCCCGTCGTGGTACTCGCAGTCGGCGGCGACGCCGCGCAGCGGCTTGCCGAGGTGGGCCTCGCGGATGTCGAAATGGCAGTGGACGCGGCGGTAGAACTTGGACCTGACGAGGAGGCCGAGGATGTGGGCGCGCGCCCGCAGCACGAAGGCCAGCCGGACGGGCACCACCGCGGGGCCGAGGCGGCCGTTGTTGGGCTTGCTGTGCAGCTCCGCGCCCGCGCCGTAGAGCGGGACCTGCTTCCCCACCACGGACACCGTCACCACGCGCCCGCTCCTCCGCGGCTGGTAGAACTCCTTCATCTGCATCGCACACACGCACGCACGCCAGTTGTTATTCGGTACAGTTGACATGTGCTGCATATGCATTCACGCGTCCATCCTCTGAAAAAAAATCTAGTACTAACTATTCTCATCTGTAACAAAATTATAACGCAGGTAGTATCTTGTATTTTCTCACGAATCAAAACTTTTCTATAGGAAAAAACCAAGGAAAACTGGTAATTTTGCTGCCAGATAGAACAGTTCGACCTGGGAACGCTTTTTACCGTGTGCTCCGAAACCAGGAGCAAAAATGTACTGGACCATGTACAATATTATTTATCCAGCACAGGATCCCCTCAGCAGCAGCAGAGGAAGTAAACAAGCCACAGGTCAGACTAGTAACAGAAGCTAGAGGTGTGATGTCTGAAACCCAGAAAAGCGGTAAAGGCACGTCCTCTTCGCGTTGAAAGATGGGACAGAGGTTTGCGTGATACCACGGCAAAAAATAATAACCTAGTAGTACAGGGGAAAACAGAGGCCTGCCGTTTCACATTTGCGCTTTGCCAAGGAGCTGGCCGTACAGTTCAGTAGCCTGCTTCCTGTGGGTTGGGTCGAGCTCTTTTATCGTATTTTAAAATAAATATAAACTATCTATTCTATAGATCTAATGAATCATATTAGTTTATGATTTAGTTATACTACTATTGGTATTATTAGCAGTAAAATTTTGATAAGGGTAAAATTGTGAAGGAGATGTGTGGCATAAGAGTAATTGCCCGTAACTCTAGTAGGTTAAAGTTGGATGGTTCAGATTGGGCCACATGGAGAGACAGGCCAACTACTTGATTCAATTGTAGCTTCAGCTTTCCATTCCTTTGAACTGTTAGGTGCCAATTTGTAAAGTGATCAACGAAATTACGTGTAGTAAGCAAAAAATTGAACAAACAAGAAGTACAACTCTGAGTCGGTGGCCACTTAGGTGGTGATCGGTTCGGCTGAAAAACTCGTGGCTGAAAACATTGTAGCTGGCTGAAAAAAGCACTGTAGCTGACAGAGACTTATTTAGCATAATTAAATTTAAAAATAAAAAAATACGTTAGCCCATTACGTATAATACAAACAAATACAGGAAAAAAAAGAACCGGCAAAAAAGCTCAACAAAAAGTCAAAAGTCCAGAAAAAGACGAAACTTATGAATAGTGAAAAATAAAACAGAAGCCAGAAACCGAAGCCGAGTTGATCAGGGCCTTAATGACTCTGAGTCCAACAGCGCCTTCCCATTGGCCAGGTAGTCCGAGACGATCGACACGAAGAACAGGAAGTCAGGAACGGCTCGCCACCGCCAGCGAGCACAATGGCGAACAACGTGGTGACCGCGAACGCCAGGGATAGGAGGACGGGCAGCGGGAATGCGACAACGGCGTTGGCAAGCACGTAGGAGAGGCGGCGGTAGGTGTTGTGCGTCGTCTCCCATAGATAGATGTGGTGCTCCTGCACGAACACTGGCAGCGCGTCTGGCAGACGTAGAAGAACATGGTGGACATGGCCACAGCGAAGAAGCCAAAGCGCTCCTGGACCCGCCGCTCGTCCTCCTGTCCCTGGAGTTCGCGGTCACCATGTTCTTCGTCGTCGGGCTTGCCGGTGGTGACGGGTCCCTTGGTGTTCGCGGTCACCATGTTCTTCGTCGTCGGGCTTGCCGGTGGTGACGAGTCGTTCCTGTTCTTCGTGCTGGTCTCCTTTTGGGCGGGCAGCGGCTCCGTAACGTTCCAGTCCGCCGTGGTGCCGCACCGCACGTCATGTTAGGGTACACTGACATAGGCTATCCTCGCCTACTTCCTCCTATTCTCCGGCTTCTTCATCAACCACGACCGCATCCCCAACTACTGGATATGGTTCCACTACCTATCCTAGGTTGAATGGAGAGACAACGGGCAGGCAAGGCCGCAAGGAATGGAGAGACGACAGGCAGGCAGGGAATGGAGAGCACGACGAGGCGTTCTGTTTACACGCAATAGTTAATATAAAAAGTCCAAAATACCCTCATAAAAAATAGATTTATAAAGAAAAGTCTGGTGCCATTATAAATCAATGATCATATTTAATTTGGAAGTGTCTATACAACATTAGACTGTTTTTGAAGGCAAAAACAGTCAGATTTTAGGACGTTGGATGATGATTCAACGCTCCAGATCTTTTTTTTTGAGGGGTGCTTATATGAGATTTTTTTTGGAGGGGATGCTTATATGAGGGGGTGCCCCGAATGTTCTATAGCATTTCTCAATTAATTTATATTACCACTCTTTTACTATCTATAGCATGTACTATAGAAATTTCAATCAATATGGGGACTCGTGAACGCCATGCCACACCGAAAGGACACCACTGCCTGCTTTCGTGCATTATTGCGTTCGACCAGTTTCACTTCGCTGCTAGTTGTGTATATTATTGGTACTTCAATCACACGCTGCTCATTTGCAATTATGACATTGGCTGAAATTTTTGAATTTTAGGTGTTTACGATATAGATTACGGAGAGACAGATACTTACTTGCGATTTTAGCTGGTACAGATATTGGACTTTTAACGTGTAGATCGCTTAACTTGTAGACACTATTTTGATAAAATACTTCGTTTGAAAGTTGGGTACTGTAGTAAAAGCCAAAAGCCGCCCGGCTTCTCTCCTACCGAACAGGCCCGAACTTCCCTCTGTTTGTAGAAAAGTAGGTATCTCGACAACTAGTAGGAGTTTTGTATTCTAGCGAGAAACAAGCGCAACAGCAATCATCCAGCAAGTAATTGACAGATGATATTTTGTTCGTTTTGAACTGTGAATCACGACTCAGCGAGTTACCTCCGGGTATTTTGTATGTGATGTAGTAGAGCTTGTTTTACCTGAATGCAAAGCTGCTGCACACTAACCATGTCTAGCTAAATCCAAGCAAAGCCTCAGGATGGTCCAATGCAAAGTCAGAAATCACGCTGGTTCTTTAACGGCTTTTAAAAGCGGATTTTGGTTTTTGCTACAATAACTAACTTTTAAATGGGGTATTTTTTCAAAACGAGATCTACAAGTTAAAAGCCCAACATCTGTATCAACTAAAATCACAAGTGAGTATCTTTCTCCGTAATCTCTATCATAAACGCTAATATTAAAAAAATTTAACCAAAAACTATAAAGCTATATCAAACAGACCTATCATCTGACGGTCTGGTTTCTCCAGGAACCAGGAAGCAAACGATAATGGACGCAATCCTGAGTAGGAGCATGACAAGATTGGAGTCGCCAGTTTTTCAAAGAGAGCGTTATTTTAGGCGTACTGCCGCACAAATTAATCAAGAACAGCGACACATAGGGAACCGTGCAGTTAGGTTTGCGTCCTCCAGTACCTAGGCCATAGGATAAACTATTCTGATGCTCATGGGAATGCTAAAAAGCTGAGGCGCTACTCCGGCAAAAATTCCACTGCCTACTGGGGATTATCATGGTCAGGATAGCAATGCCAATGAGCAATCTGGCCCTACATATACTCCCCCTATTACGAGCGGGGGAATGCCCCGGCCCCCGGCCACGTCCCCCGCCCGTGCGCTCCGGCCGGCGCGTGGCGGGGGGTTTCCTGTACGGCCAAGGGAGGTAGTTCCCTCCGGTTTTCCAAAAATTACGTGCAAGTCCTTTTTCCTCGCAGACAGGTCATTTTTCCTCGCGAAAAGGTCCTGACGGTTTTTTTCGGCGAATTTTTCTGAAAACCCCCTCCAATTTGCAGGATAGCGCCCCGCGGTTTTCTAAATTACGTACGGGTCCTCGTTTCGTTACATACAGGTCCTCAATTTTTACGAAAAAACCCTTAAACTTTTTTGAAAATACGCATGTGCCCTCAATTTTTTTAAAAAAACTCCTCACAAATTATCGCCTCTTTTACTTCGGTGCACACGATGGCTGGCGCGGCGTGTCGCCGCGCCTATGTGGCTAGTATGCTAAAAGCAGCTCAAAACCTCCCAATCACATGTTCTGATGTTCGCCTTCTCTAAACTACTTAATATTCAAGCCCAATTCTGCTCACTACCACAAGTCCACAAGGAACTACTAGAACTCTTCCTCTTCATATTTTCTATTTCTATTCCTCCATCCCTACAAAAATTGGACTGCTTTTTACGGAACTACGGGGTGTTTAGGCCCGTTTCAAAGAGCTTAAGCTTCTATTTTATGGTTTTGTATGCTGATTTTTGGCTGAAATTGTATCGTATCGGCTTATAACTTTTTTCTAATCTATTCAATTACAAAAAAATTAAAAAAAGGAAAAAAACCATTATATCGTTAGGAAAAAAACCATTATATCGTTATTGCAATGCAAATGAGTAAGGCAAAAATGAAAAAGCAAAAAATAATCTAAAATTAGAAACTAACGGGTTACAAAATATTTAGAAAAAACCATTATATCATTATCGCAATGCAAATGAGTAAGGCAAAAAAAAAGAAAAAACAAAAAAGCAAAAAAATAAGTTAAAATTAGAAGCTACCGTGTTCCAAATAGCTCCTATCTTAAATAAATCAAAAAAATAGGAACTAAAATCGTTTAAAACGGGACCTTAATTTGATGACTATCCTTGCCACGCCCTAACCTCAGCCGCGCCACAGCCATGTGTTTAGTTCCACACCACAATTGTGGTTTGCCGCACTTTTTTAGGCCATGACTCATGTGCCATACTCATTTTTTTTGGCTAACTGTGCCACACGTGTGCACGTTGGAGCAAACCACAACTTTACCTCAGGTTAATTACGGTAAAGTTAGGCGAACCAAACATTGTTTGCATGCACCTGAGCTCGACTCACCCACACCTCCCATTTGCCAGCTAAGATGCTCCTCAATTATCTCGAAATTACTACAGTGTGTGTGGTCACCCTGTTTGTTTGAAGAGTTGTTATGCCGTAATTGCTAGCAATAAGTGGCAGAAGATTTATAACCGAGTTAAGCGCGCCGGGGGGGAGTGTATGAAAACGTAACGTTCACAACACCCTCCAATCCAGGCACGAAGCAACTAAGGACAGGCAGTAACAAAGGATGGCAAGGTAGGTTAAAGCAAAGCGTACGTACTTGTTGGCCCGCTCATTTCGGTTTCTAACTTTTAACTTATTTTTCAGTATTTTTAAATTCCATCTTTTCCTGAATTTTTAGATTTTTTTGAGTTTTTTTACCGGTTTTTTGCGTATTCGTTTGCATTACATATGCAGCGCTAACCTGTTTTTCTATTTTTAATATTTCTTAAATTTAATTATACTAAACAAGTCATTATCAACTAAAAATAATTTAAACCACTAAAATATACCATAAGCCCGAGCACAACAGATGAGGGCGCAGGAAAGCAGAGCGTACGTACTTGTCCGGAGGCGACGGTGAGGTCGTCGAAGAAGAGGAGGAACGGCGTGGAGGTGACGTGGAGGCTGAAGAAGGTGCCGCGGTTGCGGAAGCGCAGCCTGACCGTCGCGTTGACTGACATCATCTTGGTGGGGACGCCCGTCCGGTCCGTGCCGCCCTGGATGTGGTACGTCTCGAACACCACGCTCTGCATCGGCATAGCGCACGCAGACGAGCACTTGTGAGAAAAGTTAATTGATTTGATGGGACGAACACAAGACGACGAGCAGATTAGTCGCAATGTCCGCATGTTGTCCACGGAGCACATGAACACTGTTTGCGTGTTTTGAGGTGGGTCTTAGGTAGCACAGCTGTTTCTTGCCCAAATGCACTTCAAAATTTGAAGTTTGCAATATAATCATTGGAAGGAATAATCATCTAGTAATTGCATGCCTTCAAATTTGGTAGTACAGCTTTCTTTTCTTGAATGGAAAAGAGGAAAAATACTCCCCATTAACTCAGAAGTTAAGGTAGAGCAGATTACAGTACAGGGCAGTACGCCAGTACAGCCTCAGGTGAAGATGGTAGTAGCAAGGCAAATTTTTAGAGTTGAAGTACAATCCTAATTTTCTAATTTTGTAAGAAAACGAAGCCAAAAACCTGAATTGTACAGTCATTGCAGTGCGGCTAATGATTGTTTCTTAAGCAAATGAGAGCAAACGAGGTGACCAAGAACTCGAGAGAAGTGATGAGGAGTGAGGAGACAATGGCAAGGACTGACCTTGACGACGACGTGAGGCTTGTAGGACTTGCTGGCGCCCCACAGCACAAGCAAGAAGAAGGCGAACACGGCCACGAACGCGAAGGCCCCGAGTGCGTAGCACCTCCACGGCGACGCCGCCGCGGCGGGCCCGGTCTCCTCCTCATCGTCGTCGTCCCCGACGCTCCCGGCGCCGCTGCCGTGCCCGAGACGGCGCCAGGGTGCGCCCCCCGCCGCGCCGCCAGAGCGGAGCTGGTCGGAGAAGAGGAGGCGGCCGGTGGAGGACTCGCGGGAGTGGTGCACGGCGGCACCGGGGTGGTGGTGGAAGTGGTAGTGGAGCGGCGACTCGGCCGGGGTGGAGCCCGCCAGCGACATCTTCTCGGCCGCGGCCCCGCCGCCGCCGGAGGCCACGACGTCCGGGTGGGAGGCGGCCGGGCTGAGCACGTAGTAGGCCGGGCGGCGCGGCGACGGCGGCGGCGAGGACGGCGCCAGGCTCGTCAAGTCGGAGTCCGTCTTGGCGTGCCGTGCCATGTCGGGAGCCGCGCGGTGCAGTGCGATGGGCGTGTCAGCGTGTGTATGTGTGGGATGGTGGGAGAAGCGCAACGCGGTTGGAGCCTACATTTGTATTCGTTTTTGTTAATTTTTTTATTTTGATTGATAGTATTTGGTTAAAAACTAGTAATAGTAGTTAAAAGAGTGGTTTTTAGAAGGAAAGAAAAGAAATGTAAAAATAAAGAAGAGATATTTATACGAGATAAAAACAAGATAAATATGATATATGATGAGTTTATGATCTCCTAATTTATCGTCAGAATAAGACAAATAGTGAGATGAATAAAAAAGTCGCTTTCAAAAGCTAATACCAACAGGCTGGACGCGGGGGGGGTTTGAAACCGTGCGCGAGAGGCGGTTGAGCGCGAGTCCGGTGACCATGTAGCGGGGCGCCACCGCGCCAGTGAAATGTGGGGGCACCGTACTACTAGCGAGACCAAAGTCTTGCTTCGGCCCGAGTTTACAGACTTGAGATGGTCCGGCAGGATGACCCACTTCAACGGGGACCCGCTCAGTACATGCGGTTAAGATGGGCAGACCTATAGCTCAAAATATCAGAGCAGGATTTCGCCCAAGCCGTTGAAACAATTTTGAACTCGGCCCTATTTATGCCATGACTCGTGAGCAATTTATTGGGCTTCTGCCAGCAAGGGCAATGACGCAGATTGCCTGCACAAGTCGCCCTCAACTCAGGCGCGGTGTCTAGCGTTAAGTGCAGGACGCAGATTGTCTGCAGTAAAAGAGCTAACGCGCGCGCTGCAGTAACCTGCAGTAGATCCAACAGCCTTTGGATAAGAAGCGGAAGGCCAAGATCGGTCGTATACTGTAGCAACAGGACCAACAACAAATCGGGGTTCCTGACCAGCACTATAGCATACTATCAAGGCCGTTGATTTTTAATCGCACGGTTCGAGACAGCCCAATTGTACGGTACTGTAGCTCGTTTTGGTATGGTAATGCAGAGGATCTGTGTCCTCAAGTGCATTATGCGTTGCGCACCATTCACCGCTAGAGCAAGTTTAATAGTACAGATAGCTGCTACCTCCAATACATTTCCATGTCATCAAAAGATAATGATGCAGTCAACTCATACAATAAGCTGGCTATAAGTTGTCTCCACAAGAGCTCTCAATCATTTAATACATACATGAGTATTGATAATTTAATACATGCATGGGTATAGCAATTAGTTCTATAGGTACATGCATCGATAATGCATCTTTTCCTGTGCTATAGCCTGACTCTTGCATGGGAGTCGGCTTGGCTCTCTCTCTCCTTTTCTCTCCCCTCCACATAGGACTATGCTGACATGGATTCCCTTGTAGCTAGCACAATCAGCTTTATTAAACTTGCTCTAACCTGAACTTCCCTCCTCTTCTACAATCTGCACCCTCCTCGTTTCGGCCGCCATCCACCTGTCACCTACTTGGCGCCTCCATGCAGCCCTCGTTGCCTACCCTCTGTTATTTTCGTCGTCAGCTCATGCTTCCCAGTTTCCCACTACCTGACACATCCATCCAATGCCACCATTATTACCTATCTGCCTCGGCGCCACTCATCGCCTACAAACCTTTCAACCTTTTTTTTGGAGACAACGTTTCTACCTAATATGTTAGGTCTGATCAACTCGACTTCGACTTCTGACTTATTTTTCACTATTCATAAATTTCATTTTTTTTTGAACTTTTGACTTTTTATTGAGCTTTTTTGCCGGTTCTTTTTTTCCGTATTTGTTTGTATTATACGTAATGGGCTAACATATTTTTTATATTTTTAAATTTTTTTAAATTTAATTATGCTAAATAAGCCTCTGTCAGCTACAGTGCTTTTTTCAGCCAGCTACAGTGTTTTCAGCCATGAGGTTTTCAGCCGAACCGATCACCGTCGTAATGTTCAGCGGAATGATGTACACAGGGCCCGTAGATTTTTGCTTTGGTTTATATAATAGTAACATTTTACAAAGAAGTTTATAGAAAAAGATATTTGTGTGTGACTTTAGTCGATATGAATGATGTTGTTACAATATATACTACAATTAACTAATAGACTCTATTTAAAAATTAGATACTATATAAAAATTATTTACTGCAGAAAAGCAGTTTTTGGAAATAAATATAAACAAAACATAATGAGGGTTTTGGTGCAACGTCTTAGACCTCATGTTGTTGCCCCTATCGATGCTATCGCGCCAAGTCTAAGAAAAGGTATTTCAAAATATCTAAAAATACCGTGTTGTGTAGTATGAGAGCTTTGATACATCCGACGAAAAGTGAGACCTACGGATAGAATGATCATTCAAAATGGTCAAAGCATGAAGTTCCATAGGCGAGCTTGTGATTGCCGCTGGTGCAGGCGCGGCGGCTGTCGCGGTACCTGCAGGGAATCAACTCCTCTGACGTAACTTCTCTTTGACATGGGTCACTGCGCGTGAACCCCCTCGCCGCGTGGCCCCACGTGTCAGTGACGGAAAGTTACATCAGAGGATCCCATTTGACCTGCAGGGGAGTCATCGGTTGGAAGATCCTGACCCCAGCCTCCACAGTTAGGGGCGGAGCCACACCCTGAATAAAATAGGATTTAGTTCGAATTGTGAAAAAATATCTAGTATACAGTTTAGATAAATTCAGTTCAGTATAGGTAATATTTTCTTGATCCAGTCCAGATAGTTTAAATCATTTCACCACTTAGCCTTAGACGTAATCAAATCTTAGCTCTGCAACTAGCCACCTGCGTTGCGTCCCAATCGTGGGCGTTGCGTCGGGTCTGATGGAAAGGCACGGGCACCGCGCGCGGCGGTGGTGCCTACTCAGCACTGGCCACCGGCTGCTTCCTCGTTGCCGTCACCATCGTGCAAGTGCTCGCGCCTGGCCTCGCGGGCCGAACTACCGATTGCCAGAGAGCAAAAGGCGGAGGCCTGCGAATGCCGGGACCGTGGCCATTTCCATGTGGGTTTTGGTTGACGCAGGTGCAGGGATGGTGGGGACACGGCCGTGTAGTACAGTGCTATAGTAGGGCTGGACCAGTGCAGTCTTCCTCAGTGGAGCGACGAAATGTGGGCGGTGTGGGTTTGTGCTGTATCTCAACGCTGATTTTTTTTCTTTCTCCTCCAGAATTTGATTTCAGAAAACTAGATTGCCAGTTGAAGCTTGCTTTTTCATTGAACAGCCCCCAAAGTATGTCTACACCAATTTGGTACGCATTTTCACCTCAAACAGCAATAAACCAAGCTAAGGCTAAAGATGATCTTACCATCATGGCAAACCAAACCCAAATTTTTGTAAGTGGCAAATATAGCCCAAATTCAAAGAGCAAAATAAACACAGACAACACCCCTCTAACATCCGAATTTAGTATGAATCGAATTTATCTTCTGAAGGCTAAATTTAAAAGGGAATTTGGAACAGTTTGGAGGTTCAGAGCAGGATGGGAAATTTTATTCAGGTGGGGCATTTGGGCGATCCCTGAAAGTGTAGCTTGAAAGAATGGACATATCACCAAACTTATTTTATCAGAAGGTCTTCCGTTGAATCCCATCTTATTTCAGCAACTTACGTATCACAAAATTTCAGTACCATATAGTACATATCACGTGTTCCAATGTACAATGGCAACTGTGATCGTCCACGCTTAAGGAGTCGCAGCTGCATCCTGGAGCTCAAACCCCCTCTCCACCGCGTAGTCCACGAAGCCGTACAAGGGCAGCACCCGATCGCCGTACTTATCGGCGAACCTGTCGGCCTCCATCTTGGCCTGCACCTTGAGCTCCTCCACGATGCCAAGCGCGCGGTCCATGCCCAGCGCGCACAGGACGCTGGCGTTGCTCCTCATCTTGCCGTTTCCCGACGCGCTCCGCACGTCGTCGGCGAGCTCGTAGAGGACGCCGATGGTGCGGCCGTAGCGCCGCAGCGCGGCCTCCTCGTCGGGGTCCGCGCCGCCGAGCATGGCGCCGCAGGCGGCCGAGCACTCGGCCATCTCGCCGAACTTCTTGGTCAGGACCTGCATGACCTCGGCCTCGCCGAGGGCGGCGGAGCCCGCGAGATCGAGGAACTGACCCGCGGCCATGCCGGTAGATCCCACAGCGCGCGCGAGCTCGGCGAGGACGCGGAGGAGGACGGCGTGGGGCACGGGGTTGGGGGAGGTGGTGTGGGAGATGACGTGGGTGTAGGCCAGGGGGAAGAGCGCGTCGCCGGCGAGGACGGCCATGTCGGTGCCGTAGGCGGCGTGGGTGGACGGGCGTCCGCGGCGGGTGGGCGCTGCGTCGAAGCAGGGAAGGTCGTCGTGCACGAGCGACGCCGCGTGGAGCATCTCGAGCGCGACGGCGGTGGGGAGCGCAACTGTGCGAGGCGCGCCGAGGAGCTCGCAGGCGGCGACGCAGAGCACCGGAGGAGCGCGCTTGGCGGCGCCCTCCTTGCCGGCGCCCGGGAGGACGGCGTGGCGCATGGCGGAGTGGATGCTTTCCGGGGGACGGATGGGCATCGCGGCGTCGAGCTCGGCCTCCACCTCGGCGATCAGCGAGGTCCAGTAACGGCGCAGGTCAAAAGAAGGGGAGGCGGTGGAAGCCGCGGAGGAAGCCCGGATGGGGAGGAAGCGGCTGGATTTGGAGGGGGAGGGGAGCTTCGGGAGGGGGAGGGAGACGAAGGGAGAGGAGAGCGCCATGGCGAGATTGGGGTTCGGATGTGGTTTACAGGATTTGGCGGTGAATAACGACTGGGTGAGGAGTTAAGGGTTGATTTTTCCACTCCCATCCTTTTAACATGTTTATGCACTGTTCTCCGATGTCAGTACTGACTATAAACGAGCCGAGTTCGAGTAAGTCTGATCTTTTAAACTTGAGCTTGGTAGAAGCTCGAGCTTAGAGCTTGGCTGGAGCCTAATTCGAACAACCTCGGTAACAGTTAAAATAATATAATATACATTATTTTTCGCAATAAAAAAAACTCAAACACGAGCTCAGCTCAAGAGAACTCGATAACAGTAAAAAGTAATTTAACATATACTAATTTTTAACAATAAAAAAACTCGAGCTCAATCTCGGCTCGAGTAAGTTCGATAAGAGTTAGTATGTATGTAGGATGTAAAAAATCTCGAGCCTTGCGAGCTATTCAAGCTTGGCTCATTGAAACTCGCGAGCTTATAATAAAGCTCGCGCTTGGCTTGTTTGGAGTTTGAGCCAAGGTTGAATCGAGCCTAGAGCGAGCCTTTCCCTCCCGACGCCGACCGCCTCTTCCTCCTAACGCTGTGTCTCCTCCCTAAGGTTTGAATCTCATTTAGCATATTCAATTAGTGAAGAGTATAGACCATAGTAGTGGGATGCCCTAGACTTGTCACATCGGCTCCCGTGGCTTCACCTCAAGCTCCGCTTCAGAAAGCCCATCGCATCGGCTCCCGTGAAGCCATCGCCGAAAATGTATCATAAGCGAGACGCTAAGACCCAACCAAAGAAGATTAAGCTGCCTTCCAGCCAACGAAAGTTCATTCTCGGAGTGTCGTTGGTCCCTAAGTCACAATTACCTAGGGTTGGACTGGTTTACACTACTTTATATGCCTGGTACATGCAGAGATTCAACATGAAGCTAAACCGCCATAGTGGATTCACCGTGATATACATGGAGACGTATTTCCTCCACGACTCAAGCTATTTCGTCGTGACCTTCGAAGACTTATTTTTACTATTCAATCTTGACGAACTCAATCATGTTCTATATTCACGTAATACCGATAAATGTCATAACTCATTGGTTATGTATAGATACATAATCCAACAAGTCCAGCAACAGCGAGAACCGATGGGTTTCCTCGACCCACACTTGGTCTCTGAGCAATCCATCAATGATAATGCATCCTTCATCCAAGATTACATAACGAGAGGATTGATTGCTCACAGTGCCAAAGAGTATATCATGGTTCCTTTCAACCAACGGTAAGTGCTTCACTAGTTGCCATACAAATTTCATTTGTAGTACTAAATGAACTTAGAATTAATTATTATGGTGACATAAATGACTAGGGGTCATTGGATTATGATCGTGATTGTACCAAAGTGGAGTAAGATAATATATCTTAATTCCTTACTTAGTGGTAACCACGACTTCACCCGTGTGCAACAAGCAATTGATAGGTAAACTTATTTCCTCCATACATAACTTTATTGTAATCTTTCCTTCGTTTGCAATGGCCGAGGCTAACGTTTTGGAATCACATAGGTCGTTCATCGCTTATGTTGCCTAGGGAGGGAGACACAGGAATCCAGCGCCACACTGAGACACAGGAATCCAGCGCCACACTGCGACACAGGACGCGATTTTCAGTATCCGCTGCAACACAACAATTCTATATCACTTTGTTGTAATGCATCTAGAAGTGACAATATCTATGTATATAATTCTATTTTTACAATACCACCAGCATCTACAAGGCAACATATGTGGATTCTACATTTGTCGCCATATGGAGGAAATCATGGATGCTAAGACGAATGATTCTGAAGTTTGTCAACCTGCCAGTAATTATTTTGTGATTATCAATCTATATGTGTGTGTGTGTGTGTGTGCACTAATGAATTTAACTACTCCTAGCGATAGTGTGTGAAATTCGACGAAAGTGCAATCGATCTTGACAAACTAGCCGAAGTTCGAGGAAATCTCTCTCAATTCTTGATAGCAGAGGTTATAAACAACACTGGAGAGTTCCCCTCCGGTAATGATTATTAGATGTTGAAACATTGGATACAATTGTAATCAATCAATTGTGCTTAATCAAACAATTCATTCAGTTGTTTAATTCATTTGTAAGATCTGTATAACAATTGTCATATGCTATATATGTGATCTGCTTGTGTTATTTAATTCAATTATGAGATTTGTGCAATGATTGTCCTGTGCTATATGTATGTGATCTTCTTACTTATTTTCAGAAGAAATGGCTAGCATTTTCCGAGGCTAGCCCAAAAACAGAAAATAACGTAGGTTTTGGAATAGGTATCACAGACAATTTGGTGCTCTAAACCGTCTGTGGTATATAAATATCACAGACGATTTTTAAAAACAACCGCACAGATGATTAATAACAAAAATCGTCTGTGATATTCTGCTATCATATACGGTTGTTAAAAATAGTCTATGATAGCGGAATATCATAAACGATTTTTTAAAAAAAAGATCTGTGTTTTAACTTAGCACAGATTGTTCGGGCGCTGTCTGTGATATCTATCTGTTATCACTGATACATAAATATAGACAGTTCAGAAATCGTCTGTGATGATAGTTTTGAATGATTTGTAATAATACTGTCTGGATATGTGAGAGACGATAGAAAACGATGGCGTCGCTCGTGGGCAGGCACCACGCCCGTGATTGCATGCTCACGACGAATGGCGGGAGCTAGCAGCGGGCGGCGAGGGTGCGAAGGAGTTCATTGTTGCCGATGAGGTGACGCGGCCTGAGGAGAGAGATGATGCATTGAACCCATAGGAGTTGGGGTCTTCCGGGCGATTGGTGTGTGGATGAAGTGGTGGAAGAGGATTTGCTATTGGTCAGTATTTTTTTCATATTTATGATTTTTTATCAACCTTTGAAATTTCAAATTCCAGGTGACAACTAAACAAAAAAATGAAATTGCAATCAATTTCTTGCTGATTAAAATTCTAATAAAGTTAGAATTTGAATTCGAATACAAATGGGTGTAAACAAATTGCAATCAATTCGAAGCATTCAGATTTTTTTCGTGTATGTAATATTTCTCGTCTATGTTTATAATATTTTCGTCTATATATGCAATATTTTCTATATATACAACATTTCTCGGCTATAAAATATTGCATACATAGGAAAAATATTGCATACATGAGCAAAAAATATTGTAAACATAAACAAAAAATGTTACATATATGGAGAAAAAAATCTAAGTGCTCTAGACCATAAAAATTACTCGAACCCCGCTAAACAACTCCGAGATTTTTCCCTATTTTCTGTGGAAATTGAACTGTTTCCTGAAAAAATTCTCACGCATGCTAAAATGCAACAGTTTCACCGACGACCACAACCATGGGGCTCTGAACAACATGCTTCGCCGACACGCACTTCAGCTCCCCTTCGATCACCACCTTCGCCAGCGTCATTGGCTGCCTCCTTATCGTGACGACAAAGCCTATCTTCTGGCCAGTGGCGAATCTAGAATGAAAAATGAGGGTGGGCTAAAAAAATATGCATTTTTCTATCAGATCATAAGGTTTTCCTAGAATTATTGGCCTTACACCTCGATTGACTAAACTAATATGTTAGAAACATAGTTTTGTATTCTTGTGCAATCAAATTCATAGTTTCATACCAGCGGCACCCGGCGCGGCGGCTTCCGCGTGGTACCAGTGGCGAATCCATGGGGTAGACTTCATCAGGCTGAAGCCTACCCTCCATTGGTTGCCGAACCCCCCCCCCCCACCCCACCGGGCTCCTGCGGCGACCAATCAATCATGCAGTCATAGGCGACGACGTCTGAAGAAGAAAGAGCACGGAGCCAGGGAGAAGAAACAAGGTCGAACCGCTGAAGAAGTGGAAATGTAGGCCCACAGGCCCAACGGCCCACCGCCCAATACATGCTGCCTTGTTCAGCTGTTCTCATGCTACCAAATTTCCCCAAATCCGAAAGACCAAAATCCCCATTCCCTTCCCGAGCTCTCGTTCCCCCAAATATCCGTGTCGCGTGCCGCCGAGATCTGGATTCTGGAGCCAAGGCGGGGACGCCGGATCCGGAGGGGGGACGCCGGGGAAGGGCCGAGGTGGGGTCGCGTCGTCGCGGGGATGCCTGGGCGGCTGCCGGAGTGCCGGGGCCGCACCGTCGCGGCTGACTTGAGCAGCGGAGGCGCGGAGCCAGGCTGCCGGAGTGCCGAGGCTGGGGGTCGCACCATCGCGGCCGACCTGAGCGGCGGAGGCGGGAGGCACCGAGGCAGGGAGACGGGAGGCGGGATGCGGCGGCGAGCCGGTGAATGAGTGCGTGAAGCGTGATTGCGTCTTGCGTGAAGCCGTGAACTGTGACTGTGAAGCATTTAACTAGTGAAGGCCAAAGGCGTGGCGTGTGAATGTGTGATTCAGATTCAGTGAATGTGAAGTTGCAGCTGCTGCCTGTGTTATTTGGCTTGGACTGGTTGTCTGCTTCACTAGTTGCGTTGTGACTTGTGCTGTGAAGTAGTGAAGTAACCGACAGCTGCCTCACGAGTCACCGCCCGAATGTGTACTGTGAAAGTGTGAAGCAGTGAAGGCGTGTGATAGGATTCGTCCGTACTGATTCAGTGATTTGTAATAATACAACTGAAGCTCATTATCTCAATTAGCAATTAATTTGTTATATTGTTATACTGCCAAGCTTATTTGATTAGCAATTTATTAGAAATAGTGTTATACTATTGTATATACTCAATTAGCAATTAATTTGTAGGTTTGCAATAATGGAGAAATGAACTTCGCGTAATTATTTTACAAGCAATTCAATGATCATTTAAGTAATTAAATACAATTTGCTATTGTATCACTAATTTTTTTAATTTTGATGTACAGATTGTTACCTACCGGAACCATATTTACATGTTTTAGGGATTCACTTGCCATTAGCGAGGTAACTCCATTGTATCTCTCTTTTTTCTTTGTTTTTATTCATGTATGAAACTATGAATTTGATTGCACAAGAATACAAAACTATGTTTTTGACAAATTAGTTTAGTCAATCGAGGTGTAAGGCTAATAATTCTAGGAAAATATTATGATCTGGTAGAAAAATACATATTTTTTTAGAGTAATGTTATACAACATTCGACTGTTTTTTAGGGCAAAACAGTCAGATTGATCTGGGGCGTTAGATTTTCATCCAACGGATCCACCCATACAAGCCCCCCTCCAAAAAAATGATCATCTCAAAAAAATGATCTAGGGCGTTGGATCTCTATCTAACGGCTCAAAATCTGACTGTTTTTGTCTTAAAAAATAGTCGAATGTTGTATAAACACTCTTATTTTTTTAGCCCACTCTTATTTTTCATTCTGGATTGTCACTGCGCGGTATGTCTCCACGGGCTCCCGACGTTCGTCACCGTCCGCTTTGCCTTCACCTGCTGCACTTTGTCGCCCAAGACTACAATGATAGAAGGGTAGTTCAGGAACTTCGCCGCCATCTCCCCGGTATCTGTGCACGACACCATCGCCGGCTCGTCGATCTCGCTTGTCATGTCCTCGCCGAGCTTCATGCCGCATAGGTACGGGATGAAATCCTCGGCGGTGTGGTTGTAGACAAGGCCCGGGTCCATGGCCTTCACGGGGTTCACCTTGCCGGCGCCTATCATGAAGTAGCTCGCGCGCTCGCTCGTTATGGGCTTCATATCATGGCCAAGCGGGTCATCAGTCGTGATCAGCGACGACTTGATTGCCGCCGGCGACCACTCGGGGTGCGCCTTCTTGATCAGCGCCGCGATGCCGCTGACGTGCGCCGCCGCCATAGACGTGGCCGTCTTGATCTGCGCCTCGGTGTTCTCCACGCCGTCTTGTGGCAGCACCGCGATTATGCTGACGCCGGGTGCGCTAACGTCGGGCTTCAGGATCCCCTTGCCGAGCTTCACGTTGGTGACAATTGTCAGTGACAACGCGGTGGTCGGTGTCGCTAGCCACCACGGCGAGCAGCCATGGCGCGTTCTCGACCTTGAACATGTCTGGGCCGCTGCTCCCGGTCGACGAGCACACTAAAACGCCCCGGGCGAAGGCCCTGTACGACGACGCCATCACGGCATCGTCGTCGAGCACCACGTCGTCCTCGATGCCGATCGACATCGAGATGACGTCCACGCCGTCGTCGACCGCGGCGTCCATCCCTGCCATTACGGCGTCCGGGTCGCACTCCTCGTTGCACACGTGGTAGAACGCAAGGTGCGCCTTGGGCGCCACTCCGAACGCCGTGCCGTACTCGTCACCAAGAACTGATACGCTCTTCACGAAATCGCCCTCCGCATTGCTTGTGGCGTGCGTCCCGTGCCCGCCATTGCCGACGAACTCGTCAGGGCCCTGAGGACGGCCCGTGTCCACCAACGACCTGAGCCCAATCAGCTTGTCGTTGCACGCTCCGCTATAATCACACTTGCCCTTCCACTTGGCAGGAGGCAGCTGCATCCCTTCGGGGCTGAACGAGAGGTGGCCGGCGGCAACGCTGGCGTCGAGGACGCCAATGATCACCCCCTCGCCCATGTTGCCCTTGTTCCAAACAACATCTCTGACACTGTTGAGACCCGGTGTCGTCTTCACCTCCGACTTCACTTGCCGGCAAAAGATGAAAACAAGCACACGCACGCAAAGAAAACTCAATGAGCTTCAGAGTTTGCTGCTGCCCGGATGCTGCTTTTCTCATGATTCTATTGCTCTTAAATAGGTACAAGTATGATTACAAAACGGAATACAAAACCGTGTCCGACACGCATGCGATCTGGACTTCTGCACGCGCTATGGACTATTCAAAACTGAAAACGAAAACAGTCTGAACTCTTCCGAAAATAGGAAGTTTTGTACAGAAAGAATAGAAACCAGAACCGAGCTAGATTATGCAACACCCGGGAGCTGCGGCGTGTCGGTCGCCATCAGCTTGTACTTCCTGTCCGGGATGGCCTCCACGAACCAGGGGTGCATCGCCATGTCCTCGACTTCCTGCGGCGTGAGCCACGCCGAGAACCCGCTGACCACGTGGCTGTAGGAGTAGATGAGCCGCGACGCCGCCGTCGGGTACCGTACCGTCGCCGGGTCGCTGGTGTTGCACACCTGTTCGAGGAGGTACGTGTGCCAGTGCTCGAGCGCCTCTGGCTCCTCCACGCCATACAGGCCGTCCGGGCGGCGGACGGCGACGAGGTACGCCCTGAGCGGGCTGTCATTGTCTGTGGCATGACGGATGGACGAGATGAGGTGGGATGAGCGCAGGACGATGAGGAGTGCGAGGAGAAACTGGGTTGTCATGGTGGTAGAGAGCGTACGGTAGTTGTGGTGACGCATAAAACAAGGGCGTAGGGTAAGTTGTGGTGACGCATAAAAAAAGCAGAAACAAGTGTTCGTCTTGCTTCCCAGAAGAACCGCGGTGAGGCTAACAGCGCTAGTGTGTTGTGCAGGTGAAATCTTGCTGGGGCTGGTTTTTGTTGTTACTGAGAGATCATACACGGTCCAATGGTTAACTCTTCGTTGAGTACAGAACTGGAGTACAGTTCCTCATCTCTTTTTTTTTTCTTCCTTTCCTCCGTTGATGTCCATTAAATCTGCAACAAAAACTGACTCTCTTCGTCGTGAA
Source organism: Dendrocalamus latiflorus (assembly GCA_017311315.1). Lineage (NCBI taxonomy): Eukaryota > Viridiplantae > Streptophyta > Magnoliopsida > Poales > Poaceae > Dendrocalamus > Dendrocalamus latiflorus. The sequence goes on from CM029633.1 coordinate 29,213,953, forward strand.
GGTTCGTCTCAGCTGTCAGTTGAGCGTGTTCAAAAAATGTTAATAGTTGATTGTTCTCACTTGCATAGAAGCTAGGAGTTTGGCTAAAAAGGCCTCGTAGATATCGTGCGTTTGGAATATACGCAAGGGTTGGAGATTGGAATTGTATCCCAATTCCACCATTCACCATTAAAAAACGCAAAATCGCATGTGCATACAGATACATGCGCTATCTTAACTCCCAGAATGCCTAAGATTCATACAAAGGGTATTCATTTATTAGAAAATTAGGATGGTGGTTTGAATTTTGAAAATTTGTATCAATCTTGTTAGATCATACGGAATGTCGTAATAAACATATGATGAATAATTGATATTTGGTTTGCTTTGGATTTTGCATTTGTAAAAGACTTGGTCATTTGCAGTTGAAGTCGTTGCCCTTGAGTGGTATTGCACAGCTACGAGTTCAAATCACAATCGCTAGTCTATGACCACAACAACAGACGCTATATGACCACGGTATGGCTTTCAGACATCAGGCAGTAGTCTTCGACCACAGCAGCGTTCAACCACAGCACTTCGATCACGACTACGACTACAGCACACTTCGACCACGACATGAAAACGACTATGACTACGGCTGGCTATGACCACGTCCAATCTTCGACCACAACAGCTGTCAATCACGTCTATCTTCGACCACAGCGGTACGACTTTGACCTTAAGACCACGTCTGGCTTTGATCATGGCAGTACGACTTCGACCTTTCGACCATGGCAGTACGACTATGGTTTTACGACCATGGCAGGTAATAGTAGCTACAATACTATTTCAAGGTCATAGTAGCTACAGTACTCGATAGTCGTAGACTTTACTGGTCATACTCGATAGTCGAGGGCTTTGCGGTCAGTGGTCGTAGGTCTTGTAGACTACCTTAATGGTCGTAACTACAGTACTCAATGGTCGTAGGTTTTGCAGACTGCCTTCATGGTTGTAGCTACAGTACTCGATGGTTGTAGGTTTTGCATACTACGTTCATGGTCGTAGGTTTTGCAGACTAGTTTTCTAGCCATAGGTTTTGCAGACCGCGTTCATAATCGTAGGTTTTGCAGATTGCTTTCATGGTCATAGGTCTTGCAGACTACTTTCATGGTCGTAGGTTTTGCAATACTGCTTTCATGGTCGTAGATTTAGCAGTTTTGTCGATACTCGTAGACTTCACAGCCTGCTGTTCTGCCTGTGGTAGTCAGAGGCTTAGTGATCGATTGTCGTAGGCTTCTCAGTCAGTATTCGTAGACCTTCATTATCGATATGAGTGCTTCACTCATGTGATCATCGAGTACGTCGAGTACTCGTGTTGGGCCCATGGTTGACTGGTCGGTGTGTGCTAGTCGATGATGGATGGTTGTTGCTTGAGATACTCGTAGTCTGAGGACTCGGTACTCGGTAGAAGTGGTTTCATGACCATGGTAAGTGGTTAGGTATTGGAATGTTGTCTGTACTTATAGGCTTCGAGTATGTGTTGCGGCTGGTCGATAATTGGTGGTCAGTACTCAATAGTCGTAAGTAGAAGTGCGAGTGGTTCTGAGTACTTGTGGGTTACGAGTTCTCTGTGTAAGCGGTCGTAGTGTGTGGTGTAAAGGGTTGTTCCAGTTAGCAACGGTCGTAAGCTTTCTGAGGCATGGTCGTAAATGATCTAGGGATGGTCGTAGGTGAGCTGATTCTTTTCTGGGGTAGACAAGGGTGTGTTTTGCTAATGTGTTGTATAGAAAGATGGTTTCTTTGGTCTTGCATGTGCAGGTGGGCATGGAAGTGGCCATGGTCAATGATGAGGAGGACCGAGACTAGGAGTGGTAATCTGAAGTCTAGGCGGTCAGGATGTCACGCGAGGTGGTTGAGCTTATGCTGGAGCACATAGAGGTCAAAGGTGGATGCTGTGTGGAGGCGTAGAGACGATCACGGTCGGTGACGAAGAAGACCGGGACTAGAAAGGGGTAATCTGAGGTCCAGGAGGTCAGGTAGTCACACGAGGTGATCAGGCTCATGCAAGAGCACGCGGTGATGGTACACGATGAAGATACAGGAGGGGATATCCTGGAGGCTTTGTCGTGTGTGTCATATGGAGTTGTAGATGGAGTCCATCATCTGTACGAGTTGGTTAAAACCTGTGTTAGGAAGGTTTTCGGGTCCCTTGGTTTGAGGAAGAGATAAGATCTCGTGTCTAGGGGGAGAGGGACACGGTTTTGAGGTGTTGGTGTTGGACACGCTTTGTGCGCTAGCTATAAAAGCAGGGGAGGCTATATGCTAGAACAAGGGTTTTAGGGCTTTTATAGAGAAGGTTTTTATGGGTGCCGTAAGGCACTTTGTAGCCAAAAGATTAATGAAGAAATAATAGATCAGATTCTTTCCAGAACAAGATTTCTGGTGACTTCCAGTTCATCGCTCCGTTCCTCTGTTCTTCATGCTCTATTTTGTCTTTGACGCATACTCGTTCAGGTAGTGGTCGAACGGCTGGAGACATCAGGCAAAAGGAGGTCACGACTACGTGCGTCATGGTCATGCCGAGCGATCGAAACAATCAGACTGTCGATCCATTATCGTACCGAGTGATCGGAACAAGCAGGCGGTCAATCTATTGTCGTACCAAGCGATCGGAATGAGAAGGCTGTCGATCTGTTGTCGTACCGAGCAGGTTGTCGATTTGTTGTCATGTCGAGTGATCAGAATGGATGCGAGATTGATCTGAGCACTCGTAATCGAGTAGTCGTATGCGAGCGGTCGTAAGCGAGTGATCGGGGCGACGTTCGGGATGAGCGGTCATAAGCAAGTGATCATAACGAGTGGTCGGGTGAGAGAGGCTAACAAGTGGTCGTAACGAGCAGTCGGGCGACTGAGGCTAACGCGTGGTCGTAATGAGCAGTTGGCAACAGAGGCTTACAACCACATACAAGTAGCAGCTGTGATCGTTGTCTCTGTTCGGTAATTGTATGAACAAGGATACCGACTAGAGGGGGGTGAATAGGAGGTTTTTAAACTTTTCTTGTTCACTTAATTAATTCTTCACAATTTTAACTAGCAAGAATGAAGAGCAAATAAGCCTATGCAATTCTAGTTATCAATATAGCAAGCCTAACTCTAAACAAGCAAATGATCACAATGATATAAATACGTAAGAGCTAAGAACAAGTGAACACAACCGATGTTTTACCGTGGTGTTCGAAAACTTGCCGGTTTCCCCTAGTCCACATTGAGGTAAGCTCGAACGAATCGAATCGGCTCCACGAATTGAGCCTAATCACCTCGATCACTATTGGTAGTCCTTTCCCTCTCCGGGTAGGTGAGCTCCAAGCCTTCACAATTTGCCGGGCCTTCTCACAACCTTCTTGAGAAGATCACCGAGCCAATCTCCGCCCAATCGTCCAAGTGCCGGCAAGCACTAAGAGTAATGAATCTCGGGCTTCACTTGAATGCAATTCTTGTGCTAAGTGGATCAACAAATGACTTTCTTGCACTAATTGCAATACCACCCCAATTTAATGCTCAATGAGAGAAAGATGGTGGAATGAATGCTCTAGGGATCAACAAATATGCAATGAGTCTCTAACTTTTGCCCTTGTGCGGTGGTGGAGGTATTTATAGCCTCCATCAACCAAAACTAACCGTTTGGCACAAATTCCTGAAAAAATTCAGGATGAGCGGTACTACCGCCCCCAGGGGCCGGTACTACCGCTACCAAATCTTCGCGCCAGAACGGCTATGTCAGAGCTCTGCAGTGACCGTTGGATTTGGCGGAGCGGTACTACCACCGTTGTAACTTGCGGTACTACCGCTCTCCGGTAGTTCCGCAAAGTCGGCGCGGTACTACCGCTCTGGCCCAAATCCGAAAGGTCCGAAAATTTGGCGCTCTCTGGAAAAGGGTGTCCGCTCTGAAACCGGATCTTCCGGTCTCCGGAAGTACTGCTCTGAGTAGCGGAACTACCGCTGTGTGCCGGCGTTAGTTCCGGTGTTGAAATTGCCGGTACTTCCGCTCCAGGAAAACCCAGACTTCATCCGGAGGAGCTCTCTGGGAAAAAGGTTCCGCCCATCCTCCGGATCTTCCGGGATCCGGAAGTACCGCTTTATAATGCGGTAGTTCCGGCGTTCAAGTGGCCGGTACTTCCGTTCCCGCAAGAGCTCAGGTGCATCCGCGGTTGCTCTCTGGAAAAAAGGATCCGCTCGAAGAACGGATCTTCCGCTCGCCGGTACTACTGCATTTGGGCGCGGAACTACCGCTCTCCGGTAGTTCCGACGTTCAAAACCGCGGTACTACCGCTCTTCCAGACAGAGCACAGACTTAGTTTTAAAACGGATTTTTGATGAATGCAAGTTTTTAATGTTGATCCAAATGACACAAAATTTGTATTCAAGCTACTAGCCACGATACCTCTTGATGGTACGATTATCTACCCTATAATCCGGTCTTCCACCATTCACCTAAGACCGGTAAAGCAAAAGGGGATCCTATGCTAAGTAAACTTTTGTCTTGAGCCAATTTGAGTCTTCATATATATCCTTCGGCTTGCATCTTGTCGCTCATATGTGGACTAACCCTTCGCATGCTCATAAAACACGTTAGTCCCATATTCACATAATTGCATTAATTACCAAAACCAATTTTAAGGGCCTAGATGCTTTCAGTAATCCAGATTGTTTTCTTTTTGTTTCTCCGTGCTTTGTTTTCAGGTGGTAAAAGTAGAGACAATCATTCACCCCCTCTGATTGTGCCATACGATCCTACAAATCTGGAGATACATTTTGAGACATATTTGACAGTGGCGATAGTACATGTACCAATATGAAAAAACATATTCTTTACCATTGGTGCTTGTTGTGGCTACATACAAAACAGTAAAGAGGAGATTAGTAGAGGAGGAGAGTCAATAGAGAGAGACGGTATGTGAAAAATGAGTGGACTTCGCTCCCTCATACCCCTCTTGGGGGGTTATATATATGAGTGAGATAGAATAAAAATTACAAAAGTAAAGATACATTGGTACATTCTTTTATAGTATTGAGCTTATTACATATTGAGCCAGTTACAAGATTCAGTCACTAAGGGCCACCCCTAAACAGTTCTAAATTGATCAACAAGTCCAGCCAAGCCAATGTACGTTCATACATTTTCAAGCGCTACCATACAACTGAAAACACTACAGAGAAATTCCGAAAGAACAAGGAAGAAACAGTTCGATTCCCAACGTAAACCTGGATATATTATTAAATCCAATAATTGGTTCAGTGTCACGTACCTCAAGCACCAAATACAAATTGCACTACAAATTGGGTGAATAGAGGAGGAATTGACAGGATTACAGAGAGAATTAGAGGATTCAAGAGGAGAACGAGAGGGTATAAGTGGAGCAAGAAGACCTAGGGAGGAAGAAGGAACAGAAGAGGACGACGCCTAGTTCCCATTCTGTTCTTCGATGCTTCTTCCGTGCTGTCTCGGCTTCCTTTCCTACTCAACATTTCAGCCTAGCCCAAGCACGTCCTTCGGCCCACGGCCCATGGACATGAAAGGCCTTTCCGTATTGCCTCCACAGCCAGCTACAATATCTTTTTGGGGCGGCGTCCACTACGACGCAGTTCTGACGGCTACCTTTGATCGTTGCTGTCCTCTTGGCCTGCTCCCTCTCCTCTCTCTTGGCCTTCAGGAATGTGGTAGTACTAGATGCCGTATCACGAGCGGTCATGGTGCCGGCGACTAGGAGATGCACCGTAGCGAGTGCAGGGACGCCGAGGTGTCCATAGATGCGGCGTCGAACATGCAGCGGCGGTCAGTGGCCTCGATGCCATAGTCCATGAGAAGGCGGCGCTCGAGCTCGTCGTCGTGCCGGTGCACACATTCGGGACCTCCAATTCCCCCTTGTGCACGTGCACCGACAGGTACTCGAGCCTGCTCATGTAGCTCAGCTTGTTGTACAACCTGCAAGATCCAAATGGAATTTCGTAGCTGATCAGGGCCACAGTATCGTACCCTAAGCTGAAGAGGAAGCGCCCGAGTGTGGCGAAGGGCCGGGCCGGGCCTGGAGACGGGGGTGCACGAAGTAGACGACGCGCTGCCTCTCCATGGCCTTGGCCGGCATCGACTCGTACGCCGTGCGGATCGCGCCGACGCCTGGGAAGTTGTCACCGCGGTCGATGAGGGAGTGCATGTATGTACACGACCACGAAGCCGCGCTCCCCGACGTCCGGGTGCACGCGCTTCCGCAGGTGATCCCTCGATCGGCGCCTTCTCCGCCCGCCGGCCCACCCAGCGTGCGCGTTGCACGTCGAGAGGGAGAAAGGCCATCAGTTTTCACCGACAAACGCATCGGATTTGCGCAAACCTGATCCGAGGCGACGGGCTAGCTAACTTACCGGGGAAGTGCTTGCCGACGATCCGTGTTTTGACGGTTGACCGCTCCAATTGCTTTAAAAGAAAATCCGCGATGAGAGCGAGTTTATATTCTGACATGACATACTACAAGCTGCTGGGCAATGAGGGTAGGCTTCGGGGAATCTGTAATCACAAGGCCGAGCCGTGGTAAGAGTCAAAGAGGCATATATGCTTCGAACCATTTCATCCTCAGGCGGGCCTCGTCAGTCACTGATGACCGGAATCCTCTCATTGCGCCATTTACCAAACGCCGCTGCGTCTTTTTTTTTAAAAAAAAAAATCTTATTTTGCTCACCCTTCACATGCCCGTCATCCTTCCCTCCCCATGCACGCCACATGCTAATCACGTCCCCACAACGCACATTTCTAAAGAAAATGTTCACACGTTTGCCGATATATATTATTTTATTTTGATATTCTATTGTAATGTATAGACATCTTACTATTTATGAAAAACAAACAGTTATGTATTCCTTTTTAATATACAAGGCGCAATTTGCTTGTCATGCGGAATATGTAAATATATCAGGTTTTATAAGAAACTATTCTCCACCCAAATGGACAAGGTGAAAGACTGAATATGGCAACAGAGTGGTTGAATGGTGCATTCTAATTTTTCCCTAAATATTCAACACTCCTTCACTCCAATAGCTACAAAGCTATGAAAATTGGAATGAGAAATCAACACCAAACAAGTAAAAAACAAACATATAACATTTTGAGAAAAATCAAGGAAATCGGAGGTGCCTTTGTTATAACTGTGGTACTTCCTTTCCTCAATGAACAGTGAAATCAGCCCAAGTTTAAAAACTAAAATTGATACCGGTACCGCATTTAATATACCGGTACTATTGATAGTACTGTCCAAAACGGTACTTTCACACCTTTGCTCCTCGCACAGAATCTCTATGAAAAAACGTACCGCCACATAGTTGAAACTACTGTCTTGCGGTACTACCGCGCAAACCCCTGCGGCATTACTGCGCTTATATCTGCGGTACTTCCGATATTTCTTAGTCTTCTAGAATTCAGTCCAAACCAAATGCAATTTTTGCAAAACCGTTTGACTACTCCATAAAACTTGCAATTATTCACCACAAAAGTATTCTAGACCTTTTCACATGTTCCTTACAAGGTATATCGTAATATGACTTTATAGGAACGAGCATAACATGACTTGGCCACCAATCTTAGGCCGAGTCTTTATCGGTTTATGACTTCTCTTAAAGAAATAAACAAACAATGAGATAGTTTTTTTGCCGCTGTTTCGAAGCGGCTTATCAGGATAAATTTTTAAAGCAGCTTATCGGCATTTGGTTCGTTCATACAAGTACTTACATTATGACCAAAAATCATACTCCTTCGTTCTTTTCTAAATGATGTTTTATGAATTCGTTACACCCACACATTATTACCATGAAGGCTGGGGAAATCTTTTCTGCAGAGGAGATCAAAGCCACTTTCTCTTCATGGTTTCATTGCAACACGTGCCTTTCTGAAACTCAAGGCAGAGTTTTAGATGGAATGCTATACATTGCCAGTCATCTCACTAGCAGCATTTTGGAACTGATAACTACTCCTACTGGAACTGTTTACATATATAGTATTGCAACGGTTTTTTTTTAAAAAAATTTAGTCTCTAGCGCATGTTTCTTAAAAAAAAAAGCTCTCTCTTTGAAAACCACAGCTTGGCACTTTGGCAGGCCAAATGACGTGCGGCAGGTGAAACGTGAGAGAGCTCGGCAAGCCGGCCCACCGAGCCCCGTCGCTCGGCAGCTCCTGCTGAGCAGGCTCGGCAGCGCCCCGCTGGCTGGCCGCACCCACGCCTGAAACGCCACCTCCACGTGCGACGACATGCAAACCAGCAGCTACCACGAATGCATGTATGCTGATATGCACGCGGTAAGTTGAAATGTCATCTTGGTAAAAGAAAATGCATGCAAAGTTCTCGTATCTATCTGTCGCTGTTAAGTCACCTATTTTAGATGGAAAAATGTTAGACTATGTAAAAATCGTGAATACAGTAATGATGAATAATTAATTTTTAGATTACACTGAATTTTACGTTTGTGAAAATTTTGGTCGACCATGGTTGGTGCACGGTTGGCGATCGACAGGCTTCGACCATGGACGGTAGTCTAATCGACCTTGTGATGGATGGTCCGATCGATAGGTCCGAATGGTAGGAATCGACCACGGAAAATCGAGCATAGGAGATCGAGCACGGCTGAATGATCACTGAAAATCGACCACGACATTTCGACCGTGGAAGAATGACCATGGTATGTCGAGCACAGCAGAACGACAACGGACCGTCGGTAGTCAGTAGGCATCGACCTTGATCAGAGAACCAGTCGTAAGCAACAGTCAGTGAACCGGTCATGTGGAACAGTGAACTGGTCGTAAGCGAGAATGAACTAGTCGGTGGTCAGAGCTACAATACTTGGTCAATACTCGATGGTCGGAGCTGCAGTACCTGATCGGTACTCGGTGATCGATAGTGTGAGCTATAGAACCTAGTCGGTACTCGATAGTCGTAGACTTTGTGATCGGTAGTCGAAAACTTTGTGATCGGTAGTCATAAGACTTTGTGGTCGGTAGTCGTAGACTTTGTGATCGGTAGTCATAGACTTTGTGATCGATAGTCGTAGACTTTATGATCAGTAGCCGTAGACTTCACGATTAGTTGTCGTAGATCTCATGATCGGTAGTCATAGGCTTTGCGATCGGTTGCCGTATACTTCACGGTTGGTACTTGTAGACTTCAAGTGCTTCACTTCTAGTGATCTTCGAATACTCCGAGTACTCGTGGTTTTTGAGTACTTGTTGGCCCAGTGGTCTGATCGACCTGACTGGCTTGTGCATGACGGTTTGACTGATCTTTCTAAGTTGTCTTATATTGATTTATGGAAAGGTTGGATATTGAGGTCATGGATAATCTAGTTTGTAGTTTCTGATGGTTAAGAGCGTGGTTTGCATGTGTGGTTTGATGACGGTCAAGTTGGGAGAACTTGTGCCGGAGGAAACGTTTTTTATTTTTGTATGTGCAACTTGGTGTGGAGACGGTCATGGTCGGTGACGAGGAGAACCCGAACTAGGAGGGGGTAATTTGAGAACCAAGCAGCCGATGATGTCACAAGGTGATCGGGCTCACGCTAGAGCATATGGATGTCAAAGGTGGATGATAAATGGAGAAGCGGTGCAGTTTTTGGTCTTTGCATATGCAGGTGGGCGTGGAGACGATGATGGTGAGTGACGGGGAGGACCAGGACTAGGAGGAGAAATCTGAGGTCCAAGCGATCGAGGATGTTACGTGAGGTGGTCGGGCTCATGTTGGAGCACGTGGAGATCAAAGGTGGTTGATGCGTGGAGAACCTATGGAAAGTATGGTCTTGGAAGCTAAGTCACATGATGAGATTGGAGAAGTTATAGAATGAGTCCGTAACTTAGAAATTTTAGAGATATTGGAAAACCCGCGTTTGGAAGCGTTTCGGGTAGCTTGATTTTCAAAAGAGATAGGAGTTCGTGTTTGTGTTTGATAAGGACAATTTAGGGCGTTAGCCTAGAAAAGCAGAGAGAGCCTAAGGGTTAACGTGTTGTTTCTGGTAGGACTTTTGGAGAGAAAACTTTTGTGCTAGGATCTGAGGGGTGCCGTGAGGGCACTCTATAGCCACCAATCATAATGCAAAAATAAATATCAGATCTATTCGAGAAAAGCTAGTTGGCGCCAGCGGCGTGTTTTTTTCTGGGCGCTGCCTTCGACTTGTTCTTGTTCCAAGCAAAGTTACGCATGGCATGACAACGTCTCTTCGTCGAGTTGATCGCACACCAAGTCGTCCAATCAATCATCATCAACAACATCGGTAGAGAGAGTAGACCAGAGCATGTTTGTTGATTTCTTGAAGGCACAGGTGATCGAGGGGTTCCACTCCTTGTGTCGAAGATATCAGGTACCAAGAAGCGAAGGCAATCATTCACCCCTCCTTTGATTGCGGTGTACGATCCTACAAGTGTTATCAGAGTGGGTTGCTATGGCAACAGAGAGACTGCTACGTCAAGTGCTTGGTCTTAGTAAAAGGAAGAACGAGGACTTCACAGGCGTATGCTTTATAGCAAGCTACAATAGCGACGACGACTACAGTGATCCCGATAAGGTAAGACTATCATATGATGAGCTTGAGGATGCTTTGGTTAAATTTGCTATTGAATTAAAAAAGACCAAAAAGAAACTGAGAGAAAATAATTTTGTTGTTGAAAACTTGAATTCTAAGGTTACCAGACATTTTCTATTCTTAATAATGGATCATGTGAGTCTTGTCAAGTTTTACATTCAGAGTTGAAAACTGCTAGACCAATTAATGCATCAAATCTGGTCCAATTTAGTGATATAACTGTAATGAATTAAAATTGGTATATGATTCTTGTGATAAAAAATTAAAACTTACCAATGATGAAATTGACAAGCGCAAGTCTAGTTTCTAACATGTTAGAGTCAAGCATTTCAAATGTTCAATCTAAAACGTACTCTAACTGTGAATTGCTAGAAGCTAGACTAAAGTCATATCATGAATCAATTCAATAAATACTCTATCATGAGACTCTTTTTTGCTCTAACTATGCTAAGCTAAACATTAAAATAGAAGATTTGACTAGACAACTTAATGGTTTTACTGAAAAAGACAAATTGGCTCTGTCTGGTGCTTTTATGAATCTTGCAAATGAACCTGTTAAATGTACAACTATCCTGTTTTAGCTAAAAAATAAGTATCTTAAGGTCAGTTTAGAGAGATTTTCTTTTGGCAAGAAAAATCTGAATATGATCCTATACAAGTCAAAAACAAGTGTGAAAAATCATGATCCAGGATTCAATTTTATTGGGCATGCCAAGAATAATTCTCCTAAGATTGTCAAGCTTCTGGAATCTGGAAATTTGAAGTGAAATCTGAACCAAAACAAATTATCTTTAAATCTACTGGTATCATAAAAGATTCATCTACCAGAATGGGTGCTGTGAAGTCGAGTGATACGACCACTCGTCTAGCGAGCGGTCAAGTGAGCAGTCAAGCGTCTTGTGGACGAAATCCACATATAGTGAGTTAGATTGTTTATCTTTTGTTTTGAGATTTATTTTCAGGTACCAAGAAGCGGAGCTAATTATTCACCCCCTCTGATTAAGGTATACAATCCTATAAAAAGAAGAACTTATATTTTTTTATAGGTATGGTGCATGGCTACTACCAAAATTTACCATGCTTATAATGCCCCGCTCTAAACAGTTTTAGCTTCTAGTTTTTTTTAGCTTCTGGTTTATTTAAGCCAAAAGCCAATTAGAACGCGTCGGTTTCTAATTTTTGCTTTTCTTTTCCCTTATTCTTTTGCATTGTTTGTGATGATATAATGGTTCTTTTCCTTTTTTCTCTCTCTCTTTTTTCCTTTTTTATTAGAAAAAGCTAATAGCTCCTGTAGTGTACTTTCAGCCAAAAACTAAAAATCACACCATATGATTGTGCGCCGAGCTTGTGCTGCATGCCAAGCTAGGGCGCTATTTTATCTTTTCTTTTTTCTGTATTCCTTGATATTGTCCGTGATAGGCTAACTTGTTTTTTTCTTCTATTTTTAATTTTTAAAATTTAATTACGCTAAATAAGTTACTATCAACTATAATGAATAATAAACTAGCTACAGTAAAAAAAGACATAAGCTATCGTCAAACTGAGCGCCCCCGTACTTGAGAGTTCAATAGTTTGGAGCGGTTTGGTTTAGCCTGTACTTGAAGGTTGGCGGGCATTAACTCGGCGTAACGTGTCGGTGGATAGAGCCATAAATCTACGATCCGTTTATATAGGTTTTTAGTTTTACCTTATAAATAGCAGCGGCTTACAAATGAGCTTATATAGAGATACGCATGTGTGATTTATGCCGATACATATATGAAGTCTTTACAATATGTACTACAATAGACTAGTAGGTTATAATTTAGAAAAAATACTTCGTTTAAAAACTAGATACTTAAAAAAACCATTTTATATAGAAAAAATAATTCGATTAACAACCCATATAAACAGGACCGCAGCGAGCGAGACGTTAACTCCGATCCCGTACTCGTATTCGTATCTGGGAGCGGTGGGGGTGGATGGAGTTGATGATAGGTTGGTGAGACAGATCTGGAGCAATTCAATGCAGATTTCAATTGGCACGCACGATGCACCTCGCTTGAACTGGGTGGCTGGATTAGATTCAGATCTGGAGTACTTACTGTTCTGATTTCAGCAGGATCCGATGGTAGTAGCTAGGGAGAGAGAGAAAGGAATTTATGAGCCATTTGGGGGTGGGGCTGGGGGCATCATCGGTGACGGACATCAGGGGACAGAAGGGAAGAATTTGGAGCAGCCTCAGCCTGCTGCCGTGCCCACCGTCCACAGCTAGCTACCCCCACCTTTTGGTTCTTCCCTCTCTCTATTTGCTACTGCTGTGCAGTGCTGCTGCTCCATGATCGCTTACTTGCCCTTCCCTCCTCTCGCTCATCATCAAGGCTGTGAGTAGTGCATCCACTGTTGCATCGGTATCCTAAGACGCGGCCATGATGCGTTCTACTGTGGCGGGGCATTGATGCTCTTGTACTGCATGCTACCAGCCTAGTCAATGCAACCCAACAGGAGAGTATGTACAAATGTACATGTATGTTAATAGTGCAATAACAGTTCATTGGACATTAAGGATTTAAGGCCCGTTCGGTATGTCACATTGTTTGAGAAAGTTTCTGTTCCATACGGTTCCTAGAGTGGATTTTTTTAATGTGATTTGTGTTACTTTAGAAGTTTGGACGCAAGAAGAACTGCATGCATCAAGAACATGGTAGGGGCTGGCACAGTTTATTTCCTGCATATTTGTTGAAGCTGTTAGCTAGTGGAGCTCGACCGGACTATAGGCAAGCTGAGAGGCCTATTTACTGAGGACTTACATGTCAATTGGTGGAAAGCCGTACATCTACGGTCAAAGTTCTAAACAGTTTTAGCTTTTAGTTTTTTTTTGTCTTCGACTTGTTTAAATCAGAAATCACGTTAGCTTTTACTTTTGGCTTATAAAACATTTTTAGCTTTTTTTGTTTTTTCTTTACTACTTTGCATTGTCAATGATGATATAACTGTTTTTTATCTTTAAAATTTTTAAATTAAATGGCTAAGAAAAATCTAAGAGTCCTTAGAGCAAGTCCAATAATAGAGCCAAGTGTTTGGCTATAAGTCAAGTTATAAGAGCCAAGTTATACAATAATTTGTCTTCTATTTGTCTACAAAAGGTTTTTTTATTATTATGTGGTACCATATCTCACATTCTCTTTCCTATTCCTCCTCACATACATTTATTATCTGAGCCCACCACTGCATAGGCTCCCGTGCCCAGCTTGTTGCTTGCATGAGAGCCAAGCTCTCATCTCTCTCCTCTCTTTTCTCCTCCACATCAGCAAAAATGCTGACTAGCTTGGCTATAAGACCATTATTGAACTTGCTCTTATATAGTCAAAGCTATAAAATAAATGTTAATCTCTTTGCAGCGGAGTTAACGTATCTGGTCAAGACATACGACCGGTCAACGACCACTTCTAGACTATTGGGTACGTAACAACTGTAGGCAGCACTAGACGGCACCAATTGTGTCATGGATCAAGGAGACTTGGAATTAGTAGTTTGCAGAGGGATTGGTTTACTGCTATTGCTGTACGAATTTTGTTTTACAAATTCTGGAATAGATCTCTAATAGTATTGGACTCTATATTTAGGTTGAACTTGCCACATCTTGCACGAAAACGACCGCAACTCACTCGCTACATCGATGTTCCTTTGTTGGCAGGTTAGCCAGAAGTGACACCTTGCTATTGCCTGAATATTTGCAAGAGAGAAAAAAGAAGCCATGATGCGGTAGTACTAGCGGTAACTCTATGTTATTTTTGGTTTTTAAATAGTTTTTAACTTTTGATTTCTTTTGGTAACTATTATTTATTAGACTAAAACGGTAGATTTAAAGCTATAAGATGCAAAAAAAAAACCAATTTATTTTAATCCATGGAGATCACGTCGGACAAATCGAAGCTCCCTGTAATCCTAAAAAGAGCACTCCTGCATGAACCCACTCAATCAACCTGCCAAGGCCTACTGCTCCGCTGTCCCCACAAGGCCCCGACTCACACGATGACACAACACAACCCAACCCAATACCAATATAATACTACTAGTATTTTTATATTTTACTAGTGAGCTCTTGCTCCCAAAAGAACCATGATTTCTACTCCATCTCCTTTTGGGCTGTAGAATCAAGGTGGAGAAGAAAGGAGTGCAGCGTAGACCCAAAATCTGTAGCTATGTTGTAGTTTAATCCGTAGGAGTGAGAGGAAGATCAGATTTATTACTAGTACTAGGCACGCTTGGAGCTCTGATATCAAATCCCTCAGATCTCCCACAGCACACGCGCACACAGAGACCAAGAAGCACAATCCCATCCATCTATATCTGCGGACACCATCACCCAACCCATCCCCCAGAATCCCCTCCTCACAAGCCACAACCCTAGCCCCCTTTAGGCTCTATAAATAGCGCGCCCTGTGAAGGCTCACTGGCTTATTACTTACAGTGGGAGTTGTAGTAGCTGTGGATGCGCAGCTCGGAACTAGTAGTCATGTGGGCTTATCAAAGGGGCGTTTACTGAGAGTTCTTTGGCATTCTGTCCACCTCCTTGTAGAAATCTTGTGGAAAAACCTCAAATCTTTCGATCTTGAGGATTCCATGGAGGTGGGCATACTGCCAATGGAGCTGTGTAGGCCTCCCTTTGTAAATCCCATATGACACAAATCAAAGCAGCGTCTAGTTAGATTTGATGGTCACCTTTGTGAAACCCTAAGCTTGGTTGTTGCCTTTTGTTTTGGGTTCTTTTGTTCGGCTGTGTGAGGTGAAGGTTGGCTGTTGTTTTCTTGGCTGATGTTATTGTTCATCATGATGTGCTTTTGGGGAAAGATTTAGGGCAAGTTATCTACAAATCGTAGTTCGTGATCTGGTCTTTTAACATCTTAACTTACGCTGGGGAAGGAAAGACCCTTTTTTTTCCAGCTAACATGCCCTTATTTTGGATCTGTCTTTTCTCGCTGCTTCCCTAGAGGGAAGTTCGTCAAAAGACTAGCCTCTAGTTCTTGGTTTCTTGCTGTTTCCCCATGCAGGCCGGTTCTTGGAGCTTTAGTAGCAGTCATCTCCAACATCTCAGCATGAGACAATCAGAAGCTCTGTAAGTCACCAAACTTCGCTATGCTTGTTTCTGATTTGATGTATTGTTTAAAATCTCAATCCCCTTACCGAGCATGAGAATGCACACTCTGTGACCTTGCTGGTAGTATTATGATTCACTTATCTCTGTGACCTTTCTTGGTTAGGGTTTTGTGCCTCAGTGCCTGTGACTGGTTATGGTAATGATGAGATGTGGCCTTCTTTTCTTTGCCTTATGATCCCCCCTGTTCATCTTCTCCTTTGCCATTTTTTTTCTTGTTCCAATAAATTTTGCTGTAAATGCATGAACCCAAGTTGCAGATAGAACTTTCATGCGCTTCATGATTTCAGTCGCAGACCTCCCTTTGTGCTAGACTGCTAGTACAGCTGTCTGCGTGAAATTTTGTTTGTATTGGTCTTTTGATAGGTTAAATGTATGTGCTACTCCTCTACTTGTATGGTAGTCCATAGCCTGACCCTCTTCCATTTCTTTTTGTAGCTTTACCCAATACAGATTAACCATTACCAGCTTGGAAAATATAATGGAACTCAGCTGCTTTGTATGTGTTTGCATGGATTATATTGTGTTTGAATGGTGATTATTACTTTGAGTTGTTTCATGTCTGCCGAATTATAATATCTCAATTGACGAGCAGGAAAAGTTAGCTGGAAAAACAGATCTAATCATCACCATTGTATGCACGATTGCAGTGATGGAGTCGATAGCACATTTTAGAAATAAAATAGACTTGATGGCATATATTTGGAGGAAGCAGCTTGATCATGAATAGCATATCTCAACTGACATTGATAGACTAGATTGCTTCTAGCTCTTTGAATAGTTTTTTCTTTTTTCAGAAGTGATTACTAATAGCAATTTGTTCTATATTGTTTTTGGTCTGTGCATGTTAACATTTCATTAGTGATTTTTATTTGGGGCTTAACATCTTTACAGGTGATTCTGGCGTTCTATGTTAACTCATTGCTGTTTAACAAATAAGGAAGAAGCGACTTTACATGCATCTATTTGGCCACATACTTTGCACATACGTTTGCTTTTGCCTGTGTTAGTTATTAATGTATAGTTCATATGAATAAGGAAAAAATGAATTAGTGGGTTAGAAGCTGGCGCCTTCTGTGTTGGTTGCATTTTGCTCCTATGATCTCAAACTGAATTAGCACTCCCGAATTCTGATCTTTTTCTTCTTCTTATTTTGTCTGTCCATGTGCTATTTAGTACTCTCTCAATCAAGAAAGCTAGGCAAACTAAGAAATTATCAATCTAAAAATAAAATTTGTTCTGTGTATGGTAACTTTTACCCTTTATATACCCATGTTTCAGTGACCTGTTTACAGGCGTAGATGTTAATGTGATCTATAAATTGTAAATATTCGATGTCAGCGGCGGAGGACCCGATAGGGCAAAGCCCTGGTGTGCGCCAGACCTTGATGCGGGCGGTGGGAGGCGGGCGGCAGCCGCCAGACCTTGATGCGGGCGGCGGCCGGCGGGAGGCAGGCGGGGGGAGGCTGGTGGCCGGCGGGAGGCGGGAGGCGAGAGGCGGGCGGGGGGAGGCGGGCGGGTGGCGGGAGGCGGGCGGCCCTCCCGGCGGGCGATCCGTCCCACCTCATTTTTTTCCGTCCTCCGCCACTGTTCGATGTCACTTATGTGAAACTGATATGATGTTTTCTGTATGGGTTTTGTTAAACCAACAGCATGTCCAATGTGGTTGAATCTTATTGGCGCTAGCTAATAGTATTGTTCTTCTATTGAATGTGTATTTCAACTGATGAGCTTAATAGTTTTTGTTTTTTTGTTCTTCTGTATCAGCTTTCCTTGATGGTGCTAACATGTATTGATGAACTGACGGTGTGTTTGATGAATTTAATTAATAGTCAGCTCAATTTTTTCCTTCTCTTTTTCGCGTCAGCAGATCAATTTGTTTCTGAAGGTGATGTATACATTTCGTGTGATATGTAGCTTAATTATGAACTGAGACGATTTTGCTGATTTCCATACTTATCTTGAGTTCCTTTCATGCTATCAGTTTCTCTAATAGATTCTTGATCGCCACCTTTCATTCTATCAGTTTCTCTAATAGATTCTTGATATAGTCACCTTTCATGCTATCAGTTCCCCTAATAGATTCTTGATACGTGGAAGTGCTGTATTTGACCATAGATCGAGTGATTGAATCTCGATTACTGTTTTAAAGGGTTTGCACATCAAGGTTGTTGGAGTGGATGTCATGCTATTAACCCATGCCAATATAAGGACCATTTCCCCACCAAACTACATATGTTTACTGCATGAGGTACTTTGTACTATTCTTGTGCCACGGTAGAGGGCTAAATCATGCGAAGCTAACAAAAGGAACATGATCAACTTAATAGTGCAACGATAAAAACAATCCTGTGAAAGTTTGAAGATACCTGTGTATTTTGGCAACAATTTGTCCTACCTATGCTTATTGTTGGCTTTAACCACGTCGTATCTACAGACGTTACAGTAGTTTTAGTTATATTGTATTAGTGCGTGCGTTAAATAAGTTAGTTCGTGCGTTTTGGAACTTCATAAATGTCATAAATAGTTTAGACTTGGGATGACGTATCATGAAGAGCTACATGGTATGCTGAGTTAGTTATTTTTTTTGTAGTATGAAAGATCAACGGAGAATCCTGGACGACACAAATACATTATTGTTTTATGAGTTCACTGTTCTCCAGCAAGTCCAGCCATTTGTGAGTGTCTGAGTCTTTGTGGTCGTAGCTCACTTCGAGCACGTACCACCCTTTGTGATTGTAACTCGCTTCGAGCACGGTTTTCATGATTGTAGCTTACTTCGAGTATGTTCTTTTGTGGTTGTAATTCGTTTTGAGTATATTCCTTTGTGGTTGCAACTCACTTCGAATACGAATTACTTCGTGGTCGTAAGAGTACTGTTCACTGAGTACCGTAATAGAATATTGTTCTGCGAGTACTGTTTATCCAAGCAGTTCATTTAGGTACTCACAGTTGAAGCTTAGCTTTCAAGTACTTACAATCGAAGTATTTTGGTTGTGTGCTTTGACTGCCATAAACTTATTTCGTCCCTATTATTTTCAGCTTCTAAAAGCTGTTTTTCGACTTTTCTACAGTAACTAACTTTTAAATGGAGTATTTTTTTAAGATAGGGTCTACTAGTTAATTATAGTATATACTTTACTGACTTCATTTATATTGGCAAAAATCGCACGTGAGTTTCTGTTACTCTGTAATCTCTCGTACAAACAGTTTAAAAATCATAAGCTGTAGTCAAAAATCATAAGCCGCAGCTAAAAAGAACGGCCCCTTCATATGTAGAACATGGTTTCTGAAATACTCCAGTAGAAAGTGATGCATGGAGATGTGCCGCTATCTATGTTCTTTCATGTCGAGCACGCACAGAGTAGGGTGATGAGGGCACCATGCGAATCAAATCATTATGGACACGGCCAAATTGAACAGCTGCGCTACTAATAATGAAAGACTGACACCTTTTGGTCTTTTGGTGTGTAGAGTCAATAAGAGGTCGAGCGCTTGGACTGCTGCAAGGGATCATCATCTTTTGTTTTAGCTGCCGCTCTTACCCTGCAGCTCATCTCTCTCTCCAAGGAAACTCAAGCAACCATTATTATACATTCATACTCCAAGAAGCACTCCATTGCACTGCGCTATGCCCAAAGAAATGTTTACCGGCAGAAATGAACAACAAAATACGTCAGTCTGTCCGAAAAAGAAAGCAACAGTAACCTTCATCTCCTGCCAAAAAGTAGTAAGCTTCATCGAGCGCTCGTAGCTGCAAGACATTCAATCATACCAGGAGATCCCTTTGATGATGGCAGGGAGATTTCATGCCCAAACAAGGCAACCGGCCGGAGCATGAGAGGGTGGAGCGTGCTGTGGCGGCATCGAGTGGCAGCGATCGATGCCGTCCCAAAGATCTGGAGCCCCACAGTTTTGCATGCGCCATTATGCCGTTTACGCTGCCGCTTCTTTTGATCCTCATCATCTGCAGCTGTAGATGCAGCTGCACTAGGAAGTGTGAGAGGGGATACGACATTCTGGCTGGCCGGGGAGGTGTGATGGGAGACCAACGGGAGACAAACTTGCTAAATAGTGTTTATAGCAGCTGTAATTGTGCCTGTAATTGCGGTAGCGGTGGGTCAACGCTACCGAGAAGTAGCGATAGAAAATAGCGGTCATGAATTTTGCTGGCGCAATTGCAGATGTTAGGAAGATATAGCAGCCCACTATGGCCGCCTCCTTCCCAGGTGAAGGCGAATGAAAATTCGTGGACGACTAATGTGCAAACCCTAGCCATCTGCATTCCGCCATGCCCATTCATCTTTTTTGTTTGGTCCTTCCCCTGCCACATCATATCCTCCTCGGCTCCTCCAGAATTTTAGACACATCTAACACTGTTGGAAGCAAAAATTCCAAATCTGACCTCCAGAACAAATAAATTCCATATCTAGCCCCCTACCCGACCGCGGGATTGTGCCGTGCCGACACGTGGCCGGTCGTGCGGACGGCCGAGCGCACGGCTCAATTTCCGACCGCACGACTCCATCCATTTTACACTGTACATCAGCGCCGCTGCACCCGGACAAGCAAAAGAGAGAGAACAAATTATTACCCACAAATTAACTAGCTACTAATTCAACTTGATTGAATCAGTACAACTCACGGGCATGCACTTCTAGTCGCTCGACACTGTTCCAAAAGCAAGATTCACGTACAAACTAATGAGCAAACTTCTAGGTAGTGATCAGTTGGGGTTTTTTTGGTGGCTTATGGCTGAAAGCACTGTAGCTGGCTGAAAAAAATAATGTAATTGATAGAGGCTTATTTAGCATAATTAAATTTAAAAAAATTTAAAAATATAAAAAATATGTTAGCCTATTACGTATAATACAAACAAATACGGGGAAAAATAACCGGCAAAAAAGCACAAAAAAGCCAAAAATTCAGAAAAAGACGAAATTTGTGAATAGTGAAAAATAAGTCGAAAGCCAGAAGCTTAAGCCGAATTGATCAGGATTGCTGCTACTGCGCAATCCCGCGGTCCACTGCAAAGAGGTGGCCTTTCGGACGGAGTCGTGTGGTCGGAAATTTGAGTCGTGCGCTCGGCCTTCCGGTGCACAGTGGATCGTGCGGTCCCGGACCGCACAACCCAGCTACTGACCGACCACGTGTCGGCACGGCACAATCCCGAGGTCGGGCGGGGGGCTAGATATGGAATTTATTTGCTCCGGAGACCAGATTTGGAATTTTTGCTTACAACAGTGTTATGTGTCCAAATTTCGCTCCTCCACATTGTCGAAGGCCAGCACAACCCCCTCCCACAGTCCCACCCCAACTCCGCCGCCGTCGCTCCTACCACGCCCCACAACCCCCTCCCACAGTCCCACCCCAACTCCACCGCCGTCGTTCCTACCACGCCCCCCAACCCCCGCCACCTTAGGCATTGACGAAGCATACTCCAGTCAATCCCCTCGCTCACCATCGTGATTCGCCAAGTCAGCTCGCCTTCCTCACGGACCTTGCCTCCTGGTCTCCTCCCCACCCTCCTCCGACTTCGACCAGAATAGCAGACACCTCCATGGCTTCACACCTTCACCCTTTTGGCTGCGTGTGACAGTGTGAGGAATCTGTTGGGTGCCAACTCTGGTTCTACCACGGATTGACGGCCGCGACGCTCTGATCTCCACCTCCACACTTCACCACTACTCAATTGCTCCATGTAAGTTGAAGTGGTTCCTAAAATGATATGATCTTATAGCTGTAGCACATCCTTTGTATTCATTGATTGGTATCTTTGCTAGTTACAAAATTTTCAGCACTGATGTCAAATGAATATCCTTAAAATTCCAACTGTGAGTTGCCACCCTATGTTTTCCTTATACTAGCACACGTAAATCACTGACCACAGTGACAACTGTTGGCCCAGATTCTCTTGATCACACACACTTGCACAATGGAGTACACTAACTAAAAGATACACACGAGAGATGTTGTCTCGGCACTGCACACCAGCACCAATGCACTCTATATTCCCCACACCTTTCAAGCAATCTGGTTACATGCTTATATAGCCCACTCATGTACTAGAAAAGCAACGGCTGAACTGAACACTGCTATGTTCCGGCCGCACGACACTACGTTACTTCCTACATGCAGGCCACAACTAACTATACATGCATGCACTTGATCCTATAAGCAAGGTAACAACTCAGAACGTGCATACACATGCACCCACTAACAGCAGCTCAGGCAATTAACTCCTAATCTCATGTGCAGCGTTTCCACTTTACAATGACTCACGCACTCACTTAAATTAAATACACTACTATGACAAGATTATTTCCAACATTCTCCCCCCTAATCTTGACATGACTTACTCACCGTTGCGGATCGCCCGCAACCTCTTACCGCATGCAGTGACCTTTCTATTATAGCAGCATCGCACCGCTACCACTGTCGGTCTCACACCGACTTCTCCTGACGGCCTTACACCATTGTTCATGCACGTCTGCTGACGACCACACGTCGCCGCCGTACACAACTTCAAGCGTGAGTGAGACACCGTTGTGGCCTCACGCCACCAACAGATTCCTCGTCCGTGTCTTGCCGCCTCCACGCGGTTCTTACGCATAGCCACCTCCTCATGGCCATGCACAACACCATCGGCATCGCGCCGACTATCTTTTCATAGCGGCCTCGCAAGGCCACCTCCACGAACGTGGCCTCCCACCACCGTTCGTGGTCTCCACCACATCAACGCAACACCTTGACGCCTCGCGGCCTCTCGCCGCAAGCCTCGACGTCGCCATGTTGTCGGTGTCGCCTACGTGCACCAGCACCCCTGCGCAACGCTGCACCGCAAGCTGGCCCTCGCACGCGCACACCCGCGTACTCTCGCTTGCCTACGCACAAAGCCGCGCTGCTCCACCAGCGCCGCTGTCGAGGCCGAGCCCACCGTGCGCCACTGCACCACCACTGCCTGGCAGCGCTGCACCCACCGTGCGCTGCACTGCCGCTGTCGGCGAGCCATCACTGGTCGGGTAACATCACCTCACGTTGAACCTCGCTCTGATACCAATTGTTGGCCCAGATTCTCTTGATCACACACACTTGCACAATGGAGTACACTAACTAAAAGATACACACGAGAGATGTTGTCTCGGCACTGCACACCAGCACCAATGCACTCTATATTCCCCACACCTTTCGAGCAATCTGGTTACATGCTTATATAGCCCACTCATGTACTAGAAAAGCAACGGCTGAACTGAACACTGCTATGTTCCGGCCGCACGGCACTACGTTACTTCCTACATGCAGGCCACAACTAACTATACATGCATGCACTTGATCCTATAAGCAAGGTAACAACTCAGAACGTGCATACACATGCACCCACTAACAGCAGCTCAGGCAATTAACTCCTAATCTCATGTGCAGCGTTTCCACTTTACAATGACTCACGCACTCACTTAAATTAAATACACTACTATGACAAGATTATTTCCAACAACATTAGCAGTTATAAGTTATAACATAGTACAATGGGCTAATGATATGCATTTTGAGGTATTCCAACAGATCTTGCCTTGATGGGAATAATGCTTAGCGCTTGTGCCTATGCTGGACGACTGGACCTGCTGGTATCTATCATATTCATATGTACTTTTGTTATGTTGTTGATTATTGTTGTCTGAATTCTGAAACTCTGAATCATGATAGCTATTTGCTCCAACATTGCCTTATGTAAGGCTATCTATTGGAGACTGGAGTGGTGCTGAATATCTACTGAATCATGAATGCTATTTGCTCCAACATTGCCTTTTCCTTTGTTGAGTGTTGATTTGAACTGCCTGAGCAGTTTTGATGCTGAAGTAGTATGTTGTAAATCTTGTAATATAGTTCTATAATACATTGATTGTTTCTTGTGGTGGTGGAAGTAGTGATGGTCAGTTTCATTTATTTCTACTGATCTATTTTGGAATCATATGATGTAGCTTTGTTTGTTTGTAGTTTAGTTTAGCACCACATCTACTACATTTCATACCTCATTTCCTCTCCTTCTCCACCCCACTCTTTTCCTCTCTCGTTTCTTCAGGTTCGTCTAGATCCGACCCCTCCCCTCCTTCTCTGGCTAATCATCGGCATTGGGTAGGGTGAGGGACCCATCTCCCTGTATAACAGTATGCTCGGTTTCTTCTTTTCCTTTCTTTGTATAGTTGGAGCTCCCTCTTGCCTCGGTGACGTCCATCCTTGCCGTTCCTCTTCATTGCGGCGGCGATTTGCAGCTACTTCGGTTTAGGCCAAGGTGCTGGCTCCTCTACTAGTGTGTGTTTAGGCGGAATGCTTAGTATAGGCTTTATGCCTGTTTGTTCTTGCTCATCAGAAGCCTGATCGTCGGACTTGATCCGACATGCCACCGTTGAGTCCCCTGCTCCAGAGGCTCTATCCCTTCATTCCTTGACATATATCGCGAGTCCACACCCAGATCTAACCGATGTGGGACTACTGAAAACACCTTTGAGTGTCGGGTTCTCACCAGACTCAACTAGATTTTTGTAGGTGATTCCAGCGACTTTTACCTCCTCAAGAGACAAAGATCTACAGAGGAGGCTTTCAATCGGCGAGTGTACGATGGTCTCCGTGTGGGCTACACCTCCTGCCTCTTCTCTATTGAAGGTCAATGCTGGCCAATTCCACCACCTCTAGCATCTTCATCAACAACAAAGGGTTAGTGCCAGCTGCTCTCAACAAAGAAGTTACTCTTCAGTCACCGTCGCCCATTCACATCATCTCCGACATAGCGGTCTTAGTTTCCTCCATCGGTGTGGTTCTTGTTTTCTCCAAAGAAGGATTTGGTTGTAATTTTCCTTTACTTTTATTCTTCGTTGTAATGTCAACAGCAATATGCTCTATTTGCCTCAATATATATAGCAGGGTTGGGCCCTTACGGGCCATATTTCCTTAAAAAAAGTGTCATTAATTATAGTGAGCAACAGTCTGCACATTTTTGGATGGGAGCAACAGAGAGATTCATTCTTATTTGTGTGAGCCGTGGCCAATATTTCTGCATGGCACTTCTTTTATTTTTTGTGTGATCTTGTATGTATGGCCAACATTCTGATACTGCCATACTAGAAGATTGGATTGCAAATTTGCAATAGAGACCCATGTTGAGCACGAAACGCCTTCATTGCTTAGGCAGTCAAGTAATTAAGCATGAGAAATGATCATGTAATTCGTGTAAGTCATAAATCATTATATATATACACACATATGAATATCTCAAAGTTATGAATGTTTTTTAGATTCTATTATTGAAATGTATCGTTCGCTATACTAATCCGCTGCAACCCGCTATTGGCTATTTATTACCTTGGGGGAGACGGCATTCTGGCCGGCCGGGGATGTGTGCCGTGCATGCAGAGCTACAGGATTGGAACTTTTCTCGCTGAAAAAGCTAAAAGGCTCTGCTAGCTTGTGGACTTTAGGGATGTTCTTGGCAGCCTTTCGCTAATGTTGACATGCAATGGCAATATAGCGACGTCAATAGCAACGGCCGACGGCCGTATGCTTTGTCTGGGTCTGGGTGCAACTTTTCTGATAGCGCAGTATTCTTGCCTCTCTTTTTCTGTGTGATCACAAAACCGAACCAGACCCACAAGGAGATACCGAGACTGGATTTATAGCCTGTCCTTTTTAGTTTTGACTTATAATTTATAGTTGTAACTTATAATTTTTAGTATATTTATAAGAGAGAGTTTGTATTAACAGAAACTTACGTGCGGTTTTGATCAATATAAATGAAATCGCTATAGTGCATATTACAATTAATTTGTAGACTCTATCTTGAAAAACACTCCGTTTGAAAATTAGTTACTGTACAAAAGCCAAAAAAACAACTTCTAAAAGCTGAAAAAAGAGGCCCTTAGGCCTGGTTCCAAACGGTTTTGGCTTGTGATTTTTTTTAATTTTAGTTTTTAATTGCTTTTTTCTCCTATTTGTTTGCATTGTCTGTGACGATATAACTTTTCCCTTATTTTTTAAATTTTCTTTACATTGAATGACTCAAAAAATTAATAGCTGCTACAGTGTAATTTTAACCAAAACCAACAGCCATGGCCACAAGCCGTGGCTTAAAAGACGTTTGGAGCTACCCCTTAGACGCCAGTAGATTGATAACTCCAAGATCAAAAGAGTTTGAAAGCTGGGAACTACCTACTTAGGGAATTCATTATTTGCCACTCTATTCTTTGGCACTTAGTATTTGTTACTTGATGCTTTATTGACGTGTGGGTCAGGTCGGAACGTGAGTTTCTCGTAGGTTTCCTGTGGGATATTTTGTTTATTGTGATATTCTTGCATTCCCAAACGGGGTCCAATAGGTTAGACTTCATTCATTTTTCTGTTTTTGCAGCTAAGATTTCCGTATTTAACGGGGCCCTTGCATTCTGCCCCGAATGTTAACTAACTAGCCACGTAGGCGTGGCGCCACGCCACGCCAGCCACCGTGTGGATCGAAGTAAAAGAGACGAAAATTCGCAGAAAAAGAAAGCGTAGGGGTTTTTTGGAAAAAAAAAACAAGGGCCTTTTCACAATAAAAGAAGAGTGAAGGGGTTTCTTTACAAAAAAAGATCAAGGGTCTTTTCGGAAGAAATAAGAGTCTGTTCGTAAAAATCCGCAGCTAGAGGAAAGCGTAGGGGCATCTCAAAAAAAAGCGGGGGGTTTTTCGCAATAAAAGGAGATCAGAGGGTTGTTTTCGTAAAAATCAGGGGTTGTTTTGAAAGAACCGAGGGCCTGTACGTAATTTTCGAAAATGCGCGTTGTTATCAATGGGAAATAAACGCGCAGGTTTTTTTTTGAAAAATCCAGGGACCTTTTCGCTAGGAAAAAGGACTTGTTATGAAAGAACCGAGGGCATGCACGTAATTTTCGAAACTGCAGGTTGCTATCAACGAAAAATAAATACGCAGGGTCTTTTTTGAAAAATTCAAGGACCTTTTCGCTAGGAAAAAGGACTTGTTTTGAAAGAACCGAGGGCATGTACGTAATTTTCGGAACTGCGGGTTGCTATCAACGAAAAATAAATGCGCAGGGTCTTTTTTGAAAAATCCAGGGACCTTTTCGCGAGGAAAAAGGACCTTTACGTAATTTTCGAAAAAGTCAGGGGAAACCCCTCCCCCGGCCGTACGCAAAACCGGGGGACACGCGGCGGGCGGAGCGCTGGCGCGGGCTGACGTGGGAGCGCCTGGGCGCGGCGTTTCCCCGGGATTTAATAGGGGGAGTATATGGCCCTTTAGCAAATTTTTTTTTAAAAAATAGCTCTTAGAATACCGATTTTTTTTTTTACAAAAACAGTCCTTTTCCGAGTTCGAAGGATGTAATAGACAACACGTGGTATCTACTGAGCCCCTTGCTCGGCAGGACGGAGTAGGCACGACACTAGGCTCAGGTGCGGTAATAGACGAGTCGGCGTGGTAGGCCGATTCCTGCCAAGCCACCCATGCGTGCCTGCATGCATGCGCACTGTGCAGCCATGGTTAACTCAGTGATTAGCGCTAAGCATAATTAATTAATACTAAATAGTAATTAATTAATGCTAATTAAAGTACTAAATTATTAGCATTTTATTTAGTGCTATTCGCATTTAATTAGCACTAATCATGTTGTGCTAATTAAGTTATATAATAATTTATTGCACTCGCAAATTATCAATGCTAATTGCATTTAATTAGTGCTAAATAAAATTAAAAGTCTATCCTGGGATAAAATCCAAGATTTACTTTTGTTGCTATCATATCGCTCTGGGGATAAGTTAGGGGGGTCACAGGTGTATCACGCACCCCACTCATCTCACTTCCATCACACGCACACATCTCTTGTTCACTTTTTCCACCCATCACCCCCTCTTTTCTAAAAGACAACAATTTTAGCTATTACTATTTATTTTTAACCAAAATTTGTAAGCCATAGGCTATATCTAAAAGCCATTAGCTGAGATGAGTAGTAATGGTTGAAATTGGCGCATTTTAGGAGGGGCACAAGCGGTGGAAAAAATGAAGGAAGATGCGTGCACGTAACAAGAGTAAGAGGAGTGGGTGTATGATGCACCCGTGACCCTCTTGTTTTATCCTTGGAATGAGATGGTAGCAAAAATAAGTAAATTCTAAATTCTATCCTGTGAAAGACTTTTTATTTTAATTAGCACTAATTAAATAAAATTAGTACTAATTAATTGCAGGTACAGTAAAATACTGTGCACGCTTAATTAGCACTAATTAATTATATTTTGTGCTAGTTAAATATGATTACCACTAAATAAAATACTATTAATTTAGTGTTTTAATTAGCACTAAATAATTACTATTAGTATTAATTAATTATGCTTAGTGCTAATTAGCGAGCTAACAGTGGCTGCACCAAACTTGTCAATACTGTTTTGGTACCAGTCGTCATACCGTACCGCCACTTAAACCAGTACAAAGCAAGATTAATATCGTAGCGGCCAATATCGATCATATTGGCTCGATACCGGTCATACTAGCTTTGATACCGGTCAAATACTGACCGATACCAGCGGAATTGATAATATTTTCTATGAACTATATGTTATATTTGATAGTACTACTATGTATTTGGAATAATATTACAAGTGATATTTGATTTGCATATAATTAAACAAATATATACTTATAAACATATACTCGTATTGTTATATTAAATCTGATACGATACGCCAATATGGGATGGTACTGAAACGTACTATTCCAAGAACAAAACCGGTATGACCTTCGGTATGGTATGGACAACTTTGGGCTGCACAGTTCACTACAGGCACATGCATACAACCGCACATGGGTGGCTCGACAGGAGCCTTGTGCCATGCCTACCCTGTCCTACCGAGCAAGGAGATATGGTAGATAGCACGTGTCACTTACCACGTCCTTCAAACTCGAGGAGGGGCTATTTTTAAAGAAAAAAAGTTTGCTACATGGTCCTATTAGTAAACAGTTCTTCCCCACGGTTGTACTAAAACACGGGTTCAACATGCGGGTGAAGTATGAGGCAAGTTGGAAATTGCAGCGGTACTTAAATGAAAATAGCAAAACACATGGGTAATGCTTAATTCCCCTTTAAAAAAAAATAAAGAACTCGAAAAAAAACTGCATATGTGTAGATTGACACCGTCCAAACCTGGATCTATCCTGTATCTTCGCCTTACTCCTATGAGTACGAAGGATTTCTGCTGCGTTAAATCCTTTGCGAGCCAAGAACCCTTGCAAATAGTGGGAATTAACCTGCAAATAGTCATCAATTTGCAGGAGGAACAGCATCTGGCCCTAATGTGAAGTCGAGCATGAAAATTCCTCACAGAACCCTAATCGTCACTCACAGAGGGAAGCTAATCAGATCAAATGGTGGGCAAAATCGTTACATAAGGCGCAGTGCTCTCGAAGTGGCTTGGGGTCGGGAAGGAGGCCGCCTCGTTGCGAGCGCCTAGCGCAGCTGCAGCCGTCCGTTTAACAACCTTAGCCCATGAGGCCCATTTTTCGCTGTGCTTTCGCAGGGCTTTTGCTTTTGTCGGCCCAGACTCGGCCTGTTGTGACGCCGGAGATCGCGCTCCCAGCAACGGCCCCAAAGGCCCAAAAATAACAAAGACGCCGCGCGATGTTGATGCCGGCGAGCGCGATAGCACGGGCGGATTCTTCCAAATCCAAGTCGTTTTATCTTGACTACCAGTAATCCAAATCCGTATACAAAGCAATTTCTGATCCAAGCACACGGGACTAGGAGATATTTCTCGCCGTGCGCATCTCTAAGACAGTGCTCGAAACCAGCCAACTGCTGACCCAGTAGTACTCCTATGTATACTAGTAGTGTGCCCGTGCTAACGCTACGGTAAAATACAAAACAAGATAAAATTTGTAAAAAATAAAACGAACAATCAGTACTGAAGACTGGGCTATGCATTTAAATTGCAGTGTGTGGTAATATTTGCAAAAAAAATATTACAGTATTTTGTTCAACGGAAGGAATTATACGAAGAATGATTCAGTAATTTAAAGATACAAACCTCTTCACATTCAATGTTGCCAGTGCCTCTCTGGTCAAAGTCTAAATGCAACTGCAAGAAGGAATTTCTTTAGATGTCAATCAGAGAGGCGGCATATGAACAGAACAAAAAAGAGATTATAAGCAAGGTATTTTGTGAATAAGCCCATCTTTAAATATGGAATGGCTAATCTTGAACAATTCATACAGGGCATCATAGGCTACCTCAGTCATATGTGGGGTTAAAACCATAGGATTATACAGCAAACACAAGTACAAGTCACGTAGGCTACTTCAGTCATATGTGGATTGCCATCACTAATTAAAAGGCACAGCTGGAGTATAACCTTGATTGAACCAATCATGTGCCCTTATTCCATCCATATCTAAGCGAGCAATTGGGTAAGGATCCAAAATTTGCAAGGTCTGCTCTGTATATGGTATAAAAAAGCAAATCAAATTGAAAGTGCGAAGTGATTAATAAAATGAATGGAAGAGCAATTCTTACCCTGTAAAACCAGTCGTCATTGCAGCAATATCGCTGATATCTACATCTTTACCAAGTGGAAGCTCTTTTCTACTCACATGAACTTTGAGAATAGATTCTCTTCCAAACCTATCTGGAGCTTCAACCTGTCACATAGACATCTGTGACCTCTGACAACAGAGATGCCAGTATTACTTTTGCGTTGAGAAGGGAAGCTAACCATAACTACACGGTCAAATCTCCCAGGGCGCCGAAGGGCAGGATCCAAAACATCTGCTCGGTTTGTTGCTCCAAGTACAATGACAGCTGAGTTGGTGTCAAACCCATCCATTTCCTAGGAAAACTCAGAGAAATTTAACAATAGCTAAACCAAGAAAAGTATAAGAAGATGATTCAATTGGACCCCAACTTGGGATGCGACATCATTGTCCTACCGTGAGCAATTGATTTAGTGTTTGCTCACGCTCATCATTACTGACGATGCGGTATCGGCCATCGCGGCTTTTTTCCACGGCATCAATCTACAAAGAGCAGCCGAACAGAAAGGGTTAGAATGCATCTAAGTACAGAAAACCAGATTATATCCTCAATGGTAGGTTACCTCATCAATAAAAATAATTGACGGTGACTCCTTTTTGGCCCTAGCAAATAGGTCACGTACTCGAGCTGCTCCCATGCCTACATATAGCTCAACAAATTCACTTGCAGAACAACTTATGAATGGGACTTCAGCTTCCCCTGCTTACAGCTTTTGCAAGAAGTGTCTTTCCAGTTCCTGGAAGGCCCACCTGTACATAAAGAACTACATTAGTGTAACAAACACAATAGTCAAGCGAATGTAACTATATCAGTACTTTCTAAAACTTTTGCTCCACCAGAGTTTGAATTCTTCCGATTCCTCAGCTGGCCTGCTGAATGCTGATTATACACAAGAAACTATGTCTATAAACGAAATCCAAAAGTGTGCGTTCACCAATTGATTGAAGTAAAGAAGTGCATGCATCAATACATGAGAAAAGCTTATTGGCAGTCGCTGCAGAACTACAGCGATTAATACAACATAAATAAGAGCCACCTGCAAAATATAAGGGTGTAGTTAGGGCCAGAAGCATAGCTTGAAGAGAGAGTTATACACGTGGACATGGACAACACAAACATACATATACATATAACAGAAGTTACACCATGCACCTTTGGGCACAACAAGACTAAGCTATGTCTCGGTATAGATGACACACTTTTTTACATACTTTCTATTATGTCAAATTCCTATTTGTGTCTTCCCATTTAGGATTGCATATTCCCATATTAGGTCAAAGAAAACCTCATGCATTTCTTGACTTGTAGGTTCCAATATTAGACTGGAGTTCAATTTATCGCTTTTTCATGTGAACCAATCCATCACCAGTTTCATCCTGCTTTTCATTCAAGGGGTACTAAAACTACCACCCATGTGTAATTCTGCACAATCTTTTATGTACTTCAGCAAGGAAGTTACTCCAATTTCCATTACGTAGACTTTTGCTATGCTACAGTATGATACATGATTACTGAACAGTGAACACATCCTTGCATGTTAGTGTGGTGGCTCAGCAATAGTAATGATGAGTTCACAATTAGGATGGCACAAGGGGAAAGGAGAAATACTTGTGATTCTAAGCCTTAATGTTTAAAGTTGTATTTGACATCAGGGTGGGAACTCAATTTTCTGCATAACAATTGCACGCAGAAACATCTAGATGAGTCCTACAGACATGTAAACACTGTATAAATCAAGCTTTAGGATAGAGGGAAGAAAAGAATTAATGAAGTTACAGTTTGCTAACACAAAACAGAATAAAAAATCATTCTTTCTACATTACTTTAGGTGATAGTAGAACCATTTCTTTCATATATTAATGCAAGAATTTATGAGATGCACCAGGCAGCAACTCTATGTTGTTATAAATCATCAGTTTAGCTATAACTAAAGCATCCATAACGATCATAGGATCAACTAAATATGTGATTCCAGACTTATATATAATAACAAAATTGAATTGAGGAATCGTTATGCTTCGTACAGTTAAAAATCACTTGGATTCTATAGTCCCTTGCAAATATCTTGAGTCTCGACATATATAGCAAACATTCAACCTTTTCTTCTCCTTCATGGCCGGTATGTCATATGAAATGTTCCAACTTGCAAGACAATAGTTTATCACATCTAACCTAAATCACTGAAACAAACCAGACTAAAGTTCTACAATCTCCTATGATCCTATCCATTTCAAAACTCTACACCATCTCCAGTTCTACAATCTCTGCCATTCTATATATTAAGCCACAATTCCCTTATTCCTTACTCCCATGTGAATGTGATTAACGCTACTCATATACTAATTTCCAAGCCACCAAGATCACATGTTTAACACATATTTGTCAGCTAAAGTGCCTTACCAAGGCTGAATTGAGCATCCCGCCAGACCTCTTGTCTGGTGACCCAAACTCAACACTATTCTCCACCATCTTCTCATATGGTGTCTTTATGTCCACTGGTCGTGTCGTCGTGAAGATGATTCTCCTCGAAATTCCAGCATTATCAGTGACAGCATCTGTTCCACGCTGCGTTTGTGGCTGCTCCACCACGCCCACCTCAACCTCCGGACGGAGCCGGAACATGATGTGCACCCCATCCACCTCGACCTTCTTCACCTGGTCCTTGTCTATGCTCGCCAGGAAGTCGCTGTACGGGACACTGATGTACGTCGTCTGCGGCCGGGGCTCCGAGCCAGGCAGCGCGATCTCCGGCCGCAGCATGCGGAGCGCGAATATGGCGAAGCCGAGCTGGAGCAGGAGGAACCCCATCTCCCGCCCCTGCACTATGGGCTACCAAAGCCATCGCCCAACGCCGCCACCCTTCAGCAGCCGCCGCCGCTACTTATTCTCCCCCCTCTTCGACAAAGGCTGCGGCGCGGCGGCGCTCGTGGTGCTCGTGCTGGTGCTATCGCCCCCTGGCTCCACCGTCGCGTCGCGGTCGCCATCTCCGGCCGAGGAGGCCTCGCCCGGCCCGGAGGCGTCCGCGCCGTCGCCGTCGCTCTCGACGTTGGCGCGCGCCGCCGGCGGGCAGCGGATGCGGCGGTGGATGAGAGTGAACCCCAGGCCCCGCGGCGGCACAGCGGAGAGGCAGATGGACGCGGCCCCGCCTCCGGCCGCGGCTCTCCGGGGGAGGGGACGAAGAAGTGACCGGGAGGGGGACGCGATGGTAAGCGAGGCGAGTGTTTCGGCGGCGGCGGAGGCCATCGGAGGGGGAGAGGGAGGGGTGGCGAGCCCCAAACCCTAGACTCGCGACCGGGAGAATAAGAGAGTACCAGAGAGAGCTCGACTCGAGCTCCTGCGCGTGTGGAGGAATCGGTGGGGAGGTGTCGCGCTCGGGGTGAGGAGAGGAGAGATGAGGAACGGAGGAAGGCAGAGGCCGAGACGAGACGGGACGGAGGGAAGGAGTGGGGAGGAGGAGGCGTCGGCGGCGGCAGCGCGTGGGTGGAGAACTTGAAGGGCGTCGGGGGCGTGCGCGTGGGTGCGGGGTTCTGGGTGTTCAATGATGTGCATGATCCGGATGATTTTGGCCTTAGGATCTTCAATGAGTAAGAGAAGAAGGCTTGAGGAGAGATCTAGGCCATTCATTTGAATGAAGTTGGATTACTTTGGTACACAAATCTGGGTGGACTTAGATTAGACATGACTGTGGAGGTGGTTGAGGGGGTGGATTTAGTAAAGAAAATTTTGGTGTATTATAGAGGGGTAGAGATGACTAATGCTTATTAGGCACCGGGAAAAGTCCATTCTTCGTCCCAAATTTTTTTCATGGTCTAATTTTCATTCTTTATTTGTAAAATCGGGTAAACATATTTGTCGTAGGGGTGGCCCCCACCTAAACCCAGCAGGCCTGGTAGGAAGTTATAAGGCCCAGAATAGGCCACATGTAATGACACAAATACCCCTGAAGGGGATAATCAGCTGTAAGGGCATAATTGTAAAAGCACTCCCCATGTGTATATATAGAACATCGACCATGGGGAGAAGGCAGGCCGTTACACTTATCTTCATCACTCTCCACTACCATCTCTCTCTGTTTGGTCTGTAGCTACAACAATATTGTTTAATTTGTAAAACCGTTTAGAACGCATCTCTTCCGCTAGCAAAAAAGTTGATTTTGACCAAATTTGACCTACGTCGCACGCCACGTTAGCTCCAAGCTAGCCAAAACGAGATGGGGCCAATGTGTCACCAAGTTTAGGATAACTCATGGGGTAGGTTGGATCAATATGTTATTAAAATATTAATTTTTTCATTTTTAATATAAAAATGAAGGTGGGACTCGTTTGGGATAGTTGAAATCCAATGTGACGTGACACGTGGATTAAAAAATATTTTTAAAATATTATAACTTGATACGGCGTTCTTTCATGCTTTGAAAGCAAGTGATGACAGTATCATTATCACTAACTTGTAGAAAAACTCACGCTCAATGTATGTAACTAAACAATCATTCAAGTATTATTCACCCATATTATTTCTTAGCTTATTCTTCACATGATTCATTGCTGAAAATACCCTCTCTACACTTGCACACCTCCAATTTGTCTTTGTGGAAAATCATGTGTCCTTGGCTGACATGGCCCTTTTGCAATATATCCTCTTCTCACTGCATCTTGCTCATTTATAGAATAAGAAGTGATAGAGATTCTCTTTCCTAGATCATGTGGAAGAAGATCAACATTATAAATTGTCTTCTCACACTCCTCACTATTAATGTTTGTTTGAGCCTCAGCGATTGAAGGCAAAATACTATTTGTCATGCTTTCTCTGTTTCAGCACAGAGTTGAAAAGAAGATATCTTATGTGCCTTTTCAGCTTGAGCAGAATGAGCACTCCATAAAGAGGTTAGATCTTTATTCTTCTTCATATTTTAGTTCTTTGTAATAATAATAATATTGCAATAAAAAAATTATCATTCCCTTTCTTGTACTCATACCGAAGGAAAGAAAATTAGAATTTCTAGTTATATGTAACAACATTGCAAATGAATCAAGTTAACCAACAGACCAAGCTGGCATCACGGCAAGACCAATCAACGCAAGTAGCTTAAATCAGCTTAGATTACCTAATCACAATAAATGAATTCTAATTTATCTGCTTAAAACAACTAAGTAAGAAAATGTCCCAATATCGCATCCGTAATCAATAGAAAATAATAGAACATCAGAGCAAATATATGCTTGCCGCTTGCAAGCTCAAACTAAAAGAAAAATAACTAGAGGAACTAGAGAGTACAGTAGAGAAATTTGGATCTAGTGATCTACCGTGCCGTGATGCGCTAAGGAGACAAGGCGTGATGCCGGCCGTCATGCTGACGCCGTGGCTCATGGAGCCTGAGCCAAGCCGGAGTAGAGGAGCCGCCGCGCACGTGGCGGAGGTGCGCCACAGTGGAGGAGTGAAGCTCCAACTCAGGAGTTGGTGCCGCCTGAAGTGTTTCCTAGTCTGGTCTGTAGTCTTGCGTTGCGGCAGCTGAGGAGAATCAGGAGACGATGAAATTGGGGATGGCTTAATGGTTGGATGGGCTGCTGGTCGCTGGAATGGCCGAATGCTCACTTGGGTCTTGGGGTCTTAGGCTCTCTTGACTGGGTTTGATTTTGTTGCGGCGACTGTTGGGCAGGGCTGGCCGGCTGGGCTACCAGAAATTCCTTCACACTTGTAAGTATTTCTAGTGTAAACTCTATGTATTAAGAAGGGTATATACTAGATTTTTTGTGTAAAAATTTTGGAGGTACAACTGCACCCCATGCATCACTGCAGCTTCGCCCCTGGTTTGTCCGTGGGTTGGCCAAGACGGAGGAGACCACGGTGAATGCGTCTCCCAGGCTGCTACGTTATGCCGGGTAGCTCGTAGGGTAAAATTTTTGCTTTTTAGCCCAAAATTTAAAAGTTTTTTACATATGGACCCCTGGAGAAAAGATTTGCAAAAATGGACCCCTAGCACGGCGCCAACTCACATGGCGCCCAGGGTACACAGCACGGCGCCATATGCTTTGGCGCCGTGATAGGACACGTAGGATCCACGGTGGCACACCACAGCGCCAAAGCACATGGCGCCGTGCCATTCATACACGGCGTTAACGGTCGTGGCGCCGTTTCCTGGGACTTAAGACCGAGCGCAGCCCCCGGCCCCCCACCACCCCCTCAGTGCTCTGTTCGAACAGACCGAGCAGAGAGCAGCCTCCGCCGCCGCCCCTCTCTCCCCCCCTCAAAATCCACCACAATCCATCGATTTTCTTCGCGATTTTGCTTCCAAACCGAGCAAGCAAGGTGAGCTCCCTCTATGGATTATTTGAGGTACATTTCGTAGGGCAAAAGTTGAAACCCTAGATGAAATTAGTTAGATTTGGCTCGGTTTTAGGTTCGATTCGCAATAGATATGCGTAATGTATTAGCAATAATGTGTATAGATCTGTTTTTAGGGTTTGATTATTGTACGTAATGACTGAGGTATGTTTGTTTGTTGTGCTATAGATGGATAAGGTTGTGACTTTGCACCATGGTGGTACTGTGAAGAGAAATGACAATGGGGGTGTTGATTTGGAGGGCATGGAAGAGACCACATTGCTATTTAGTTCACGTTCGTCGTATGGTGAGGTCATTTATCGCTTGAAAGAGAGGTTGGGATGGACAGATGAGCATGGTGATGTCGTTATGCAAGGATTGATTGATGTTGGGTCGTCAAAGGGGCCACGTATAAAGAGATTGGTTTCGATTGGCAGCGACGGTGAATGGGATAACTATGTGGCCATTATTTTGGACTCAGAGGTCAGAGCACCTGACTTGTTTGTGCAGAGGGTGGTGAGAGATTAATCACCTCCTAGGGCTGCATTGGATCCCAATGACTCACCGTTGGTTAGGTCACCAGATCATGAAGAGGTCAAGGTGCAAGTTGTATCCTCGGCTCAAGTATGTGAGGTTCCATTGACTCAGGTAGAAGCTGACTTTGAGGATGTCGATGACCGCTTTTGTTGGTGGATTCGACGAGGAGCCAGTGTTTGAGGAACCCATGGTTTGTGTAGCATCTAACATGGTGGATGTACAGCTTGCAGGAGACGAGGCTGCTTATGAGGATGCGAGGGCTGTGGACTCAGATGATGACAGACCAGTCACAGGTTTGACGTCTAGCGAAATTGAGATGTTGAGAAGAATGTTTCCTGGCCGTGATCCACTAGTGTCCGATTATAATGACCTGAGCAACGCACATAGGGCTGTCGCGGATGGAGGGCAAATGCAGAGGGACGTACCTAGGCCTGGGGCTAGTATCATAATTCAGACGGGTCATGTCTTTGAGGATATGTCGGCATTGAAGATGTGGTTGAAAGAGTACTCGATCGTGCACAACCGTCCATACCGGGTTAAGAACTCATACGCCAAACGTCGGTACACCATCAAATGTGAGAGCACAGGGTGTGCATGGAAAGTCTGTGCCAGGAAGGTGAAGGGTACGGAGAGGTTTAAGATTACAACTGTGGATGGACCGCACAGTTGTGGGTCTTCCGAGCCCAGCCAGAAACATCGTCAGTTGACTTCTCGGTTCATTGCAACCCGCCTGTACCCCATGATAAAGCACATGCCGACGATGCGCGTGGCAGCAATGATAGAGGCCGTTAAACTAAAGTGGCACTACACAATCAAGTATGGGAAAGCATGGAGGGCGCAACAACGTGCTTTGAAGTTGATTTATGGTGATTGGGAGGAGGCGTATGAGCGTTTGCCGGCCATGTTGAACGCAATGAAAGCGGCCAATGCAGGAATGCAGTATGAGTACGTGCCTAAGCCCGATTTATGGGTTAATGGAAGCCCGAGGGTCGTGATTGGATAAGGGGTTTAATGAGGGATGTGCACAAATGGTCAAGGGCTCATGACCCATTGGGAAGGAGGTATGGGTTCATGACTAGCAACATGGCAGAATGCTTCAACGGGCTGCTTAAGGGGGCACGTGGATTGCCAGTTACCACAATTGCGGCGTTCACTTTCTACAAGTGTGTTGCATGGTTTGTCAACCGGCATCGGGAAGCCTCAGACATGTTAAAGGCACATGCACGTTGGCCACCTCGTCCTCATGGCTTCATTACCAAAGCGAATATGCAAGCCAATGAACAGGAGTACCACTGTTTTGACCATTTGACAGGCACGTATGAGGTTGTTGAGGGTGGAGGGACAACCGAGAATGGAGAGCTCCGAGAGGCCCGAAAGCATAAGGTCGTGATTACATCCTTCACATGCACATGCGGTGTTCCCGACAAGTTCCATTTTCCATGCTCCCACATGGTGACCGCATGTAGGGCCCGGAATGTCGATGTTGAGACCAAAATCCCGAGACTATTCAGTGTGGATTCGTTGGTGAGGACATGGGCCCCACGGTTCGAGCCATATCGTGATGAAAGCGAGTGGCCACTTTACTCGGGTCCCAGGTACATAGCGGACGCGGGGTTACGTTGGCACAAGAGGGGCAGCAGGAAGTGGTCAATGTACAAGATGGACATGGATCGGATACCTGGTCGCACCAAGAGGGGTAGGGCAAATCCCTTCGTTGAGGACCCACAGGAGACACACTGCGATATGTGTGGTCTATTGGGTCACAATTCACGGACGTGTCAACGTCGTTCCACTCAGGTTAGCAACGTTAGGTCTAGAGAGCATAATTTTTAGATATTTTGTTATTTTTATCACTAACGTAATTTTGAATGCACGGGATGGCGAGGTACCGGCTGATGGACGAGTTCTACGACAGAGAGCACCGCGGCAAGCTCACGATGACCTACGTACGTCCGCATACATCAAACATTAAATATACATAGCAATAACCTACTGAGTGCATCGAGGCCACTTCCCCTTCCTCTGAGCATCAGGGTACTGCTTAAGGGCTGCCTTGGCACGCCGCACTCTCCCTAACTTCTTCTGCCTTTCTCCCTTGCGCTTTGCCGCGGCCCTCCTACGCTCCTCCTCACGGTGTTCCCTCGCGGCCTCCTCCTGTTTCTTCTCCCTTTCCCACCTCTCCTTTCATTCTTCATCCCACTTCTTATTGGCGTCAAGATATTTTTTGTCATCCTCAGCGATCGCAATGTCGGTCCACTGCTCAAAATCACAAAGCGGTGGAGGCTCCTGCAAATATACGCATTCGTTAAACCAACAGAATTAATACCAATTCGATGAATCGACAATACAACATACCATCTTGCCGAGGACAACGGCGGCACGTGGCGGATCGAACGCCCAGTTGGCGCACATCCAGTACCTCTGCCTATATGTATTCGGATCATCCGACCTTTCCACTTTGCAAGGATCGCCGCAATAACACATCGGCACGGGAACACCGGATGGAGGTGGCAAACGAGTGAAGCCCATGACAACCTAAAATGCGAAATGAATAAGATTTATAATTTTTCTCGTTTCTAACCCTAGGTTAGCTAGTTACCCAAATCAAACCCTAATCCAACTAATTTCAACCTAAAAACGGATCTATACACATTATTGCTAATACATTACGCATATCTATTGCGAATCGAACCTAAAACTGAGCCAAATCCAACT
This sequence comes from Dendrocalamus latiflorus, assembly GCA_017311315.1. NCBI lineage: Eukaryota > Viridiplantae > Streptophyta > Magnoliopsida > Poales > Poaceae > Dendrocalamus > Dendrocalamus latiflorus. The sequence goes on from CM029633.1 coordinate 29,253,792, forward strand.
AATTTCATCTAGAGTTTCAACTTTTGCCCTACGAAATGTACCTCAAATAATCTATATCTACTGCAACAAATCAAAGGAGGAGAGGGAGCTCACCTTGCTTGCTCGGTTTGGAAGCAAAATCGCGAAAAAAATCGATAGATTGGGGTGGATTTTGAGGGGGGGAGAGAGGGGCGGCGGCGGCTATTCTCTGTGTCGGTCTGTTCAAACAGAGGAGTGGAGTGAGGGGGCCGGGGGCTGCGCTCGGTCTTAAGTCCCAGGAAACGACGCCACGACCGTTAGCGCCGTGCATGAATGGCACGACGCCATGTGCTTTGGCGCCGTGGTGTGCCACCGTGGATCCTACGTGTCCTATCACGGCGCCAAAGCATATGGCGCCGTGCCGTGTACCCTGGGCGCCATGTGAGTTGGCGCCGTGCTAGGGGTCCATTTTTGTAAATCTTTTCTCCAGGAGTCCATATGTAAAAAACTTTTAAATTTTGGGCTAAAAAAACAAAAATTTTACGCTCGTAGGCAAGCTCCTGCAGCATCGCGGCTTAGCATCGGGTAGGACCGCAGCGAGAGGTGGTTGAGTGGGTCGTAGCAGCCTGGGTGCCCGTCTGCGTCAGCCGGCGCGCCCTCTGCGACAGGGTGCAACCCAGCGGCGGGATGCTGACGATGCTGAACTTCCTCGCGCCCATCCGGTACAAGGCCTGCGGTGCATCACCGTGCACGCGTCACAGAGCAGTTTTGTACGCAGAATTCTGCAGCTTTTGCAGACCTTAAGGTTCATCTGAAGATATACATTCAGATGAAAAGAACTGAAGGTTTGTTCAGTACCTTCAGATGATACTCGTATGAAGCAACGAGACCAAGCAAGAACTCGTACACATGAGCTACGACCACAGCTCTTATAACTGAGTAAACAACCAACCACGGGCGCACAATGGAGCAAGGCACCACACGTGGCGATGATGTGTGTGCCAGATGGACTACAGCCTGACACTAGTGCAGAGAAAGAAACTGAATTGGATTAGTTAGGGGTTTCCTAATAAAGAGATTACTCTTCTAGTATTAGTTATGACATTAGAAATTGAGTTCCTATTCGGTTTAGATTAGATTTGTTAAGGGCTAACCTATATATATGGGGTGGCCGCACCTTTTGGAAAGATATGAAAGAAGTGTTTACCTTTCTTCACCCCTTCGTCTCCACCCTGTGCGCTCAGGTGCACAAACCTTCCTCCATCGGTTGGCGCTCTCACGTCATCAATCATTCAAGGTTCAACAGCCTATAATATACTCGTACAACCTCCACCGTTCCACATTAGCCCATAACACAAGGAATGGCGACACAACGTTGACGGCCATGACCTCTGGCAGCGCAGGGAAGGGCGTACGACGGCGACAAAGGGATGGGCGAGCCGGCAAAGGCGCAAGCAAGGGCGAGCTGGCGACGGCCACGATCTTCTTGGCGGTGGGCAAGGAACGATGCATCGATCGATTGCGATGAGTTAATTACATGCTATGTTAATACAAATTGTCCATAATACCTTTTCGAATGAAGATTTACAAACAAAAGCCAACTATACTCTTATAAATTAATAGTCAGATTTCAATTCTACTAACAGTAGAATGCACTATAAAATTTCCCTATTTGGGTCCCTGAATTTTACTCTATACGTCCTTAATTAAGTTCAATTCATTCGGACATATGAACACAAAACGCGAGAAATTTCAACATAACAGAGATGACATTTTGATCTCAGAATCCAAAGAACACCACCACACCTCCACCTAAAGCACAAGCCAAAGATGAACACAACCATGCATATCCTACACACCAATGTCACCACCACAGACACAGGAAGCAAATCTATAACATAACACGGTTACACGGCCATACTCTAATATTGCTCCTCCACTAGCTGCCTGAAGTTTATCGGCGTGGCGAAGTGCAGCGAACCGTTGTACATGGCCACGGCGGCGAGCTTGGACGTCGTGTGCGTCGGATGCAGCAGGTCCCAGAACAGGTACTCGTGCCGGTTGTCGCAGAGCGTGGCGTTCGGCGTGCACCCGTTCTTCCCGTTGAACCTGCCGGAGCCGCAGCACGCTGTAGTGACCTCCTTGAACCCTGCAGAGCAATTTGCCACATAACTAATAAGCCTCTGAACTTTGCTGTACCGAGCATTTGCATTGGCAAGCAATCTTAAAGCCACACATGTTTCGCGTACCGAGTCTTTGAGGGTGCTTCATGATGCTCTGAACGACGGCATGGGAGCTCCCGATCGAGTACTTGAAGCCATTCAAGCTCACGCTGAGGCCATGCATGGCAGCCTTGACGCCCTTGTTGAGCCCACGAGCCAGCTCATTCAGGACGTCGATACAAGCACCCAGAGGGTGCAGACTTCTCGGGTAGGGGCAGCACCCGATCGGCGGGACATCTATCACGGCGAATTTCCTCGCCCCGAGAACGTAAAGAGCCTGCCATATACGTTCGTTTCAGTGCGATTTTGGGTTCCACCGTTGCACAAAGCAGTAACAGTAGGCAGGCTAGATATGTACCTTCACATGATCTTCGTAGAGTGAAACAAGATTGGCGATGAACAACTGCTTTTGCGCGTCTGTCGGCGTGCTGTTCCGAGAGAAGAAGGCGAAGATGTCGTTGCCGCCGGTGCTGATGAGGAACAAGGATCTTGACAGCACATTGTCAGCTGCTTGTTTGGTGGTGTGTGCAGAGATGTTACATTGCACAGTGGCGAATTGCTGGACCTGCTTGCTCATCGGGATGATGGAGCTCCCCTGCATGAATCGTGGTTGACATGTACGTGCTTGAATCAGTGCTCGCACAGGGAGTAAACAGTGTGCAATAACTTTGGTTACTGGCTTACTGTTGTGTCAAGAACGCCTGATCCTGCAGAGGCAAAGTTTACTCCCTGGAGCCCTCTGAAGATTTGCTTGCTAGTGTTGTTAGCCACGGAGAGGAACGGCGGAGGGCTGCGCCTGAACCCCATGTAAAGAGCTGACATATAGATGAAGAACATTGTGATCACGAGACGTACAGCAAAACGCAAGTACTAATACGTCCTACTACAGTACTCTGTTCAGAACTTCAGAAGGTTATGCCTCTGCTTTTTTTTTTCTCGATGCATTCCTTCTTGTATTTCAACACAGTACTGAGTCATATTTTACCACACCTGAAATTTTACAGTCTGTCGTGCAAATGTGCACAGGAAGCCCGAAAAAAATGTGGGGAAGCGCGATTTGGTGACCACGGGGGTGGATTGTAGATCCGGTCATATGTGCTGTAGATTTGTCGTGTAGAGTAGGGTTTTGGAAGCAGTGGAGAGGACGGAGACATGCAATGAGTGCGGTGGTGTCCAGTTTCAGGCTGCCAAGGTACGAGCGCGAGTCAAGTCACCTCACCGGCGCGCGGCACAGACCAGCGGCAAGCGCCAAGTGAGCGAGCGAGTCATCGGTCCCTTCACCGCGCCGCGGGACACTGCCACGCTTTGCGAGCCTCGCTTCCCAACGCTGCGCCGAGTGGGGAAGTGAGACGCAGCAGCAATTGATTGCGCACAGGCCACCTCTCTGTAACCGCAGACGTACGTGCCGTGCCATACGTGGCGTTATGCACAGTCTAAAATTCCGGTTCTTCTTCGCCCTCGATGTGGTTCTTTTCAGAACAAAAAAAATTCAGGCTGGATATTACGACTGCTACATATTTGGAGTAATGACTTAATTTACATATCCTGGTTTTCTTCATAACAGCTCTTAATTTACGTATCGTGGATAGGATGGCAGTCAGGCGCGGTAGGTACGGATAGTACTCATATTTGTATCTGTGACCCCGATTTACACTACGCCCACAGGTATATCCGCGAAAGACGACGGATGAAAAACCTCATCTATACCCGTCGCCCGTGGGTATACCTGTTTACCCACGAACTAACAGTCACCATCTGAGAGTTGAATTAATGACATGTACATATAAGCAACAGCTGTTGCTAGAAAATATAATAACTATTAAAAAGTTTATAATAATCAATAGCAATTAGAGATATAAAAAAGTTTAAAACAATCAATAGTAATTAAAGATATTACTATGACTGCGTCACCTATTAATCTATATCGTTGGTAAACGGACGTGACGGGTACGATTGTAGCTTATCCATACCCATGTCCGTTTACCAACAGGTAAAGTGTTCCCCTATTTTCATATCTGTAGGTAAAGAAAATATCTTATATCTAGCTCCATTAAGTTATTTACCTACGGATATATGGTAAACGGGCACTATTGCCATCCCCATTCCTGGATTTCATCATAACAGCTCAAATCCATGGGAAACTGAGTTTTCTCTTGCCGTCTATGAATTGTAAAAGGAGTTGAGACTACGATTCACTTGATGCTGCAATTCGCCACGGGATCACTAATCGATCAGATTCGTGCAGGTATAGCAAAATTCCTCCTAGAGTCCTAGATGGTGATCGGTTCGGCTGAAAAGCTCATGGCTTATGGCTGAAAACACTGTAGCTGACTGAAAAACGCACTGTAGCTGATAGAGGCTTATTTAGCATAATTAAATTTTAAAAATATAAAAGATATGTTAGCTCATTACGTATAATACAAACAAATACGGAAAAAAAAAGAACCGGCAAAAAAGCTCAACAAAAAACCAAAAGTTCAGAAAAAGACGAAATTTATGAATAGTACAAAATAAACCAGAAGCCGAAGCCGAGTTGATCACCACCCTAGTCCATCGTGCGTGTTTTCCTCGACCTCTAGTCCGGATATCCGGACGGCGGAAACTCAATAACAAAGCAGTTAAAGACGTTTTAAGCGTTCACCGTTACAACACCTCAGTGCCAAAGTTGAACAAAACATGTAGAAAAAGGAGCTTGGCAGTCGGCAGATATGCAACGATGCCGCTACCCCAAAACTACTCCAAGCTTAGCAAGTTCGCAAATAGTAAGAAGCAGTAAAGCGTGCTGGAAAGGAGCACGTACCCAAGAAATCGATGCCGTTGTAGCCATTGCTGAAGCGGCCGGTGGGCCGCGACGTGGGGAAGTCAATGCCGTTGTGCGGGAAGTTGGCCCGCGGCACGGCGCCGCCCGGCAGGTAGTTGTTGTTGCCGACGTCGGCCGTGGAGTCGCCAAACACGTACATCGCCGGCACCTTCGCTGCCTCCGCCGCGGTGCAGACGGCCACGAGAACAAGTAGAACCGGTAGTGTCTGCACTGGCATGGCCATGGCCATGGCCGGACGATGGTGATGGCTGTGGTACGCGCTAGCTGCTCGGCGTGGTGCAGCAAATTGGGTGGGGGCTGGCCGGCTATCTTTAGCTTTGGGAAAGAGGCGATGCCGGCAGTAACAATGGCACTGGCACTTTAAAGGAAACAGCAAAGCTATAGTGGCTCGCTTTATGACCGGTAGGGAGTGGCACGGCACTACGACTGGTAGTACTTAGTACAAAGTTGGCTTTGGTAAAAGAGAGACGTGACCTAGCCTTGCCCGAGTGCCTCCTGGGTCCGTGGGTCCCTCAGTCTTGGACGCAGTCTCGTAGACGGGAAGTGTAACCGGGGACGGGAGGAAGTCGAGGATCATCCATCCACATGTACTTGTGAATCTTTTGTTCTGTAATTGGAGAAGCGAGGAAGGAAGAACAGGAGAGGTCGTGAGGGCTACCAATGTCCTGTAGCTCGATCTTGTACATGGAAAGGCGCAGATCTCTCAATGTACATTTCTCCAGCTAACTTCATCAATTTTATGCCATGATCTTTCATTCTCTGTCAAATGCTGTGGTGGTCCAATAGGTGAATTATACCGGCATGATGTTCTGGGCATCTTTAGACACTTTTGTCTTCCAAATGAAAATAGTGAAGCTACGTTTGTCAGAAAATCCCCAAAATTAAGAGGAGGTAACTTGGCTTAATTGGAATTGATTACTTGGATCAACCCCGTTGTCGATAGGAATATATTCTACCTACCATTGATACATTTGTGCAGGCGTTAACATCAACCCGTTTGCGAGCCTTGAAGGATAGAAAAGGGCAGCAGGAATCCAATGGTGCAGCGGTTAATTGCTTTTGATGTATGCATTTGATAATGCTCTAGTGGGATGAACCAGCAAGCAGCAGCCTTAAGGCTGGACACCCAAGATTGCGCTAGCCTATTCTTCTACGTTTAAAGCACCCAATAATTCTATCTTTACGTTTAGTTCTTTTCATATTGTTCTTACCATGAAGCTAGCAATGTCAGATGCAGCTTTTTGCTTGGCGGACAGAAAAGAAGATCCCATGCACATATACTTGCATGACCCTTTTTTTTTTCCTTTTGAAAGCAACAAAAATAAAACGACAGCAGTGGGCAGTGCAACCTTTTCCTTTCGAGATTGAGGCCATGAGGTAACCTCTGTTTCACTTTCGGGTGCTGAGATATCTGCACGAGCACCTTTTACCCGTTTACCGTGTGTCGCTGTTGAGGTTGCATCACCTCTTTTTTACAGTACTACCTGGCCTTCTCCAAGACGCTGCAGTTTGGCAAAGCATGTTAGTATACAGGAGTACAAATACAATGCTTATTGGTTGCTGTAGTAAAATTCCATAAAATATTATAGCGATCGAGTCATGGTCGTCATCGAGTGTGTCATGGTTATTTAATCCTGACATTGAGTAGGCACCACGAGTGCACAGAAAACTTAGCGAGACCTTTTTTGCACAACTCTATTTTATTATAGCTTTTTTTCTCCACTTCACGAAGGCACGTAAGAGCAGGTACAATAAGGCTTAGTCAGCAGGCTATAGCAAATATAATATCAACCAAATCTTACGTGGCAGAGAGAGAAAGAAAGAGAGAGAAGGGAGCTGACTACTAAATTACAGCTAGCTATAGCACGTAAAAATATGCATTTCACTCTCTTACACATGGGGCCAAATAGTTATTGTAATAGCTACCTTATTGTATGAACTATTTTTTTGAAGGCTATAGATGATATGGACAAGTGTTATAGCCACTAATTGACTATACTATTGTACTTGCTCTAATCGTATCCACCAACTTACGAGCCGTCTTTTACTCCTCTTATCAATACGTGCAGCCCGAAGCACTCGATTCGTTGCTCACGAACTGCAGGGAACACTAGTGTCATTCCGATACAAAGCGGTCATGGAGATTCCGTGCCCGTCGACCATCTCATTCTGTATCGTCTTCATCTAAGTACAGCATGCTCTCTCCTTAATTGCCTTCCTTGCCAGTAACATAACCAACTCGATGTTCAAAATGCAACGGAGAACAATCGTATCCTGCCGGGGAGAAGTCCACTGCATCCGCTGATTTTAAAGGCGACTTCCACTGACCGGTCGGTATTCCCAGCAGAGAGAATGACCGAGAAAACTGTTGGCCAGTGTATCTCAAATGCATATTTTCACAGTGGCATGACGCACACTAATGGTTTATTGGAGTTGGGAATAAGATGATGGAACTAATAACAAGATTGAACATAAAAGAACTGAGACACGAGATTATGATGCAAACTACTCGCACCTTTTTCTATATTTACTATGTTATTCTCTGGCTCACATGCTCAGCAAATTACATTACTTAAATATATACAAACCGGCTGCACATGCATACCACTCACCCATGTCTACCTCTGATCTGGTTTTCCTGGCCACAATCCCTACAACTCGTGCACACTGCGCACTACCCGCTAGACTCGATCTCGTTGAGAACAACTCAGATGCCTATGACCACACATACAGACTTTGAGTTCTTTGAGCATGGGACTCTGATCACACAGGTCTTTTGAGCACCGATTGCTTCAGTAGGCCTCAAACCACTACATAGATCAAACGACCATGATGATACAACTGTTATAGTGACTCTACGACCATGACGTCCATAGTACTCCTCCGAGTATGACGTCTATAGTACTCCTCCGAGTATGGCGTCTACAGTACTCACGACTAGGACCGCTGCGACTATTTCGACCACAGCTGCTACGACTGAGACTTCGACCACGGTCACTTCGACTATGGCCATGACTGCTTTTTCGACCGTGCCTTTGGCTGCACTTCGACCACGCCGCCATAACTTCTACACGTACTCGTATACATGAGTACTCGACACACACTTCTACAATACACATATACAATAAGATTAACCCAACAATCACTCCCTTAAGGTTGTTGCATCTTCTTCACAACAGCGCCAGTTCGTCGTTAGCATCTGTTGCGATGAGATGCGCCGTCGCTGCCTCTACTTTCTCCTTCTTACTAGGCTTACAGTATTATGAAGCAAAGTATCCATAATCATTACAATTAAAATGCTACTTTTGCCTTGTCACCCCTTCGGTATCGACGGCCACCGCTGCCACCAGAACTACCTAAGGAGCCTTCACCTTCATGCTTTGACGATTGAGCCTTCCACTCTGCGTGTGTCAGGAGCTAGTGCTCGTTGTCTTCGTCACTGTTGTCATAGTGCCGCTCTCCCTCTTTTTACGTCTTCAAGCGCCCGATTAGCTTTTCGATCGACATGTTTTTTATGTCACCGAATTACTCAATTGTGGTGATGACGGGAGAGAATTTCTTGGGCACAGCACGCAAAAACTTCCGCATAGGCCTCTTCCATGTTTTCGCCTAGACCTCATATCTTGCTATGGCTGTGTTTGGAACCGCTTTTTTTGCGGTGCGGTCGAGGGAATCGGAGAATCCCGCAAAATCTCCCCAAACGCGCTGCGTCAGATTCGCTTTTGCTCACCGCAACAGACACACCACCGCGAGAATTGAACTGCATGGCCGATTCTTCGTATCGCAGCTCCGCTCCCGCGGTACCGACACCGCACCGCGCGGTCCCGCTACGCGGTCCCAAACACGGCCTATAGAGATCAAACGACCACGACGCTACGACTGCTACAATGACTCTATGACCTTAACATCCATAGTGCTCCTCCAAGTATGACGTCTACAATACTCACGACTACGATCGCTGCGACTACTTCAATCACAACCATTACGACTGACACTTTGACCACGGTCACTTTGATCACGGCCACGGTTGATTTTTCGACCGCGCCTTCGATTACAGTTTCGACTACGCCTTTGACTGCAGCTTCGATCACGCCGCCACAAATTCTACACGTACTCGTACACACGAGTACTCGACACACACTCCGATAATACACACATACAACAAGATTAGCCTAACAAAAACAGTGGCCAACCAGTCGAGATGAGTAGATGATACAGTCGTGCGTTGCATGCTTGCACAGTGACCTCCTCGTTGGACGGCGTTTTGGTGGTGACGCGCGTGCGTCCTAAACGGGGCGGAACACGGCGTGGGGGGCGAGCGGCTGCGGAGTTGTTTGGAGAGGAGATGAGTCTGGACCAGACCGGGCGGCCGTGGCCAGCACGGACATCGACCTTCCAACATACTAGCATCGACCTTCCAACGGACATCGCCAGTCATTCGATTTCCTAGTCGTGCTTGTCTCGAGTTTAAACAAACTAGGCTGTGCTACTAGAGTAGCACTTGACATGTGGTGTTTGGGCAGCAAGGGAGAGAGAAGGCCAGCAACCCCTGAATTGGCCGAACCCACCAGGTCCCTTTCTTTCTTGTTCTTTTCTAGGCGCATGCGGAAGCGCGTGCAACGGTGCAGGCTCATGCACCGTGCGAACTCCGTCGTCCTATATAATTACTACTAGCGCCGGATGCACGCTCAGACCACCTACCTCATGTTATCGGTAGATGGGAAGGTGACGTCGATAGTGCCCCAAACAGCCGTAGGGTTTAGATTTTTTTTAACAGTTGAAAATATATTATAACGGTTGTTAATTTTTCTGAGTAATTAAATTTAATACACATACATACATATATATATATATATATATAGGACGCTGAATAGGGCACTATGGTGTCTGGGTATTAAGCCTCTCTGCCTTTGGATTGCTTTTATATGCATGCAAGTGCAATGATATATAATATATCACGTAAACTCGTTAACATTCATTAATTCGAAAAGACATCGATTTAGAAAGGAATTCATTGATTTAGCATGTTGAATCAATCATGGATGGAAACTCTCAATCATGGAGCTTGGTCACCATGGCGCCCCTGTTATTTATAATATATATACACACACTCACACGCTGAAATGGAGCACCATGGTGTTTAGGCACCACGATTTTAAATGCATCAATTCCTTCTAAATTTGTGTATTTTTTTTGAAAATATCAGTTTTAGGGTATATACTCATCTATAACAACTCAAATGAAACATATAAATTTGAAAAAATACATTCAAATTCAAAGTTTTGAACAAATTTAGATAACATACTTTGCTTATTTATATATATAATCAGCATATACCTACAATCAAATTATCATCAAAAAAGGCAACTACAATTCGAAATTTAGTTCAAACTTATTTGAACTAGTTAAACCTGACATCCAATAAATTTTAAAATTTTTCGCACATGATATATATCTATTTTAGACTATGGTAGGGCACCATGATTTCAAATGCATTAATTCTATCTAAATTCAGGTATATTTTTTGAAAATATCAGTTTTAGAGTATATATTCATATGTAGAAATTCAAATGAAACGGCAAGTTCAAAAAAATATACTCAAATTCAAAGTTTTGAACGAATTTAGATCACATACTTTGCTGATTTATATATATAATCAACATATACCTACAATGAAACTATCGTAAAAAAGGCAACTACAATTCAAAATTTAGTTAAAACAGTTAGTAAACTAGTTAAACTTGACATCCAAGAAATTTTAAAATTTTTCGCACATGATACATACCACCAATTTTAGACTATGGTGCCCAGGCACCAAGAAGCACTCGTTATTTTTACTATATATATATATATATATATATATATATATATATATATATATATATATATATATATATATATATATATATATATATATATATATATATATATATATATATATATATATCACCACGGTCAATGCTAGGGATGGCAATTGTGCACGTTTACCCGTGGATAAATATCTTAATGGAGCTGGGTATGGGATATTTTCTTTACCCACGGGTATGGAAATGAAGGAACACTCTACCCGTCGGGTAAACGGGCACGGCTATGGGTAAGCTTCACCCGTACCCGCCCCGCCTGTTTCCCCGTGATATAGATTGACAGGTGGCACAGTCATTGTAATATCTCTAATTACTATTGATTATTATAAACTTTTGCATGTCTCTAATTGCTATTGATTGTTAATAGCTATTATATTTTCTAACAACAACTGTTGCTTATATGTACCTGTCATTAGTTCAACTCTCAGATGGTGACTCAATTCGCGGGTAAACGGGTATGCCCACGGGCGATGGGTATCCACGGGTGACGGGTATGGGCAAGGTTTTTCACCCGTCGTCTTTCGCGGGTATATCCGTGGGCGTAAATCGGGGTCACGGGTACCTGAAAATAAATCTCAAACCAGAAGAAAAGCAATCTAAATTACCGGATGTAGATTTAGACAGCAAGTTGTTCGATTGCTCGCTCTTGATTCTTTTGCACACGCTCGATGAACACTTCGATCGCATGGCGTTCAACCGCTCGCTTCAACTACTTGCTACGATCGCTTGCTTGATTGCCTATGCATGCAGTCAAAATTTCCCTCCACTTGAAAGCTTCAGCTGCTCGAATGAGAACATACCGAAGACAACTCCATGCTCGTATCACACGAGATCAAGATGTCTTAGCACACTGATCACCTCGCGTAACATCCTTGACCAACTGGACCTTAGATTTCCCCATTCTAGACCCGGTCCTCCTCATCGCCAACCATGACCACCTCCACACCCACCTGCATATGAAAAGACCAAAGAAACTTTTTCCACCGGCACAAGTTCTTCACAACTTGACCGTCATTAGTACACACACGTATAACACACTCTCGTCTATCCATAGACAAGAACTAAACCAACCACGAATACCAACCATGTCGTCCACAACCACAATTTCCATGCTCTCCAGAAATCACCAACTTCAGATCACTCGTTACAACCGGTTACAACCGCTATGCAAGAGTGGTCGCTAGCTCATCGTGTACTCGAACACAAGTACTCGGGAAAACACCATCGCTCAGAACACTCGGGAATAACAAGTATCGCTATTGACCACAGAACCATCGAATACCAACTACCGAGTACTAATCGCAGTGACTAAAGCATCAGATCGCTAATTATACGACTACTGATCTCCAACCATTCATTGAACTATTGATCACCAAGTATCACACAGACTACTGTTCACGAGTATTGATCACATACCACAAGTCTCCGACAACCGATCGCTGACCACGATCGTGAAAATCACGACTATTGAGTACTGAGTCATTTCGACTACTGAGTACTAAGTCCTTCTGACTACTGAGTACCGCCATCCTTCGAGTGCCAATCGAAACATCCCCAAACGCAAATTTTAATGCAACTCAAAAGTCAACTATTCATCATCAATAAATCCATGACCACTACATGGTCTAACAATCTTCTCTTAATAAATACATTGATAATACATCAAAAACTCTTGAATAAGAAATTTGCGAAAGAAAAAAATTCAACGCTGCAGACCACAATAAGAAGAGCTAGAGACCACAGCAGAAAGCCGAAAGCTTAGAAAACTCCCCCTTAAACCACACAGAAGGCTAAGAAAGCTCTCGAAACTTCCCCTCAACATAAGAGAGCAATTTTAACAAATTCTTCCTATTTTTCTCCTATTTCTCCCCATTTGGCAATGTAATCACCTAGAACTCAAGAGAGAAAAAAAATCTAAGAAGGAGCAATGAGAGTAATTATCCAGAAGCTTTATAGATTATCCAAAACACTTTGCATTGATTTAATATTTTGACCAAGCCATTTTTTAGTAGAGTTTTCGAGATCATATAAAGTCATATATCAAATAGCATTGTCAAAACTAGTCTTTAATATGATTAAGCGATTATATTAATGACCGACATCTTAACAATGACCAAACCAATTATAAAGAGTACAATGAGATATCACAACAAAAAGAGCAACTCTAAAAGTGAAGTAGATTTTAACTCTAGGCAAACTAGTAGTCTCATATAACAACCTATTGCTCTACAGTCAATTTTATAAGCATGTGGTATGCTTGTAGCATACTTCTTTTTATGGTGCCATCTTTGTAGCATACTTTTTTTTAAAATGATGGTATGTTTGAAGTATAATTCTTTTCAATCAAGCTCGTTATGTGCCTTTTCTTTTGTTTAACCATGGCATGTTTGAAACATATATATTTTCAACTTGTCTTTTTCTCATCATTTTTTCAATAGCATACATGACTGAGTGAACATAAAAAAATTGCAATATGAAACATACAAACCTCATGACCAAGATTTAAAAGAGAACTCGCAATCACGCTAACCCCTTTCGATGAACATCACAAGGCACTATCTACAACCAATCTAGTTAAAGTCTTCAGCCATGTCATGTTTTCGCTGAACACAATCGTGAAAACCACAACTATCGAGTACCGAGTCTTTCTGACTATCGAGTACCACCATCTTCCGAGTATCAAATCCTTTGAGTACTATTCACCGATCACCACCAGCCAGTCATACCATTGACCTAACACAAGTACTCGAAGTACTCAAAGATAGCAAGAGTTAAGGCACTCGTCTCGACTATAAAGTCTACGAGTACAGACCATGAAGCCTAGGGCAACCGATCACAAAGTCTTTGACTTTTGACCACAAAGTCTACGACTACCGATCACAAAACCTAAGACCACCGACCAGTAAAGGCTACCACTACCAACTAGTAAAATGTATGACTAGTGATCACAAAGTCTTCGACTATTGAGTACAACCAGTATGGGCTATCGCTATCGAGCACCGATTAGCAAAGTCCAGGACTATTGAGTGTCGACCAGTAAAGTCGACGAGTATCGAATATTGACTAGTAAAGTCTACGACTATCAAGTATCAACCATGTTCTATAGCTACGACCCTGAAAAAAATATTGTAGCTACGACCATCGACCGTTTACTATAGCCGATGACCTTATGACTTCCGACCGGTTCACTGTCGCTTACTACTCGGTAAATGTTGCTTACGACCAATTTACTGTTTGAGGTGATCGTCTTGTAGTTGTTGAAATGCCGTGGTCAATGTTTGATATGGTCGAAATACCATAGTCAAATACAGTGGTCAAAGCTCGACGCGATCGAAGTTGAACGTGATCAAAACCGGACATGGTCGAAGTCTGATTGGTTAAAGTTTGCCATGATCGAAACCGGACATAGTCGTTCTTCTGTAGTCGTGGTGCTCATACTACCGCGGTCGTAGTCTGCCGATTTCAATTCTGTAAAAGAGCACCAACCGAAATTTTTTCAAACGCAAATTTTAATGTAACCCAAAAGTCAATTATTCGTCATTAATAAATCTATGACCATCACATAGTCTAACAAAAGAAAAGGCAAAAAATGTCTAAGAAAATCCCAAAAAGATGTAATTAAAAAGACAACGTATTTTAGAAACCACATGTACAAGTCGATTGGAGCAGGGCCGCAATATCTCGCCGGTAAGTCAATTCGATCGGGACCTTGGGCTGCTATATGGCTGGGTGCTTGCGTCAGCTTTACAATGTAGGAACCATCAAGTTATCTTTCCGTGTTACATCGACCCATTAGGACCTATCCGGATGCTGCAGCTTCTTAAAACCACGGTATTCGAAACCATAATTTTCACCGAACCGGTCATAAAATAACACAATATGTGAGAGAGATTGTGAATACTACATTTTTCTTTTTAGCTGTGAGAAAAAACTAGTTTTTTTTAAAGAGAGGACGCAGCCCGATCCAGATGTTATTGCTTAGCACAGAAGTTTCCTGTTCCAAAAAGAATATTATTTCGCACATAGTTCCTTGGTGCCGTCAGGAAAAAAATATTTTTCATATGTAGGTTTGTTGACGATCGAATCGTCGATCTTATGAAATAATATGCGAAAGATGGTTGAAATCCTTGAGAGAGAATGGAGATACTCTTTATTACTATGAATTGGTTACAAGACGTCTTTACAAATACTTGAAATTAACTCCAGTCTTTATGTTTGGTTCCCACTAAATGAAAGACTATGATTCGTATGATCAACCCTTGGATACGATTGAAAGGCTTTGAATTGTCTTTTACCTCCTTGAATACGATTGAATGTCTCCTTTTTGTCTTCTCTCATCACCCGTTGAATACCACTAAAGGGTTGTCAATTATCTGCTGTGTCTTCTCTCATCACCCCTTGAATACCACTAAAGGGTTATCAATTATCCGCCGAGGAAGACATCTTATAAAACTAGTGTGTCCAGTGGCAGACCCGCCTTTCAGGCGAGGTTGGGCGGCTGCCCGAGCTCCATCAGCGGTCGAACCCCCTCCTCCTGCAGAACCGGCAGCCGAGCGGCACCTCCTACTCTACATGTCCACTGTGGCTCAGTCGGCAGTTATCCACACCATGGGCCATGGTTGATTTTGCTGGCGTGAGTTGGCGAATAGCGATGCCTCATGATGCGGTTTGGCACTTCGGCCCAGCTATTCGGCTCAATCTAGGAGCCAGGAGGCAAGCATCTACTTCGGTCCATCTGGCCCAGTGCTGGCGATAGTGGCGAGTAGAACAAAGAAGAGCAACCAATCGACCAATCCCCATTCTCTTGCAACAACCGAGTGCCTACCCGTGACGGACCCCGAGCGGAGGAAACCCTAACCCTAGAGCGTCAAGGCCGTCGGCGGCTGGCAGGCGTGGCGTGGCTGTAACATCCTGAAAAATCTGAAATAAATCTGAAATTTAAAATATGAATTTCTTGAATGGTTTTGCAATAATTTTATTTGAATTTGGAGTTTATGGTATTTTTTCTGAAAATTTGGTTGGGGTTCTAAGAACATTTGAGGTATTGGAAAGAAATTAACACTAGTGAAGTCATAAAAAGGAATATGCCAATAATAGAGAATTGAAATTTAAAATTTTGAATCTGAAAAGATGATCCATAAAAGTAAGGGAGAGCATTTGGTTTACCATAAAATCTCATTTCTAAGAATAATGGTAAAGGAGTAAACAAAATAAAAATGTTAACATATATATATATATATATATATATATATATATATATATATATATATATATATATATATATATATATATATATATGCGCATACAACAATGCATAATAAGAAAGTGGTTCCTACAAATTAAAGCTAACAATAAGAAAATACAGAAATCTAGGGGAGCAAGAAAGAAAACAAATAAAACTGGAATTATATGAATATATATATACACAAATAATTAAACTTAAAACAAAAGAAAAGGAAAAGAAAGAAATAAAAGAAAATGAAAAAGAAAGCCGGGACGGCCATCACCTCCGGCCCAGCCCACCTAACCCCGCTCCCTCCCGCAGCGCCCACGGCCCAGCTACACCCCGCGCGCGCGTCGCCAGCGGCCCGCGCCCTCTGCACCCCCTCTCTGCCGAGTGGCCCCGCCCTCGTGCCCCCTTCCTCTCTCTGGCCAGTAGGCCCAACCCCTGCGTCGCCTCCTCCCTCTCCCTTTGTCTTTTCCCCGCGCGCGCCTGGCTCACTCTCCTCCGCCCGTCACCGGTCAAAAAGCTGCACGACCCGGACAAACGACACGGCCGACGTGCGAGCCCCTCGATCTGGGCGGCCATACCCCCGCCCGCCGCCCGCTGACACGCCGCCTGCCACCGCCACTCGACCGCAGTCGCTGTCGCTGCTGACAGCCAAACATGCGCGCACGTCCTCCGCCACAATCGGCCGCGCTCGTCGCCTATAAAGCCCGGGGAACCCTCTCATTCACATCGCCACACTCTCCTCATCATTCTCCCGAAAGCAATTGAACCCAAACTCTTTAAATCGCCGGCGAGCCGAACACCTTCCCCAACTCCGACGATCATCCAATCCGCCGCTCCGAGCCCTTAAAACCCAATTCTCCGCCACCACACCACCTCCGGCTCACCGCAAAGACGACCCCGCCCTCGCCGGAGCACCTCACCGCCCGTAGCTCTCTGTCACCGGCGCTCTTTCCGCGCCGCCGCCACCGCACGCTGCCGGCCTAGCTCCGGCGCACCCCGGCCATCACCGTCATCACCTTCGGCTTCCACGAGAACTCAGCAACGCATTTTGGCCACCGCTGCCGCCCCTCCGGCCACCCCTCACCGGCGACGCCACCACCTTTCCTCCGGCCCTGAGCTTCCTCTACCGGCCCCCTTCAAGAGATACCTCAAGAGGTATATTTACCTTATATGGGTAAGCAACACCCGAAGAGACCAGATGGCTATCAGCGTTAACTCTTTCCCTTCCCCGGCTCCCTCGGCGCGCGTTCGAGCCCCCGGCTCCGCACGCTGAGGTTGAGCCTTTCTTTTGGTTTTATGCGCTGACAGCTGGGCCCCGCTTGTCAGCGACCGCCTGTCTGCGCTGGCTGCTGACGTCTGGGTCCTGCTTGTCAGTGCTACCCGCTGGCATGTGGGTCCGGAGCCCCGGGGTCCCACTTGTTAGTGACCGAGCACAATAGGCTCACTGCCATGTGGGCCCTACCTGTCATAGACACATAAAATAAAAACTAAAAGAAAGGGATAAACTGTCAAATATGTAATGGGACCCACCTGTCAGAAATTTGATAATTTTTGGAATAAACTGAACTGAGATTTTTAAATGGGCATAACTTATTCATTTTAACTCCAAATTGAGTGAGACAAGTTTCTAAATTCATATAAAATCAAGATCTATCCAATGGAACTAAAATCATGATTTTTAGAGTTCATTTGAATTTCTGGTGTTACTTGGTTTAATTCGTTGATTTTCTTTTTATCCAAATTTTCGCGCATGATTAAATTAGCCTACGAGGCCCAGGAGGAAGAAGCTGAGGCAGCAACCCTAGAAGCTCAAGACAACCAGGAACCAGACCACTGTGATCAAGGTGAGTCAATACTTTGATCATATTGAACCTACGTTTTCTGCAAATTACTTTGGTTTTAATTATCAAATTGCATGCTATTATATTATATACAAATACATGCTTAATTTAAGATTCCAGTTATATGCCCATTGTTTACCTTGAATATTATTATATCTCCTTTGAAAAAATTGAATGTGTGTACCTTGTCGCCCTAGCAAAACTATAATAGTAACCTTTCGAAAATAAGTCCCTAATTATACGCCATGCTTAGTGCTGCATAGATATTCAGGGGCGCTGAAATGCCCCAAGTCTCATTATCATTTTTAATCATGAGAAACTGGTTTAGACAGTCATGGTGGGAATGACTGGTATATTTTGACATGATTATTTTATGTTTTCAAAAATCCCAACTTGCTTAAATATCTGAGCGGATGGTTTAGGGGCTGGTATGTGGTGCAGTGGAAGCACAAAATTGTGGAGTGTGGTGGAACCGCTCATGTACTCTTAAGGACCGAATCTTGTCATGACCTCCTGTGTAAAACAGTGCAACCACAAGTCTGCAAAAGTGCAACTTGGCTAAGTAAATTTATCGAAATCCCCGGACTCATCTCACTGGTAGTGGATACGCAAGGGCAAGAGAAGGCCTAAAGGGACACCGAGTGGAGGGTGAAGTTTCCATGTCGTACTAGTGCTGAGGGGAGTGGAGCCCGAATAACGCTAGTAACCGTGGGGAACATCCTGTGCATAGATGGGACCCACCGCAAGTGGGCAGTTTCCCATAAGGTGAGATGACGAAAGAGACTAGCTATTTTAAAAAGTCACTGTGATGGTCTGCTCAACCACATGACTAAGGAATCGTGTGGGGCAACGAGTTGATTGTCTCTTGTGGTGAAAGTGTACAAACTCTGCAGAGTCAAAACTATTCGAATAGCCGTGCCCACGGTCAAGGGCGGACATGGGAACTTAACCAGATATAGTTCTATTTCAAAAACTTTGTGGTTGGGAATGGACAAAGTGGAGGGCAGTGAAAAGCCCTGATTTGAGTTGTCCTGGGTGTCGTCCCAGTGGTAAGTTAAGCGGCTATAACGCTGAAAGATACTATATGGTACAGATGCCATGTAACAGTGGATGGAATCTGGATCGCTATTATTATTGCCTTCTCTTACGCATTATGTTTTGTTCAAAACTGCTAGGTCTCAGGAAATTTCTATGTATTATATTTCTGAATAATGTTAATTCATCTCCCAAAGTAAAATGTCAGGAAGAATTGATAAGGTCGTAAGAAAAGTAGATGGTTGATTGTGTTAACCGTATAAAGTTGTTAGTGGATTCATGTCAATCATAAATGTGAAAATGATAGTGCGGATTCTGGAAGAAATAAATTGGTGTAGCCTAAATGAATATATAGGCTAGAAAGATTATTTAAATGATTTTCGGAGAATTAGGGAGAGCAATGGGATTTATAGGATTGGATCAAATACTAGATGGATAATCTGAATTGCTGAGAATATTGGAGGAATAATAACAATTACTGGGTTACAATCTTGATAAAGTGTATTCTCGGTGGATGTATTCTAGTGAGTCATAGACTTGATCATTGATATTTTTGTGGAGGAATTCTAGTAAATTAGTTAGAGATAGATAATGAAAAATAAGGTTGATTATTGGAAGAGCAAATTATGGTTGTGGATCAATAACAAAAGGATTGGATTGTTAGGAATTTAGAATATAAAAGATATTGGTGGATTAATTAAATGATATTAGATAAATGATGTCACTAGCTGTTTGGAGTTTTAGGCAGCAATTGATCGGTGGATTATATAAATTATGATACTCGCTGTTTGGGGATTTAGGCAGCAATTGATTGGTAGATTGTATAATTGGTGATATTCGCTGTTTGTAGTTTTTGACAGCACTGAATATAGAAAGTGTGTGTTTGGTGGATCAATTAAATGATGTCGCTCACTGTTTAGAATCTTAGATAACAATTAATATAGAAAGAATAAGATCGGTGGACTAATCAAATGATGTCACTCGCTGTTTGGAGTCTTAGACAACAGTTAATAAAGAAAGTGCATTTTCGGTGGATTAAGTCAATTATGACAATTGTTGTGTGGAGTTTAGGTAACAACAATAACTCTATGATTAAATAATAATAATGCTACTAAAAGCGATTTTTGGCAAATAAAATAACCCGAGCCTTTCCTTTGATAAGCCATGCATGCTATTTATTTGCATTATGTGTATTGGCTCGCGGAGCACGGTGGTTTGTGCTCACACTCGCTTTCACAACAAATCCAGAATAAGGAATCAGATCGCTACGCTTCAGTAACACTATTGGTCATGGTGGTAAAGAAGATGAAGATGTCAAAGGCTAGGTCCGCACCTCTAGTTGGCTGCCTGTGGACATGTCTTGAAGGTCCCACCTGTGTGCTTCGTTCTTCCGCTGCTGTAATTTCAATGATTTCGGCCTAATCGGCCTATGAGTAAGTTTACTACTATATTTACGCTTCCGTATAATATGTACTTTGATAATCAGAATTGTAATCTGTGAGCACTATCTACTGATTCAGGGAATAGTACGGTAGAATCACAGAGGAATCTGGATTGTAAAATCTGAGTCTGACAGTGGTGCAACGGCCGAGCGCTGGCACCAAGCATAGCCAGCGGGCCAGGTGCGTGGCAGCGGCTGGTGGCCAACCGGGAGCCAGTTAGGGACCTGCAGCAGCGGAGCCGGAGCACGGTGTCAGTTGTCACCGACAAGGACATAATAACATAATACAAGGTATACTTCTTTCAGAGTTTCAGTGACCGCTGTTTCTTACGCTATTCTATAGTAACATAGGCATTTTGATGCTATTCCATTTGTATTTTGGAGTGCTTTATTTCCTGCAGTTTAAATATCTCTAGTTTACTTGTAGGGGGTTTTGGACTAGCTAAGACTTTAAAGGCAGATGAGTTAGGGCCAGTTGTTTTCGGTTTTAAAAAGTTGCTTTTCGACTTTTCTACAGTAACTAGCTTTTAAACGAAATATCTTTTTAAGATAGGATCTACTAATTAATTGTAGTACATACTATACCGACTTCATTTGTATGAACAAAAACCGCACGTGAGTTTCTGTTACTCTGTAATCTCTCGCACGAACAACCCAAAAGTTACAAGCCGCAGCCAAAAGCCATAATCTTCAGCCAAAAAGAACAGGCCCTTAGCCTCTTCGGTAAACTTCTATCTTATTTCCTTTATCTTCTATTGCTTTCTGTTTTGAAATCTTGCATGGAAAGCCACATATTAATTCATCCTTAATTCCTTATATGTTCTAATAATATATTGATATGTTAGCTTGATGCCTTTTTTTGTTCTCAGAATCTTATGTTTTAGCATGATGCTTTCTTAGGTTGTGAGAACACGAAATTACATGTGCCCAGAGCTGCTTGTAGACATATATGGACTCAAGACATATTGTCTCTTGGTAATATCGCCTACTTTTATGGAGATGCTTAGAGAAATTAATGCTACATACCTAGTTTTAACCGGTATATGTCTGTACAGGATGTTGTATGTATGAGATGGCTGCTCATCGACCTACTTTCAAGGCTTTTGTGAGTTCTTATTAGCTCATATTCCTTGAATCACTATAATTACCTAATAGTAGTTTCTAGCCAGAGAGGATTTACTTCCTATCAGCTCATATTCCTTCAATCACTATAATTATCTGCTCATGGATGTTTTAATGCAAATGCTGGTGGAGGTCCCATTCCTAATCGATGCTACGTAGCTTATATGTAGAAAGTTCCTAATGGCTGCCCTAGTAGAAGAATTAGATTGACTAAAGTCCTTAGAAATTGAATGGAAGATGCAAAAAAACATCCATTCATCGATTACACTTTCTAGTGGTGTTATTAATGCGATTACAATGTAGTTTGATTATGGGTTATTTTACTTTTGAGTAATATTATTTGCTTCATGCCGCAAGTTCGACCTAGCTACATGTTAGTCCTGGATCCGCCACTGAGCATGCCCGATCAGAAAGATAGTTATTTTTAGAGAGAGGACGTCTAATCGGTTGCTGTTAGTGGAAAACGAACGTAGAATACAACTACTTGTGGTTGTTTGTCATATTTTCAAAACTAAAATGTCGTGCTGTTTCAAGTGGCTAAGGCACATATTTCATCCACTGTATAGAAGGAATTATATGGGAGCGAGCTCAAATACCAGTTTATAGATTCTCCAAGTGGTCATTCTATCAGGTAAGATGCACAGTACTTCCTGCTATCAAGTTTGATCTCGTATGGTTTTCTTCCGTGCGGTACGACTTCGTCCCAAATGCCATGGATGCCTGGCACATTGGAAAGTACTCGGCCTAGTTCAGTGCAAGTCACTAAGACAATTCCTTCTTATTTCAAGGCCACAGCTGTCTAAGCCGTAGTAAACATAACGCACTCTCCTATGGGCCTTAGGCCCATGCAAATACCAGACTAGTGCTCTATTCCTCTTAAAAAAAATATCAAACACTAGAACAAGTGAAGATGTAACACCCATAGCACGATCAGTGCGTCACACTGCCAATAAATCGAAAAAAGAACATTTCAGGCACGAAAACAAAGATAATGTAGTAGACAAATTACATCTACCTTCAAACAATAATCCACAAACAGTATACAACGCAACGATATATTCTGGGCAGAAATCATTAATATTAAGGCATAATGCCCAGCCAAAAACCAAGACACAACTGCTCATAATTAAACAAACCGAATCGGAACCAAACTGAAGCCCGTATCCAACGAATGGCCATCCCTGAACGGGCTTCAAACAGACCAGACCTTAAAACCGAGCAATACATCCATCTTGATGCAGACTTCGCAAAATAGAACCAAACACACACCAAACACTTCTAATCAAGGCCTGGTCTCGACACGCTGCAATTAAGAGCTGGTATTGTGCTCGCCGGTAGGGGCGGTGGCGGCCGCCTTGTCTTCCTCCCCGGCGCCCTTGTGGTAGCCAGGCAGCTTCTCCATGATCTTGCCCAGAATGCCCTTCTTCTCCTTCCCATCCGAGCTGCTCACCTCCGCGGTGGCCGGCGCCGGCGCCGGCGCTGGTGCTGGAGTAGGAGCAGCCAGCGTGGCCGGCTCTGCTGCGTCATCTTCCGGCTTCTTCTGGCCGCCGGGCAGCTTCTCCTTGATCTTGTCCAAGAGACCTTTCTTCCCCTCCTCTGGTGCCGATGGCGCCTCTGTCTTCACGTCACCCTCGATCTTCTCGACGGCGACGGCGGTGTCATGGTGGCCGCCGTGAGTCACCACAGGCGCGGGGGGCGGTGCGGGTGCGGCCGTCTTGTGCTCGCCCTCTTGGTCCTTGTGGCCGGACAGCTTCTCCTTGATCTTCCCCTTGAGCCCCTTCTTCTTCCTCTTGACCACCTCGCCGTTCTCATCGATCACTTCCTCTTCCTCGTCACTTGACTGTGCGTGTAGGCACGATCACGATCAGTGTCAAGATTCATAACGATTAATCATGACACATATTACAGATCCTAAGTTATCGTACTGACAGGAGTTACTGAGTTATAGATCATGTTTGTACACTTACGGAGCTGGAGCTGGATCGGTGTAGCTTGGAGAGGAGGCTCTCCTTCTTCTCGCCGGCCTCGTGCTCCTCCTTCACCTCGGGCTCTGCCACCGAGACCTTCTCCATGCCGGTGGCCAGCGCCTCCTCCTGCTTCTCCTCTTCCTTCTTCTTGCCGAGGAGGCTGTCGAAGAGGCCCCTGTCCTTCACCTCCACCTGATCATCGGCCTTCTCCACGGCCTCCCCACCCTGGTGGAACTGGGTGTTCCTCTCATCCTCCATGATCGTCCGGTGCAACTAAAGACTTAGGAGAACTAAAGAAAACAA
The DNA here is from genome assembly GCA_017311315.1 of Dendrocalamus latiflorus. NCBI lineage: Eukaryota > Viridiplantae > Streptophyta > Magnoliopsida > Poales > Poaceae > Dendrocalamus > Dendrocalamus latiflorus. The sequence continues at coordinate 29,277,599 of CM029633.1, forward strand.
CAGATCAGCAAGTATTCGCTCTTGGCTAGCTTGTGACTTTCGCTTTGGCTTTCGGAATGGCGAAGATGGAGGAGGTCGGAGGCGTCCTTATATGGACGTCACAAAGGCGACCGATCGAGAGCTGGGCAGCCGAAAGGTGTATGCAACGTTACAGCTGCAGCGCTGTACGCGAAGTAACGTAACGTACGCGTAGCCGTAGGGGACGCGAAGAAGTAACAGTTCAGGCGGGAAATGAAGACATATATAGGGTGCCTTTGGTTGAGCTTTTGGGAGCTGCTTTTACTTCCAAAAAGCCAAAAGCCAACCAAAGCGGTGGAAACCAGAAGCTGCTTTTTCAGAAGCAGCTACTTTTGGGTAGTACAGTTTTGAAAGTATCTTGGACCCTGCTTTTGGCTTTTGGCTTTCTGCTTTTTTAAATGGTGAAAATAGAGAGCTGTTTCACGGTTGTTTCAAAGAAAATAGAGATAGGAGGTAAGTTTTATACTTGTTTGAACCAAACAGCTTACAGCTTTTCCACAGCCCACAACCTACAACAGCTTTTCCACAGCCCATAGCTCACAGCAGCTTTTTCAGAAGCCACAGCTCAACCAAACACACCCATAGAAGGACAGAGCGGGAGCCAGTGGCCACGCGACGCGTGTCCCCTGTGCGTGGGGCGGCACGTCTGACGTGGCGGTGCCTCGAGGTGGACGCATCCAGAGTTGGCGCCCGAGGAGCGGTGACGCTCATAAAGTTTTCCCTGCCCCTCCCCTGAGAAATTCTAATGTGTCACCGTTGCACAACTGATTTTATGTAACAAGCCAATTCAGGGCTGCTACGTGGGCAAAAATGCACTGTAGCAGTACGGAAAACAATATTTTTATTTGTTTTTAATGGCTGCTACAGTGTATATTGTCACGTGTTAGTTCTATTAACTTGTTACACCAACTCGGTTGTTTCACCGTTACATATTAGAATTTTTCCTCCCCCTGGCGTTTTCTTCCGGCTCCGCTGCCTATGCGACGCTTGTCTTCGGTTGTCACCCTCCAACAATTCTTCTGGGGGAAGTAAATCGATTTGATCAAGTGATCAATCAATTTAGGAACAGTACGTAAGCTTTTTTTGTTTAAATCGGACTCGTCGGTATGCAGCGGGCGGATAGCATTAGCGTTGATTTCCATCGGATGCTCATCTCTCTGTCAGCATCACCACTACTACCGTTTTTTTCCCTTCCCAGACGAAGAAGGCTTCGTGATAGCTTCCGTTACGAAAACGAACGTTTGCAAGTTGGGAATTGGGCACGGCACGAGAGTGATTGCACCGGGTGTATGACTAGGACGACGAGAGAGATCCAGAGACCTCGACGTTGACATGTGGGGCCCAAATGACGGGGGGCCACCGACCCGCCGGGCAGAACCTAACAAAGCCGGTGGGGTTTCCTTGGGTGCATTTGGTCCGTCCGACGGGATAAGTTGTCCGACCAGGCTGATTAATTGCCACCCCAAAGTCCAGGGCTTCTAATTTCCTGCCCATTCTTTTCCTCCTTTTGTTTTCGCTTTGATGATGGATAGCTTTCGTGGGGAAATGTCGGTGGCATGTCGGCCTTTTGATTTCTTTCCACCGTCCTAACCCGCAGAACTCATCGGGCAAGTTTGGGCCACACTGTACGGGTTTAGCTCGAGCCATTATTGACTTTCGGTACAAGAAGATGCCGTGACTACAAGATCAATCAAACTGTATGTTTATTACTATTTCGAACAGAATTTACGACGGTAAGTAAATCAGGGCAGGGGCGGAGATGGGTCTCGGGCCGGTTGGGCAACGGCCCGAGACCCAGGAAAAATAGCAGTGTAAAGTTTAGTAGGCATATAAAAAAAATACTGCATAGTAAACAAGCCCGAGGCTTATGAACCGGCCCGATACTATTCCCAGCCAGCTAAGCCCACAGAGCGAGCCATCTCCGCCCGACGCCCCTGAGGCCCAATGCAATGCGCAAAACCCAGCCAACCCTAAGCTGCGACGCGCCTCTCCGCCGCCTCTCCGCGATGCGCCTCTCCCTCGCCCCCTCTCCCCCCAGCCCCCCACCGCCCGACCGCCGTGAGCCCAGGACGCCGCCCCCCGCCTCGGCCCGCGGCGGCGCGGCACCGCCCCCCCGCCTCCGCACCTTCTCTCCGCCGATCTCCGCCGCAGCACCGCCCCCCGGCCCCCCCCGCCTCCTCTCCGCCGAGTCCGCCGGCCGCCGCGACGTTGCCCCTCGCCTCCTCAGAGGATCTCCGCCGCGACGCCGCCCGGCCGCCCCCACGCGTCCTCTTCGCCGTGAGCCCATGACGTCGCCCCCAGGCTCGGCGCCTCCTCTTCGCCTCGGCCCGCGGCGGCGCGGCACCGCCCCCCGCCTCGGCCGCTCGGCGCCTCCTCTCCGCCTCGGCTCGCGGCGGCGCGGCACCGCCCCCCGCCTCGGTCGCTCGGCGCCTCCTCTCCGCCTCTGCGCCGCCAGTCTGCCGCGACACCAGCCCCACTGCTCACCGCCGTCCGCCGATGCTGGCTCCCGGTGAATTTCTATCTAGCTGCTCATGTATCATATATGAGTGATCTGTGTGACAGATTGTTGTCAGTATGAATGTGAATTTTTGCTTCTATTAACTTGCTATTTGATGTTAGTTATATCTTAGTGCTAATAGTCTTCGATGTTAGTTATAGACTTAGTATTCGATGTTAGTTATAGACTTTTAGCCTCTTTAATTTTGGACCCGAGGCTTTGAAGAATCCTGACTCCGCCAGTGAATCAGGGAGCATCGGATCAAAAGCAATTTTCTTGCAGGGCGTATATGTTGGGAATAATCCCACATTGGTTGTGGAAGAGGAGAAAGCACAACTTATAAGTGTGGGGGAGCCCCCACCCATTGGACTAGTCTTTTGGGGGGAGAAGGCCCAGTACCACTTATAAGGTTGTTGCTCCGTGGGCTTGGTTGTGTTCCGCCCATGTGGACCTGTGGCCCGGGGAGTAAAAACCCGGCTGGACCTAGGTATGCGGCCAGGTCCAGATCTCACATTTGGTATCAGAGCCTAGGTGCCTAACACCTCCTTGGACCTCATGGTTGTAGATGTGTCCAACCAATGTGTGAGGGGGAGATTGTTGGGAATAATCCCACATTGGTTGTGGAAGAGGAGAAAGCACAACTTATAAGTGTGGGGGAGCCCCCACCCATTGGACTAGTCTTTTGGGGGGAGAAGGCCCAGTACCACTTATAATGTTGTTGCTCCGTTGCTCCGTGGGCTTGGTTGTGTTCCGCCCATGTGGACCTGTGGCCCGGGGAGTAAAAACCCAGCTGGACCTAGGTATGCGGCCAGGTCCAGATCTCACATTTATTGTTGGGAATAATCCCACATTGGTTGTGGAAGAGGAGAAAGCACAACTTATAAGTGTGGGGGAGCCCCCACCCATTGGACTAGTCTTTTGGGGGGAGAAGGCCCAGTACCACTTATAATGTTGTTGCTCCGTTGCTCCGTGGGCTTGGTTGTGTTCCGCCCATGTGGACCTGTGGCCCGGGGAGTAAAAACCCAGCTGGACCTAGGTATGCGGCCAGGTCCAGATCTCACATTTGGTATCAGAGCCTAGGTGCCTAACACCTCCTTGGACCTCATGGTTGTAGATGTGTCCAACCAATGTGTGAGGGGGAGATTGTTGGGAATAATCCCACATTGGTTGTGGAAGAGGAGAAAGCACAACTTATAAGTGTGGGGGAGCCCCCACCCATTGGACTAGTCTTTTGGGGGGAGAAGGCCCAGTACCACTTATAAGGTTGTTGCTCCGTTGCTCCGTGGGCTTGGTTGTGTTCCGCCCATGTGGACCTGTGGCCCGGGGAGTAAAAACCCGGCTGGACCTAGGTATGCGGCCAGGTCCAGATCTCACAGTATAGGAGCCTCGCCATCGGGACTCGGATGTATCTGCCCTAGTCAAAACATCGGATGCTGCCTGGAAAGCGTTACCGCGTACGAGGGGCACCTGGGTGGCAAGGCCTCCGGCTTTTGCACCCGGGTCGTACCGCGGAGCAGGCACGGGGCACCAGGAATCGATTCAGTTCAGCTGCACGCGAGGCGCTCACTCGATCCCCCGCCGCCGCATGCCCGCCCAGCGCAAATCTGTACCTTGCTCCAGCCAACGCAATTTCCCTGTTCTTTTCTCCCTGTACTTCTCGTATTTTTGTTGACGTGGCAAAGATCCAAAGTATTTTTCTTACCTTCTTATGTTTTCTTGATGCTCTGGATCTTCATCATATCGACGAAAACACGAGAGGAACAAAGAGAAGGAAACAGGAAAACTGCGTTCTGCTCCAGCACACTCGGCCTCGCTCCCCGGCGCACACACGCGCACGTTTTGCCGATTCGCTGCGTCGTTGACCGTGCGATGGGGAGCTCGTCTGTCCGTTCGGAGCCGTTGTGTGAGAGATTGACGGCTTGGTCGCTCCAGCGATGGTAGAGGAAGAGAAGGTCATGATGTAGAGGATCCTGATCGAACCTTCCGTGTGCGGGCTATGGAGCCACGCATGCACAGCATGGAAGCCAGAAAATTTGTGTTAGATCAACACTCTTAGGTTGTGATCGTTTTGGTTTCAGCTTTTGGTTTATTTTTCACTATTCATAAATTTCGTTTTTTTCTCTGAATTTTTGGTTTTTTGTTGAGCTTTTTTGCCGGTTCTTTTTTCCCCATATTTGTTTGTATTATATGTAATGTGCTAACATATTTTTTATATTTTTTAATTTTTTAAATTTAATTATGCTAAATAAGCCTCTGTCAGCTACAGCGTTTTTTCAGCCAGCTACATTGCTTTTCAGCCATAAGCCACAAAAATAAAAGCCCAAATGATCACCACCTAGTGTTTAAAGATAAGATAAAAGTTGGCTGCTTAACGAATAGTAGCACCGGTTTTGTATAATTAGTTGGGCTTTCTTTTCAATTAATTGAGTACTTTATATATTTAATTATGAAACCAACTTATTTTTTATCAAGTGATGACAATAGTAATAATAATATTGATAAAAATATTTAAATAATGTGAACATGTTATTACAAATGTATATCCATTCCATCATTTTTATTAGTATGCCAGGTCTCACATGTCATTTCATATACCCTACCGTCCTAGAAACACATATAATTTTTAATATATCTATACTTAGTAGGCTAGTATTAGTGCCGATTTATATCACATATGGTTTCAAAAATTGAAAATAAAATGTCTCATATGAGATACTCAATGTTAGTTTTGAATCATTGCACTCATTGTGATGATCATAACAACACAAATAGATAGAGAATCATGTCGACACTTCATATTTTTAGTTAGAAATTAACGATTTTTTAAGACCTAAATAAAATAAGTACTTTCATACAATTCACACACTACCATGTAGGTAGAGAAAAAAGATGCGTGACTGTCTATAAAATACGAACAGAGAGCATGAAATACAATTTACATATAATTCCCTTAAATATTATCAAATTAGAACCTATAGCTAGCAAGGACATATATTTAATTTTCAAAAAATTTAGAGGTGCCCCTGCATATCAGGCACCCTAGCTGGCTCCGCGCCCATGCGCATGCATGCACCGTATCTGCAGTTCGAGTACTGTGATCATATGAGTAACTTGCAGTTTGAAATTGTGCCTTTTGGAGAACATACCCTCATGAGCACTGAAACAACCTGACAATAGTTCAAGTACTGTGATCATATGAGTAACTTGCAGTTTGAAATTGTGCCTTTTGGAGAACATACGCCCATGAGTACTGAAACAACTTGACAGTAGTTCAAGTACTGTGATCATATGAGTAACTTGTAGCTTGAAATTGTGCCTTTTGGAGCAGGGGTGGATGTATATTCTCCATGGGGGCATAGCCCCCTACACCGATTTTAATTTTTATTGCTTAAAATCCAAAATTACATACTATGTACTCTCACATACCAAAGAACTAGTACCCCTACATACCAAGAACTACGGCTATCTTAAAGAAAGAAAGCTTAAATATGTTGATAAACAGAGTGAGAAAAGAAAAGAAAAACATGCAGGACGTTAACAAAGCAAAACACTAAAAAAAACCATGTAAGTTAAAATTGGCACAACACAATATATCAACCGACAGAAAAAGAGAACAAAATAACAGGGACAGCTTGAACTGATCGAGTATGGGCCACTAGCTGGTTTAGCCCTAAGCCAACACGAACCAAGGCCCAAGCGTCCAAGCTAGCACCAGCCCCAAGCCAACCAAGTAGGCAATGCCAGGTCTAGACGATGCCTTACCTACCTTCCCCGGCCCTATTCCTCACGCTACGCACATAACTTTTAGCGAGTTGGTCCTTTCGTCTATAGCGGTGATAGGCCCGGCGCCAGAGTTGCCACTGTTCAGGAGCACACCGGCCGCTTCTTGCTTGCGCCTACATGCGTCGGACTTAGATAGTATGGTTAGATTTCTCGCTATGTTAATTTCACTGTGCATGTATGCAAATGGAGTAATTCTCAGTGTATGTATCAATGTATGCAGTATAGCTGACGGTCATGGCAATAGGTGAGGTCGTCCGCTGATCACTCGTCGTCTCGTCCTAGTTGACCGGCTCCTTGCTTCAAAATTCAATGATCTTCATAGCTAACGAAGTAAGGATTAGCCTGCTAAAATAGGTACTAAATTTTGTGATTTAGATTTTAGGGTTTTAATTATTTGATCCTTAAAATATTTGTGAGTTATGCGTTTAATATTAAAATGACATGTTTCAGTTTTTGTAACAATTGAATTAGGGATTTTTTTAATGTGTTTCATAGCTAACCATCTTTTGTTCTCGGATTAATCTTAGATCATCCACTAATAGCATGTTTCTTTATTTTGGTATGTTGTCTGATAAACAGTTATTTACTATTAAACTTTGTCATGAAGTTAGTTGATGCTACAAAATTTAAAATATACTACCATCTAGTACATTATTGATGGGTACATTGACAAATACATACATAAAACACGAGGTCTTTATGTTATTTTTATTATATATTCATCACTGTTTTGGAGAATATGCTCATGAGCACTGAAACAACTTGACAGTGAGCCAGTGAGAGAGGACACCGGAGCAGCTTCCCAGTTTCCCACCCGTCACCGGAGCCAGCGCGACAAAAACCGCGTGTTTTGCTCCGCGCCGAGCTTTACAACCGCCCATCGCAGACCACAAGCACAGCATGAATCAACACTTGCCTGCATCTGCTTGGTCAGAGCTCCGAGGTTTTCATGTGTTGCTCAAATCATGTCCTCGTCTCGCTTTCTCGCTCGAGCGCAGCGCCGGGTCGAGGACGGCTAGAACACCGGCATCAACTGGTACTTGAAATGTTCCGTTCTCCCGATCGAGAAAGCAACCAACCCGGTTCAGTTAGGTACTGACATAAGCATTCTAACCCGGCTCAGTTAGGTACTGACATAAGCATTCTAACCCGGTTCTGTTAGGTACTGACAAGCATTCTCAGCGGCCTACCATCCAAATTTCGAACTCGCAATGCTGCTAGCTAGTGACAATGGGTTCACCGTCTCAGAGTATGCTGGCTTCGGACTAGATGCCACTTTGGATATATGTATAGTTTTGTTTGAGAATGTAGATATAAATCAGATACGTGATGCCATAGCAGAGGCTCTAGTCAGTAACATGATTTTCCATAGCCCGCGCATCTAGTCCGTGTGACGAACGCTTCTACACGCTTGTGTCGTACATATGACTGTATCACCTGTATGCTTGTATGTATGCACATGTGCATGTAATGCATGCACGCATGTCTGTATGCTTGTATTTATGGATGTATGTCTATAATGAATGTATGTATGGTGATACGTTTTGTATTCGCGTGCGTACGCCTGTATTAGTCAAAGACGTATGTATATATGTTCGTGCGCTGTATTTGAATCCCTCGCGCTTTGCAACTATTTCCTAGTTGTGCGTGTTCGTTTTTATGTATCCGAGTCAGCTATTGTAATTCAGCTTAATCAGCAAAAGTCAAAAGTCATCAGCTCAAAAGAATACTACGATTTCTTTATCAGACGTTACTATTTATCAACCGTAGTTAAAAGACATTAGCCAAAACCAAAAAAACACTAGCCGAAGCAGAAAAAAACAAACCCAACACATGGTTTAGCTTAGAATTTTTTGTACGGATAATCCATTTTTTATTCGAAAATACATAAATATACCCGCGGGAAATTTTTTTACAAAAATAGGCTCAAGTCGCCCCCCATTAGACGACTCTCATATTTCGCCCAACCGGGAGGCGACATTTAGGGAATGTGGGAACCGTTGAGCGAATCAATACTATCGCCTGAGCGTTGGACGACTTATTGAAGTCGCTGTACGGTTGGGCGACTGAAATCTCAGTCGCCCAACGGTAGGGCGACAGGGGGGTTTAATTATTTCTGCACAGTCGGCCGCCCACTACCATCTCTTTTTTCCCCTCACTGCGCACAGAGAAGAAACAAGAGAAGAAGAGGAGAGGCAGAAGAAACGAGAGAAGAAGAGAAGAGGAAAAAGAGGAAAGGAGGAAGGGGAAGAAAAGGAGGGGGAAAAGAGAGGACGGAGGGGAAGAAAAGGAGGGGAGAAGAGAAGGAGAGGAAGACAGGGTTAGAGGAGGAGGTGAGGGAGGAAGGAGGAGTAGAAGCTATTCCATCCATTTGGATCCAGGTATTTTTTGATTATGTTGTATTTGCACTATTATTTAGATGAAATATTGGTGTTAGTAAAAATTGTACATGTAGAAAATGTAGTACAAATTTAGTATGAAAATATTAGTGTCAAAAAGTTGTAGTATACATTCTGTAGTATGGAGCATTTTGTAGTATAGAAATTTTAGCACACTTTTTAGTATAGAAAGTTTAGTTTAGTGTTGTACGATGTTATTTGACATGTCGTAAATTTCAATCATACACGTCGGCCTACATCATCAATGGCCACTACTACATTGAGAGTGTATTATGGTGCTGGAATTATTCGTGAAGGTCCGAATGGTGTAGATTTGAGCGATTTTTCGCAAGTCACTCTCGTACTTCCGGATGACGAGAATGCTCGAATGACAGATGTGCAGCATTGGCTGACCCAGAGTTTTTCATTGGACCCCGAGATGTGCAGCGTCGTTGTGCAAGGGCTTTGGAGCCGGTCTCCTACGGACATCAGATGGGAGTTGAAGACATTGGTGCGCTCTGCTTCGTGGAAGGGTTTTGTGCAAGGGTGCCGGCGCCGTGGATACGAGTGTGTTCTGCTTGTGCAACCGTGCTCACTACAAGCAGCTACGCAAGCTCGTGCGTCTGCCTATGCTTCGGGAGGTGCTAGCAGCTCGTGCGGGACGAACGTTGGCAGAGCTGATGAAGTTGTTCGTGATGAAGGCGATGCAGTACATGGAGGAGAGGGAACTGGGCAAGCCGATGCGGTATATGGAGGAGAGTTACAGCTGTCAAGTTATAGAGAGGGAACTGGGCAAGCCGATGCGGTATATGGAGGAGAGTTACAACCGTCAAGCTATAGAGAGGGAACTGAGCAAGCTGATGAAGGAGAGCATAATGAGTATATCGTGCAGTAGATGGAATGTGATGACCAGAGGGCATGGGATGAAGAGCAAGCTGTAGAGGACGACGAGGAGGACAGTTCCGATGATGAAGAAGTTCCTATCCCCCAGGAATGGAACCGATTTAATGCGGAGGGTATTTCCGCACATGATGAGCATGAATCACCATGAGAGTATCATGACACAGAGGTTCGGTTGCATGCTATGTTTGCTAACAAAGAAGCGCTGCAGGATGCCATCAAGCTTTGGGCCCTTTCAATGCAGCGGACATTTCGCGTCGTGAAATCAAGCCAGGAACAGTACACTGTGAAGTGCGAGCAGGATGGTTGTCCTTGGAGGGTGCACGCACGTAGACCCAAGTATGAGACTCACTGGATTGTGTCCAAGGTGGAGCCGCACTCCTGCATTCTAAACACTGTCTTGGCGAGGCATCGTAACCTGACGTCCGGATTTATAGCCAATTTGATGTATGGGGAGATAGTTGAGAAGAAAGATATTGCGGCCACGCATATTGTGGTAACTATCGAGAATAAATTCAAGTATAAGATTAGCTACGCGAAGGCGTGGCGTGCCAAGCAAAAGGCATTGGAAAAACGTTTTGGCACTTTCGAGGCGGCGTACGATAACCTTCCTCGTATGCTTAAGGTGTTGCAGCAAAGGAACCCGGGCACGTACATCGCTGTGCACGACAAGCCGTCCATAAGTCCACCGGGATTTGCAGTGTTGCAGAGAGCATTGTTTGCATTTAGTGCTAGCATTGAAGCATTCAGGCATATGCTGCCAGTGATCTCAGTAGATGTGACCTTCTTGACAGGAAAATACAAAGGGCAGCTCCTGACGACCATAGGCGTTGACGGTAACAATCAAATATTGCCGCTGGCCATTGCATTTGTGGAGAGTGAGAATTATGAGAGCTGGCTATGGTTTCTGAGACATGTGAAGGCTGGAGTTGTAGGCACTCGTCCTGGTGTGTGCGTAATCCATGATCGCCATGCCGGTATTATAAAGGCTATAAGAAAACTTCAAGAAGATCCTAAGGAGACCGTTCCTTGGCCGGATATGAGGAACCGGTGGTGCAGTCGTCACTTAGGGGCAAACTTTTTCAAGCAATTCCCGAAACAATCTTTGATGAAGCTATTCAAGAGGCTGGCCAGGCAGAACCAGCAGAGGAAATTTGATGCTTTATGGGGGTTATTGGATGAGCATACCAGGAAGAACGTTGAAGAGAGGAGCAAGGGGCCAGTCACTCCTGGGGCGGCACAACCGCAATGCTTGCCAGCAATTGATGAGGCTAACCCAAGTGGTCCAAGAAGGCGGAGCTCACGAAACATCAAGTGCTTCTCGCAGTGGATCGAGGGGGAACCATTAGAGAAGTGGTCGCTATTGCACGACACGGATAGCACAAGGTATGGAATAATGACAACTAACCTTGCCGAGGTCTACAATTGGGTCCTCAGGGGTCTCCGTTCTCAGCCCCTTGTCGCCATCGTGGAAGGTGTTCTTCATAGCACAATCCGCTACTTCAGGGAGAGGCACGCGAGTGCCGCACTTCATGTGGCCAATCCCGGAGCACTGTATTCGTCAAAAATTACGGCGTACATGGAGACGAAGGCACATAAGGGTCAATTGCACACAGTGCATGTCATGGGCAACAGGGAGCATCGTTTCGAGGTGATACTCCGTGATAGAGCCGGATTTGGGATGTCTCGTTCACTTATTACTCACGAGGTATGCCTTGGAGATCATGCAAACGAATCTAGCTGCACATGCAACAAGCTTAAGTTGTTACACAAGCCATGCTCTCATGTCCTCGCTGCATGCGGGACCGTGGGCATGGATCCTTCCAACTTCATGTCCGAGTACTTCTTTAAGGAGAGAATTCTGCAAGCTTGATGTGGGGAGCTCCGGGGGTTCAGGGTGGTGGAAAACTTCGCCACTTTGGACATTTCAGCGAGGACCTGGGTTCCGGATATTAGCATGCTGAAGGGTAGGAAGGGTCGGCGACAGAGCCGACGTATTAGAAATGACATGGACGAATCACAAGCTGGAACATCTGGTGCACGTTGTAGGCGATGCGGTCAGGAGGGGCACACAGCTAGACAATGCAACACATATCCTGATCAATAGTTATTGGAGACTTCAGCTAAATTTCATGTACCATTTGTAAAACTTGTATGTTACATCCGTTTTCTGTAATGTAGTTGGTGTTGTGCTGGTAGCTTAGTATTGCTCTGTTTACTTAGTTACTACATGTATTTGCTTAGTATTTGCTGTATGGACTATTTGAACGTTATGTACTTGAGGCCGACACGTTTGCAATGACCGTAGCAATGTTGTAGCACTTATTTCGTGAAACGTACTGTTTCCTGCAAACGACTGAAAAGGCTACGTTGTACCAAATACATTGAATGGTCCAAGCTCTGAATTTATTACGAGACTACAGGCTCTGAAAAGCCTTCATAAGGACATTTATTGCTACACTGGACTCCTGAAAAAGCGAAAAGATTCTCATGTCGTCCTCTCCATAGACTATGCCCACTACACTAGATAATCTGCCTATATAAAGGTCTCCTATGTCTTCCAGGCCACATCTCCTCCTCTATCCATCACAATACTACTACACAACAATGTCTTCCTGGAGGTCCGACCCATTTGGAGTGCCGGAGTGGCATGAGCGCCCGAAGTGCCATTGCGGCTTTAGGACGATGCTGTGCGTCTGGACGGATCGAGTACAACGAGCCAACTACGGCCGTAGGTTCTTCAAGTGTCCAGACCTGGATGACGACTTCATGGTAACGACGACAACTAAATCCTTTGTTTCTCGTTATCGTTTTTCAACTTCATCCATGACATCTACCACACCACACATAGTTTTGCAAGTTCATCGAATGGGTGGATCGGGTGCCGCCGGCATGGCCACGGAATCGGCCAATGGAGGTGAAAAACAAAGGACAATACTTTGTCAAGATGGATCAGGCTCGCGAGGTGGAACGACAGATGCGGCTTGAGCAAGAGCGTCGCGTGAGGGTGGACCAAATCCGTCTTAAGGGTAAGGAGGATGAGCTGCAAAGGAGGCGGGAGCAGTTAAGTCTGCGTGAAGCAGCCATTAAGCGTCAGGAGGAAGAGCTTCAAGCTCGTGAGGCAGCTCTCAAGACCAAGAGTGACAGGAAGAATGATGCAGCGGAGCCATCTTCAGGGCGCGAGAAAAAGGGGAAACAACCACGCTACACCCAGTAGACAAAATGTAATAGACCCAGCAAGTTATATTCCCTAAGGCATGTTAGGACTAGTGGTGGAGTTCTGAACATTAGAAGTACAGAGTTCCACACATGCCACTTACCACTTTATGTATCGAATGTTCTACACTTAATCGTTCTTAAAAAAAATTTCCCAAAATTTTTTATGCACCTACAACTAGGGCTGGACGAAAAACTCGAAGCTCGTTAGCTCGCTCGGCTCGTGGCTGGCTCGGCTCGGCTCGGCTCGGCTCGTTAGGATAACGAGCCGAGCCGAGCCAAGATTTTAGCTCGTTAGCTATAACGAGCCAACTCGAGCCAGCTCGCGAGCCGCTCACGAGCCAAACGAGCCATGCTTCCAGGAATTTAGATATGCATATGCTGCTTCCATGGACCTAATTTGTACTCTATTGCATGTGTTAATGTGTAAATTTGTACTCTATTGTACCCAAACGAGCCATGCATGTGTTAATTTGTACTCTATTGTACCCAAACGAGCCAAACGAGCCTAACGAGCCAAACGAGCCAAACGAGCCAAACTTCCATGGATGAATATATGATGGAGATATTTTTTGGCCCTGGCTCACGAGCCAAACGAGCTAACTCGAGCTTTTTGTCGAGCCGAGCCGAGCTGGTTTTTTAGCTCGTTAGTTATAACGAGCCAGCTCGAGCCAGCTCGTTATCCTACCGAGCCAGACCGAGCCGAGCCGAGCCGAGCCGAGCCAGCTCGATATCCAGCCCTACCTACAACATCCAATGAACATAAACTTTTATTACAACTATACCAAATTTTTTCCCAGTTTAAAACTACAAAATTGACAAAACTCTAAAAAAATCACGGGGGGAGAGTAAAGTCGCCCTCCTATTGGGCGACTGCATTATAGGTCGCCCATCCATTGGGCGACTGCATGATAGTCGCCCAATAGGAATGCGACTAATTGCAGTCGCTGGAAGGTAGAGCGACACAAGTTTTGTCGCCTCGCGGTTGGGCGAAAGGTGAGAGTCGCCCAATGAGGGGCGACTTGAGCCTATTTTTGTAAAAAAAAATTCCCGCGGGTATATTTATGCATTTTCGAATAAAAAATGGATTATCTGTACAAAAAATTCGTTTAACTTACGTGTCTAACTCTAACCATCTAGCTAGTGTTTACACATCCAGTCATACTAATGCGAACACCAGGCCTGTGCGTGTAGAGATGCAATTGGAGCGAATATAGATGGGAATTGTTCATCTTGTATCCTATTTTATATTTTTTCAGAGTCAAAGTCAAACATGGATAATGCTAGATACTCATTTTTTATTTCGTATTCATTCCATAAGCTTCGAATGGTCCATTGGACGAAAATTATCCGTTTTTTTTGCACCCCTGTAGGACATTGGACAATACAGTGCTATCAAAGTGAACACAGAGAGACTAATCGTTGAGATGTCAAATGAAGAGCACTCAATATTCTCCGCCTATTTAGATGTGATAATCCGTCCATATATTATCTTATTCCTAAATGAAATCACAATAGATTTCATCATATCACTTGATATATATATATATATATATATATATATATATATATATATATATATATATATATATATATATATATATATATATATATATATATATATATATATATATATATATATATATCACTCATTACATATCCGATTCTGATTTTTTTCTTCGTAGTCTAACATAAATAGTATTAAATATCTATTTATCTATTTCATATTTGCTTTGCAAGACTTTAATCAGTCAGATGGAAATTACAGGCTCGCACCCCTACGTGCATGCCCTGGCCTGATCTGTATTGTCCTAAACTTTGATGGCATAAGTGGACACAAGGAAATAAAGGGGAATGCTAATGCTTGGACATCTAATCTAGACGCTAGCTCTAGAGTCTAGACACTCGGCTACAACATTTTTCGGCCATGTTTGCAATATTTCTCATCTATACTTGTAATATTTTTCGTTCGTGTTTTTCTTGCAATATTTTTTATTTCGTGAATGCAACATCGACTTTTGTATCACGTATTTTTGTTGCATACGGTGATTAAAAATTTTGCACATATTATCGAAGAATATTGCATCGGAGCGAACGATGCGAGTACGAATACTCACATCGTTCTTTTTTGTGTTGAATAAATAATCGACAAATGTTACAGACATAAACGAAAAATGTTACGGATGAAAATACTCACATCATTTTTTGTTGTAAACATAAACAAAAAATATTATAAATATGATAAAAAAATATTACACTCAAACGTGCAGAGCGCGACGCCCGCATGGAACGTCCGGGCGTAGAAGCGTTACCTAAAGGCACGTTTGGTTCCCTGTAGGGTGTAGCCAGAATGGATCCCGCCAGCCAGGCCAGGGAGGAACGAAAGTAATTCTCGTTTCTGCGCGGCCAGGCCAGGAAGGGAATCTTTCGTCGGGAGGGCTTGGCTCGAGAGAAGAACAACCAGCCAAACAAGAGCGAGTTGCATCAGACGAGCCTGGCTCGGGGTCTGCACAAACAACCAATCACGCCCTAAGTAAATCCAGCCCCGCAAGGCCGCAACAATACACCTTCTCATCCCTTCCTCACTTCCAGATGGGGCCCATCCACTTCAATAAGACAATAATGTTCTGGCTGCCAGGTGGGCCCCATCTCGTCCCCGCCGAGATGGACCTCCCTTACTCTTACTTAGCCATCCCCGCCACCTCCTCGCCGTCGGATGCGACTACGGCGACGGCGACAATGGCGTCCTCCTCCGCCGCCGAGCCAGGCGTCCGCATTTCCGATCGAAGTACGCTCTCTCTATTCGATTCGCTTCAGCTCGATTTGGTCCTGGGTTCCGTGGGGGTTTTTGATCTGGTGTTTGGTGTTCTCTTGCGCAGCGAAGAGGTCGTCCTTGGGCTTGAGGGCTATGGTGCTTATGATGCACGTGGTGTTCGTCGGTGCCGTCTTCCTGCTCAATTCGACCCTCGATAGGCGAATCCACGAGGAGACGTGGTACAATTCCCACCTGATTTTCCCGAGGAAAATCTATTTTTGCTTGGGTCAAGTCCAAATTTAGGATGCCCTACGGATTTACCTGATACTTACAAGCTTGGTTCTACTTCTAGGTGGCAGTGAAGTTATTTTCCCGTGTAATTGCTTTGTAGTAGCTTATAGTCTGATCTGATTATAGGAAACAATAGCTTTTGGGGTGCTCGCGCGCGCGAGTGCTTCTGCGTGTGACCAGTGATGCTGTGATGCAGCAAAAACCACGTAATTCTGCACAGCGGAGAGAACGATGCCCTTCTGATAAGCATTTCACCTGTATATCTGCTTGGTAATTGGTAGTTTATGGTAGTGCCATTTCTGCTAGACATTTCAGCTGGTGCGTGTAGGAATCCTAGTTCTCGATTTTAATTGGACTTCTAATCACTAGGAATCGTAGCGCCATTTTCTGCTGGACATTGCACTGTGTATTCCTTTTTTTTCTTTGCATACCTGCAACCTATGTTTTGACTTCTGATAAAGTGTGAAATTTTGTATTCTTTTTTAAGAGCAAGGATCTCTATGTGGTGTCATTTGATTGCAGGTATATAGGGGTGTATGGAGTGCTTGTTCTGATCTCCTTAGTGCAGTACTTCTACACTGCTGGTTCATCTCCAGGGTATGGAATTGCCTTGTTAAATTTGTTCTCATCCTCCAGGGATGACATCATCTATTGAATCTGGAAAGCATTTGATTGTGTTTGTTTGGGGCTCTGTGCTGGCAGGTATGTTATTGATGCGATGAAAACTGGCTCCACGATGCATGCAACGTTCATCAATACTGTCACTCTTTCCAAGTAATGTCATAATCTCCATAGCATAAAAGTGTTGAAAACTTGTGGGAGGTAAACAATGATATTTATACTTTCTTGTGTTTCTGTTTTTGATGATTAAGAAAAGACAATCCAGTTCAAAAAATGGAAGCTTAAATTCCTCCATGAGCCGGCCTCAACTGGAGAAACTTAACCCAGTGACTTCTACGCCATCATGGTTGCAACAAGTTATGGATCTTTATCCTCCTGGGTCAAGCAGCAGGTAAAGTTCCAAGCCTTGAGAAGAGAGAAAATCATTTTTCTTTGGTATTTCCAATAGGAGCTTTCTTGTGTTTGCTCATTGTTATATGGTTGACATACTTCTATTGTGATTTAGGGATTGGACTTGCACTTACTGCAGAGTCATTCAGGTGTTGCCTCATCCTCTAAATTTATGGTGCTAAAGCTTCCATAGCTATGATATGCAATTGATTACCATGGTCGTTGTTTAAAAGAAGTGTAATTGAACTACACATCAAGTGTGAGTTGGTCAAACAAAGCATATTTGTGAGTCTTGAGTTTATCTCCAAATAAGTTTGACTAAATTTAGCAAAACTCCTTGCAACCTTATTCAAGAATAGCAAAGCTGATCTTTAAGGCGTCAGAAAACAGAATGAGAGTTGGTTATATTTGGTGATGCAGTTGAAGTAGTCTATTGGCGGCCTTTCCCTTTGCATCATTCCTTGCAGTTGTTTTATTTTATTGCCATTCAAAGAACCATTAAGGTTCCCCAAGATAATTCTGTGGATCTTCTAGAATTTGATTCTTTGTTAGGGCTGCCAAAATCCAACTACTAATTTACAAAGTGGCGGGCACACTCTTTGAATTTTACAAAGTGAATTACTACTGCTTTATTATTGTAGCATTGTTCATTATATCATACTGATTTGAACTATGCTACCATCACATTTTTTTCCATGGAAAGCTGCAACTAACTGTCTAATTTCGATTTTTGCTACAACATTCTTTTGCAGCCACCCCGTACCAGGCACTGTCCTGATTGTGATAAGTGTGTCCTTCAGTTTGATCATCACTGCGTTTGGCTTGGAACATGCATTGGCAAAAAGAACCATTGCCGTTTTTGGTGAGTTTTGGCATGTATATCTTTTGCAGTATATTTTGTACACTTACATATCAATTGCCTTGTCCGGTGTCCATGTCCAGTGTTTTTCTGTTGCACATGTTCTATGTTCTGCTGTACATTCTGTAGAAACTCTGCATATGTGCTTATCTGTAACACCTTGTGGCCCAAAATTCGCTAAAAGCCTAGTCTACCCATGGGGCGGGTACGCATGGGTAGCATCTCACTTGGGCTTTCGTCCTCGCTTCGCCTAAAAGGGTTAACCTGGAAGTTCTACTATTTGAGCCAACAGGCATTATATGCTAATGGAACTTAATGTAAACTGGCAATGTGGTACTAAAGAGCAAGGTGTTACTTTATTGGTTTGCTTCAGGTACTGCATAAACATCTGAGGAGCCTATTGTATCCACTTGTATCGCGTAAAACTATACTGTTGTAACTGGAAACACATATTAACATTGCTTCAGAGTATTTATACCAACAAACAGATAACATTCCATCCAGTCACAAATTCTTGATTTCATTTTTTACTTTTCACAGTTTCCAAGATGCAACTTTGACATCTATTTTTTTTTAAGAATCTACTTCTATTATTTTCATGTGACCATTCTAAATACTTGAAAATATATTGTTGATCGAAGTTTAAAGTTTGACTGCATGCTTTGCACAGTGACTGAAAATAAAGTGGAATAGGATATACCCTTAGATTTACTGAATGGGTTATGCAGTTTGTTTGAGTCAAATTTGGTGTTAAGTTGCAAAGTCAAGTTGATTAAAACTTTTAATCCTAGGGAGTGAATTCGCCCGACACAATGAATTCTGCCCTCCTGTCATTCTTTCTCATTGAATGAACCTCGCTTCTTTCTCTCATGCAAAGCTGTGTATGAGACTTTCATCTCGCACTGCTCCTAATTGATAAGGATAAATCCAAAGTTTTCAAACTGATGTGTAATAGAGGATGGATGCACCCCTTTCTCATGATATGTTTAAAGTTCAAATTTCAGAAAACTTTGCAATGTTCTGCTGTTGATGGTGATATACACAATGTAACTACTTTGTTGCCATTATACATTGGAATGTGCATATCGTAGTACCTTGTGCTGTGTTATGAATCTATTATTGAGGCTTAGTAATTACGGTTGTATAACAAATCTTTCCTAGGTGGTACATATTTGAAGAAACAATCTTGTGTATCTGGACCGTTGCTCTGTACATTGAGTCACTGCGGCTAGATATTGACAAGGCCTGGTATGATATGTTATTCTCTTTTAAAACTCATAAGCTCATATTATGTGGCTTTAATCCTTTCAATTTGAACCTTACTTTTTCTGTTATCTCATCAGAGAATCTTTTTTATTACCATGGCAGGTGGAAGAATTTTATTGGTGTAATCCTATTGGCAGTATTGATATTTATCCTCATATTCCTGCTGCTACTGCTGATCTTTCATACGTAAGTTTTCTCCTTATGTGATGTCTCTGGGAGTATAAGGTATTTTAATTATTGAAAAGAAATGTCAAATGGTAGCTTTGTTTAGTTTTTTGTTGAATTGGTAGGTTGAGAACAGCTGCATATCATTTCCAGAGAGAGAGAGAGAGAGAGAGAGAGAGAGAGAGAGAGAGAGAGAGAGAGAGAGAGAGAGAGAGAGAGAGAGAGAGAGAGAGAGAGAGAGAGAGAGAGAGAGAGAGAGAGAGAGAGAGAGAGAGAGAGAGAGAGAGAGAGAGAGAGAGAGAGAGAGAGAGAGAGAGAGAGAGAGAGAGAGAGAGAGAGAGAGAGAGAGAGAGAGAGAGAGAGAGAGAGAGAATTTTGAATTTTGAATTTGAGATTTGACAAAACACTTCTATTTACTTAAACTAATTAGCATGTACATGGAATCCACGTCACTGAAAAAATCCTAATATTGAAGATGTTACTTAAATATTCGCTTCATTTGAAGTTTCACATACTATTTTTACCAATTTGTTTGTTTGTTAAAACAAATGTAAGGAGCTCTCAATTCGCAATAAGAAAGGCCAAGCATTTTGTCATTACCATAAAACTAAATATCCAAAAGACATATTGATGATGTCAATGACTATCTGAAAGACAAATTTTTGTACATGCCACTGGTTGATACATCTCAATTTTCAACTTCTTGAAATAACTACCAATTTTAATGTTTATAAATTGGCTAAACCTTTTCGATTAATCTTCCTTCATAGAATCAGAAGTAGATTACACATCTTGAAAGTTAAAGAGTTCAGGAGCTTATATAATTAATTTACTTTCCTATGGCCTGGTTTTTAGCTTTTGTAAACCCCAAATCAACAACGCTTTGTGTATAATGCATGTTCGTCTGATCTTTTTTTGCAGTTACATTGCTCTTACAAATCAAACAACCTACGAATTTGCGAGAAAGAAGCGGATATTCTACTTAAAGTATGGAATTTTTTATTGACTCAGTTTCCAGTTTGTGATACAGCTTATTATTGGGATACTGGTAGTGAAACATTGGAGCTGTACCACTTGCAGGGGAGTTCCTGACAAAGTTCATCCATTCAGTAAAGGCGTCTGTAGAAACATCTATGACTTCTGCTTCTCTAGAGAGAAGGGAATTGTTCTGGAAGCTGTGCCCCCACTTGAGGAGCTGGAAGCCAGAGCTGCTCCTTACACATACCGAGATATAATTTGCTGCCGGTGCCGTTGATTTATCTGTTGTACTGTACCATTCTTCACCCCCTAGGCTGTACTGTACCTCTTTGTTCAGCCTTTTTTGCCTATGGAAGCATGCCTTTCATGAGCTGCACCAATATATGTCCTCTGAGTTCATTATTCATGTAAAGTAGACGTACATTTTCACGCAGAAAATGTGTGTGGCCTGAGATCCAGTTGTTGTTGTGCCGTTAGCTTGCTGATATGATCTGAGAATACCCGAACTGTGGGTCTCTTGTATTTGTTTTAAAAAAAGGAGGGCATGCTTCCTGATTCCTATTAAGTAGGTTTTGAGGACAAACTATAGCGGCAAACTGTTTGTGCCTGTGTCGAAATGTGCATCCCAGTTGTGGTTCGTAATGTTAGTGTTCAATCTACTCTCTTGAGCCATTCTTATTCGTGGTACTTAACGTCTTCAGATACATGTATTTGCTGATCAAGATGTTTCAAGAAAGAAAAATTGCTCATCAAGGAGCATATTGGCGACTGGCGAGTGCTATGGCTACTCTGCTGGATCGAGTTTTGAAGGTAACGCGGTATATTTTTTAACTTGTATTCGTTGTAATCACAAACTAATTTGCATCTATTTTGAAAATAACAACATTAATTAATTTACATTCTATGCGATAGTATATGAGCTCGGGACTGGTGGCAGTAGTTTTTGGAGTTGCACGCCGACACAGATGGCACACCACGCAAGGCCCACTCGGCCATGCCGAGGCCTCGCGAAGCCCAGTTGAAGCCAAGCACGGCTAGGCCAGCCGTGCAACTCCACTGAACAGTAGAAGCGCCGTGACGAGGAATAGAAGGCCGGCGTGCGTGGATTGACCCGGCCACGCATTAGTGTGGAGTATCAAGTGCCGACTATCATGTAAACATAACCGGTTGTGGCCAGGGGCGAAACCAAAACAAAACTAATCAGGTTCATCATTTCTCCAAACATATAGGGTATATACTTTTTGCCTTTTGGCTACTCCAGAAGTTAAAAAGTTAAATATTGAAAATGGGACAGCCTCTTCAAGTGAATTATTCAAATAACTCCCCGAGCATAAAATTCTGTGTGCCATCCTTGTTGACGTCTTCGTCGTCCGTTGCCATATCAAAAAGCGTAGATAAACTATCAGCCGCAGCCCAAAAAAAACACTCTATAATTATTGTATAATTTTGCCTTCGATTTGCAATGAAGTAGGTGGGTATTCCAATTTCCAAAAATCCAAATTGAAACCCTAATTTGTAACCACACAATTTGACAAAAAATCAATTAACAATCATAATATTCAAACCATAACTCATAAATTCACTCTATTTGCTTAAAGAAATTGAAATAATCAAGATAAATTTAACAATACTCTACATCGATTCAGGCCTTAATCCATGCCACCAAGTGCTCGGCGAGACGATCGACAGTGATGACGACCAGGAGACGCGGTGGCTGACGGGATGTAACCTAGGCCTCCGGGCTCTGGCAACCGACTGTTGCGAGCTTACGACCAAGTAAGGGGGTGGATTTGGCTTTTGCATGAAGCGGGGGCAGAGAGAGATGGAATGAGATGCAGGTGACTGGGGCAATGCGATACGCGTGGGGTGCAGCTTTTGTTTGCTATCTTCCCTTTATAGAGTGGCTTGGCTGGCCAAGCGTCTTGATCCATGCTGTGTCAGTTGGATTGCACTTGTATATACTAGGTTGTGTATCCTAGGCCTTAATTGGTGTCATTTTGGGCCCAGTTGTGGAAGCGCTGAGTGGAGAAGTGAACCCGAGAGGCTGAGAGCTTCAATGGTTGGGCTGGCTAGGTGTCCTTTGATTTAGAATTGGGGTTCACACCTAAATTTACATGAGCTATACAGTAGAAAAACAAAATTAAATTTGGTGTCCTATGCACCTCCTTAAGTCTAAATAGATCCGCCTGTGGTTACGGCAATTGCGGAGGCCACCGATGCCCAAAGAGGACGATAAGAATGGAATGATGACAGTGCGAACCATAACATGATTTTTTTAAATAATACTTTTTTATTAATATAACATAAATATATCATGCTAAAAAATTATATAAATAATCTACTGTCACCATTTAGAATAATGGCAATCTTATGTGGAGTCATACGTAGTAGTCTACAGGTCTCTATCACCAAATAAATTCACGATAGAAGCCCTGTTATCAATTCAACTGGCGACAGAGATCCTGTCTCAATTGATTGACAACAGAGTCTCTGTCCTCAATTGTATTCCTGATAGAGGCCCTGTCGCCAATTCAAATGGTGACAGAGGACATATTGTAAATTGAAGTGGCAATAGAGTCATTTTTATTTTTTAAATAATATATTTTGTCTTAATTAAAAAAGTTATTATTTATGAAAAATTATTGTATTTTTTGGCTTTAGTGGTTTTGAAATTATAGCTAACAATTAAAAAGAGAATTTGACTAGTGCGTCTTAGGTTGCATTAATGATTTTTATTTAAATAAATCATTTTAAGCCCGACATAACACTTCACAATGAATGTGTAAATTATACGATGTGTAGGATTTGGTTAAGTGCATAAGTTTGCCTCACTACTTATATGATACAAATAACAATATGCACGAAATGCCCCTAAGGCAAAAATGGAACACTGTAGGGCACCCACATGGAGTGACAGTCATTAGGGTAGCCTGAACGTGGCTAGTTGTCGTGGTAGTGGTAAGCACAATTTTAGCTCGTGTTGGCGCAGCACTATGGGTGGTAGTCGTTGCCGAGGTGGATGACCTCCTCATTGTTCGTTTCCCCAATCCTCTACTGCGAAGCTCATCATTGTTGATCGTCTCTATGTGGAGCTTCTCCCACAACTCTTATAAGGTGGCTTTGGAGAGTGTGGACGTAAATCTAAATAGGTATTGGATTCAATCAATCCATCCACTCTGTGAACTTACAATCCGCGGTCTGTAAGAAAGACGAGGTGATTACAAGTGATGCATGTGTGGAAGTATAGATAGGAAATGAACTACTTACCATGAATAGAGAACAGCAAAAGAATCAATGTCCTGGGTTCCCCATGTCGTCAGAAACCTAGACCACCATGTCATGTTTGTGTTTTCATTGCGGCTAAGGCTCGAGGATGTGCGGGTAGTTACAGAGGGGATTTCTAGGGTTGTAGGATTCTCTGGTTTCAAGGGGTAGATCGGGGCTTGGGGGGTCGGGGTCCAAGGGATCGTAGATGTGAGTGTCTTCTAGGTAAGAGCCACAGCCTCAAAACCTAGTCTGTGCTCGTTGTCCCCTCTCACATCTTGAGCTACCTATCCTGTCCGCCATGTTGTGGTTGGTGGAGTGTGTTCGATATACATGGGTTCTTTATATGGGATAATTTATAGGCCCTCTCAGATGTGGGCAACGGACTTGAGGCATGTAGAGTATGTGGCGGGCAAGGTGCGGTCATTTTGGTCCAAAAAACAGGTGGTAGTGTGTTGTCACCTTGGTCTGAAAAGGGCTGGTCAGAGTGTTATCACTTCGGACTGAAAAAGGAGGTGGCATGGTGTTTTCATTTCTAATATAAAGGTTATGGACTCGCCTTGTCGCGATATGTGGTGTTACCATTACCCCTTTGTTATGTTGTTGAGAAGGGGAGGCTATCTCATAGTCATAGCACAAATCATGAAATAGAATAACTTTACAAAGAAACCAAAACAAAGAGGAGCATAACACCATGAATACCATAGGATGTGGCAAACACATAGTACCTTATTACAAGGACCAACTAATTGTAAGGAACCTATATGCAGTTCCTCCTAGGTGCTACCCCACGAGTGGCACCAGCCATAGGCCAACCCTGTGCATGACCTGATGGGTAGGTCAAGTGGTCTGATGTGTGCCATGACCTGGCCGAGCAAGCAGGAGGTATGGGAGTCACAATGTCCTGTCAGGTCGATTAGCTCAGTCTGGGTGCATCAAAGAGCTATGAACCCTATAAAACATGGGCGGCCTCGTCCTTTGGGGGCTCAGCCAACCAGGTGTCCATTGGGATGTACTCGTCATCCGCCTCTGTCCCATGGGTAGACGTGTCCTCTACATACTCCTCAAGATGTACATGTTGGCCTGCAAGGAAAATAGGATAAAATTGAAATGTGTTCCTAAAGGTGAGCATATGCAACAAGGAGGGAATAGTATACCTGGGTATATCCAAGCGTACTGAGCCGTCCTATGCATCTGTGGTCTTGTTCAACAAAGAAATCATTAGTACGAAACTTCATGAGGAAGATTGCGTAATACATGTTTAACATATCGCTACCTGAGACAGGAGTAGGGGTAGTACGGTGCTAGGAAGAGCCCCCACCACGTTCGAAGGAGCTACGGCGGGATCATGCGAGGTGTGCAGTTTGTTGTGACTGACCCCTCGAGCACGTATCGCGAAAGCATGTGGTGACCCCTACACCATCCCATTCCTCAGCCTCCTACATGACATCAGGGAGACAATTCACTTAGTCTTATCCTTGATTCGGCCAAGCGCGGCTCTGAGCCTTCCATCCCCGATGTGAGACATAAGAGAGGTAAGCTGCTGTGAACCTCCCTACCGAGATTGCTTTGTGCTACAAGCAAAAATGTTAAAATCAATGGGCACTTTCAATAGTCCCATGTCAGCAATGTCCATAGTTTTAATTAGTCTACCAAGTAGGATTTGTGCTAAGGTGGAGAGGAGATAAGAGAGAGGGGAATAGTGTCTCATGAAAGACACTGCTTGCGCACAAAATTTAACACAAAATTCGTGGCCCCTCCACAGAAAATGAGTAATCACAACCACCATCGCCTTCCCATGACGCTCGACTTGGCCTGGTCGACATACAACACAACAAAGTAGAGAAGAGCTTAGTGGACTAGAGCAGAGCAGATCCATCTCATCTTGCCAAGGGAATTCAAGGGCAAGCAGAGGGAGCTTGTTACTCTTGTTAGATGGATCGGTTTAGATTGAATCGATGAGAGAGAGTGTGTGTGTGTGTGAGGCCATCCCAACCAAGTAGTAGCATACATGGTGTCGACCCCAGCGGCGGTGGTGCAGGTGCGCTTGCTCAACCAGATCCGCGTCTCTCCAACGCCGGCGCCGCCCTCCCATGCCACCCTCCCCATCACTTTCGTCGACGCAGCCTGGCTCTTCACCGGCCCTGTCGAGCGCCTCTTCTTCTTTCGACACCCCGACCCAGCCTCCTTCCTTCCCCTCCTCCGCTCCTCCCTCTCCCTCGCGCTCCATCACTTCTACCAGCTCGTCGGCTCCCTCAGGCCTGATTTCAACGCCGAAGGGGAGGGGATGCCAGCTCCGACGAACGGACGGGATGGGGGCTCCAGATCCGACCGCCAGAGAGGAGGGGATGCTGGTTCCGATGCTGCCGTGGCGGAGGAAGGAGGTGGGTGGCCACGGAAGAGGAGCGGGACAAGGAGGAGATGTGTGGAGTATCTGGATGGAGTGATGTACGGAGGGATCGAGAAAATATTTATTGTTTAGGTCCACAGCTGGAAACTATGCATTGAGATTGTAGTGTCTATTATAGTGTCTATATGACATGAAAGTTATAAAAAAATTGCTATGCAATGTCTTTCATTAGGAGTGCCCTAACATTTGTACTGGGATGGCCTCATTTGTTAGGAACGTGTACCTTTTTATCTTGAGATACGAAAAACTCTCGGCTTTATCATTTGAGCCCAACTTAAGGCATTATAAAAGAGGAGGTGGAGCCCAATGACCGCACGCACTCTTCTCCCAAGTTTAGACTAGACTACCTTATTTGGTTCTGATTAAAGAAACCGGGCCGGTTATTCATGCAGGTATCTAAATTCCAATACCCTCCTGGCGATGTGCCGTTGTGTTCCATAACGAGATGGAAGAGTGGTTTAGAGGTGGAAACGAGCCGAGCCGGCTCGCGAGGGCTGTAACATCCCAAAAATTTTGAATTGAAAATGTGGAGCTTTTAAATTATTTTGTACTAAATTTTATTTGGAGTTTATGGGTTTTTCCTAAAAATTTTGATGAAGGTTCCAAAAAGTTAAAGAAGAAGCAAACATGTTTAAATATTAGAAAGTTAAAATCTAAATTAAGAATCTGAAAAGATGATCCATAAAAGAATAATGAGAGAATTGGGTTTATATATATATATATATATATATATATATATATATATATATATATATATATATATATATATATATATATGCATAATCCAAAAATGAAAGAAAAGGGAAAAGAAAGAAAGAAAAAAGAAAGAAACTAGAGCCAGGCCGGCCGTCACCTCCGACCCAGCTCAGCCTTCCTCTTTCTGCCCCAGCGCGCCGCGGCCCAGCCAGCGCGCCCACGGCCCGGCTGCCCCGCGCGCGTGCCCGCTGTCGAGTGGACCCACTCCCTCGCGCCTCCTCTCTCGCTGGCAAATGGACCCGAGCGGTCAGAGCCTCCTCCTTCCCCTCTGTCTTTTTCCCCGCTCGGTGGCTTCCTCTCCACCGCTCGGCCTCGGTCAAAAGCCGGGCGACACGGCGCGTAGGTCAAGCCGAGCCGCGTCGTGGGAGAAGCCCGGAAGAACCGCCCCGTATCCCGCTCCCACACGCCCGCCGCCCGCTGTCGCCGCTGCCTGTGCCGCCCACTGTCGCCACTGGCGACGCCACCCGACCGCCCGGCGTGCCGCGCAGCCCCGCTCGTGGCAAACTGTGCCCGATCGGCTATAAAGCCCGCGCGACCCCTCACTCGCACCGCCACACCCCTCACTGCGTAACCCTGAAAACAATTGAGACATAACCCACCAAACCGCCGGCAAGCCCGTCACCTTCCCCAACTCCGGCGACCACCCAATCCGCCATCTTAAGCCATTAGAATCCAATTAACCGCCACCACACCACCCTTGGCCCATCGCATAGACAATACCGTCCACTCCCGAGCTCCTCACCGGCTGTACACCGCCATCACCGGAGCTCCTCCCAGCGCCGCCGCCACCGCACGCCGCCAGCCCCCTCCGGTGACCCTAGGTCCCCGCCAACCTCTCCACCGGGCTCAACTCGGCGCGTGCAATGCATTTCCGCCGTCACCCGACCTCCTCCGGTCACCCATCGCCGGCGACGCCACCGGCCGAGCCCGCCCCCGAGTTCCTCTGCTCCAACGCCCACACCGACTCCTCATCCCATTGTCTATACCTCACCCGTCAGGTAACACCTGAGCCAAGTTGGTTAGCCGGTTGCGCGTTCGCCTGTGCCGCCCACGTTCGACTCTCTCTGGCCGTAAAGTTTAGCTAGGATTTTTCACCCATTTTTGCTAATAGCAGCAGTAAGAGGGATTAAGGAATAATTAGGGAATGCTTAAGAAAAGAAAATCAAAGATTAGCCAATAAATAATGCAAATTAATTTAGTTGTTAATGACTGTCATAAGTACTATTACAGGTAATCATTTAAAATCTCTCCCTGACATGTGGGCCCCACCCTTCAGTAGATACAATGTATGGCCCCACATGTCAGTGGCACACTGGAATAGGAATAAAAATAATGAATGAGAAATTTAAATAGCAAGTAGGACCCACTGTCAGAAATATAATAATTTTTGGATTTAATTGAGCTGAGATATTCAAATGGGCATAACTTATTCATTTTAACTCCAAATTGAGTGAGACCAATTTCTAAATTCATGTAAAATCAAGATCTATCCAATGGAACTGAAATCATAATTTGTAGAGTTCATGTGAATTTCTGGTGTTATTTGGTTTGATTTGCTGCTTTTCTTTTTATCCAAATTTTGGCACACGCTAATATAGCTTACGAGGCACAAGAGGAGAAGATCGAGGCAGCTACACTAGAAGCACCAGAAAACCAGGATCCCGACCACTGTGACCAAGGCGAGTCAATACTTTGATCATGTTGAACCTACATTTTATGCAAATTATTTTAGTTTAAATTATCAAATTGCATGCCGTTATGTTATATACAAATACATGTTAATTTAAGATTTTAGTTACATGTCCATTGCTTGCTTGACTAATATTACACCTCCTTTGGAATACCTGAATATGTGAACCTTGTCGCCTTAGCAAAACTATAATAGTAACTTTCCAAAAGCAAGTCCATAATTTATATATGCCGTGCTTAGCATTGTTTAGGTAATCATGGGCGCGAGAACGCTCAAACATCACTTTAATCATGAGAAAATTTTGGTTGGGTCAGTCATGGTGGTAATGACTGATAAATGTTGGATATGATTATTTTATGTCTCCAAAAACCCCCAACATGCTTAAATATCTGGGCGTATGGTTCGGGGGTGTGGTGCAGGTGTGCACGAGAGTGTGGTTTGTGGTAGAACCGTCCAGATACCACTAAGGACTGAATCTTGTCATGTCAACCCGTGTAAAACAGTACAACCACAAGTCTGTAAATTACAACTTGGCTTAGTAGATTTACCGGACCCTGAAAGTCATCCTTCCAGGAGGTGGTGTGAGGATGTGCAAGTGGCAGTCGGTGAGACGGCTTGAATGGGACACCCGGGTAGGGTGAAGTTCTGCTGTGGCGGGCTAGCAAGGGTGGGGAGCCAGCTGCTAGACGTTCAGAAGGAGGACATCCCGCACAACGTATGGGACCCACCGCAAGTGGGAACGACCCATAGGGTGAAATGATGGAAGGGGCGAGGTACTTTGAAAAGTCACTGTGATAGTCTACTCAACCACATGACTAAGGAATCATGTGGGGCAACGAGTTGATTGTCTCTTGTGGTGAAAGTGTACAAACTCTGCAGAGTCAAAACTATTCGAATAGCCGTGCCCACGGTCAAGGGCAGACATGGGAACTTAACCAGATATAGTTCTATTTTAAAATGATTTATGAATGGGAATGGAAAAGTGGAGGGCAGTGTAAGGCCCTGGTTTGGAATTGTCCTGGGTGTCGTCCCAGTGGTAAGTTAAGCGGCTATAACGCTGAAGAATTGCTAAATGGTGCAGATGCCATGTAATGATGGATGGAATCTGAATCACTATTATTACTGCATTCAACATATACGTGTGTTCAAAATGCTAGGTCTTAAGGAATTTTTATATAATTGTATTCAAAAGCACTCTTCGCAAAAGAAAATAAACTTAAGCCATCCTTGATTAGCCATACATGTTATATATACTGCATTCTGGGTGTTGATTCGCTGAGCACGGGGTCGGAGTGCTCACGCTCGCTTTGCGGCAAAAATCCAGAAACAGGAGCGCAAGACCACTACGCCTACGAGGAAGCTCCCGCTACGGAGGAGGAGAATGACGAAGGGAACTAAGGCGTAGGCTTCGTTGTTTAGACATGGACAAGTGGACATCCGGCGTTGTGTGCACGTATGTTACTAGTTAGCTGGTGACATACAATGCACACAGTACCTTCCAGTTGCTTGCCTGTGGATTTGGGTTTGCTTTTGCTGTATTTCCGCTGTGCGTATTTGTAATAATGACATTTGGCCTAGTCGGCCCCTTTTGTAAACTCTATCACCCGACGTGGTGTATTTCAATTTATGTAATATAATGGTTGATTATGCGATGTATGAAATGATTCAGCAATGTACCTGTGTGCACTAACTACTGATCCAGGGATTAGTGCAGTGAAACACAGTAAGATTCAGATTGGTCTGACAAGGGCTCACGAGCCGAGCTGCCCAGAAGTGAACACATCATAGAATTACACATCATTATAAACACAACTGAACAATCATCTGCTGGTGAGAAGATTTGTCGGCGGCGGGCTGGGACATCTGCTGGTGGCGAGCGGGCTGGGGCATCTGCCGGCAACGAGCGGGCGGGGATATGTGGTTCGCCGCTCAGGAGCAAAGGGCAGGAAGAAAGAGCAGCGGCAGCAGGTAGGGAGAAAGAGTGGCGACGGTGGGTGGCAATCTCTGCCGGCGGTGGCGGGCGAGGAGATCTACCAGGGACGGGCGCGCAGAGAGATGTGGCGGTGACAGATCGGGAACAAAGGTGCGTGCAAGCCACCACCGCCACCCGGCCATCGTCGCTGCCATTGTCCGAGCCACCGCCGCCACCCAGCCGCTGCCCTCGTCGCTGCCCGAGCCGCCATCGTTGCCATCATCCGAGCCGCCGCCAGATCCAGCCAGATCAGGCCATCACCGCCAACGCCTGAGCAGTCGACCAGATCTGGCCAGAGCGGTGCTTCCCGTGCCCAGTGTCTGACCCATCGTCGCCGTCGGACTGCCATTCCATCGACCGCCACTGCCGTTCCATCGGTCGCCGCCGCTGCCCTAGCCTGGGGGGCGAGAAGCACACGGAGGGGGAGCAGGTGAGCAGCACATGTTGGGAGGGGGGAGGGGAAGCACACGGTGGTGTGGTCGGTGACGGGAGCGGCGTAGACGCGCAGTGGATGAGGTGGGTGGGAGTGGCGCCGTGGACGGGACGAGAGAGATGGAGAGACTGCGCTAAGCACGAGCTAAAGGGGAGACTTAATGGGCTAGGTCGGGAGACTTAATGGGCTGGGTCTGGGCCAACTGTAGACATGAGCCAAATAGCTCGTGAGCCAGCTCACGAGCAGCTTGAGCTTAGCTCTCTTTTTTACGAGCTGTAAAGGAGGTTCGGCTCGGCTCGAAATTTAACGAGCTCGAGCCGAGCCGCGAGCCTCAAGCTATTTTTCCACACCTAGAGTGGTTGGATATTCTTTAACAAGATGCCCTACTGAAATCTTCGCGCACAGTACTTCGCAATTTCCAGTGCCATTATTTGCCTGAAGGACTCACTGGGATCACCTACAGCACAGCATGGTTTACACTTTTACACACCTCAACACCATTCCATGCCCCTATGATTTGAACCTAACGGAATAGAGCAGTTGTTGGCTTTGTTGCGATCCATCTTGCAGAAACCGGCACCATTCTTTTGCCACTGTAATTGAACGGCCACTGTTGCAGCCTGAGGCCTGAAGTCTTGTGTGCATACACGCTCTCATGCGTCCACAGTTCTATCCACCACTTGGTGATCGGAAAAGCCATTAGTTTATATCATTTCTACCGGACAAGATGTTCTCTTGGCAGCTGCATGCCTCATATGCTTTGGTTTCAAAGAATTTAGGGCCTGTTTGGTTCATGACCAGAAGTTGCCTAGCCACAAGTTAGGCGTGCCACAGTTTTTAGGTAGCTGTTT
The DNA here is from genome assembly GCA_017311315.1 of Dendrocalamus latiflorus. NCBI lineage: Eukaryota > Viridiplantae > Streptophyta > Magnoliopsida > Poales > Poaceae > Dendrocalamus > Dendrocalamus latiflorus. The sequence goes on from CM029633.1 coordinate 29,309,092, forward strand.
GGTTCACTGACGCAACTGTGGCATGCCACACTTTCTTAGCACCCTGCCCTACACGTCATAGACTCAGTTTCTTGCCAAACTTTGCCACAAGTGTGGCTTCGATTTTGTTAGCTACACTTTCTGTGGCAGCCACACATTGTCTAAGGTTAGGTATGGTAAACTTAGGCACCAACCAAACATGCCCTTAATCTCTGGAAGGCTGGTCAGCCACCAACCGCTCCTCCATCATGATCTGCACATCAGACGAGAAGAAGCAGAATGGCTGCGTTCAATTTTTTAAGGAGTTTCATGTGCTGATCTTGGCTTCTGGATATGGCGCAGAGCCGCATACATGTACAGTAAAATGTCTTGAGGTTGGCCACACATGCATGGCATTTCGGCAAATGCCACACAAAAGAAACTGTAAAAAGCACAATCTACCTGCATGTTCACTATGCTTCCTGATTCCAGATGTACTACTTTCATGGAGCGCACTTCTTTCTCCTTCACAACGTTGCCTTTTCTTTTTACCAGGAAACGACTTCATGTTTGCTTGAGGAACTGTTGGTGTTGGGGTGAGTGATCAGGTTGTGTTCTTGTGCATTGGCTGGTGTGCAAATCTTGAGCACTTCCACAAAGTTGTGTAGATCCAATTAATACGCCCTAGTTTTTAATGGTTTCAAGCATTCCTACCGCAGTATAGCACTTGTTTCGCCTAAAAGAAAGTATAGCCCTTGTACTCCCTTTACAAGTGGTTGCCGAGTGCCACAGTGTCCGTGTGAATGCGTGCGTGCTTGTTTAGTGTGGTCATTGTAGCAAGGTACAAGGGGTAAACTTTTTTTCCCGTATACTAACTGAACCATGCCATCCTAGCTGCTGAAATATACTCGCAGCGACAATTCAGACTTCAGAGCTGAGTTAGCTGCCACGGCCACGTAGATGTGGCAACTTTTGCCACAACTTTACAGCCCGAAAAGATTAAAACGCCGAAAAAAAGATAAAGAAGCATGTAAAAAACAAGATCAGCTGGGCGAAAAGCAGTAAAGCGAGGTGTAATCCGTGGTGAAAGCTGAGCATAAGATTCAAGGGCAAAAGCGCAGGGCAAAGAGGGCGAAAGTATATGCGCATCAGTACGTGGCCTGCACGAGGAGAGTGGCTTTACCTCGAGGCGAGACTCTCGACCAACTGCAGCTGCACTTCGCTGCGAATTGGAGTACGTGAAAAGGATGGTGAGCATCTTTACTGACATAAACTGTAAAAAACTGAAGATGGCATGCACATGGCCCTTGGATCAGACGATGACCATCGGATGCAAGATGTTGCCATTCTGCGTTGAAGTTTTGACTGCCTCGGCGAATCAAAGGATAAGTAACCGTCTCGGTTAACAGCAGCTTACGAGTGGTAAAATTGCTAGTGCTACTGTATACTTAGTAGTATTACCCCCATATCCAAATTGTATCAAGCATGGAGTGGTAAACCATTAGCTGTCCTAACTCCTAACACGGAGCTTTGCGCCTCGATTTATTGACGATTCCCATGTGTGCTAAATGGTTCATAGAAATATAATAACGCACCATACCCTATATGCTGAGGGGCAATAATTTGTGCGTGCTACTAGAGGTACAGTGAATAGGTGAATATGCGTTGTTGAAGTTGAAGTGACAGTAGACACTGGTAATTCTGCAGCATACGATGTTGTTTCCGCTAGTGGATTTGTCTTGTGAAATTTTATAATTTGAAATGACCCAATGGAGTTGCTGGATGAAAGAATATGCAAGACAACGCAACGTTGCAGCAAAACTAAACACTGCCTTTATCCAAAGCAGTTTGCAACTTAGTTATACAAGGCCCTAAAGAACACTTGGAATTTGGGATGGTTGTAGACTTGTAGTGTCTTTCTTTTGCTGTACTTGTAGTGATATATATCTGACAAAATCTAATATAATATACTAACCTTTTGTGAAGATTTAACTTAAATTTAGCGTCTGGCTTATTTTCACTATTCATAAATTTCCTTTTTCTGACTTTTTGGGTTTTTTTAGCTTTTTTCGGTTCTTTTTTCCGTATTCGCTTGCATTATCCGTGATTGGTTAACCAGTTTTTTATATTTTTAATTTTTTAAATTTAATTACGCCAAATAAGCCACCATCAGTTACAATGTAATTTTAGTTAGCTACAGTGTGATTTTAGTCATAAGCCACGTTTTTAGCCCGAATGAGCGGGATATTAGAAGCTTCGAACACTGAACTGACTAGTGAATAAATGATTGTGTTCCCAAGGCTTCTTAGGTGCCGCTCGGCTGAGATGAAATAAACTGATTTATATCTGAAATTGCACTGTAGCTGGCTGAAATTACACTGTACCTGGCAGTGGCTTATTTGGCATAACTAAATTAAAAAATTTTAAAATAGAAAAAATATGTTAGCCCATCATCGACAACGCAAACGAATACAGAAAAAAACCAGTAAAAAAGCTCAAAAAAGCTAAAAATCTAGAAAAGGATAAAATTTAAAAATAATAAAAAATAAGTCAGAATTTCAAATCGAAATTAGCGGAGCCTTAGCCTTACGCACAGAGCCACACAATGTACACTGACTGGAGTACCATAGCATATGACACCTGTTACAGCCCTTGCATTTTCTACACTTCACTCGCAAGAACACCAAGAAGTAGAAGAACGAGAATTGATGTATTTGTAAGAGCCTCCTGTTCTCGTAGCATACATGTTCAAATTTTTTGGAAGAAAGATCTCGAGATGTTGAATGAAAAATCGGCATCGATCTTCAAGGTGTCGTCGCTAGCGTCTTGCTTAGTGTGGAACTGTGGCGGTAAAATTCCACTCTTGGAGGTCGAGCATAGGATAGTAGTAAAATTGACTACATGATACTAGTTACTCAGAGAGAATCTAATCATGCATTCGGCCGTAATTGATGCACGGTGCATTGGAGAGTACTAGGTTTTGTTGTGAATACTTAGTAGACCTAATAATTTGCTATGGAAAGAAAGTGTACAGTGTTATAACGCAAACGGGAGTTGGATTTCTCATCCTCTCTCCCTATTTTTAATTCACCATGTGCATAGAAAAGGGAAGGGAACATATAACACTAGCACGTGTATTGTATCACTTGATGCACTTTCTGCGCTCGGCATTCCATGTCTCTTTCGCAATAATATGACCTATGTATTTCATTCACCCTATCATTCCTTAGGCTGCTGCCTGCTGAGCTATCGATCTGTGTAGCTGTGATTGTTTTAGCTTTAACTTTTAGCTTTCGGCTTATTTGTCAGTTGTTACTATTTATAAATTTTGTTTTTTCGGAACTTTTGGCTTTTTGTTGAGCCTTTTTGCCTGTTCTTTTTTCCCGTATTTGTTTGTATTATACATAATGAGCTAACATATTTTTTATATTTTTTTAAAATTTAATTATGCTAAATAAGCCTCTGTCATCTACAATATTTTTTTCAGCCAGTTACAATACTTTTCAACTGTAAACCACAAAAAATAAACCCAAATGATCACCACTTCTCCTTTTGGTGAAAAGTAATAGAGGCCTTCGTCTACCTCTTCCTACCTACGCCTCAACAGTCTTTCTAGGACTAGCTAGCTAGGCTAATCATCCAGCTATTCGATCTGCTATAAGAAAGGAAAAGTAAAAGAATTCGCAATCAGTGATGAGTGATCTGGTCTTTTCGAGAGAGAAGCTCAATTATTATAAGTTTTATAAAGTGGTAAAATAGTTTTACAAAAATTGTATTTGTTTTGAGTTGTCTTTTAGAAGTGTTAAAGAAAATTGAAAGTACCGCAGGTATAAGTGAAAATTAAAAGTACCGCAGGTATAAGTACGGTAGTTCCGCTTGGTGAAAGTACCAGGTTGAGTTACGGTATATTTTTCTAGAGAGTCCCAAACGAGGTTTTCAGCGTACGGAAGTACCATTTTGGGAAGCAATAGTTTTGCATTGCGGAAGTATAGGCGTGTTAAGCGCAATACTTTCGATCTTGCCAAAAAAAATAGGGGTTTTGGGAAATGAGTCATGGATCTTGCTGGGATGACCTGAGTCAATGGATTTAGGTTGCATGATGTATGTCTTGTCTAATGTAGGTCAAGTTGTGAAGAACTTGTGCCTGGAAACGGTTTCTTTATCTTTGGATGTACAGGGTTATTTGGAGTCAACTGTGGTCAACGGCGAGAATCAGGGCTACGCTCATGGAGGAGTTGAGGCCTACAACGGTTGAGAATGTCGGGTAAGACGGTGAGCTCATATATGGCACAAGAAAAGAGAGAAATGTTAAAGACGAGTTCAAACGGCGGGAAGGCACCATGTAGCTTGCACAGACCAAGTGAGCCGTGGTTCAGGGGAACCGAGATGGGAGAGACTTGACGACATGTGGCGAGCTAGTGGTGCATCTACACATGGCAAGCATGGCGATTGCTTGCAGTGGTTGGTGATGACCGAGTCAAGGAAGGTTATTTTGGTAGTTTGACCAAAATACCGGAAACCATCTTGGATCAAAACCGCGACGCATGAGCGATGCGTTGGAGAGCGGTTTAGGTCAAGGTGGAGCTGATTTGATCAAGGCGAATCAAGGTTAAGGATTTAGTGGATGCACACTTATACGCTTTGAAAAACGTGCATAAGTGAACTTGTGAAAGTAAAACCAGTGTGTGGGTTTAACGGGTTTTCCTATTATAATGGTGGATAAGATCTATTAAAGGGTGTAGGTGGTTGGTTGCCCACCTATAAAAGGGGGTTGGGATAGAGACATCTAGGGTTAACTATCCAACCTCTCGCTCATGTGCTCTCTTGTTTAGGTCTAGGGTTTGAGAGTGGAGTACTTGGTGTGCTCTTTGTCATCTAAGGTGGAGTAGTTATAAAACTTTCTATCTCAAGTAAGTAATACATCAATTTTTGTGTATCTCCATGGATCCATCCTGTTTTTGATTGATTTGTTTTTGATTTGGTTGGTTTATTTTCTTCTCTTTCCTTTTCTTAATCTTGTTGTGTCAAGAATGTGTAAGGGATGGAGACTACTTCTGGGAATCTATCTCCACATATCTAGACACTTTGATAGCAAGTTTATCGAGAAAACTCGATTTTGCTTGATTTGGGCTAAAAGTGTGATTTCTTGATCGAGGGTATTTGAGTTGATTTCTTTGGTATTCTAACTTGCTATGGCATGTGGGAATACATCTAGACCCATTTTGGTCATCATCTACCCATGAGCAAGTTGTATTCACTGATTTTGATTTTGACACGGTTTTGGTGGAACCTTCCAATAAACTAAAAAAGGTTTCAATTTTGACTATGATTTTCATGATCATTTGTTGGAATAGGTTCACAATACCCTAGAGAATATCTCTACAAACTTTCATATCATTTGGATCTATGGATCAAAAGTTCCATTATTTTTTGTTTTGAAACTGTGCTGAAAACAAACCGCTCTTTTCTGTTCCTCTGGGTTTTCAACCTCGTTCAAGTTTTCGACCACATTACTCCTTTTTGACCACTCACTAGTCGTATTTTGACCTGATTCAACCACGTCGGTTTTAGACCACTCGTTGGCCTTTGACCACGTTAATTTTTAACCATGTTGGTTTTCGACCACTCTCTAGTCATTGACCACTCGAGTCGAATTTTGACCACGTTGGCCTTCGAATACGTTGGCTTTGATCATGTTGATTTTCGACCACATTGGTTTTCGACCACTCTCCAGTCGTTGACCACTCGAGTCGATTTTCGACCATGCTGACTTTCGACCATGTTGATTTTCGACTTCTCTCTGGTGGTCGACCACTAGAGTCGAATTTCGACCACATTGATTTCCGACTGGTAGTCAAATTTTGACCACGTTGATTTTCGACTGGTAATCAAAATCCGACACATTGATTTCTGATCAGGTCGTGCGTAGCTCTATGATTCTCTGGTCTTCAAGTAGAATTTCTATCATAAATTTTATAGCTTTGTAGCTATAAAAGTAAAGGATAAGTAAATACTTATAGAAAAATTTTAAAATAATATTTATCCCTCCATTATCTATCCGGTTCTATATTTTTGCATGCAATCTTCTTATTTACAGAACGTAACTGAATGCTCGTCTCCTTTAAGCCATGCATTTCGCACAACAAATTAATACACGCTCGTCTCCTTTAAGCCATGCATTTTGCACAACAAATTAAGTCATAGTACGTAGAGCATTTCGCCCAACTCGTTCAGAACACTGAATTAGAACTAATAAACTACCTTTGTCCTTTCATGTTGTACTTGCGTAGTCTCTTCTTTACTATTCTTTACAGATCGCAGGTACTTTGGTCCCGCTCTATTCTACTTCACTTCCTAACTTCTAGTCTCTAATTTACTATTTTTTAATTTTATCGTTTTTTTCTTTTTAGCCTTTTTACGCGTTTTGCCTTTTCCTATATCCGTTTGTATTATCTGTGATGCGTTAATATGTTTTTCTATTTTTAAAATTTTAAATTCAATTACACCAAAAATTTATCAGTGTTTACAGTATAAAATAATCCAACTACAGTGTAAAATAAACCATAAGCCAGTTTATTTCAGCCAAACTGAGTAGGATCAAATGTCTTCCTTGGACTAGTGTATATATTTACTAACATCGGAGTAAGCGAGCATTTGCTATTCCTACTTTTTTCAAAAGGAACTAAGATACTCTTTATTTCTGATGCACCATCGTGGGGACACCTAAATTTATTAGGAATATCTATATTCACATAACTGTCCAGGATTTTAGTTCTGCGTAGATTGATAAACAACCTATTTACGATTACAATACCATAACAGGAGTCTTACATAAAATATAACATAGTTATCGATTACAGAGTTTTAAAACTTTCAAGCCAAACTTACTTATATTACAGACAGAGTACGACAAAAGGTGACCACACCACAGCTACGCTTGAGTGTAGGCTCGGCCTAGAACGTGTGATATTTACCATCGTAGTATTCATCATCTACTGGCATATCCTCTTCATATTAATCATTGTCCAAACCAAAATATGCAAGAATGCGTATATTCGTACTCAACAAGCCACGGCGGTATAAAGTTTATGATGCCATTGATGATTTCAATAAAAATATGTATCAAGGAGGGTTTATCTTGAACCTATCTCCACTAGTACCTATACAATTTATGTGTAAACATTTTATTTAAATCAAAACAAGTTCATAAAGAAGGTTTTGTCAAGGTAAACTTATATTAATAAGTTATCTCACTCCTGAATTACCATAATTTTAACCAACAACGTTCTTTATGCCTTGATTTGTGAATCACCCTTTGACATAGTTTCATTACCGAAAGCACATCACATTCAAATGATTTAATTTAATCTACAACTTGATCAAAGACGGGATAACAGAATTCATCACTGATTGACAACATGAATACTACCTAGTATAGAGCGGGTCCCTCTCAGCAGCGAGTCTCTTACCAGGCCTAGGTATGGGTAACCAATCCGCTACTCCTAAGGGTTGTACTGTGAAACTAATACAGTATCTAAATCAAGTTTGAGTAATCGATCCTATAGATGGACGGTAATTGTGTCTTTTCTTATGACACAAGTTAAATTCTTATACGCCATCGACCGGGATGGAAATCATCAACAATAGCGATATGAATCACCACAATTTCATGATTGGCATGATAAACAACACCACACCCTTGGCTAATATTTCCAAATCATCACTCTTGGTGAGTGACTCAACATAAACAATATGGATCATTCCAAGTATAAGTCTCAACACATCAAGTCGTGATGATGGACAACAAGTGATAAGTGATTACAGTTTTTATTTCTCCACTACTATGCTAATCTAATGTATGACACACTAACTCTAAGTTTATTAAGGAAAACTATGTTAGATTATTATCAAGGATGGTATGTAGACAACATAATTAAAGGTATTAACTACTTAAGTAGGATCATTCAAAAGTAACGGTAACAATTAACATTAACAAATAAATAATGCAAAAAATTAACCCATATGTATTATAACCAAACTAATAGAAATTCGATATGATTAAGGATCGTGCTTGGCTTGCGACTCGTAGTCAGTGCTTTCCTTCCCAGGCTTCAGGGTCGTCACTTCTAGTTTCAGTTATCTTATGGCTCCTTCTCTATAATCTAGTGTACGTATATGAATAAAATCAAATAAGCCTACTGCATGGTACTGTACCAGCCCAGCAAGCACTACTCAAGTCTTAAGCGCAACTACATGGCCAGGCTTTGACCAAAATCATGGCACGCAGGCCCATGGATTAATCACACTGCTTGGGCTAATTCCTTGTTCTCCTGCTGTACGCGTCCTCTTGTGTTCATGCATTATATGGATGTGGCTTGCTTTCTTCCTTTAACTCACGTGCAATCAGCCATGCATGGCTGCATGCATGCATGCATTATTTTTCCCTTCATACGTTGCCTTCTTTTCTCATCCGAGCTGCACTAATTTTCTTTCGTTGCTTTCCAACCAAAGCGTTTAATGCTGCATGCTGCGTTGCCTTTTCTTCACGCAGTCAGCGCACGCATCCATCTTTTCTTTGCGCCTTGGCCGTGGCGTGCTTTGTATATATGCTTCTGCTGTATACATATAATTAAAAAAAAGTAATAGTAGCTCTGTATCTTTAAGTATAAAAATTAAAAACTAAATTAAATTAGAGTTTACATGATAATATTTAATACATCTCAATAATTCCTTTCAGTTAAATAATATATTTAACTGAAAAGCGTAAGAAATGAACATATCCGCATCAATGTGTAACTACACTAAGATAATCCTCCCTAGTACGACCACTCCATATGTCCGAGGTTAAAGCTTCCAAAATGTACATGTTCCAAACAGTTCTTTAATTTTCTCACGACCATTATTATAATATTTAACTAAATCTCTAGTAGTTGTCTGTCTAGGTACATGAGTAAATTTAGGATTATAAGCCGTTCTAATATACTTTTGGAATGCATCTGTTGCACCAAAGTTTAAAGAAAAATCTTGCGAAGTAATTAAACGTGCTAAATATTCATGAGCTACCTCAGGATTATAATCCCAGTTACATACCGTACCGTCGGGGTTATATATCAGCTGCATCTGTCTCATGGCGATACCTTGCTTTTCTTTACATATCTGGGCATGCCTGTGCAAGTGTCCGCTTCCAACTGTACACTTTACAGATAATTCATGATAACATATTTTACAAGCAGCAACTCTTACCTACTCTCCAGACGGTAATTCCTCCATGACCTTGTTGAAATCTCCCCACACATCGGACGTGCTCGGTCTTGACCTCTTAGCTCCAGTGCTTGTTGATGCAAAGGCACTGGTAGAGTCTGACGATTGTACAGCCATGGTCTGCTTAGCGGCGGCCTCGCCCGTTCGTGGTGGAGGTAGACTCGTCCTGAACAATGCAAGATCTTTCAGATCAATTCCATAGTCACCCGCAGCAAATTCGTAAAAATGTTCCATGACAAAATTTCAAAATGTACAAAACTGCAAAATACAAATACATTATTACCTAATTTGTATTACAATAAATTATAAAAGAGGTACAAAAATAATATAAGAATATGGAAATTAGTATTCTCACATCTTTACTCGACCGCCTCCCGGATTTCAAAATTTCAGAATTTTGGCAAAATTATTTTGAATTTTGCCAAATTACCACAAAGAGCTTCGGAATTTTCACAAGAGTGTGAGGAGAGTAGAAGGCTGATTTGAATGTAGGTTGATGAGGGGGGTATAGTGCCTATTTATAGGAAAAATTTTAGATTTTTTCAAAAAAATTTTTTTGATTTTTTAAGACTCAAACAGCTACTTTCTTAAAAAACAATCGTTGGGCGTGCTAAATGGGCTAAACTGGCTAGATGGATCGTGCTCTTCGGGCCATGCCCATGCCCGGCGTGCCAAATGGGTCGTTCATGCTGACTGTTGCCGACAGGCCTAATGGGTCGTGCTGTGCCACCGTCGTGCCGTGCCGGCACGGTGGGCTGAGGCTCCAGCCCAGGCACGGCCCATAGCCTCATGTTGTGGTAGCCCAGCCCACTGGCGTTCATGCTAAGCTGTGCCATAGTACCGTGCCTTAGGCTGGCCTGTTTAGCATAACCTATTTGGTCATATCTGATTTGAGTTGTTATTAATTTACCTTGCAGTAGTTCAAATATAACTAATTATCTATTTGATTATTTTACAAGATTATCTAATTGAATTGCCATTGCAGTTGAGATCTTCCTTATGCTATACAAACATTCTTAAGCTAACTGGATCGCTTTCGTTTGTATAGACCCCACGTGCTTTAACTCGAACTACTGATCTGCTTCAGCAAAAAAAAAGAAAAAAGAAAGAAAGAAAAGAAGAAATATTACTGATCCAATCACAGACTAAAACCGTGGTACGGTCTCTGTCCCATAAAGGGCAGCAATCATACGCTGCCGATACACGAATTATGCGCTCCATTGGGGACCTTTGTCTTTTTTTTTTTTTTTTTTGCAAGTGGGTTTAATAATTCATCAACACTGTCCCCGTCAGGTATAGATCGCGGGCTTGTTATTATCATTCCCCCCGTAAGATCAATGTTGTTCAATTTACCACTACTACTACTTAGCAGTTGTCTTTCCAAAATATGTAATTTGCCACATGAGTGTATATACATAATTAAATCAGAATTATTTTTTAATTGATCCTGAGGCCCTTCCCCACTATAATAATATTGGCACTACGTTGCACGTAGTATATACCCTCCAGGCACCACGTGAACTGTGCAAGTGTGCATAATGGGAACATGAAAGGAGATTTTCCCCCAACTTGCACCTTACCTCACTATTTTATTTTTGTAAACTCCGCTTACGCCACAATATATTTTCAGAAGAACAAAAGGCACCTCTAAGTTCTAATCTCTCATATATGCATGTTCACCCGCACTACACTGTCACATATAACATAGTGCACTATTGTTTGGAGAGTTTTTTTTATGATGGGTTCTTTTAAATTGTGGTTTATGATTTTTGGTTTAAATTTTTGAATTCTGACTGTTCGTGATAAAAAAAAGTACCGAGGAAGAGATACTTATATGTAATTTTGGTCGATATAGATGAAGTGTGGATAATGTTTACTATAATAGAATTATAAACATCAACTAAAAAACTTAAAAAGACATTCTATATAAAAGTTAAATACAGTGGGAAGTCAAGCTTAATTAGTTAAAAAGAACCCACTACCCGCAGTTTCCATTTCTTTTGCTTCGAAATGCGTGACAAAGGAAATCGCAAGTGTGAAAAAGAAATAACCAGAACATGTAAAGCTAGCATGGTCCCAATGGATGCAAGGATATCTACCTATACGCGCACCGCTCCCTTTTTTCGTAGCCTGAGTTGAGTGCATGACAGGACGGTGACGCTTTGTTCCACCATGCGTGTACAGTGAATCTTGGAAGAGTGACCTCCTTCCTCTTGCCACACTATACTTCTCTAGTGGGAGCCATGCTGAGCTGCTTTCTCCTAACCATGCCGGCCAATCTATCTACTGCTAAATCATGGCTTCCTGGTTGTGGCCCCAATTCCCAAAGTAGAATATGCAGTCAACTTTGTAACTAGTGGTTAACTATGTGCACACTTTCTCTCCATCTTAGATGGTTGGCAAATAAAAGTTGACGAGATATATAACGAAGGGAACAGTAGGGGTGTTGATCTGGATGGCTTTTAGGAAGCCTTAGTGCAGAAGATCTAGTGCCTATGCATCAATGTATGTAGTGTCTTGATGGTGAGAAAATTATGCCCAGGAAACCTGCAATCATAAATGTGTTCTCAGATTAAAACAGTATTTTGGGACTGTTTTACCTTTTTTTTCTTTTTCCGTATTTATTTGCACTGTCGTGATAAGCTAACATGCTTTTTCTATTTTTAAATTTACTTATGCCAAAAAAACCCACTTGCAGATATAATTTAAAGTAAACCAACTACAATAAAAAAAAAGATATAAGCTAATTTATATAAACCGAACTAAGTGGGCCATAGACTTGTCAATAAAAAATACAATTTACAAGAACACTACAAATATCCCACAACATTGGTATACCAATGACATGTGTGGCCCTAGACCCCACTTATCATCCTCACATGACGTTAGTTTCCTTATCCCGTCATCAATCGTTGCCAGTGCCAGGCCACCGGCCAAGTCTTGCTTAAAAACAAACCAAGTTCAAGTCCGATGAACACCGCTGCCATTTGATCATCGCCGGTGCTACTCTTTCGTGGTGCATATCTCTATCGTCCACCAGTTTATTAAGTGATGTACAGCTCCACGTATTAGCACATCTGGGAAAACAAATCCATCGGAGCCAGGCAGTGTACAATGATCTGCGATTGAACCTCAGAAAGTACCACACAGGTCGAGCTCAACAGTGCCAGAAAGGTGACCAAGCTCAGAGAAACAGTAGAATAAATGATTGAACCATGGAAACTACGACGACCATGGGGTTGTATTGTAGTGACACCTATCCCTGGCCCCAATGGACAGTGGTTGATGGAATTCAAGAGGAGGCAAATGTCACAGGCCCCACGTATTGAGACATGCTCCAGAGTGCAGAGGAAAAAAGGAAGCAGAGACGAGTGCGATAAATGATAGGGATGGCCTCCTAGTAAATTCTCTGCATTGCGATCTCCTCCCGGAGTTGCATTGAGATCTTGTTGTTATAATTATCTGCCCGTCTCCTCCAGATTTTGCTATACCTAAAGAGATTGGATCATCGGAGTGGTCCACGGTCCACTCAGAAATAGTAAGACGTGGATGTCCAAATAAAACAATAAAAACGAAAAAAAATATAAAGAGGATAAGATGGAAAGAAAGAAGAAAAAGAAAAGGGAAAGAGAAGTTGTCGTTGGCGTACGATCATTTCAGGTGGGCATCATGGTGGTAACCTTTTCTTATTGCTTTTTTTCCCCTTGAGTTGACTCTTTTTATCAGACCCCTGCTCCCCACTTGTTGATGAGCATTTCAGTACGGTTCTCAACAAATGTACAAATTGATGTTGAAGATCTGATAGTTTCCGGGACATTATGGCCCTGATCAACTCGGCTTCGGCTTCTGGCTTATTTTTCACTATTTATAAGTTTCGTCTTTTTCTGAATTTTTGGTTTTTTATTGAGTTTTTTTGCCAGTTCTTTTTTCCCGTATTTGTTTGTATTATACGTAATGAGCTAACATATTTTTAAATTTTTTAAATTTAATTATGCTAAATAAGCCTCTGTCGGCTACAGTACTTTTTTCAGCCAGCTACAGTGTTCTCAACCATAAACTATAAGCTTTTCGGCCGAACCGAACACCACCTATATGTTTGGAGAAATGAAACTCGTCCAGTCACGTTGTAACTAAAACCCCAAGTAACCTAGCACGGTACTAAGCAGCGAGTAAGAAGTTGCAGGGCACCGCAACGCAGCGGATCCTCACGGCAGCAGGTAGACACCAGCGCGCGCGGCGCCTGGTTGATCCGCTGATGGAGACCGGTCAAGCCCGTACGTGGTAAGACCGAAATCAAGGCGGGCGTCAATGCCACCAAACCAAGCATGCGCTGCGAGCAACTCCGTAGTACTCCGCTATCCGTCGCCAGGCGCCACCGCCCACCCCTACACCCTTCCAGAAGGGAGCAGACGAAACAAGTGGAGAGAGAGAGATAAAAAAAAAAAAGAACAGGCCTCGTGCCGTCTGCCTCTCCTCACCTGCCTGTCATTCCCTCGCATTCCCACACTTGAGTAAGAGAGATCATCCTTGTACGGGATGTCTTCTCACTTTGCTTAGAAAAAGACAACATAAACACTTAAGTTTTGTAAAATAGGAGTGTCTAGATATCATTTGAATATTTTCTTCGTAACTATCATCTAAATTTGTGACTCTTGGATTAGAGATCAAGGGTCTCTTATTTTTTAAGGAGAGAGATTTTTTTAAGAGGAAGAGGGTAGAATTTAAGGGGAGGGGAAGAATTTATGGCCATTAGATCTCTAATCCAACTGTCTTAAATTTGGATGATAGTTAGGAAGAAAACATCCAGATGATATTTAACAAAACCCTTTTAAAATAGCTATTTCACTGTTCTTATTTTGAAGATAAAATAGGAGATTATAAACGTACACTTCTCTTACTTATGTCTCCTATATGTATCTTTCATTTACTTTTTTCTATGTTCGTACTCTACTTTAAAAACTATTTTTTTAATTAATACTATTTATTTTCAGTTAAAAACGTGGGACGCGGCCTATGCCAACGCCTTACGTTTTCCCTTTCTTTCCCTCACAAGAAAACAAGCATCCTGCCCCCCATCAAGCCCAGAAAAGAAAGTCGATCGAGCGAGTGCGAACGAATAAAACAGAAGATTCTCACCACCCCTGCGGTGCCTCCCTCCTTGCCTCCGCTGGACTCTCCGACTGTTTGTCCTCCCCCATCAAACCCGCGCGAAAACTCACTCATTCTCCGCTCTTGTCAAAATCATTTCCCCATCACTCCAAATTCCGCGTCGATATCATCATGGCGAGACGGCGCGGGGACTTCGAGTTATAAAACCGAGCCGAGTGGAGTCGATCATTTTTCGGAGAAATTAATTGCGATGGGCTGCAAGGGGTCGAAGCTGGAGGAGCAGGAGGCCGTGGCGCTGTGTCGCGGGCGGGCAGACCTGCTCGCGGCCGCCGTGCGGCACCGCTACGCGCTCGCGGACGCGCACGCCGCGCTGGCCGACTCCCTCGCGTCCCTCTCCTCGTCGCTCCACCTCCTCCTCGTGCCCGCCTCCGCGCCGCCGCGGCTCACGCACCCCTCGGCTGGCAAGGACGTCAACCCTCCGCCGCCGCACGCCTCCTCGCCCCCGCACTCCTCGTCGCACATCAACTTCGCGCCGTCCTCCGGATCCGAGTCCGGTTCCGTCTCCTCCTCGCCTCCCCACAGCGCCGTCGGCCACCACGAGAGGCTCCACCAACCGCACCCGCACGCGCTCCCGTTCCCGCATTATGGGTACGGCTACGGGTACGCGCCCGAGCTGCCGTTCGGGTACCCGCCGGGGTCTCTGCAGCTCTACTACGCGCGGAGCCGCCCGCCCCCGGCCTCCGTTGCAGTCAAGCAGCGGGCGGCGGCGCCGGAGCGCGTCTACTTGGGCTCCTTCGAACCGGCGGGTGGGTACCCGCAGTACTACACGTACGGCGGCGAGCCCGCGAAGGCAGGTAGGGCGGCTGCGCCGCCGCCGTCGCCGCCGAGGGCGAGCTCGTGGGACTTCTTCAATGTGTTCGACAGCTATGAAGTGTACGACAACTACTGCTATGATTCTGGTGGCTCTGGGGCGGCGGCGGCGTACACGCCGAGCCGGAGCTCGCGGGAGGTGCGGGAGGAGGAGGGCATCCCGGAGCTCGAAGAGGAGGACGTCGTCGTCAAGGAGGTGTCCAGCGAGTACTCCACGCCCGGGAGTGGCGGCGCCCGCAGCCGACGCAGCTCGGTCGGCGGCGTGAGCAGTAGCATTGCTGAAGGCGATGAAGAGGAGAATTCTATTGTCGATAAGGAAGTGGTCGGCAGGGACAAAATGGCGCGACAACAGGCGCCAGTGCAGCGTAATGCCGCTGCGTCCGTGGCGACTCCCCGGAGGGCCGCTCAGAGTGCAGACATTGCCGGAGAGATCAAGGCGCAGTTTGTTCGAGCGGCAGACGCGGTCAGGGCGCTCGCGCCGATTCTTGAGGTAGGGAGGCGGAGGTACCATCCCCGGAGCTCGGTGTACCATGGCGAGCTATTGTTCTTTCAAGAATCTGCATATCTTCCGATTAGCTTTTGCCTGATGCTTGGTGTCATTGATTGATTGATGTTTGGATATAGTTTCGTCTCGGATGGTGTCAGCGATTGCCTTGCCGCATTCGGGGTATGTAGGCGAAGAGTTCTTGAATGCTGGAGGGGAGAAGGTGGTGGGAGCGAGGAGCTTGGCTTTGACCCTGCAGAAGCTCTATGTCTGGGAGAAGAAGTTGTATGACGAGGTCAAGGTATGTGTTTTACGGTTGAAGTATTTGCCTTGTTACTATTGAAGTAAGGAATTTGCTAGATGGCATTTGAGTGTTTTTTGGTTTGTGAACATTTAATTTTATCTATTAGATGTTGCCTTATTTGTACTTTGTAGTTTTAACTTTGTGATTTTTTTGTCAATAATGTGATAGGCGAGTAATCAATTTATTTAGAATCGGCGGGAGTCACAATATAAACGACCAAGTAAGGTTTTTGTATAATTTTATGTTGTGTTCCTTATAATTTGTTTTGTTCCTCCTTTTTACAAATTATCACATCATTTTTACATAATTTAATTTATGTAAAAACTAGTATATATAATTGATGTAAGAAGGTCATAATAAAAGAATAATATGTATTAGAGCATTTCTCAATGTATGACATCACATGCTAATAACTAATGAGCAAACTAATAGATAGAGATAGATATTCATCCAATATCTAAAAAATTGAGTAATCCTTAACAAAATAGTACTCAAATAGGAAGGGAGAAGGCAAAGTGATTTCACCCATTGGATCTAGATCTAAAGAATCAAAATTTAAATGTTATTTAACAAAAAAATACTCAAGTTCTCTCTAGACACCACTAGTAAGTAATACCAGATTTTAGTCTATGATGTAGTGATACGTTGGATATGCTATCAAGTTAAATGAGATGACCCATGAAATTGGTATTCAAAGTGATGTAGGTCAGGATACAAATTTGTTGCGCGCGAGTGGTCCCATTTGACACCAGCACAGGTCTTAGCCGAGAGAGCAATGCCATTCATTTCTCTACGACAAGCGCGCTATGACAACATCCTTAAGCTGGCACCAATAAGCACCTATACACAGAGATGAAAGGCTGAGATCTCAATGCAGTGTTCATGCATGCCCTCCTCCTCCAACCCACCCACCCACCCCCAAACACACACATCTTGTACCAGGTTTGCTGATTAAGAAAAGGGTTCATTTAGATAACACCGTAGAAAGTGCCCTTCAGGGGACCTAACAGCCAGATTAGGAAGGGTTCTTTTTACTAGCCTGTCTTTTTAGTAATCGCATTTGTTTTATAAAGGTATTAGATGTATTTGGTAAGAACACTTTTGAGTTGGTGGATCTGTCTGCTGATGGTCGTGGTTTTATTTAGTAAATAAATATCTTTTGAGGGTGAAACGCTCTTTATCACTATTTTCAGTAATGCAGGGTAGGTGGGTGGGTGTGTGTGTGTGTGTGTTCCTTGGATGCGCTCACCCTTTGTAGTCTCTATGTCATATTTGATTATTTTGATGGTGTTTTCCTCTTCCAGGCTGAAGAGAAAATGCGCCTGTTGCTTGCCAAGAACTCCAAGCGGCTGAAGTTCTTGGATCAAATGGGTGCTGAAGCTCACAAGATCGATGCGACCCGAAATTTGGTCAGGAAGTTGTCGACAAAAATAATAATAGCTGTGCGAGTTGTTGCTAAGGTCTCGAAAAAGATAAACAGAGTAAGGGACGAGGAGTTATGGCCACAAATTAATGCATTAATACAAGGGTACGTTCTGTTATTTCACCCTGACATATTTAGGCAGATATTTCAATTTAGTTCTCTGTCGTTACACTGTTGCTCACGTTACATTGGTCGTCTGCGTGTCTAGTATGTAAGTACAATCACAGTGATGTTCTATCAGAAAGTAATAGCCTTATTTCTGTAGGTAATTAAGTTTCAGTATACTGCACTGAAACTGAATTGTGTGGAAACTGGCACATGTAAGTCAGATATGTAGAAGCAACCCCAACAGTCCTGCACTCTAGGACTGTTCAATGGTTTTGTTCTAGGGATCCCTTTGTTCTACTACACTGCACATATATTTGACAATACCTTGTGTTCTGGAATAATCAAGATCCCTATATGCTTTTACCATAAGTAGAACTTCCTGAACACTCAATTTCTTTTCTACATAATCTTGCATTTTCTATTCCCATGAAAGCTAGCTTGCATCAAAAGACTGATAACCCTCTTTTTAGGTTTGTGAAAATGTGGCAAGATAAGCTGGACTGCTACCAGATACAGTGCCAAGCGATATCAGAGGCAAAAAACTTGGATTCAATTGTTTCTGGTGGAAACAGTGGAGATTTGACAATGGAGTTTGAACTAGAGTTGATTAAATGGATGGTCAATTTTTCCTCTTGGGTGAATGCACAGAGGAGTTTCGTTAAGGCACTGAATGGATGGCTTGCACTTTGTCTTAACTATCAGCAGGAGGAGACAGCTGATGGAGTTCCGCCTTATTCTCCTGGAAGAGTGGGTGCTCCCCTTGTGTTTGTCATGTGCAACAGCTGGTCTCAAGCAATGGATAGGATTTCTGAGAAGGAAGTGGTTACTGCTATGCAAGCTCTTTTGTCCAGTGTAAGGAGCCTGTGGCAGCAACAGAATGTTGAACAAAGCGAACAAATCATTGCAATCCGGGAGAGAGAGAAATGGAACAAGATATTGGAAAGGAAGACGTTGGAGATTAACAAGGAGGCAGATACACTAAACAGGAAGCTAGCCCTAGTACCAGGCCGGCAAAGCCTGCTTCCAACGGCACAAACATACCAGGCCCATTTTCTTGAAGAAAACAGTGTGCAGATAGGTTTGAGGCGTGTTCTTCAAGCCCTAGAGAGCTTCGCTTCCGGTTCCCTGCAAGCTTTCGAGGGTACTCTGAGACATGCTGAAGAGGAAAGGTTATCCAGAGAGAATGCCAAAGTTTCATAGCCTGATGTTGCATCCAACACTTCAGCGAACACAGCTTGTACAATACGAGGATCTCCTGACCGGGTGGCATCCATGCGGAATGCGCTAGGCAAATGCTGCTCGAAGATCAAATTTTGGTGGAGAAATTCTGACTGTGAGTTTTGCTAACTGACCGAGGTTTTGTCGATGTAGTTCAGGCATTGTCTCGTCTTGGTCCCTCGGAGTAGATACAGCTGTTGAAGTAGCAGGTATATATAGGTGAAGTGCTCGTTTTGGTGGTACGGGTATGCACCATTGCAGTGCACCGAATTTCTATGTTCTCTCTTTTGCTTCCATATAGCCGAATGCTTGAATATGCAATAGTGGAAATATCTGTGCATGGGTCTTATTTGTTGAGTATGTACTACTGAGCTGAGTGGAAATATCCGTTTTATGTAATTATTTGACTTAGGACTCCAAATCAAGTAATCACACTTCTCATTATAAACCTTTTTGTGACTTCCGTTGTTATCCTAGTCACAGATTCAGCCTCCATCCATTTTGTGAATGTGTCAATAGTCACAAAATGGAACTTGAAGCCTCCTGGTGCCCTTGGGAACGGTCCCAGGATGTCTAAACCTATGTCACAAAAGGCCATGATAGAGGAATTATTTGAAGAGTCTGAGTCGGTTGGTGTATTTGCCTACTATGAAACTGGTATTATACACACTTCTTAACCAGCTCTTTGACGTCATTGAGAGCTATAGGCCAGTAAAAACCTTGTCGGAAGGCTTTTCCATCCAGCGTTCTATAAGAAGCATGTGCTCCATAAATGTCTCCATGTATGTCGTTAAGGAGTTATAATCCTTCTTTTTACGATATGCATCGCATGAGAATCCCTTAAGTACTCCATTTATATAGTACCCCATTAACCAAAGTACACAATTTGGCCTCAGGAGATAGACGATCTACTCCGAGATCATCCTCGGGTACCTCTCCCTTCTAAAGGTACTCGTAGATGGGCTCCATCCAGGTATCCTCGAATTCAAGAGAACCTGTCTCATTAGGAGTTATCTTTGGTACTTCGACTAGAGACAACTTCTAGAGTTGCTCTAAAAAGATTGGACTCCTAGTGGTACATGTGATTGGGAAGAAGCTATTTAAGCCAACTGATCAGTGAGAAAGTTATCCTTTCGAGGGATATATTGTAACTCAAAACCGAAAAAGTACTTCTCTAGCTTTTTGAGTCCCGATAAGTACTGAGATATGGTCATACTAGAGCATTGATACTCTTTTTCGACTTGATTCACGACTAGTTGAGAGTCTACTCTCACGAGTAGTCGACAAATCCTGAGTGCTTTCATAGCTCATATGCCAGCCAACAAACCTTCATATTCAACCATATTATTAGTGGTTGGAAAGCGTAGTTGAATGACATACTTTAATATCTCTCCTGTGGGAGATTTCAGGACCACCCCAGACCCTGAGCCACTTAGTGTAAGTGACCCATCAAAGTACATCATCCACTGGTTGTGGGAATTGTACTGGTGAACCTGAGCAAGTTCAATATTTGTCCATTTGGCGATAAAATCTACCAAGATCTAAGATTTAATGGCCGTTCAGGACACAAAATGGAGATCGAATGATCCAAGTTCAACCGACTATTTGGGCCATAAATCTCACTATTTCCCTACTCTAGAGGACCTCTCCTAAAGGAAATTCAAAGGGCACAACAATTTTGTGGGCCCAAAACTAATGCCTTAGGCTCCTCAAAGACATAAGGAGGGCATATAATAGTTTTTGGACCTAAGGATAGCACTCCTTAGACCCATGTAAGACTTCGCTTATATAGTAGACCAGTCATTAGACCGAACGTAACAGGCAGAGAAACTTGGCCAATGGGCTTGGCCGAAATTCTGGTACAACCCCAAGAAATGAGTCTCGTACAGGTGTTATTCTACTATGAGGAACTTACATCTCGTCCCAGAGCACCTGCAAACAAGATATTTAAAGAATTGCCACCACCGATAAATACTCAATTCACTCAAGAGTTGTTGATGGTGGGCTCGACCATAATCGAAAATCAACCTAGTCGAGTTAAAGGGATTGGACAGTCACTTTTCTCAAAAGAGAAAGTGACTTCCGACCACTTTGAAAGATAATTGACAAGGGGAGGGTCAATAGAGTTTATCTCATGATGGAGTTTACCTCATGTTCAACAACTTTATACTATCGCTTTGACTCATATGCTGAAGATCCTCCGTACATGTGCTCGATGGTATGTCGTGGATCTTGAAACAACATCTCCTTGTCCTCGTCTGACTGCTTTCGACCACTTGTTTGTCCCACCTCGTCAAGTGTGGGAAGTGATACTTTGACAGAGATGTCAATCGAGTTACGACCACTAGATGTTGATGGAGCCCCAGAATGCTGAATTCTAGGTCTCGTTGAGCCTGATTAGACGGTTGCTAAGGGACTCAAACACTTGGGGAAAAGCCCCTTATCATGTTGCGAGTCCTATTTATGGTTAGATTGACCTTTGCCATTTGGAAAAACTGGTTCCTCCGTTGGACGTACCGTTGGGGGATATGGATCCCTCCTCAGCCTTTCCCTGGTGTGGTCTCTGAGATCTCAGGATGGATCTCTAGAGACAGCCTCACCGTCGAAAGTAAGCATCATCTACTTGTAGTCGTAGCAGGCATCCATATCGTGATCTGTGTAGTCAGCCAGATCGAACCAGTTCTCCTCGTTCTACTCTCCTGCTATGAGGATATCAAAAGGAAGAGAACTTGCCGACAGAGAAATCACCGTAGTTGTGGAAAAATCTCCGCACAGACGGCGCCAACTGTCGATATTTTAACACCGATCTTATGTATGATTTATTGGATTCACGGAATCTCTTAGAAGACTAGATTTACGATCATGCAGAGTAGAGACATGAATATTTTTATACAGGTTCGGGCCTTCTCCTGGAGAATAATAACCATATTTCATGTGTGCCTATTGCTCAGAGGATTGATTAAAACTGAAAAAGTAATGCAAATTGCCTTGCACTATCTCTAACTTAGATTGGATCCGATCCCCTCTTCTCCATGTCTCCCTGACATCAACTTTTATATAGTTGGCAAAGCGGCGGCCGTTGTCCCAAGCGAAAAGACCTTAAAGATTCAAGTGATAACCGTCCGATGGGAGTTATTATCAGAGAGACGTGATGACCCATTCGCCGTACGGTGGTTGTTGTCAGAGAGATCATGCATGATTATTAATAATAAACACACATTCTAACCGCCTTTTCAGACGGACCTACGGTACAGTAAGTCGTCGTAGATAAGCCGGTTAGAGAAAAAACGGTCACAGAAAATTCTACGATCATGAGGTGGTCGCAAAATGACTTACGACAATATGGTCGTAGAAAAACTTTATGACTATGTGGCCGTAGAAGGACTTACGACTACCTAGTCGTAGAAAGACTTACCACCACCTAGTCATAGAAGAACTTGCAACTATGCAGTCGTAGAAAAACTTATGACCGAGGAGTGGTCGTAGAAAGACTCACGACTGAGGAGTGGTCGTAAAAAGACTTACGACTACCCTGTGAAACATTTGTCTTATCGATAAAGGGTATACTCAAGAAATATAATGATGTAATCATTTGAGGATTATTATATTCTCATCAAGTGGTTTCTTTTGGGCTTATAGTTTGACTTTCTACAGTAACTAACTTTCAAATGAAGTGTCTTTTTAAGACAGATCTATAAGTCAATTATAGTAGACACTGTCTCGATTTCATCTATATTGGTCAAAATCACAAGCGAATATATCTCTCTCTATACTCCCTCTCGCGAACAGCCAGAATTTAAAATTTTAAGCCAAAAGCTATAAGCTATAGTTCAAAAGAACCTAATGTTGCGCCGGTACAAAAGTACAACTCTCTTGTAATTTGCCATAAAACTTCCCTGCTAGCTACAGGTTTCTCTTTTCAGAAAAAGAAAGAAAGAAAAATAGAAGGGTATAGTATGAGTTTGTTGTTGGAATAACTAACTACAAAATAATTAAATTAGGGAAGATGAATCAAAGAGGAAATGACCCAACTCAATTATCAATTACTTCATACAAGTTATAAGAAAAAAATGCTTACCAATATATTGAACCTACAAACTAAAAGATGTGAAAGAATAGCTAAAATGAAACTTCTTTGCCCTTCCATCTCCAGTTTCGGTCCCTTCGGAATCCAGACCGATGATATACCATACAACTGTCTCGATTGACTGAAGGTGAGCTTCTGCAATCAGCATCATACATGAAGTAAAGTTCCTCAGAGAGCATGGAATTTACTTCAATTACTTTAAGGAACCGTTATCGATGTATTTACCTGTGTTTCATGTAAGAAATTCTATGCTTTCTGGCAGCTTCCAATGAAAAAACAAGTGATAAATTATACAACAGCTTTTTTCGCAGAAATGCTTGACATGCAATGCCTTTGAAATGAACTCCTCAAGCGGCTAGTCTGAGATCATATCCTCCATTTCCGGATTGTCAAACCCGTTGTCATGGCTGTAACCTGATTCTGTTTCATTGGACGAAGACCTTGGCAATTGTATGCGTTCCATATGGTCCAAAATTCCTACCTTCTCCATCATTAGGATGGATCTTGATAGCATTGGCGCCGATGTTCTTGCTCAGATGTGGCATAGTATGCTCATCTCTTTCCTGGGTCTTTCCGCAGATGCAATCCGGTGGGTACTCGTGGAATTCGACGACTTCCAAGAGGATAGACTTATATTGTAGAATGGAGGGAGTATATCCAAAACTATGTTAATGTGTAAAACGACTTGTATTTGTAACTAGAAAAGTATACATAAGAGAGTATACATGAGAATTGAAAGATAATGCATGTGATACCATACATACATAGTGCACGCAGGTAATTAACTATTTGTTGGGCCCAATATGTCCTAGCTAGTAGCTAGCGGTGTGGGCCTCTGTGTACACAAGTGCATACAAGTGGAGTACTACACAAAGGCGGCCAACACGGTCATAAGTCGCATTGATCGTTGGATGAAATACATAGATTACACATTATCAATTTGTGCATGGCCGTTGATTAGCGCGCCACGATCGGCCGTGACCTACCGTGCCAAGCTTGGATGCCCTTCTGCCGAGCTAGCGGAGCGCGGGCCAAAGTTGAAAATCCTTGTATGAAGCTAAGTTGAGCACGCCTCAGTTCCTGAAAAAAAAATCAACAAATGCTATTTGCACGTACAATTCCTTGCCCCCAGATGGCCAGATATCAATAGGAATAAAGAAAAAAAAATGGTATCCTATGTACAGAATCTACCACACAAGCAGTTCAGCAAAGTATGACACAACCGAGCTTTGCGTACCAAAATTTACCAGCAACCTAGCTAAGTTACTTGTAGCCATTTCGGCAGCTCCTGTATCAAACTCTGCATCTCCACTGCTTCACAGCGGGGGTAACAAAAACATCATGTTTTCTTAATTTCCCAACGGCGACCCCGTATGACATAGCCATCGGATGCCTGGTCACTACCTTCCCAACTGTCGACAACACCAGCTGAGCTCACATCTCTGTGATGCCTTTTCCCTCTACTGATCCCACTGTCACTAGCGCTCCCACCTATGAGAGGATCATCAATCCCACGAATTGTTCGCTCTGGTGTGGATGCGCTCACCCAACTGTCGTCTCGGCTTTTCCTGAACTTGGCATCCTTCTTCATTAATTTGTCGAAGCGCTTCTCCACTGGCCGTACCGCTTGGTTAACGGTGAATTTAAAATCCTTTATCACCTAATGAAGCAAAAAATAGACATCATATACATATTGACATACACATGATAAATAGCTCTCCAAACAGCTCCCATGAAGTGTAAAAGAACAGAACAGATTTGATTGCTCCATGGTAAGATTTGTGAGTAAGAACTCACATATTCTCCACTGCCAATTACAAAGTCTCGAACACTCTCTTTAATATTTGTTGCACTTCTCTCATCTGGTTCCAACTGTGGAAGCCTCATTATGGTAGGCCGAGTGATATCCTTTATCTCATCAGGGTCCACAGGGTCTGAGGAGGCATAGTCCCCGAGTACTGAAATGTTTCCAGGTGAAAGATGATTGCCTAATACCTCATAGGGTTTCGCAGGGAACACATATAGGTGAACAATTGAAGCAATGCCCATCTGTACTGGAGGAAGATATGCGCTATCAGAAAACCATATCTAAGAACTACTAATGATGAAAAATAAGAGCAATATTTTAGAAGCCTAACTTGGAGAGGTGTACCTCTATACAGATGATGAAATCCTGGATACTCGATTTTAACTCCAAGCTCTGTGCTAATGGACTTCTAACCAAGCCTAAAGAATACATGATAGCAATTATCACACCCTGCCACCAAGTCAAAAATACTATTGACTTGAACGAAAGAAACTTAGCCAAAGGCTTTATATGTGCCAATTCGTCCTTAGTAGCTGTGTACCATTCCACTAAACAGTATAGGGCCCAATATTGACTGAAGTTCAGGACTACAGCAAAGTAAGGGTATCTGCAGCACAAAGTAGTGAACAAAGGTAAATGGTGCAGCAAAAAAACAAGGGATAAACATGCAGAAATAGTTTGTTAATGAGTAGTGATCTCAACATTTATTTATTACAGCAAGAAGTGAAATGCAAGATGTGCATATACTTTTAGGGATAAAGAAAAGGCGATCACGGCTCATACAGATAGACTATTCACATCAAGATGTCATTACGCTTCTCTGTACCTAATGTAGCCTTTCTGCAGTAATCCTTAACATTAAAAAAATCACACTACTTGAAATTTAACGAATGAAAGGTCGATTTTTCCCTGTTGGGCTCAAGCAGCAGTGAAAATGGAAAATTATATTACCCACATCCCCAATTGAATTCTCCATCACAATATGCACCGAAAGGTTGAAGGATAAGAGATAGGCTAGCCGTGAGTGTCTTTATAATCATCTGCACATGTACAAAGTACTTAACCAAAGTTGCTCTGAAATCTCAACTGTTCTGATTCAATAGCTGGACAAGTGGTCATACATATTGAAATATACCAAATTTGATAATCTGGTAAAACTGCACACCCATTCTCCATGGTTTCAATATGTAATTCACAGGAAAATGATGGTGTATGATTCCCTTTTCAGAGGAATGATGCAAAAGAGGTTCCCCAGAATCTTCGCCGCCCTCCCTCTTCAAAAATGCAATTGTCCTATCTTCACCACCTATATTTAGAATTGCAGTAAACAATGAAAGACAACAAACAAGCAGATGGAAATCGGGAACAAAATAGGCAAGCTATTCCAACAAGCAACAATACGGAGCATATCAATTTTCTAAATGAAATAACAGCATAATAGAGAAAGAACGCTAATGGAAATACAACTATCAAATTATTAATGAACCAGTGTCGTATAATGTCTTTATCAAGTTACTGCTACTTTCATCTTATTGAGAAGTAAACGATAGGAGAATAGAAATAGTGTTGCCATCCTCAATGAGTTTAAGGTGGCATTTCTTAGTAGTACTGCAGAGGTTCCTTTTATTGGATTGAACCACTGATAGCAACGGTACTGTTACCTTTCAGGAATCTAGGGAACAAGCATGGCCAAGGCCCTTGCATACCCTATCTAGCTTCCGTCCAAGTATGCAATAATGCCAGTTGTTTAGGAATAAATATAGACCAGCTGTGTGGTTGAAAAACATGCATCCAGTCTATGAATGTACGATATCAGATGTAAGACACGATAAATGAAATCATGCCTCATTGCAAGACCAAACACCTGCATTTTCAAAGCATATTTCAACCATATATGCCATAAAAAGGGGGAAATTAATATCTCACAGCAATAGCATAAACGTTACTGATTTACAGCAGAACCTGTAGACCCAATCTTTAACTAAATGTAATGGTGCAAGTAACAAACTCTGAGGGCAGCAAGAGAAAGTGTCTCAGGAAATAACTCACCCAAACAAGCAGTTATATATCTTCCAAAGCAATACATTGCAAATGCTTCGTAGCCATCACGCAGGATACCACAGTAAACACTAGTGTCTGGATTTACCAACGAAACATACTGTTGCAGAGGAGTAGCAAAGATCATCAAATATACGACTAGAAGAACTGAAGCCCCCCAACGCAACCCAACCCAAAAAAAAGTTGTTTTCAAGATATTACCGACTCAACTGCATAGCAAGGGACCATTAAGATAACACCAAGAACAAATTTCTGTTCCTGGAATAACACAAACATAATTATTAGTGGATACTGTTTGCAAACAGGGATAAACAATATTGAGTATTGGCAACATGTTGTAGTAGCAAAACAAACCTCTGGATTGTTGTATGCTGAAAGGTGCTCAAATATCAAGTACATAGAGAGGGAAACGGAAAGCAGCATGAAGAACCCTGATATCAGTATGGCCCACGTTGGAGCTGTGTATTTGGCCATCAAGGGCAGGAGGAGCCCACGATTGACCCTCATGGCAGCTGAGAACACTTCTTTGAACTCCTATAATCTTATGAGCCCTCAACATCATTTAACTGGACCTTAACCATACCACTGAGCATCTCGATCGTATGGGCAAGTGTCACGACAAATCCAAATTGTGCTGGAATTTTACTACTATCTGCAAGGCAAATGTCAAAAGAATGTAAAGTGATTAACAGCTTTAATCAGATATTTCAGATGAGAAATGGTTTGGCAAAATGTCAACTCATTCAAAAACAAGTGGATAGAAGCGCATCCACATGAACAACCAACCGAGTGTGTAAAATCTTCTTGACTACTCTAGTCTCCTTTAAAAAACTACTCCTAGTCCTAGAAGCAGAGCAAAAACAGAGATGTATACAACCAACAGAATGTGCCAAACTTAACGAATTCTCAGTGTTTTAATCGATTCATTTCTGCAAGGCAACTTTTTCCCCATGAATACAACCGGACACAGCTACACAGGAATCAACCAAGAAAGTGAAGAAACGCAGTCAGTTTATATTTCTGATGCAGGATTCCACTAACAACTAAAGATGGTTTACCATAGGCCGCCCACAGGCCCATAGCATAGGCGCGACCAAAACCCTCCTCGGGTGGGGGGAAGTAAAGGAACAACTAAATTCGACTCGAATTGCATGCATCGAGCACTTCCTAAACTAATTAGACGAGTGGGAGAGAGGACTCCAAGGCGCAATAACAAGCTTAACCCCGATTTGATTCGAAACAATTGCCAAATTTTTTTAAAGACGGGTGGATCAAGCACCTGAGGGGCTGCGCGAATTGATATGGCTGCGGCGGCCAATTTGACGATCGAACCGAAGAGGTTTTGGCGGCGGCGCGGCGACCAGACGCGTTCCTCGTGATTCCACGAGACTGACGAGAGAGGGAGCGGAAGGTGGCCGTCGGCGTCGGGGGAGACGGTCTCGCGGGCCTGTGGATGCTTAGGAGGGAGGGGGCTGATGTGGCGTCGATAGCTTCCAGGAACACGGCTCCAGGCTCCAGCTGGAAAGTTCGGGACTGACACGGCAAGTTAGCCCTTAGTAACCCCTCGTTTCAGTTTCAACTTTTCACTTCAAGCTTTTTATTTTCGTTTTCTCTAGTTTTTTTGTTTTTAATTTTTTTAATCTTTTTTCGTATTCTTTTACATTTGTCTATAATGGGCTGTTTGTGATAGCCTAATCTATTTTTATTTTTTAAATTTAATTACGTCAAAAAGTCATCAGCAGCTACAATACAAAAAATAAACTAGTTACAGTATAAAATAAGCCATAAACTAAAAAAACCCAAATGAGCATGGAACCTGTTCAAAATGATGTATCTTTTATCGTTTAGCTTTTGCCTGATTGCGAGAGAGATTGAGAGAGTAAGTTGTACTCGAGTTGAGAAGCCACTCCATTCAAAATGGTTTCTACAGTGACTCCTATAAATAATTTATAGAGATCACTATGATAAGCCACTCCATTAAAAATTGGCTTTGAAAAGCCAAAAGTCAAAAATTGTTTGGAATATAAATATTATGCAAAGGAAGAGATGAACATTATTTTGCTGTTGGATCAAAAGCAAGTGGTTCAGATATGCTAGCAAAAGCAACTGTCTTGTAGTAGGGCCGCTCCAACGCTTTCGGCTACGGCTTCTAGCTGAAATTATATTGTAGCGATTGTTAGCTTTTTTCGAGTCATTCAATTAAAGAAAAATAAGAAAATAAAATAAAAACACCATTATATCACCACGAACAATGCAAAAGAAAAAGGAAAAAGCAAAAGCAAAAAAGTTAATATATATATATATAAAGCCAAAAAACCAAAATTAAAAGCCGGCGTATTCTAAATAACTTCTAACTTAAAAAGTTGAAAGCAAAAAAAAAAGCCGAAGCCTTTGGAGTAGACCTGAATTGTGTTTGCCACAGTAGTTTCCCTGGTACAATGAGGTAGTGTTCCAAACAGTTGTAGGTCTATGCCTTTTGTTTTTTTTTTTTGCATTGTACTGGCTGAAATTACACTATAACGGCTATTAACTTTTTCAAGATAATTGAATTTTAAAAATAAAAATTTATATCATCACGGACAATACAAAAGAATAAGGGGAAAGAAGGCAAAAAAACCCCAAAAAAGCAAAAAAGATGAAATTAAGAAACCGACGTGTTTTAAAAGTTAGAAGCAGAAGTTGTTTCGAGCAGGGCCATCTGCTGTGCTTTTGCTTCTCTGCCGTTTCATCTCTCTGGTTTCCACTGTTCACCTCTATGTGCAAATGCACAACTAAGAGAGAATAAGCTTCTCGTTTCAAGTGGCATCTCCAATGCTCCAAGTACCCGTACCCATATGATTAGATCTAGTTCGCTTACCATTACCATGTTGAGAGATAAAAGCGTTAAAATTTAAACACCAATGCTTTATATGACTAAGAGTACTCGTGTATTGCAACAGAATTCTAAAGGATAGTGGTACATAAATATAAGACATGATCATAAATTAGAAGATATGGCATAAATCATAGCATATAACTCGTACCATTTCCATTTCCAATGGAGTCTTACACTTTTGTATAGATAGAGTAACTTTATTGCTATGATTAACCCGAAGTTAAGTGAAAAAAATGGATAAAAACATCCACGCTGTCCAATGGGAAACCATACAGACATTCTCATGAATTGCACATTTCAAAAGAAAAAGAAGCGACGACGGTGGTGAGGGTGGTGTACCAACCTGGCGACGAGGAGAAGAGAGGGCGTCGTTGCTCGTCGCCATCACACTCCGTCTCCATGGAACTTGCAAATTCCTATTATTCATGAAAATACATAATTCAGCACAAACTCAAAACATCTTTAGAAGCATTGTATCATGCAAGTTTCCAAACAATAGAACAAAGTCATGAAAAATTGATACTATTAACCAGTTCATGGATACATACATCCATTGAAGGGTGTTCCTCTATGCAAAAGCCTTTGGGAAGTAAAGAATCTTGTAGTTTCCCATACATGTCCTGGAGAGTATGGAAAATAGAAGTAAAAGACTGTTTAATTCAATTTTGTACCATCAATTATGCTGTCAAGTTCTAGCATTAATGATCCTGACAACAAATTTGACGTTGCATAGCAACAAATAAATTCAATGGGACTCATGGTGCAGCTAATGTACATCAACATAATAAGACATACATAAGTAGTGAACATAAGCTTAAATAAATTTAGAAAACGAGGTTGATCTATAGCGAAACACAATCAAGACACCTTAATCTCCTTTCCAATTGCTGTCACTTTTCTGTTTTCATCAGAGCGCACAGCATCTTTTTGGGCCTCCCGAATTCACATTATTGATTACTGATTCCCCTGCTCAAAGCACACCGAAATTTTATCTCGGTAAGTACTAATGTCAACGGCAAAGCTACTCGAGAAGGAATATGTAACTGAAGGCAAAAAGGAAAAATAACTGAAGGCCCAACACAAGTGCGACGAGCATCTTGGGCCTGGATAGCACGCGCCGTGAGCCCAGCGGATTGGGCTCGGCCCGCTTTGTGCAATACAAGTCCTAATCCACCCACGCGTCGCAGGTTCCGCACCCACCCCGTCGCTGTCCTTTCCTTTTATTTGTCCTCTTCACGCGTCGCACGGCGCACCCACGCGGCCACACACCGCTCCCCCCAAAGCCAACCAACCCATCCCTTTCCCCGTCCTGTCCCCCCGCAAAACCCTAAGCACCAACCCAGCCGCGGTCTCCACCATGAAGGGCAAGGCTGACACCTCCAAGAAGGGCGAGGGCAGGTAAAATCTCCGCGCCTTGTGGTTTCTGGGAAGGGGGCATGGATCTCTGCCATGGCTGAACGGTTCGCGTCTATGCGTTTGTGCGTGGTTGTTGTTGCAGGCTCAAGGCCGCCGGCGGCGCCGGCAAGCGGAAGAAGGCCGCGGCCAGCGGCAAGCCCAAGCGCCCGCCCTCCGCCTTCTTCGTCTTCATGTGAGCCCTCGCTCCCTCGCCCGCTCATTTCTCTCCCAGATCTCCAGATCTGTTCTTTCTTTTCCTTATTTTTTGTGGATTTTTTTACGGTTTATGCGCGTGTTGTCGCGTTTTTTCCAGGTCTGAATTCAGGCAGGAGTACCAGGCGCAGCACCCTAACAACAAGAGTGTGGCCGCCGTGAGCCTCCTTACGCTGTTTTCTTCTTTTTCTCTTTTTTTTCGCCTGTGTAGATGTCTTATATTTCTCCACTGTTGGTTGATCAGGTGAGCAAGGCGGCAGGGGAGAAGTGGCGATCTATGTCTGAGGAAGTGAGTACGCATTTGCAATGCTCAAATTAGTCTCCTTTAGATCTATTTTTTGGCATACTAGACTTGTACGTCCTTGCTAATAGAGTTGTTTGATTTTTGTTTTCGTGTATATTTACTTGAAGAGGTTGAATCACACCGAAATAGTTGAATGAAAACTGCGTATCTGTTTGTTACAACTTGCAGCGATGCACCCTGTGAAGCACACGTACATATACCTATTACGGATGGTGATTGATGTGCACAATGTATTGTTTATTGATTTAAATTTGTTAGGAGAAGGCACCTTATGTGGACCAGGCTGGGCAGAAGAAGCAGGACTATGAGAAGGACAAAGCCACCTTCAATAAGAAGGTAATCTTAGGATCATGGTGCATGCTCAATTATGGAGTTTTCAAAGTGTTAAGAGTGCTAATTTAACTTCTCTGATTCCTTCAGGAGAGCACAAGTTCAAAGAAGGCTAAGACCAAGGAGGACGAGGGGGAAGGTTCTGACAAGTCCAAGTCTGAGGTCGATGACGATGACCAGGATGGTGGCAGCGACGAGGTATAAAATTAAGCATCCTGGGGATGTATATTTTGAATGCCAATGAGATTTGCCTATTAGTGTTGTTAATGATCATTATTTGCTTTGCTCTCTGCAGGAAAGCGAGGAAGATGATGAGTAAATACTGTATCCAGCGGCATGAGGTAGCAAATTTGGTTTTAGGTCCCCGATTAGCTTACCAGTTTGCTATCTTCAATGTTAAGATGTTGGGAGTAGGTGTGTGTGAAGGGGACCGTCTAGGGTTATGGTTCGAGGTGTCTTAGTAGTGTATTAGCAAAGAAAAAGCCGAATGCTGCTAGCTGTTCTGTTGCTTTTCTTTTGCTAACCACTTGTGTCAGAACTTGTTTCGTTCGCTAATGTAATGACTACCAACTATTGGCTTAGTTAATTGCATCTTACATTTGGTGCTATACACTTGATCGTTGCATCTTGTGCGCTCATATGCATTGACTTAGTGTAATGTCATCAGTTCCATCGTGTTTGTATTTTGTATTGATTTCTGAAAGTCGGTCTATTTCTGTGAGTTTATCACTTGTATCAGCCTAGTCTGTTGATGTTTGCTGGAGCGACTTCGCAGCTGCAGGATGGGAATATTTATTTAATCGATGACTGAGATTAGTAGGCTTTTGTGATGTTACTCCTTTTCATCATTCATTAACTGCCGGGAGTGCATCGAAGCTTTGCATAATCAAATCCAGACTGAATATGATTCTACATCTTGGGGTCGTTGATAACATCTTGTTATACAAGGCTGTTTTAGGTGGATATAAGCATGTCTAGTATATAGTTTCCTCGTTTTTGCCTCGCGATGTGATTCATATACAAATATCCAGCAAGCATCTAGCGGTACGATAATCTGCTGTCGCTCTTTTCCCACGACATTTCAAATGCCACCGGTCACTTCCAGCAAAGGAAGCTGCTGCCTGCCTTGGTTTTCAGGTTGCTGGGCGTGTTGCGACCTTAACGCGACAAACAACTGATCTGGAAGTAAAACCATCGTGTGGCGGTTTGCTTGCCCGCGATGCAAAGGTTTGCCGCGTCGCGCGAGTGCGGCGCTGTTTTTCGTGGCCACAGAGTTTCGGCATTGGCGTGTTGGTATCGTAACGGTCTGTACTTCGCACCGGAATTACCGGATATTTTCCTGCATCTGGTCCGATGTTGCTCAGGCTTCGTGACTGCTTTCCGTGCCCGCTTAGAGCAAGGCTAATAATACAGGCTTCAGCTAGTTGTATGGACACTTACAGCCCACTTATCAGTCCATTCATATAGTAGTTTACAGCCAGCTGAAGACTGTATGACCCACCCCTTCCTCTCATAAAGTTTCTTGATTCTTGTGCTTCAGCTGGCTGTAAACTTACAGCCCACCTCTCTTCTCTCTCCTCCTCTCTCTCCTCCACCTCAGCATACAGCCTACTAATAGTCTCTTATTATACTTGCTCTTACACCAGTATCACGGACTGCATTATTATGCTATGTCGAGTTCCCACATTTCGATTTAGAAAGTCCTTAGAAAACACATTACACGAAGATTAGCGGGACGATTATGATGAATGAAATAATCATGGATGCAACGGCAAGGAGTCAGGGACACCTCTTGAGGCTCTACGAGTGGGTGACAAATGGACTAGTCTAATCTCGAAGTTTAGCTGGGACGATGGCTTTAAATTACATAAAGAGCTCAGCGGCAAACGGAGCGATGCACTTCAGCATCAAATTGGAAAGTTGAGGGACCTGGGGATCGCGTGTGGAAGTGCTGCTGAGTCCCTATGAGGCAAAGGAAGAAGCCCACCATGGCTTTAGTGAATGATTGCGTCGAGGATTATCAGTTCTAGAATTATATTAAATCACTTGCTAACCGTCCTTGCTTCCGTAGCATAGTGGTAGTGCGTTCGCTTCGTAAGCGAAAGGTCGCGAGTTCGATCCTCGCCGGGAGCTTCGTTTAATATAATTTTTTCCAAAATTTCTAATTTTTTTTTTCTGAAGGGGATTGCCACGGCTCTAGATCTTCTGAGTAT
Source organism: Dendrocalamus latiflorus (assembly GCA_017311315.1). Classification (NCBI taxonomy): domain Eukaryota; kingdom Viridiplantae; phylum Streptophyta; class Magnoliopsida; order Poales; family Poaceae; genus Dendrocalamus; species Dendrocalamus latiflorus. Next base: position 29,343,109 of record CM029633.1, read on the forward strand.
AGGACTGTTTTTTTAGTTTCGACTAATCTAATTGGCGATATTTCTCTTATATTTATAAGTTATATTTTTTTCTACAATCGATATGAGACAATTCTTAACACTGGAGGCCTGACCATGGCTGGGGACTAACCCATTTTCTAAACAATAGTCTGCTATTGAAATTACTGGACTAGGATCTGTACTAGAGCCCCTAGCCCGGACCCTAGGTCCGTCCCATTCATGCTCAAGCTGGCTAACTTTTTCCATGCGAAGTACCTCCAACTCCAAGGCTAGCTTTCTGGCTTTTTTGTTTGGTCGTGCCGTCTTGAGGACAGCAGTATGCCTAGCCAAGGAGCCGACTAGCTGGTGTCCTGGTGATCTCTCGCGCCGGCAACAGCCTGGGGACGATGCAATGTCCCGACGTGCAGTTGTCGGCTTGAAATTGCAGTACTATTACTCAACAAGCGCAGTCACAACACACAACACGCAAGGGAGTTTCTACATGCGTCTGGACCGAGGTCCCTACTTCCTTCTGATGATTCCTTCTACATGCGTCTGATCTCAGCCTGTACGCAGTGTGAAAGGTATGCACGCTGTGATGCTCCGCTCGTTCTAACGATGGTATCTGAATTCCGCTTTTAATTCACTATTTTTAATTTTGTTTTTTTATTTTTATCGGTTCTTTTTTCGGCATTTCTTCGTATTGTTTATGATGGGTTAACCTATTTTTCTATTTTTTTAATTTTTTAATTTAATTACGCTAAGTAAGTCACTTCAGTTACAGTTAAAAAATAAATCAGCTATAATAAAAAAAGTCATAAACCATCAATCTAAGCAAAATGGTTGCCAGTGACTCAGCGAGTAAACAGTCCAATCTCATCGTTACACAGTACGCGCGCTGGAGGAGGCCGGTCGGCGCTGGTGGCAGAGGCCGGGAGGCGGCAGGAGTTGGGGCTGCTGGTTTTGTCCAGGGACCCATGGCGCGACGTTGCTCGCGCGGGAAGCGGTTCGTCGTGGAGTTCAAGGATGGTTATGCCATGGCCTTGAGGCGTGTAGATCCCCGGTGTGGCGGTGGCAGTCTTTTTTTGTGCGTGGGTTGCTGTGGATGTGCTGACGAAAGCTTTGCCGGTGTCCATACCGGTCTCGACAACTATGACGCCTTTGGACGCCATGTTCCTTCTTGAAGGGTTGTCTTCGCACTTCACAGCCCTAATTGGTTCTCCAGGTGAAAGCCTAGCCTCGGTGAGGCGGGCGGCGTCGGCGACCCTCGTCGCTTCTTTGAAGGCGTCGCCTCGGAGTTTCATCGGTGCACAAAATAGACCGGAGTTTGGGTGGCTTAGTTGGAAGAGGTTTAGGGATTGGTTGAAAGCAAGGACGGAGAAGAAATGCTGAAGCTTAGTCTTTGTAGCTTTTTCTTAGTCCTTAAGCTTTATTTCTTGCTGTTGTGTAATCCTCAGTGTTGAGGCTTGAGTCTAAGAGCTCGTGTAACTTTTGGCTGTATATATCCCAAGTGGATATAGAGGCCGGATTTTATATCCTTTATCTAAAAAAACATTCTTGTTCAATTCTAGGGAAACCTCTATGTATCTCAAAAAGGAAAATAGCAGAAAAAAAGAAGAAAAACACAAGCAGAATGTGATTTGAGTGAAAACGCAAGTTACACAGGTAACGCAACACAGCGTGGAATATTTATTACATAAGATAAGAAAAGCACAACGTGAAAGGCCACGCAAATTTCCGAAAATATGGGGAAAACTAGAGTTAAAAAGGGAAGAAAATGCCAGCCGTGCGGCAGCCTGTACCGTTTCACACGAGGACACGTGGCATCAAACCCACGAAACGCTACTCCCGCACAACCTTCTAGGTACAACTCATACACCACCACCGCCCTCCAGGTGGGCCCGAGGGACGCAGAAAGTCCAACGGGCCGATGGACCACGTCCATGATATTTTCCCCAGAATGGCACGCCAGCAACTCTTTAAAGAGGCTACTCGTGCGCTCCCAAACCCCGCAATAATCCTCCATTTCTCCGCAGCGGAAGCCCCAAGCCACCCTTTCCTCCTCGATTTCCTCCGCCTCGCGATCGCCAATTTCTCTCGATCCTTGCGACCGGAGGAGAGGAAGAGAAATCCGATCGAATTGACGTGTTCGTGGTGTCATCCTGTGGGTGTGGTGGTCTCGATCGGTTGTTTAATTCGGTGTCGAGCGGCCGGCCATGGGATTTGGGAACGAGGCGAGCTCGTCGTCTTCGCGGCTGGACCCGGCGCCGCTGCTGCCGCACCACGGCGGAGGAGAGGGGCACCTGTCGTCGCAGCCCAAGACCTTCGCGAACGTCTTCATCGCGGTGGTCGGCGCCGGCGTGCTGGGGCTGCCGTACACGTTCTCGCGCACCGGGTGGGCGGCGGGGTCCATCCTGCTCATCTCCGTCGCCGCCCTCACCTTCTACTGCATGATGCTGCTGGTAGCCTGCCGCCGCCGGATCGCCGACGAGCACCCCAAGATCTCCTCGTTTGGGGACCTGGGGTACGCCGTCTTCCGCGCCCCCGGCCGCTTCGCCGTGGACGCCATGCTGGTGCTCAGCCAAGCAAGCTTCTGCGTCGGATACCTCATCTTCATCTCGAACACTATGGCGCATCTCTATCCCATCTTCGCGCCCTCCTCCAACGTGCTCCTCTCCCCTAAGGCGCTCTTCATCTGGGCCATGATGCCGTTCCAGCTCGGGCTCAACTCCATCAAGACGCTCACGCTTCTCGCGCCTCTCAGCATCTTCGCCGACGTCGTCGACCTCGGCGCCATGGGGGTCGTTCTCGGCCAGGACGTGTCCACCTGGCTCGCCAAACACCCACCCGTAGTTGCGTTCGGCGGCCCGGGCGCGCTCCTGTACGGTCTCGGCGTGTCCGTGTACGCCTTCGAGGGCGTCGGCATGGTCCTGCCACTGGAGGCGGAGGCCGCGGACAAGAAGAAGTTCGGCGCGACGCTCGGGCTGTCCATGTCGTTCATCGCCGCCATGTTCGGCCTGTTCGGCGTCATGGGGTACGTCGCGTTCGGCGAGGCCACGCGCGACATCATCACCACCAACCTCGGCACGGGGTGGCTGTCGGCCGCCGTGCAGCTGGGGCTGTGCATCAACCTGTTCTTCACCATGCCGGTGATGATGAACCCGGTGTACGAGGTCGCCGAGCGCCTGCTCCACGGCAAGCGCTACTGCTGGTGGCTGCGGTGGGTGCTCGTCGTGGCCGTCGGCCTCGCGGCCATGCTCGTGCCCAACTTCACCGACTTCCTGGCGCTCGTCGGGAGCAGCGTCTGCGTCCTGCTCGGGTTCGTGCTGCCGGCCTCGTTCCACCTCAAGGTGTTCGGCGGCGAGATGGGCTGGCCAGGGGTGCTCAGGGACGTCCTCCTTGTCGCGCTCGGCGTCGCGCTCGCCGTCTTCGGAACGTACACGTCGCTGCTGCAAATCCTCCACTCGTCCAGAGCTTAATTTCTCGATCTTTACGGATCGCTATGCCCCGATGATGAATTTGCTCGGTGCAATAGTGTCAGGTACGCAGAGAAGGGGATCAGTCTATTAGAATTAGAGATTGAAGTGTGTTGTAACGGTGTATCTATGAATAGCGTAATAGTCGGAGAGCGTTGAGTGAGTAGCAGATCGTGCCCAGTTCGTGCGCACGGTTAAGATTCAGAGCCTACGTTTACGGCTCAGTTGTTAATTCATCCTTTGCTCATATATAACAGATGCAGTCGTCAGTTGACGATTGAGTTGGCCATTATCATCTCCCACAAACTTTCACATGGTATCAGAGCAACGATCCAAACCACGAAAATCCTACTCCTTCGTCAATCATGAGCGATACTAGTGCGGCGAATACAGACGCCAGCGCTGGCGCCATCATCTCCGGCGACATCGTGCAAGCCAATCACACGACGATCCCTGCCTTCAACCAGATGATTACGGTGAAGCTTTCAGGAGACAATTTCCTCCTGTGGACAGCCCAGTTGCTTCCCTATCTGAGGAGTCAGAGGCTGCAGGGCTACATCGACGGCACCGTCGTTCGACCGGCATCTAGCATCTCTCAGAGCGGTGCAGATGGCATTGCACGGGTCGTAGCCAATCCGGAGTACAACCGCTGGTACCAGCAGGACCAACTTGTGATGAGTGCTATACTCTCGTCACTGACAGAAGGAGTTCTGGCTCAAGTCGTAGGCTGCACCACCGCTCGCGAAGTGTGGTGTGCCATCGAGAGAGCATTTGCAGCCAGTTCTCGTGCGCAAGTGATGCAGATACGGATGCAACTGGCAACGATCCAGAAGAAAGATCTCTCCGTCAATGATTACTTTCGGAAGGTAAAGGGATTAGCCGATACACTAGCCGTGATCGGTAAGCGCCTGGAGGATGATGAAGTAATTGCATATATGCTGCGAGGCTTGGGCTCCGAGTATGATCCGCTCGTGACTAGCCTGACAACACGCACTGATGCAGTTACTCTCAATGATGTGTATGCTCACATGATCAGCTATGAATTAAGGCTTGAGCACAACAACACCAACATTCAGGTGAATCAAATCAGCAAGGTTCATGGACGTGGTGGAGGTGGTCGAGGCCGCGGCCGCGGCCGCAACAATGGAGGAGGCCGAATCCCTGGTGGACGCAGCACAGGCAGAGGTGCCAAACCGGGGTCTTCCAACAATGGTGGTCAGAAAACGCCATGCCAGATCTGCGGAAAGGACAATCACGATGCCTCCTGGTGTTATCATCGGTTCGATCACACCTATGTCGCCAATGATGCCAAGGTAGCAGCTGCTGTGACCAATAGTTATGCAATAGACAATAACTGGTATGCAGATACTGGAGCCACCGATCATGTCACAAATGATCTCGAGCGCCTGACGTTCAAGGAACGCTACACCGGCAATGACCGCATTCAAGTTGCCAACGGTGCAGGTTTGTCCATCTCTCATGTGGGTAATTCTTCAATTACTGCGGCTCATCGTCCCTTAGCTTTAAACAGAATTCTATGTGCTCCTAGAATCAATCGGCATCTAATTTCTGTCCATAAACTCGTGTCTGATAATGATGCCTTTGTCGAATTTCATCCCACTCATTTCTGTGTTAAGGATCGAGCCACGAAGAACACACTCCTTAAGGGATCATGCGAAGATGGCCTCTACTGCATTCCAAATAAAACTCCTCGTCAAGCTCTTGTCACGGCCAAGACAACTTCAGAGCTTTGGCATCGTCGCTTCGGCCACCCGGCGCCTTCAGTAGTTCACCAAATCCTAGCCGACAATAAACTTGCTGTAGTCCCAAATAAAGAGCCCAATGTGTGTAATGCCTGTCAACAAGCCAAGGCTCATCAATTACCATTTACTTCTTCTTCTCATGTCACATCAAGTCCACTTGAGTTGATACATTCTGATGTTTGGGGACCTGCCCGAGTATCTGTGAATGGATATCGTTTTTATGTGAGCTTTGTTGATGATTATAGTCGGTTTAGTTGGATCTACTTCCTGAAACACAAATCTGAAGTAGAGTCTGTATTTCTTCAGTTTCAAAGCCACGTTGAACGCTTGCTAAATAAGAAAATCATCACAGTTCAATCCGACTGGGGTGGTGAGTATCATCGCTTGCACAGATACTTTGCTCGGACAGGTATTACCCATAGAATTTCTTGCCCACACACACATCAGCAAAATGGACTAGTTGAGAGGAAACACAGGCATATTGTTGAAACAGGCATTACCCTTCTAGCTCAATCTCTTATGCCACTCCGATTCTGGGATGAAGCGTTTCATTCGGCTTGTTTTCTGATCAACCGAATGCCAAGCCGTGTAATCAATGGAGACACACCCTTGTATCGTCTCCTTGGTAGAAAACCTGATTATAAACTGTTGAAAGTATTTGGCTGCGCCTGCTGGCCCAACTTGAGAGCCTATAATTCCACTAAGCTTGAATTTAGATCCAAGGCGTGTGTCTTTGTCGGGTATAGTGCCTCACACAAGGGATACAAATGCTTGGATCGGCAGACAGGGAGAATTTATATCTCCCGAGATGTGGTGTTCGATGAAAGCATCTTTCCCTTCAAAGATCCTCAAAACCAAGCCACTTCTCACACTCAAACATCTCATCAACCTGTTCTTCTTCCAACTGCAATAGATCTAACACAATATACTGAAAGTGTTCTAACTGAAACTTTTCCGACAATAGAACCTACAACCCATGTTTCCAGTCAAAACTCACCCAGGAGCCCAGTAGCTGGTGAATTTTCCACTGATGTTGGACATACTGAAACTTTGGCTGATTCAGTTGGTGTAGATGTTCCTGACAATGCAGGTTCTCAGGTTGATCCAATAGGAGATGTGGCAGTAGACACCCTTGATTCAGGAACTTCAGAAGTTCAGCCAACTATTGATCAACCGTCAGGCCATCATATGCGTACAAGGTTGAAGAACAACATTATCAAACCAAAAGAATTCACAGATGGAACAATGAGGTACTCAGGTGCAGTAGTCACTCATCCCTCGAAGTCTATACCTGCAGAACCAAATTCTCATATCGAAGCCATGCAGTACAAAGAGTGGAAGGAAGCTATGAATGCAGAATATTCAGCGTTGCAGAAAAATCAAACTTGGACGCTAGTACCTCCTAGAAAAGGGATTAACCTTATTGATAGCAAGTGGGTTTTTAAACTCAAAAGGAAGGCAGATGGGACTATTGACAGATATAAAGCTAGATTGGTAGCAAAAGGTTTCAAACAGAGGCTTGGAGTGGATTATCTGGACACTTACAGTCCAGTAATCAAACCGACAACAGTCAGGGTGATCATTTCTCTTGCTGTATCCAGAGGTTGGAAGCTGAGGCAAATTGATATACAAAATGCTTTCTTACATGGATATCTTCAAGAGGAGGTTTATATGCGTCAACCACCTGGATATGAGAGCCCTGGTGTACCCTCCAATTACATTTGCAAACTGAACAAAGCACTTTACGGCTTGAAACAAGCCCCACGTGCCTGGCATTCCCGGTTGACACAGAAGCTGAAGACGCTTGGATTCAGACCATCTCAAGCTGACATTTCACTATTCATTCTCAAGAGAGAAGGCCTGACAATGTATATGTTAATATATGTGGATGATATCATAATTGTGAGTTCATCCTCAGCTGCCACTGACAAGTTAATCAAAGAATTAACAGCAGAATTTGCAGTCAAGGACTTAGGAAGTCTTCAATACTTTCTGGGGATTGAAGTCCAGCCAAGTGAAGATGGCTTAGTAATGTCTCAGAGAAGATATGCACAAGACTTACTAAAGAGGGCAAAGATGGAGAACTGCAAACCTATTTCAACTCCAATGGCAGCCACTGAGAAGCTAAGTAAAGATCAAGGTACAGCACTGACAGGAGATGATCAATTTCAGTATAGAAGCATAGTTGGAGGGTTGCAGTACCTGACGATTACCAGACCAGACCTATCCTTTGTGGTTAATCGTGTGTGTCAGTACATTCAAAATCCAACAGACAAGCACTGGGCAGCAGTCAAACGCATACTCCGTTTTGTAAAGGGAACTATCAATCGAGCTCTGAAGTTTCGGAAGAGAAACAGTGAAGTGTTGCAAGCATTTTCAGATGCCGATTGGGCAGGATGCCCGGATGATCGCCGATCAACAAGTGGGTTTGCAGTTCTACTAGGATCCAACCTGGTGTCCTGGAGCTCTCGTAAGCAATCCACAGTATCGCGATCGAGTACTGAAGCGGAGTACAAGGCAATAGCCAATGTCGCTGCAGAATTGATCTGGGTTCAGTCATTACTTCAAGAATTGGGGGTTTGTCAGCAGTCTGCTCCAGTACTGTGGTGTGATAACCTCGGAGCTACCTACCTCACAACCAATCCGGTATTCCACGCCCGCACAAAGCACATAGAAGTGGATTTTCATTTCGTGCGTGAACAGGTGGCTCGGAAAGCACTGAAAGTTCAGTTTATTTCATCCAAAGACCAACTGGCAGACGTGTTTACAAAACCATTGTCAAAGTCACCGTTTCAACTCATTTGCAGCAACCTCAACCTGGTAGACCTAGGTTGTGATTGAGGGAGGCTATTAGAATTAGAGATTGAAGTGTGTTGTAACGGTGTATCTATGAATAGCGTAATAATCGCCCATTTCAGCTATTTGTTGATCGGAATCGGACTGTGTGCATTGGTCGCATTTTTTGGAAGCGGATTACAATTTAGATGATTTGTATGTGCGTAGCTTGGATGGCATGGAGAAATCTGTATGGTTTTACTACGACAGATTCCCATGGCTGCCGTTAGCAATGTATCGTGTGTATGTCCTAGATGTTCCAGCTGCAGTGCACGATGGAATCGATGAAAGGACAGAAGTTTCAATTCAAGGGAGCTTATTTTAGTTATATTTGTGTAGTAGTTGGTTATCTATATGATCAAGGTCTCAGTTTGCGTGCTGATGTCTTCGTTGATATGGCCGGGCAAGCAATTGGGAGTTATCTTGTATGCATCCTATACGTTTGCCAGTCTTGTTAAATTAAGGTCTGTTGTCTGTCCCAAGCAAACAAACATGTAAGAGAGTCCCAACGGGATTAATGTTCCAACTGCGCCATTTTTGCTTCTGTTTGCCCGTCGGTTCATTACTAGCACCCCAGAAGAATTCTATTCTGACAACAGATCAATTGGGCTCATATATGAGCAGACCGTAGTATTAAATCCTGTTTGTGTGATAACGCGGAACATTTCAGTGTTACTACTCGCTTAACACGGAACATTTCAGTGTTACTACTTGCTATTACTACCACTTACTAGTATACATGGTATTTTTGTTGTGATGCGTCTCCTTTCTCACTTGATAGGCTTATGTTTTTTGGAATTTTGGTTTGTCCTCTCCGAAGGTGAAATAAATGAGCAATTTTTTAAAGTGGATTTTTAACAGCTTTTTAAGCACAAACTTGTCCATGTCAGCGTCTTTAGCATCCGCTGTTGTTTTAAAAAAAATGCAGATAAAATCAACCGCAGACTAAAGATATCAATCACACTTCAAAAGAATAGGACCCTGTAAAGTATAAAGAAACAGCAAAACCCAAGAACATGAAAAACGTAGCCGAACTCTTCTCGTTTGCTTTGAGAATCTCTTCACGATCGATCAGTCCTTGTCCCTTATTAGGTGAAAGATCTTGTCTTTCCCCCGTGCGCTTTCCGTCACTTTTTTCTCGTCTCTTCTTCCTTTTCCTCAGAACATTACAGTGCAACGTTCCAAGCTGTTACTGTCATCGGATAAGGGCTGAACGTTCAGCCAATCGACCGGCTTCCATTCCACGAAGCAGTGGTGACGTTTTCCTCCCAACATTCCACCATTTGCCTGGCCCATATAATATTCGGTAGACGGATAGCGTTTCATGAGTTCATTTCTCTTTCGGAGTGGGCTCGTTTGGTCCCTTCTGCATGATGATCCATTGCTATCTTTCCGATGCTGATGGGTCTCAAGGGTGGACAATTGGCTTGAAGCTCGCGAGCCGGCTCGGCTCGTAAGAAGTTTCAAGCCGAGCCAAGCCCGGTCTGCAGCTCGGGGAAAAAACGAGCCGAGCTCGAGCCGCTCGCGAGCTGCTCGTTGGCTCGTGCGAGCTAGCCCACGAGTAGGAGCAGCCCAGTGCCCAGTCGCCCGGTCGGCCCAGTCGAAAGCGAGTGCGGTCACTCGGTCGAGCCAACCCTAACCCTAACCCAGTCGCTCGCGCAGCCGCCGTCCCCCACGCGCGGCTGCCGTCTTTCCCCCGCGAGCAATCGCCGTCCTTCCACCCGCGCGCGGCCGCCGTCTGTCCCCCCGCGCCCGATCTCCGTCCTTCCCCACGCGCTCGGCTGGCGGCTGCCGTCCTTCCCCAAGCTCCATCGTCCCCACGCGCGAGGGCGGCGTCCTTCCATCCGCCTCCTGACCTCGCCGAATCAGCAACCTCGGTGAGTTTGCTCCTATTTTGTTGAGTTGTGCAATGGTTCTAGTCTCTATTTAGTGCATAGAAGTGTTGATCTAACGGCACACTTATTCGCGAAATATGTTTCAACTGCTAGAGATACATGTATATGCGCATGCTTCCATTGTGCCTACTCTCTGTTAACTTCAAGCCATTTTGGCTTGTTTGGTTAACTTCAAGCCATTTTGGCTCGTTCGGTTAACTTCAAACCATTTTAGCTCGTTCAAGCCATTTTGGCTCGTTCGGTGAATGTGTTTGCTCTCTGTTGTGGCTCTGTTAACTTCAAGCCATTTTGGCTCGTTCGGTAAATGTTCCTGCTCTCTGTTGTGGCTTTGTTAACTTCAAGCCATTTTGGCTCGTTCGGGCTCGCGAGCCGGCTCGAGCCTCATTTCGAGCCCCTCGCGTAGCTCGTTTCGGAAACGAGCCGAGTCGAGCCGAGCCTACTGTTCACTCGAGCCAGACCGAGCTTGGCTCGAGCCGGCTCGGCTCGGCTCGTTTCCACCCCTAGTCTCAACGTTCAGGATATGTTAATCATAAGAGGTGTACTGTCGCATGATATGCCGTCGGGAGGTATCCTGACGGCATACCTCCTTCTTGTCGCTGCTCCCCTCACCTCTCTCTCTTCTCTTGAGCAGGCGCCCGCCGCTCCTTCCTTTGCCTCCACCTGCCTCTTTCTCCGACGCCAGCCGTCGCCCTCCTCTCTTCTCTCTTCTCCACGCCCATTGCCCTCCCGGCGCTGATCGTAGCTCCGCGCTCCTCCTCCACCTCTTCCTCCACCACCGGCGGCCGCTGCACGACCTCGCAGCCTCGCCGCGCCACCCTTTCCCCCTCCCCCCATTGTCCCCACTCTGCCCAATCTAAAATTCACTGCACCGCCGCCCTCACAGTGTACCCCTCTAGCACCGCTCACCACCCTCCCCCGCCGCCCACCGTCGGGCCACCACCTCCCCGGCCTCCCTCTACAATTGGGGCACGTGATGAATCCGTCGTCAGCAGCGCCGACACTCCCATTAGCAAACCTTTGCCGCCATTCTCATGGTGCTCCGCCGAGGAGTGAGAGAGAAGGGGGGTGAGAGGGAGAATGAATCTGCTGTTGCTCCATCAGTTTGGATTTGTATGGTATGCCGTGTAGTTTTTCTCTAATTGTATATGTAGCTGTCGCAGATGACTGTGCCCCCGATGACTCTTATCGCTTGCGGCTTGCCTGGCCGGTCGGCGGCGAAATCGTTTGGGTACTTGACTACCTGCTTTTCAGTGATTGTGATTTTTTTGGTGATTGTGATTTTTTGGGCCGGGCCAGTAATTTCAGACCTAATTATTGTGTGGACCGGTTGACGGGCCAAATGCACCTCCAGTTAGGATGGGCCAGCGACGTTAGAAGAGTTTGGACGAAAATATTCAAGGCTTATCCGAGGGTAACGTAAGGTGTTTGCTTTCCATCCCAAAAGTCCGTAGACTTGAAGGACTCAAAAAAAAAAAAATCCAGAAATAAAGTTGATCGATAGTGTTGACTTCAAAAAAAAAAGTTTATCGACAGTGTTCTGCTGGCTGTGGTTCCAAGCAATTTCTAAGTCTTGTCAACTGCATTAACCGAGTGCTTAGGTATGGATCGGACTGATTGCTTCGAGACTGGTCCTGCGACCTGCGCTAGTGCGAAAGACCCTGACTCCAGTTGATTTCGGCGAAGTTACAGATGATGCGTGAGCGTGTCCTTTTGGACCATGGAGGCCGATAGAGTTGCACAGTTCATGCTCCCACACGACAAGCTTCCAGAAGATAATAATGCTGCACACGCACAGATCTTCCCCTGCCAAGAAAAGGATGGAGATATCTACGGCCCACCATTTGCTTGCTCCCAAAAGATGATAGGGTTTAACGTCTGCTTTCCAATATTCACGCCAGTAAAGCAGAGTAGCAGACAAATCCCGCGTGTCGAGAGCGAGGCAGGTCAATCTGGGCGAGGATACAGCCCGGACGTCACCTGAGATGCGGCGACGGTCGGCTGGCGCGCATACGCCGTGTGACACCGGGCTGGAGCACGAGGATATTCCGCTGAGCTCCGGCGGCGGGGATGGATCGGAAGAGATAAGCACCGTGGACCAGAGTGATGCGGTGGAGCGGATTATTAAACGGAGCCGACGAACGTTGACGAACGTGGGTGCCCAAAGTCCACAAGAAAGATAGACCCCCGGATACGGGTACGAGTCTTCGTCATCCAACGCGAACGCAAGCGCGGGCCGGGAGACGAGAGGGTCCGTTGATCCTTATCCTACCACCTGCCTCCGTGCTGGCCTATTAATCGCCATAAACCCAGCGTCAAGAGTTGCTAAAACCTCTCCAAATGGAAGAGGCTCCAGGGACAGAGCAACGGGACGCTGAGATGCAGGGCGGGGCCGACCGCTGGTCGCAGCTTCCGCCGGAGCTCCTCCCGCTCATCTACAAGAGGCTGCCGGACTCTGTCGACTTCGTGCGGTTCCGAGCCGTCTGCAGGGCGTGGCGCGCGTTCGCGCCCGCGTCCGACCCACCGCCGCAGCTCCCGTGGCTCCTCGAGCGGCGCGGGTCCGCGCTCCAGGCGAGGCAGCAGTTCCGCTTCTACTCGCCCAGCTCCGGCAGGACGTATGACGTGCGCGGCCAACGCGGCAGCCGCTCCTGGCTCCGCGTGAGCGGCGCGGGCCACGGGTACGTCCCCATCAACGTGGACCTCTCCACGACGGCCCTGTACAACCCGCTCAGTGGAGAGCTCCTGGCCCTGCCCACCGCGCCCTACCCGCCGTGGCACCACGGCGTCGTCCACGTGGTGGCCGACGGCGAGGGGGGCCGCCTGGTGGTGAACACCTGCGCGGGGACGCGGCACTTCGGGTACTGCCGTCCGGGGGAAACCAAATGGAACCTGGTCGACGGGCGCGAAGACATGGGCCACCACGCGTACCGCGGCGGGAGGTTCTTCGTCAACACGGCCGCCGGGGACACGCTAGTGATCAACGCCTCCACCCGCGCCGTCGAGTCCGTGGTGCCGCTGCCGCCAGACGAGACCAGCGGCTACGCCCGCGCCGACTACCTGGTGGAGTCGTGCAGGAAGCTGCTCAGGGCCGTCCAAGTCCCACGTGACGGCGGCTTGGCCGCGTCAGCCGAGGACTACTACTTCAATATCTACCAGCTGGACGTCCGGCGCGGGAAGCTCGCGTGGGCAAAGATCGAGAGCGTCGGGGACAGCGTGCTGTTCTTCGACGAGCACGGCCACGGCTTCTCGTTCGCGGCGAACGACTCGGCGGGGCTGAGGCGGGACTGCGTCTACTTCGTGCACGAGAGGCGGACGTGGGTGGACGCCGGGGAGTACAGGTTCCTCTGTCGGTACAGCATGGAGGACGGAGCGGTTGATAGAGTCGAGTCGCTGCCCGACACGTTCGGGGACACCTGGGTTGTCCCTAGCTTGTGCCGATCTGAATGAGCTATCTCGGCGGCCTTGGTATCTGCGGTGCTTGGATTAGGTTTTACTCAATTTTCGTTTCAAAACTAGCTTCTTGTTTAGTTGTTTTGGATGATTGGCCTAAAAAACAAGGAGAGGCCTTGGGTTTTCTGTATGGCAGATTGCGCTAGTAACTATTCAAATAGATGTTCAAATAAATTTGAATTTATATTCTGGTAGCATGTCAAATTTAGCGGGCTCAAAACAAATGTTATGTTCAAAAAATATCATTCAATAGATTTCTCAAGAACATGATTGGATTTAAAGTAAACTAGCAACATATGCGCGGTGCCACGCCGCGCCAGGCACCGTGTGTACCGAAGTAAAAGAGGCGATAATTCGTGAGGATTTTTTTTAAAAAATCGAGGGCACATGCGTATTTTCGAAAAAGACAAAGATCTTTTTCGTAAAAAATCAAGGGCTTGTACGTAACTAAACAAGGACCCGTACGTAATTTAGCAAACCGCACGGCGCTATCATGCAAAGTACACAAAATTTCGGCGAAGTGGAGGGGTGTTTTCGCAAAAAAAACGTTTTAAAAAACTGTCAGGGATCTTTTCGCTTGAAAAAGGTCCTTTACGTAATTTCGGGAAAACGGTGGGGTTTGTTTGCAAAACCGCCTCCCTGACCGTACGAAAATTCGGGCGGACACGCGCCGGCCGGACGCTCGCTCGGGGTGACGTGGACGGCCTCCCCGGGCGGGGAATCCCCCGGGAGTAATATGGTTCATTCAATAGATTTCTCAAGAACATGATTGGATTTAAAGTAAACTAGCAACATATGCGCGGTGCCACGCCGCGCCAGGCACCGTGTGTACCGAAGTAAAAGAGGCGATAATTCGTGAGGATTTTTTAAAAAAAATCGAGGGCATATGCGTATTTTCGAAAAAGACAAAGATCTTTTTCGTAAAAAATCAAGGGCTTGTACGTAACTAAACAAGGACCCGTACGTAATTTAGCAAACTGCACGGCGCTATCATGCAAAGTACACAAAATTTCGGCGAAGTGGAGGGGTGTTTTCGCAAAAAAAACGTTTTAAAAAACTGTCAGGGATCTTTTCGCTTGAAAAAGGTCCTTTACGTAATTTCGGGAAAACGGAGGGGTTTGTTTGCAAAACCGCCTTCCTGACCGTACGAAAATTCGGGCGGACACGCGTCGGCCGGACGCTCGCTCGGGGTGACGTGGACGGCCTCCCCGGGCGGGGAATCCCCCGGGAGTAATATGGTGAGAGTATGTCGCCAGCACCTTCGCAAATGATGGATCATGGACGTTGAACACGTGTTGGTGTTGTACCACGAAACCACCGTAACAAAATTTGCTTTTGTCTGTGGTGTAGCGCTTGCTTATGTTGATGTAGAAGGTGAGAGCCTGGGGATATTTGGGACAATTATGTAATGAATAAAATAAAGAACTAAAAAAAATATATATAGACCATGTTAGGCAGGTGAGGAGGCAGGTGTAAAACCATGCCAGGCAGGTGTGAAACCATGCCAGGCAGGTGAGGAGGCAGGTGTGAAACCATATCATGCTTTAAGTATGAGCCAGTAACCGAGGCGTCTAACACCCCCCGTAGTTGGAGCATTGGTGAAGCGGGCGTTCAAACTGAACTGGAACTCGGTGAAAATAGAAGTAGACAACCCTTTGGTGAAGATGTCGGCGTACTGAGATGGCGTCGGAACGTGGACATCGCCAAGTCCAACTCGTTCCCAGATGAAGTGGAGGTCAATCTCAACTGTTTGGTGTGCTGATGTTGCATTAGATTTGTTGAGAAATAGACTGCACTGACATTGTCGTAGTAGACGAGGGTAGCTCAGCGTAGAGGACTATAAAGTTCCTGAAGAAGTTGGTGCTGCCAGCATGCGTCAGCAACAACATTAGTCACAGCCCGTTACTTAGCCTCCTCACTTGAACGAGAGACAATATGTTGCCGCTTGGAGGACCAAGAGACAAGATTGTCACCTAGGAACACGGCGTAGCCTGAAGTGGATTTGCACGTGTTGGGACAACCAGCCCAGTCAACGTCAGAGTAGACAACCAGATCCATAGAGGTTGCTTAGTGAAGAAGTCGGCCGTGATCGATGGTGCCGCAAAGATACCGAAGAATGTGCTTTATGGTGACAAGGAGCGGCTTGCGAGGATCATATATATGGAGACAAACTTGTTGTACGGTGCAAGCAATATCTGGGCGAGTGAAGGTGAGGTACTGCAAACCACTGGCAAGACTTCAGTAGAATGTCGAATCAGACACAGAAGCGCCAGCAATAGAGGAGACCTTGGAATGAGTGTCGATAGGGGTCCTGCAAGGCTTGCAAACGGTCATGCCGGCGCGGTCGAGGATGTCGAGAGTATACTGCTGCTGAGAGAGGAACATGCTGCCATCATGACGACTAATAGAAACACCTATGAAATGATAGAATGGACCAAGATCCTTCATAAGAAAAGCCTGATGGAGGGATGCAACTCGACAGGGCACACTATCTGAATAACTAGTCAGCACAATGTCGTCCACAGAGTAGTAGGTAGACAGTGTTACCGCCTCAATGAGACACAAAAAGAGAGGCATTAGACTTTGCCTCCATGAAACTGAGAGACAACAGCTGTACCAGGTCCGGGGTACCCGTTTGAGACCGTAGAGAGACTTGTTGAGGTGGTAAACGCAATCCGGGTGAGAGGAATCCACAAATCCAGCCGGTTGCGAACAAAAGATAGTCTCAGAGAGTGTACCATGAAGAAACGCATTCTTAACTTTCAGCTGGGAGATAGGCCAATCCTGAGATAGGGCCAGAGAAAGAACTGTGTGAACAGTGGCTGGTTTGACGACTGGACTGAAAGTCTTATCAAAATCAATACCAAGGCACTGTGTGAAACCACGAAGAACCCAACGAGCCTTATAGCGGGCAAAAGTGCCATTTGAATTGTACTTATGTTGAAAAATCACTTCCTAGTGAACACATTGGCATTGGATAGCCGTGGAACTAGAGTCCATGTGTTGTTGGCCTGAAGAGCAACATATTCCTCCTCCATACGCTACGCCAATTAGGGTCGGCGAGAGCAGCTCGATATGTGGTCGGAATAGGAGGCAGAGTGGCGGCATGAAGGTTCATGCGGGTGAGCAGCTGCCGAAAATCGTGCTTTCCACGAATCACCATGGTGTGGGAGTTTTCGACCAGCTGGAGCGGCACAACACCTAGGGGAAGATGCGGTAGAACGACCTCGCCAAGAGCTGGTGAGTCAACTGGTAGACCCGTGGTAGGAGCACCGTGTGCTTCCACTACCACAGGAGGAGCCGCAGCTGTAGCACTAGGTGCTACCATAGCTGCGGACGAAGTGACGGGCGAGGGGGAGTCCCTACCAGAAGAGGCACTGCCGGTCGGCGTCATGTGCGTGGGTACGGGCATGCTGGGAACGCGCACAACATCGGGAGTTGTGGGCGCATTGGGGCCGTGCACAACTGGCGTAGGGGAGGTAGCACTGTCTGGCTCCATGGCTGATAGGAGCATGGGCAGGCGGGTCACACTAGGAGGAGCACCAGGACCTACAAGACGCAGAGGCCCAATGGGCATCAGCATGTGATCAAGCTCAAACAAAAAATCAAGGTCAGTAGGGGAGGGCTGAGTAGCGAGCTCAGCAGAGGAAAAAGAGGACTCATCAAACGTAACATGGCAGGACATGATGACCCAATTGGAAGAGAGATCGAGGCACCAGTATCCCTTATGTTCGGACGGGTAGCCGAGAAACGCGCACAGGTGGAGTGAGGAGAAAGCTTGTGAGGAGCGGTGGTAGAAAGGTTTGGGTAACACTTGCAACCAAAAAATCGAAGGTGAGAGCAGGAAGGGGAAACACCAAAGAGCGCAAAAAAAAAGGTGTGGAAAAATTAAGAGTTTTTATGGGTTGGTGATTGAGAAGGTAGGTAGCGGCGTGAAGAGCCTCAATCTAGTAAGAGGAAGCGAGGCTGGCCTGAAACATAAGAGACCAGACAATGTTATTAGTGGAACGAATAATTCGTTTGACCTTGCCATTCTGCTGAGAGGTGTATGGACATGACATGTGGAGTGCAACACCATGGGTGAGGAAAAAGGTGCGAGTGGTGGAGTTGTCAAACTTACGGTCATTATCGCACTGAATGCTCTTGATCTTAGCACCGAACTTAGTAGCAACATAAGAGAAAAAGTGCGAGATAGTGGCAAAAATATTGGATTTCATTCATAGAGGAAACGTCCAAAGATAATGCGAGCAATCATAAAAAATAACCAAGTAGTATTTGTAACCGGATACACGGATACACTGACAACAGGCGAGGTCCAAAGGTCACATTGAATCAAATCAAAATTCTTGAGAGCACAAGACTATGAAGTATCAAAAGGTAGATGCACATGGCGACCAAGCTGACATGCATGACAGATAGTATTGACGGGTTCATTATTGCAAGCAATGGTGGGCGCACTAGCATGGCAAGACAAGAACTCATGGCCAAGGTGCCCGAGGCGATAATGCCACAGGGAGGTAGAGGCACTTGCAATGAGTGCACACGAAGGGGAGGTAGACACCGGCAGACATAAGGGGTAGAGAGGTTCGGAGCTATTGCTCCTAGCGATCACGTTCCGGGAACGAAGATTCTTTACAAAAAAGCCAATAGGGTTAAACTCAACAAAACAGTTGTTGTCAATAGTGAATTGATAAATAAAAACAAGATTCTTGATAAGGTGCGGAGTGACAAGAACATTATTAAGATGAAGAGGACCAAGACTAGTGGAACTAGTGGAGGTAACTGGTAGCAAAGACCCATCACTAACAACAATGGTGGAAGGAGTGAGGGGGATGGGAATGGGAGAGGTTACCATCATTCCACATCATGTACGAGGTTGCACCAGAGTCCATGTACCAGTCGATGGTTGGTGGGAAAGCAAGAGTCATGGTGTTGAAAGAGTTCGCCAATTACTGTTGATCCCATGGACCAAGACTGGGAGGCATAGGACGCAGATCGACCCAAGGAGGCTACGGCACAAGCGACGAGTACGAGGGTAGCGAGTAGCTGGCTTGGAGTTGGCTGGCCACCAGCGTGTGCCGCTAGGGTGCACCACTGTGGCGTGGCTGGGGTGATGTGCTAGGGGCACGTGGGCCGAGGAGGCCGTGGGCCTGGCTTGGATGGAGTTACTAGGCTACACCTGGGCGGTGCCAGTCCAGGGGTTGTAGAAGGAGGTGGCCAACCAGAGGTGCCACCCCCGGAGTGACCACCTGCACCTCCGCCATCGGGCTTGCCGTTGCTGCGGCAATGACTGGATCTGCTCCTGCCACCATTGATGCCACCAGAGGGAGTGCCCTGGGGCGCGCCAGTGGAGTGGTGGCCAAACGTGCTGCCTCCACCCTCGGAGACATCACCACCAGGACCCCCATTGCCGGTAGGGGTCATGGTGATGAGGGCTGTGGAGGGACGTGATGACATCGTGATTTCTTTGAGTAGCAGATCGAAGTGGGCCTCGATGTACGAGAGGAATGGCTTCTGCTGCGTCAGTCAGGCCACCATGTATGCGAATTTCGGTTTTAGGCCACACAGAACCTGCTAACCGATGGTTAGTCCAACTGGTATGGCGCCAGTGTCTTATGGCAAATTGCTACGATTCGAGTTCCACCAACTACATGTTAGATAGGTTATAGGTAGATTTCTGGTATTTGATCCCATGATCTATCGGTTATTGAACATTAAGGACAACTCTATTGATCAATCGCATCAATTTGTCAAAAAAATCTCTTACCATCTGCACCCTTCCCCAAAACAAATCACTCGCCACCCTTGAAAAAAATGTACTTTTCTCTGAGCAAGGAGGCATATCCCTTCTTCTTTTATTGAAAACCGAAAACACATACAAGCTGAGTACTTTTAAAGAGAGGAATGACAAGCTAAAAATGGAATTAGCAACCATGCTTTGAGCTTAATTTCAGCATGTTTTCTGAGCTTGACTATGACTTGCCAGGTATAGTTGTCCAAACTCTCGAGAGAGTTGCTCAATTGAACTTCAACAGAGCTTCCAGAACTGGTTCCAATCTCTGAAGTTATTTCGACAACAAAGAGTAGTTAGCATCACAAATGAATATTGCCAAGCAGCCATCATATGCATTGATAGGCATAAGAAAACTATATTCTGCCTACTCTGGGTACGTTAATTATGGAATAAATTCTGTCATTCAAGAGCTCCCCAAGCTTGCAAACCCAGAGGTTCTTTTTGGTGGAAAGATCTCTTACCCTTGTTTGATATTTTGAGGAATGGCAGCCTGTCAAGTCCATGATGGGAGAGCAGTGTTGTTTTGGAAGGATATATGGAATTTTGGCATTTTGCAATGGAAATTTCGCCAGCTTTTGTCTTTTGCCTATAACCAAAATGCTTCGATCAGTGATTTCTTGGACAATCAGGAGCTTTATACAAAGTTTCAGCTTCGTTTGTCCCCCATTGCTTCTACTCAGTTGAATGAATTATCTGGTCTGCTTGCCAACTTCAGCTTGGATTTGCATGAAGCTGATTCCTGGACTTATATTTGGGGGTCAGTGGATTTTCTTTACAGAAAGTGTATAAAATGCTCATGGGCCAAGTCTTGGTCCCTAAACCTTTCATTTGGCTATGGAATGTAAACATAAGTTTTTTTTCTGGCTTTTACTCAGGGATCGGCTCGGTACCGGGAATATGTTGGCTAGGAAAAACTTTCATGTGCCTAGTCATGATTATGTTCTTTGCACTAGACGAGTAGAGGAAACACTGGATCACCTAATTTTTTACTTGCCCTTTCAGTCAATGGTGCTAGTGGTTCATCCATATTTCCTAGAACTTAACCTTATCAGTGCAAGACATGATCCCAGAAGGGAAGGACATACTACGCCTAAAATGTTTCAAGGAGATAGTAATTGTTGCAACTTGGACTATTTGGAATCACATAAATAAAATAATCTTCCATAATGGAATTCTCCCATTGGCAGCTTGGGAAAAGGAGTTCAAAGAAGAGTTTGCCATGTTTATCCATAGAGCAAAGCCTTCTTTAAAAGATGAAATGAAAAGTTGGCTGAGTAGTATTTCATAGTTTTGTTTTTGCTGCTTCTGAGTGAGCTTCTACATCTCCTCTCTCTGTGTGCTTGTAAATAACTCTCCTTATAAAAATCACATGAGAGACCTCCCCTCATGTTTTCCCTAAAAATGGAAAAACAAATGTACTCCTTATGTCATATCTAAGCACTAACAATGTTTTGCTCCAGAAATACATCTGTTTTGTAGTAACTACGGAAATAATTCCTCCAAAACCCACGGCAGGTTCCCGTGTTCCAAAACAACGTCTAATTTTTAACTATAATAATGTCTATCTGCTCTTGAAAAAGAATCAACTAATGTAACATAGGCTTAATTATGTGGACACATATCCTGAACCGACCCATAATAGACAACAACCCCATTAGGCCTGTTAGCGTAGTTTAGTCCCATATTACTTAGCTTACCATGAAGAGGTATTTCCTCTCTCTATATAAGAGATCTCTCATTGTACACACCCTCTACGAGCAAGATTAATAAAGTTAAGAAAGGCTCCAGGCACTACATCCTGTGTCCATCTACTTTTATTTTTGTTTGAGTGATTGATCATCGGCAACGTGACCTCGATATTACAACGTCAACTACAATATTTTTCCCCGATAGAGTTTTCTTTGAAGATTTTGATATCAAATCTGTGACCAGAATCATGTGGTAGCTGATTCCGGCAGCCTTGAATACTCTTTGGTTCTCTGTAGGAAAGGTTTTGTGAAAAAGAATAGTACAGAGAAAATGGAAAGCAAACAGGCCTAGTCGCGTAGCACAGATAAACACCAGGCCCAACTTCATTTTTTAGACGAACCAGGAGCAACTTCTGCAACGAGCAGCCGAGCACATCATCACCATATGCAAAGCCCAAACAAACACAACGCATGGCCAGACCTGGCCAAATAGACTGGACTAATCGTGTTAGCCCAGGTATAATACCGTTGGTTCGGTCCAGACATGAAACAACACGAACAGTAAAAGGACCGGCCTGGCCCGATCAAGCTTGCTGTGCTTGGGCTGGCATGGCACGACACGCACAATATAGCCCCGAGGCACAGCCCGGTCCAGCACGGCGTGACACTCTATTTACCCCCGACACTCCCAGGAGGTTAGGTCTGCTCAAAAGAGTGCACTAACTCTCATGTGGTAGTGCAGTAAAATTGCTTGTGGATGGCAGTAAAATTACTTATGTTAATGTTACTGTACTCTTCTGAGCACGGACATGTGACTTGATAGTAAAATAACTTGTGATTAACAACAAAATTACTTGTGACTGGTGGTAAAAATACTTGTGAGTGGCAGTAAAATTACCTATGATTGGCAATAAAATTATTTACGACTGACAGTAAAATTAACAGTGACTGGTAGTACATTTACTTGCGACTAACAGTAAACTTACTGCTAGTAGCCTCTTGGCCCTTGCCCCCTCTTGCCCTATGGACCTACCACTACCGTACTGTCGTATGTGGCAATGTCACAGGCAGTGCTGTTGCTAGGCGACGGGCCGACTGCCCCCGTCGCCTCCTCCCTCATGGCCCCATCGCCACCATCCTCCTCTCCTCCCTCCTTGGTCACCGCCGCCAACTCCCTCCCTGCCTGCCGCTGCCTCCTCCTTCCCCTCCCACGCCGACCATCGCTCGGCTCGCTCTCTCGCTAGCCTCCCTCCCCACTGACTGCTACCTTCAGCCTTCTCCTCTTGCACGGGCGCTAATATCAACGTGGTAGTTGCGGCCGGAGCAACGTCGAACTGGGCCACTGTGCTCAAAGGGCCATTGGTGGCCCATTAGGCTAAGCATGTCTGAGCTAGCCTGACACGGCTCGCCCCTCTTCATGCAGTGCCTAGGTCAGAAGATAGGCACGTGGACCAACACAGCATGATAACCTATTTGAACCAATTGTGCCAGGTCTAATTGAGCCATGTCCTACCCGAATCTGTGTCATGTCATCCCAGGCACCTCGTTTGGCTAGGTCTGTGAGCGGCTAACCATGACGCCTCCACAAGGACCATGAACCCCAAAACCACCCAATTTGGCACGGCAAGCCCATCCGAGCCAAACAAACCACGATGCTATATGTGCACAGTTGCAGGTGTTGCATGGCAATTGTGGCAAGGGTGGAGAGAGACAAGGCACCAAACCCAAAAAGCGCACGGCACCGTTCCCTGTGGGCATAGAGCCACTAGCTTGTTCCCTCATTGATGACATAGGCGTGCCACGTCTTCCCTTCCAATTCCCCAAATCACCAATAAATTGGAAAAAGGTTATTTGCTTCTGTTGCATAAGGTCATGACAAAGCCCACAGACCCTAGAAATTCCCAATTCGGCTTGCAATCACCATGGCCACCATAGGCTGGTCCGACTTCCTATTGGAGCTCCTCATCAACATCATGTGCTTCCGCACCGTTTGTTCCTCCTAGCTGCGGCTATAGTAGGAGCCATGACCATGCCCTCACTGCAGTCACCGTGGATCTTCCTCTCATCCTCCTCGTCCTGGCTCTTTTTTTGCCCCAGAGAGGATAGCGTCTACCCTGACCTCCAGATGCCTGCCCCCACTGTGGAGGCGCACCACCACCGTTACCGCCTCTACGTGTCCCCACACAAGTGGACCCTTACCATCAACCCCACTGATCTTACAGTGTCCCTCTTCCACCCCTTTATGGGTGACACCCTTTCCCTCCCCTCGCTCCTCGCCTTCTTCGCTAAGGCTGACAAACTAGCCTAGGAGTGGTCCCTGCATGACATCATGTCGTCCTATAGCGAGGGTCTCCTCTTCTGCTCCCTCAACCTGCTTGTTGACTCTTGGGCCCCGATCCCCACCATGGCTGCAATGTGAGCAGCATCAACTATGCCCAATGAGTTCTTTGTCTTTGAGGAGGATGTCTGCTGCACCACCATCATCGACGCTATCATCCTCGTTGTCACCGCCGTCATCCTAGTGTCGGTCATGGAGCTCCCCATTGATGTGCGCATCGCGGTGGCCGACAACAAACTTTTCCTTCTTATCAAGTCCAAGTGGATGTACCTCTTTGGTGATGATGTGGACTTCTCCACAGTATTCCGTGTGGATCATTTTGGCGCCAACCCGGCAAGGCAGGAACTTAAAAGTGGGGAATCCCTCACCTCATTGGCTAGCTTTTAGGGTGAGAAGGCCCTTACGATCCAACAAATGGTATCAGAGCCCGGTTCTGACATCTCTGGCCCAATGGACACTAGTGTGTGAACGCCTGATGGACTGTGACTCTGAGGAACCATCGGTGTATGGTGAAGGGGCGGTGAAGGGCTGAGGGACACCAATGTGTAAAAGGAGAGATTGTTGGAATAGTCCCACATTGATTGTGGAAGAGTAAGGGACCTAACTTAAAAGTGGAGGAGAAGTGGAGGAGAAGTGGAGGAGTCCCTCACCTCATTGGCTAGCTTTTGGGGTGAGAAGACCCTTACGATCCAACATGCACCATAATCAACAAAGCCTTAACATTTAGGAGTTTTCAAACGGCATCAAGCAAGAGTTCCTCACTTGGTCGGCAACTAGAAGATCCTGGCTGTTCGATCTCATTTCTAGCCAGGATCGTTGTGGGTTTAATTATGTTTTAGTCTGACGTCCTAGCTTCTTATTTGTTTCTTTTCAATTTTTCTTTTCAATCTATCTCAGTCGTCTTCCTTCTGTAATTATAACCTGAAACTCGCTTTCTACATGGTCTTCAAGCCATGCTTGTGCCACTTTCTCCTTAATGAATGAAACGCAAGTCTTCTGTGTTTTCGAGAAAAAAAACCCGAATGTGCATTCTCTTTAGCATGTAGTGCTCGATGTGAATAACTGAAGTCGAGAGTGGCGGAACGTCGGCCAGTCATGAGTTGGCTTTCGAGAGAGTTGCATCCTGTGCAGCTAGGCTGGACCGAGTCTAGCAGACCGTCCGTTAGTGTGCAGAAAACAGGGCTTGAGACCTTGAGTATCAATGCCTGACAAAATGAGATCAATTTGCTTCCAAGTTGCTTGGATGGAAAATGCAGTAATGTTGGTGCACATTGGGGCAATCTGTATAGGAGGCCATATGTGATCTTGGTTGAGTGGAATTTCTGGTGAAGCTTTATGATGTGATTACTTGAGCAGCAATGATAGAGCATCCTAAGGAGGAAAATGTTCTGAAAATAATGAGGCATTTCTCCCAGAGAAAGAGTGGATGGACAAAGGGGGTGGATAAACAAAAGGATTATAGAGGATGATGCATGGGAGTCAGGAAAAGGAATGATAGGATTACTTGTGTGCGTTAACCAAGCATCAGATTATCCCAATTTTATTATTCTTCCTCATCTTCCTCGAGAATAAAGAGAAGAATAACTAAATAATCGAGTCTGACTCAACCATGATAGCAACAGTTGGTTGGCATACTGGAACTGGCGGCCGTTTGTTTATTTATTGCATTTCGTGGTTGCTTGTGGTAATTGAATAAAGATGGGTCTATCGATTTGCAAGCCTCAACCAAGCCAGCAGTACTAGTAAGCATCATTATTGCCTCTATAAGAAAGGAGCCGATTGCGACTGCATCAGAAGTCTTCGGGGGACTCCAAAGCGCCTATCTTGGATTCGGTGAGTCATAATATGCCGTGCCAAACAACTATGTAATCTTCTGATTGTTCAGTTCGCATCGTTTCTGCTGGGTTGAGTCCATGAAGATACACAGCAGCTCCCCCATTCGCACCTAAGAACCAGTAAACCATGACCTAATCATCCAAATGGCAGACTGGAATTCTTTCATTAAATTTACCTGAGGCCACATGGCATCAGTTGGACCAGGCCAGAACAGGCCCGCTCATTGTGGCCCACCCGAGAACAATTTGGTTCTGGCAGTCACGCACGCCTTCTCTCCATCGTGCCGTGGCGCCACACAGCTCTAAGCTCCCCCGGCTAGCTCGCGGGGGGTTCGCGGCAGCTGGTGCACGTCCTCCTCGTGCTGGGGGGTTGTTGGCCGCTTGTTGGGTGTTCGACGAGCACCGGGGGCGGCTCCAACGGAGGGCGCGCGAGCGGTTCTGCGTGATCGGCCTCTGCGACCAACACCGGCTCATCGCTGCCTTTTCTCACCTACCTCACTCCCATGTCCCAATACCTCCGACTGCACCGCCCTCTTCACGAGTTGCTTCGTCTTCTCCACCGTGGCCGCTGTCGTACGTCCGGCTGCGCGGATAGCCAGACTTCTTTATCGTGGGCTTCCTCTCTCCCTCCCAGCCATCGCATACACATGAAGAACGTCGTGGCAGGTCCGGTACGTACAGGACCATCTTCATCAACCTCTCCGTCTCCTAATCGTCACGGTAGCTCGCCGTGAAACGCCGGAGGGAGGAGGCGATGCGCGTCCTGTCCATGTTTGCGAGGGGCAACAGAAGGGCGATACCGGACAACGTGTTGGGAGACGGCCGGCATCCGTTGGCTTCCGGGAGGCAAGCCGGCAGAGCCGAACAAGTTTTGGATTCGGCCATGAATTGAGGCCTGTTTTCTTAAGTAATTCTAAAGTATATATGGTTTAATACATATTATCTAACTAAGTTAAGAAAAGATAATTTATAAGATGGAGTCATTGCCGCTTCTTGAAATATGTAACACATGGCATAGAGATAATCGTGAGAAGAACTTTAGCTAAATACATACAAGTGCAACCACACATGGCCGGGTGTATTAGCGTTTTTTACGTAGAAAATCGTGTGACTTATCGTAGTGTTTTTTTGCATGTCGTTCATATTAAATTCCTTTTTGGTTGAATCATACATTATCTCTTAATTTTGTTTGAATACGATTTCAAAGAGCTAAATTAATTTGGTTTAATTTGTGATTCATGTGGTAGGTGTGCATGCTTGGTGTAGCGGTGGCAACGCGCGCCGCTTGTTGTGCTCGGACAGTTGCAGGTTGCAACCGGTTACATCTTTCCTAGAGTCCTAGCCTTCGATACAGCCACGACGGTCATGGATCTCTCATCAATAGCAGAGATGTTCCAGAAATGTCAGCGACTAAAATCGATTCAGATCATTTCTGCAGCACTCGTTACAAATCAACAAACTTAAAAGTTCAAAGCAAACGAATTACAATCTAAGAAACACAAGCACCATAAGCAGGTCATCAGTTTGCGTCCTATATTACTTGGGACGAGCCGTCGGGCGAGGCAGAGCTACTGCATGACCAGAAACTTTGCAGCTATCAGTTAGTTATCATATCATCGGTACAGGCAGCCCCTGTACGCCGGCGTCCAGTAGTCCATCGCGTTGGCATCCCGGTACACTTCAGGGGTCCACGAGACTGGGACCAAGCAGAGCCCTCTGTCCCTCAAGTCATGCTCCGCTTCTCCCTTGCTTGCCTCTGCATGATCTCCCCATGGAACGTTGTTTCCACCCTAAAACAAGCAGCAGAAACTACCAATTAGTTTCGCACTAACTAGGGCTATCTTTCGGAAAAGAAGGGATTCTGCAGCATTAATTCGTACCTTGTCCCTGCTCGCGTTCGTGTACGGCTCACTAAGCAACTGCACAGAGTACGAAAGTAGGAGAGCCTAATCAGCATAGCTGAACTCAAAAGGATCTCGTGATTGCGACATGCTGTATGTGCATGCACTGTCCTTCTCTCATGTTTTGGTATAGTGCGTGAGGCAGGACAAGTTGAGACATTCTTTACGATGCTGTTGGGTATGACTAGGAAGTCCACCGATAAAAGGGGGCACAACTAAGTCAATATCATATGTGGAACCAGCTAAACAGTCATTGCAACGATCCATTGTATCTTTGAAGATACCACGGATCATGTGTGTGTGTGTGTGTGTGTGTGTGTGTGTGTGTGTGTGTGGATACATTGCTCATCTGTAGTACACTTCCTTTTGACCACTAATAAATGTCAGTGTGGGCGTAAGACTCTTCTACATTTCTGGAAGCGTTTATAGCTAGGTCAAAACATACAGAGTATGCAGGGTTTTTCGTTATGGTTTTACCTGTACTTGTTCGTGCAGAAACTTGATATACTTGATCGTTTCAAATAGCACCGATGCTGTATCCGTCTGATCATATGGTGCAAAATATTATACAGGGAGTTAGATTGATTAGAACAGTTGCGGTTTCACAATTTGCAGAAGAAAATAAAATGTTGTTGATATGTAAATTAATATGCATGTGCATGCGTGCATGTACCTTCCCAAACGGCGAAACGATTTGCTGCAGGGCTGTGATCTTCTCCCCCAGCTTCACTTTAGGCACCTGTTCCTGCATTTGGTCCCAAATGATCACTTCGTTAAGATGCCAAATGGAAATGGTTTAACAAGTACACAGATCAAATATATGTAACTTCTTTTTGCTGCTACCTTAGGAGGTGATGCTGTGGATGGCTCTTGTTTGGACTTCTTGGCTGTGCTCTCCTTCCTTTCCTCGGATGGTCGCTTCTTACGATCACTCGCCGCCCCACTGCCGCCGCTGCTACTCCTTGCCTGCGCCATAGTTCACGTTCATATACAGAATTACACATGGTTTATGAATAGCTGCCATAAATTAGTACTACTTGTACTTCATTGGCCATTGGTATCAAATGGCATGTGCAACTTACCGACACAATCTCCTGCTCTTGTCTATTGCTGTCAGACATATCAGCGCTTCTCATGTATGGTTGCACCGACGTCGGCTCTGTGGTTGATCTGTAGCCACTGAAAGAGCCAAAATCAGGCATGCTCCTCATGCTAAAAGGACTAGCCTCCGTTGCTCGGCCCTCCTGGCAAATCTTGTCAAGTCCTCCTAAGCCTGAACAATCCATGCTAGTGTGCATACCAACACTAGCACCAGTACTTATTTGCTGCAGAAAGGAGGCCATGGGGTTTGCAAGTTCTTGCTGGTGATTGCTGCCTTCCTTCACCTGATGGTGGTCGACGTAGCATGGCATGCAACTCATCATGTTAATCCCCTGGACCTGGAGAACACCAGTAGTACTCCCCAAGAAAAGCGGCGAGCCGGCGATCTCGTACTTCATCGGGGAAGCATCGGAGACTGCCTCGAACCGTGCCGCCAGGGCTGGTGCAACATAGCGGCCGGCAGGGACGTCCTCAAACATCTCCGGCGTCATGTTCTTCGACGCGAGCAGATCAAGGAAGTTCTCCCTATAGCCGGTGCTGTTGCTTCTGAAAACAGAAACCATTAGTTCACTTGTGAGATCATTCAGCAAGCATGCAATAGCTAGCTAGCGTCGTTAGGCGTTAGTAGGACATGCATGCACTCACAGTTCGCCTTGGCTCCAGGCATGGCCGTGGACGTGCTCGCCGGCCGGCAGGCGCATGTCGGCCGACGACGACGATGAGTCGGTGGCGATGGCCGAGCCAGCGAGGAGCGCCGCCGTAGTCCCGGCGTAGGGGCTCCATGAGGGGAAGGAGGATGGGGCGGGTTGCAAGGCCGCCGCATGCGTCTGGTGATATTCCCACATGGTGGCGGCCGGCGAAGTGGAGGAGCGGCAGACAGCCGAGTCCTGATCAGTCGTTGCTTCCTGCTGGGGCATGAAATACTGGAGGTGCACTGCCGCGCCTGCGTGCAGATGCATCGCATGTGTGTGGATCGAAGGTGCAATGGAGTGGACCAAAGTTGATGTGGGGGCCTATTTGTAGGCGCGCTTGGAATATTTTTTGGTGGGGTTTATGAGGAGGACATGCGCTCGTCGGCATGATGCAAGCATGCGGGAAGACATCATTGAGAATTTTATGTTCCTTTTCTTTTTCAAAGATATTTAATATGCATGCTATGGAATAGCCATATTTTAAAAGTTTTAGAATAAGATTGTTAGGGTTGTAAACTAGTGATTCTATGTGCTTTCTAAGAACTGTTTTATGCAGATCTTGGAGCAATGCAGTTAGTTAGTGGTGCTGAAGCAATGAGTACTCTTGGAATATATGTAGGAATTTTCCGGACAACAGTTTATTTTCCGTAGAAATCTGGGAAGTTCCCGCTTCCAAATTGGGCCTAATCTATTTGCGATGCTGTACACAGTTTACCTTCTCGGAAAGCACTGTTGAAGGCTTGAAGCTGCTACTCCATGGTGTACATACCGTTTTACTAATAAAAAAAAGCAAAGCAAGATAGAGGTTTCTAAGGTTTCGTAGACGATGCAGGAGAAGAAGCACTTTCTAGAGGTACACATCAACTTCATGAAGATTCCAAGAGGCGTAAATGGTCAGCTTGATGCAGAAAATGGAACGAAAGGTACAATTTAAATTCTCATAGACTGGCAGTCTTCTCGCAGCGACTGTTGCCACATTATTCGATGATGGACGATGGTCCATGAAAGGCACTTGTCACAACTCACAGAGAGTAAGCAACCACGGGTTTCCCTCCCCCGTGGCACATATTTCTGAAGCACGCGGTTTCTTGCAACAAGAGTATTAGAGCATCATTCCATGCCAACAGATTTCGATCTTTTGTAGCGGTGAACAAAATTCATGTTATCGAAGTAACACATAATACACGCACAATTGTCAGAAGTAGCAACGATAATGCAAAGTAATCCCTCTATGCCAACAATATGCTTCTCCAAAACCGTTGCATGCTCTGCACACATGATTCTGGTAAAGATAGATGCTGGTTGTGCATGAGTAGGATATGTCTTTCAGAGGGTAAGATCGACACCACACAAGCAGAGTAAAAGAGCCACTCAACTTCGAGACGTCATATCACGTCACTGTGGAATTCAGCCATGGTAATCTCAGCTGACTTTTTTTCTCAACTTACTTTGCTGTGACCATGTCAGGTGATTTATCATTACTAAATGAAGCCATGCACATCAACTCCGGTTGAAGAGGAATATTCTCAGACAACAGTAAGCAGTGCTCACTTTGCTCCGTGGTCTTCCACTTGAGTGGGTCAGTGGCTCGGTGCCATGGGCATGGAGGGCTAGCTGCAGCTTACAGATCTCTTCTTATTAGTTCCCTACTCACTGCACCACCTTGTCTTGTTTATTTCTCTGTTCTTTTGCTGATGAACATTGGAACAGGGAGTGCAGTGCCTTGGAAAGAGCTCGCCGTAGGGTTGGTGAGTGACGATGGTGGCGTTGGTAGTGGGCGAGGCGAGGTTTCAAGGCTGCAATCCATTGCTTCCTGACTCTTGAGTCACATAAGGTGTATGAATGCCAGGAAAGGCTGGAGCCTGCAATCTGAACACAGATTAAAATCAACAGCAGGTCAGCTGCAAAAGGAGGAACAGGCAAACAGCATAATATGTTGTCTGCCTTCCTTAATTGAGGATAAGGCATCTCTTGTCTGGGAGGTAGTTTAGTTTGAAATTAGTTCGAGATTGCAACTATGTATATGTGTGGTTGAGTAGTAGTGTATTATCATCATTTGTAATACTCAGTCGTAGAATATACGCTAGTAGAAAACCAAGGAAGTTGAACTTTCCTTAAGACGGAACTGAAGATACCAGCTTACCAAGCTATGCACATCCTCCTTTCTTTTCTTTTTTTAAGACGGAAAACTACAGTGACTAAAGTAGGCATATTGATATAGTGCATATTTCTTATCAGGAAGTAACATCAGAGCAAATTAGAGCATACAGATGGAATATACTATGAGACCTGTGATACTATTTTTCTTAAAAAGGTAGTAGTATGCAAATTCCCAGTTGGGGGGGTGCCCCCCCCCCCCCCCCACTTTAGCCCAATCGGCCCATCGCACCCAGACCCATTATATATGTAGTTACGTGGTAAGCCCAAAATGGCTAAGCTAAGGAAAGAACATGTTTGTTCTTACTGTTATAGACCCCAAGAAAGACATTCATGTAAACAATCTCCCCATGGTTATAAATATGGCACATAGGATGCCATGGAGGGGGTGATTCTTTTTTGTAAGAAAAGGTCTAGGTAATAACAGCGGCGTGGTGCATACCCTCTGTGTTGCTCCCTACTATGTCTCAGGCTCTAGGTAGCCCCTCTGTGGTCTTTCTGTCGCTCCATTATCCATTGTTTGACGCGTAACCACAACAGTTGACGTCATCCGTGGGGAGCGGCGTAGAAGCTGCAAGCTAAGGCAAGGACGCTAGGGCACGACGGCACTAAGGAAGACGACACCGACCCCCAAGCGAAAGAGAAGTACCACGATTGAAACTGTCGCGACGAGAGCAAGGGAGCCGGCGGTTGAGGGCCCCCTGCCCCCGTGGCAATGGCGCATTGGGGTAGACACATCTAGGGCAACAACGAGTAACAAAGACGGCTCTCTGGCAGTTGTGCGAGCCACAGAGCAGGTGGCATTGTGAATCGAGGACCTGGCCTCGATGTCCCCACCATCAATGCGATGGCCTCTGCCGACCTCAACACCAGGCCAGAGCGGAGACACCCTAGAGGCGATTTGTGGAACGCTGCAGTAGGAGCTGGTGGACTTGCGGAGGGCCATGCGCGAGAAGCAGGAGGTCCAGAGCCAGCAAACTCCCGCCACGGCAACAGCAAAGGCAGCCACGGAGAGGATAGAGTCGCGAGACCATCGCTGGTGCCTGCAACGCCCCTTGGCAAGTGGACTCCGAGCCCCCCTAAGTGCAGGTGTGGAGTGGAGCGCCTGGCCAGAGGACTTCGAAATGCCCACGGTGGAACCTTACAAGGGCGACACTGACCCTCGTGAATTCCAATAGGTTTATGAGACGACCATCGAAGCAGTCAGAGGAGACGACTCGGCGAAGGCGAATGAACTACTACTTGCCCTGCAATGGGTCACGATGTCCTGGTTCTTCACAATTGCACAGGCTCCGTTTACACGTGGGAGCAGGTCCAGGACCTTATGCACAAAAACTTCCAAGGTAACTATGTGGAGTGGGTCAACGCCGATTAACTCTTCACAATAAGGCAAGCTCCGGGGGAGAAGCTGTGGGAGTACTTCAGGCGATTTGCAAAAGTCTGTTGCCAGGTGAAGGACATCAACGCTACCATCCACGACCTTCGGAAGAGCCCGCTCGCGGAATATAACGCCAGGAAGCCAATAAGAACAGTGGCCAACTCTTCGACAAAATGGAAGAATATACGAGGGTGGAAGAGGACACGATGCGGCGCAAGGCTGATGATGCGGGGCCCGCCCTCGAGGCAAAGCCCATCCCCATGACCCTGAAGGAGTACGAACCGCAGGCAACGGAAGGGACTGTGGGGCAGATATGTACTTGGCATCGAAAGGGGTGATGATTAGACCTCTACCCCTGGAGGTCGTCGCCGTGGAAGGGCGAGGTCAGGAAGACAAGCACCAACAGGGGGCATGGTGCGCAGTACACGGCCAGGGGGAGCACATCTTGC
Source organism: Dendrocalamus latiflorus (assembly GCA_017311315.1). Lineage (NCBI taxonomy): Eukaryota > Viridiplantae > Streptophyta > Magnoliopsida > Poales > Poaceae > Dendrocalamus > Dendrocalamus latiflorus. Next base: position 29,375,837 of record CM029633.1, read on the forward strand.
GCAATTGCCCCACCATCGCGGCGCTCTGTGAAAGCGCGGTTAGGGAGCACGCCCAAGATGCGAGGGTACCGCACTACCGCTGGTGGCACACATACAACAGCCCCTAGATGTATGGCTTGTCCAGCCCCTGCCGAACATGCTGCGGATACAGGCCCCCGACGCTAGACCCCGCCGAGTGATCAACGCCATCACGGGGGGATCATCCCTTGAATTCCCCTCCGAGCAACAACAAAGGGCATATGCGCGTCGTATACACTACTTAGCTACATATCCAGTGCAAGTCCTCCCGGCGTGGACTCAAGCCGATATCATCTTCATGATAGAGGATGCCTCAGGGGTGGACTTCCCTCACCAAGACCCACTAGTCATCGATACCAATATCACGAGGTGTGATGTGAGGTAGGTCCTAGCAGACGCAGGCAGCTCCATGGACCTCTTGTTCGTCGGCGCCTTCGACCAAATGGGCATCCCTCGGAGCAGACTCCAGCCGCCAGGGGTCCCCTGTAAGGCTTCGGAGGGCAACCGGTAAGCGCGTTGGGATAGGTGGTGCTCAAAGTAGCCTTTGGCTGAGGCGAGCAGAACGGAGGTTATCAACTTCAACGTTGTGGATCTTCCGTACCCATACAACACCATCCTAGGAAGAGCTACAACGTGTTCGGCGCAATCCCGCACCACAATTACTTGTGTATGAAGCTCTTGGGCCCCAAGGGGGTTATCACGGTATTCGGCGACCAGGACCTCACTCGACTAGTCGAGGTGGGCAGGCGAAGCCCACTTCGAAAAGTGCATGTCGTGAGTAAAGGTGATGAGGACATCAACCCTAAGAATGCAACTACTACTATGACCAGCTGCAGTGCATCTTCTACTGCAACCACATCTTCTCCATATAGACTTTCGGCTACTTCAATTCCATATTTCCCAATTGGGCCGAGCTACTCCTACGCCTACGAGCCAAGCCACTTCTACTTCACCGGGTCGTACTATGTCTACATGCCATGGTGCTGCATCACCTATTCTTGGCCCACAGGCATGTATTGGTCAACTTGGCCCATATGGTGGCCGACCACCCTAGGCAGGCCCACCTAGGGCGCCCACCTCCTAGGTCCGTACCGTTCACGTGCAGTACTGCCGCCCCTCCCTTCTCATATTCCTCCTTTATATAGTGGCCGCCACCCCAGGGTTTGGGCGGGTTTTGTTAGATTAAAGTTTAGCTTGTGCTATTTTATGCGTTGTCCCCTTATTCGACGAGTACAACAGCGACATTGTTCTTCGGAACACACCTTTTCAATATAGAGTTTAATTCCTATTCGCAATTTCAGATTTCTTATTATCTTTTTCTTGCTTATTCTTCGATTGCATGCAGAAATAGACCTTCGTGGTCAGGTCGATTGTGCTCCTAGCAAGGTCGATAACAATCAAGGAGTTGGTTCAGCGATTGCCGGCATATAGGCCGTGTACGATTTGTAGCCGAATCGTGAAAGTCATCTCCACCAAATCGAAATTATCCTTCTCATCGAAAGATCAAGACACTCATTGTCGCATCAGGTGGTATCAGAGCTCAAGTTGTTCGTTGAGAAATTTTACCTACAGTCCACAAAAACCACGAAAAAAATTATTAGGGTTAGTAACCAATCTGTGCCTTGCAATTTTCTTGTCAGTAATTTGCTTTGTTGAATTCTTGGTTACATGGTCGTGTAAAGTGTTGATTCCTAGATCTTGTTAGAGTCTAGTTGGTCTTTGTCTAGTTTGCATTTGTTGTGTTTTGTTTCCTGCCGCAAGGTCACCATCACCTTCCTGCTGCTGCAACCGAGGGCCCTGCCGCCGTTGTCTTTCATGCTGCAGCGGCAACCTCAGCCCCTGCCTCACGCTGCTACGGCCACCGAACGCTCCTACCGCCACTGCCTCTCTCTGCGCAGCCAAGTTCGATTGGTTTTGCTGCAACCAAAGTACTCTAGTTGATTTCGGTGTATCAAAAAAAGAAAAAAAAGAGAGAAGAAAAACAGAAAGACACAAAAAAAGTGTCCACCTTCCGAAAAATTGAAAAGTGTGTCAAACTTTCACCAAATCCAGTGAAAATTGGAGTCCTTCTACATATAGCCACAAACTTCCACAAAAAATAAGCAAGTTTGGCCCACAGGATTGAAAGATATAGCAGTTTCAATTTGAACCCGTGTTGGTTTTGAATCTCAGTAGGATTCCGTTTCCGAGACACCTTCAGTAAAACAGGCATAACTTTTGCAAACAGTGTCTGTTTTCGACATTCTTGTACTCGTTGGAAAGTTAACGGTGAACTTGATTCAAATAAAAGACTAGCGTCCACTAGTCGCCCTCTAAGACCCCCAAAATCGGCCATCTTCAGCCCCGAATTCGCGTTGTAAGTTTTTAGTTTCTAATTTTGCCGATTCTTTTGGTCTTCCCTTTGGAATTTGGGGTTCACCTCAACGGTAAAGTTGTAGATCTCATCGAAACCCATATATAAGCCATATAAAACTTTGTTATTTCATCTTTTGAGACTAGCTGTTGTTTACTGCTTAAACTAGAGGACTATTTACATCGCATCGTTACATTGTCTTTGTAGTCTACATCGTGTGAACAATCTTGTGCCCTAGATAGATGTTTGAGTAGTTGGCTAGTGTCTCTCCTAGCACTTGGTATGAGATTTTCCTTTGCTTACATCCGGTCACATTGATTTTGCTTACTCTTTGCTTCTTAGGCTTTGATTAGTTAGCATTTTCTAGGCTAGAATCAGCACATTGATTAGTACTTTGAACAAATTTTCAACTTGCATTTACTGATTTGATCGTTGCTAATCCTTGCTACCATATTTAAGTCTATCCTATCTCAACCTTCTACCATCGTACAGGTACCAGTTGCTTGCAATCATTTTGTCAATCTTTGGAAAGCGTTGACGCCAACACTAGTTGCCGATCACTGTCTGTTTTGCTTGATAAGAACCAGTAAGAACTTAGTATAAGCTCGAGTGTGAGCGACTGTTGAACCTCCAGAACCTAGCAATTCATAGGGAATTTTATACACTTATTTTTTTTTCTTGTTGATACTAACAACGACAGGTTCCGGGTCACAAGAGGACAAAGGGGAGAATAACTGGTCCAACGTTGAGGAGGATGCACCTCTCACACCTCGCACGAAGGGAATCATGCAACACTTTAAACACTTGCTGAGTCAACAATTGGAACGTCTTGAGGGGACTATAAATCATCTTGAGGGGGCTCTAGATCGCACCAATGTTAATCTTGGTACGATTGCTACACGTGTGGAGCAGCTAGAGAGAGCTCCACCCTAGCTATCGCCCTGCTACTGCTAACATTGCACCACTGCACCGTAACCCATCCATTGCTTGCTCATGGGCCAATGAGGTAGAAGATCAAGAGAGCACATACATTGCTGATACAGAGTACGAGGGTGGTTTCAATCCCAACCATGTTCGTGATCATCGGCAACGACGCTACAATCGTCAAGGTATGGAAAGAAATCAACGTGAGATACGTGACCATAATGATGCATTTGGTAAAATTAAATTCATTATTCCTTCTTTTGCTGGAAAATATGCTCTTGATGCTTATCTCACATGGAAATTAACCGTAAAACAAAAATTTGCTTGTCATGAATTCCCTAAAGATAAGAAAGTTAGGGTTACTAGGGCTGCTACTAGTGAGTTTTGTATTTTGCCTCTATTTGGTGGAGAGAATATTGTCGTACTAATCAGAACATACCTAGAACATGGAATGCTTTGAATAGAGCAATGAGACATAGATTTGTACCTTCATATTATTCTCGAGAATTGCTTAATAAATTGCAACAATAAAAACAAGGCAATAAAACCGTCAAAGACTATTATCAAGAAATGCAAATTAGTTTGTTGCGTTTGTGGGTTAGAGGAAACCGAAAAAGCTAAAATGGCTAGATTTCTAAGAGGATTAAACCATAAAATTCAGGACATCCTTGAGTATAAATAATACAATTCTATCACTCGTTTGTTTCATTTTGCTTGCAAAACTGAAAGGGAAGTACATGATCGACATATGAGCACCAGAAGCAATTTTGGAAGATCTTTTGCAGGACGGCCAATTCAGCAACAACACATGGCACCTTCCTCTATTTCTGGCAGGGGGCCAAGAAGCAAGCAGCATGGTTTCGACCTATTAGTCACGAAACCCTTGACCTTGAGAGACTACTATTGGGGGAGTGACCCTCACTTTGGCTAAATCGGCCCATTGCACCAAAAGTCCATTATATGTGTAGTTATGTGGCAAGCTCAAAATGGTTAAGCTAAGGAAATGACATGTTTACCCTTATTGTTACAGACCCCAAGAGAGATATTTGTGTAAATAATCTCCTGACAGTTATAAATATGGTTCATAGGACGCCATGCAGAGGAGAGGATTCTTTTTTTTTAAGAAAAGACCTAGATAATAACGGTGTGGTACATACCCTCTATACTGCTTCCTACTGTATCTCAGATTCTGGGTAGCTCTTTTATGACCTTTCTGTAGTCATTGTTTGGTATGTAACCACAACATTTCCATTAAAAGAAGAAAGTGAAACTGTACATCCTAGAAGTTTTTTGCACCTACAACTCCAGGAGCACCCCACTAGACCAGCGATATCGCATTCAGGTTTCAACCAAAGTGTCACCTGAGACTGAAAATTGCTACAAGATACTGGCAGTGTTCATACCTTGTCATGAAGCTAAGGAGATTATGAGCACTCGGGTAGTGCGAACGTTAATCAGGTAAGTACAAGAAATTATGATACTCATATTTAAACTCAAATTAGCCATTACAGCAACTCACCAGGAATCACACCCTGGCACGTGGCCACGTAAATGGGACGATAGTGGAGTATAAGCTTAAATTGTGTCCCATCACAAGCAGATAGCCTTTCTTCAAGTCAATAATATCCTGGGACCCTCACAGTTTCTAGAACGAAATAAATACAGGTTTGGAATTTAATAACATAACTTCAGTGGGAAACCGGAATTGCTCATGACACTTGTCAGTGTGAGAACATTTGGTCCACAACTCAAATGGCAGAATGACTGGCCTTTAATCTGTTAAGATGCAAAAATAATACAACGCTTTGGTTTCTTGAGCACTAGACTTGGAAGAGCGGTGGCTTCCCACCGAAAATTACCGTGACATCCACTCTAACTATAAATCCTTACAAAACTCATCAGTGATCACCGCCCTGATCTGACCCATAAACATTAGGATTCTTAATAATTGAATTAGAGGAAGGGGATGCGTAGCTGTTTGTCTCCTCGACCTAAAGGAATGTTGTGAAAGGAATAGCAGGCGCTTTTCATTAGGTTCTTGTTTAGCTACGTATAAACAACTTCGGATTGCATTGTGAAAAGAAAATGGTTTCCAATGCCGCCACCCTGTCCCCATTCGTGGTGCAGGACACGCATTCTGCACTCTGGATAACTGAGAAAGCATGGACAGGAGAATTTTCCCTTCCCAGGCTCAAAGTTAACAGTGTCAAATAGCAAATTGGGGTGAGATGTCAACTTAAGTGCGGTGGCAAAGTTTTCAACTTGAGCTTCGACAAGAGACAGGAAGAATCACCGGCCCTATCCTATCACGGTTAAGAAGGCCATAAGCAAGCAATTCAGGGCCATCACGCATACTAATAAAGCTCCTCAAGTAGTTATATTATATCTACGTGAATGACTACACAAGGACCCTCCACCTTTAGGAAAGGGAGAGACAAAACAAGGATAGGCAGCATTAAGCACGCGCATCATATATCCTAATAGAAGAGGACAAGCACATCTGTAGGAGGCTCTGTGTACGGTGAACCTAATGACCGGCAAATAAAGGAGTTCCTCTCTGTGAAATGTGTCAACCACTAGAATAATATAAGAATAGAAGCTTGAAGGAGAGGACAGACAGCTCCTAATGACAGGCAAATAATGGAGTTCCTCTCTGTGAAATGTGTCAACCACTAGAATAATATAAGAATAGAAGCTTGAAGGCAAGGACAGACAGCTCGCTCTCCCTCAATTTGAAGGATGTCGAGCGTGAAGGTTCTCCACTAACGACCTTAATAGTTTGGTGGAGGGTGACAGCGATGGTTGAAAAGAACAATGGATGGGCTCTATAGGCAAGTGTGTGTTCATTGATATGCGGCAAACTATGAGATAGATGTAGGGAAGTTTTGGACTCTTGTTGAGCCTCTCCCCTGTCGTGACATGGAGCTGGAGTACATGGTCACTCTGGTTAGGTCAAAGGCGTTGAGCACTCTGAATGGCAAGATGGTCAAAAGGTCAGCCATATCTCTTAAGGTCTCAGGGTGGATATTATGTTACACTATGGTCACTGTACAAATTGGTGCACGAGCTAGTGGCTTCACCAATTGTAGCTAGAGGTGAATTTGTACTATAATACAAAATAGTAATACATGTCATATTCGAATTGTCAATGCATATGTGTGAAAACTGAAAAGACTCTGGCTGCACTCGTACAATGCTTCGGTATGATCAACGATATAATCAGCCACAGTTGATTTAAGAAGCATATATAGGATACACAAATACAAAATACAGCAACGTGGATGATGTTGCCAAAATTACTGAAGTTAAACAAATAAAAATATGATAAAACGAGATACACAAAAAAAATGAATAAATTTACCTGGACACAGCAGGATGCTGCAGCTCATCTTCTCAAACCTTCTTCAATGCATATTCAGCAATCAAGAACATCTCAACATTCCTAAGAATGGTTTCAGAAATTTTCAAAAAATAAAGTTGCTGTGACTGGTATAAGACGAGGATGGAAATATTAATCTGATTAACTAGGAGCAACCATTTTACCAACTGCGCTACAAAATAGCAGGTAAACTCAGCAGGAACAAGTTACTCAATAGCGACAAAACCAATTGGTATAGGTAGTGGGAAATAAAGATAAGTCCCTTTAATCCTTTAGGATGGACAAAATGTTCAACAAACAAATCATTTAACTCAACAGAAACATTGCAACATAATGCGATAGTGATGATGATGATGACGCTTAGGGGAGGACACTATTATAGATAAAAGAATGATAACACTGTAAATACCACTGTGTTTGGCAACTATGGATGATGAGAATTACCAGAATATTTGATCATGTAATCGACTGCAGAAAAAACCTTATATCCTTTTTTTGAAAGCTATGCTTGAATCTCAATTTGGCATGGAGTTCTGTTCGTATCGTAAAACATGAAGTTCATGCCGCAGAAAATTAGCAGCCTGCAATTATTGTACAGAATTATCATATATTCAAGTTCTTGAAAAGGTATAATAACAATAAAATGAGCTAAGCTGATAAAAAAAGGCAAATCCTATAATACTACAGGTTTTTTTTTTTTACAACTCACAACTACATATAGAAGTTTGGCAGATATTCCTATCTCCAAACCAGCACATCATATTTATTGCCAACAACAAGCTGATCAGGTAATGATTCACCATAGTAATGTTCAAAGTCCTAACTATTATCCATCAGCAGAATTGCTCCACCAACAAAACGGTAAGATTGGCAACAAGAATGCACAACACTGATTAAAACAGGAAGCGCAGCAGAATGACACCAGCTTTACATAGTTGTCTTAAATGTCTCGCTCGCAAATATAAATGAAAGCATGGCATGGCTTCTTTCGCACTCAAATATAGATTTTACAGTGCTTTCCATCACATGTTTACACTTTCTACAAGCAGCACAAACAAATGCCTTCAACTACTATTAGTACTTAAAAAAAGTGGCACTGAATCATTGAAGTCCTCCAAAGTTGAAAACCCCCAATAAATCCTCTCACATACTTCAAAACCAATTTCTGATGTAAAAAAATAAAACGAACAGTTCGTTGAAAGCCATTGATCATTCCATAAGAAAAAGAGAGAGTCCAGTCCAAGATTTAGCTGCCAAATTTGCGAAATTGAATATGCAGCAACTACCAAGATACATCTAATAGATCAAACTAAAAAAAGCAAAAGACAACTTTACAAAAGGAAAATAAGAGTAAAGTGTAAAATGTACCAATGTTAGATCCATTCGGTGATACAAAATTGAATAAAATACATAGTGTTACAAGGAGACTAGATTTACAGTGTCAAGATGGCCCTAACAATTGTTCAAAAATATAGTTTCTGATGTTTAAAGTGCAATACTGCAATCGCTTCAAGTGAGTCCACTCCTCCACAACCTCTTTCCAGAACTTGGCAACTCAGGTTTAGGTAACAACTTGTCAGCTAGAAAGAATCTGATTAAATACTTCAGCTTCTGCATACAAATTCAAAGATATATCTTGTATGTCAAGACAATTATTCTGATGGCATACAATCGGGATGACTAAGCAAATACTCCTAATCTTCAAAGGATCCGATCTAGTGGAAGACAGAAGCCCTACTCCATACTGTGTCGAACAAAGAGTTACATGGTGGAGGAAGAAATGAGCATTAATTTCAGTACTAATGTGAATGCAAACGACCTTTGATGACATCACACCAGACAACAGAAAACACCCAGAAGGAAGACAAGAGAAGAGCATCAGATATTCAGGTCCCCTCTCAATACCAATCTAACCATCCCAGGAGACATCAAGAATTCAAGATGATACAGGAGGCCCCCAGGTGTAGTTGTCAAATTAGCAACAATGTGTCCTGATTCGTGACACCCACACCTCCCAAGTGCAACTGCAGTGCTAAAGAAAAAGCTGCTCCTCTACCAAACAAAATAACAGCCGTTCTACATTCCCTAGCCTAGCGCTTAATTCTGGTACCAATCTGTCAGCTGAAACATCGCATCACCACCAGCATAACAACCATCTGACATGCACCAGGCAGCCATTGGCACTGCCTAGTCACCAACACAGGACCACCAAAACACAATACCCATGACAACTATCACACGAACCGTCCAGAGATCGTCCTCAATCCACTATTACATACTATGGAGAGGAAAAATATGAGGTCCTAATGAGCTAAACGTACCAGCTGAATCTGCAATAGTACTGGACATGGACGAAGGCAAGTGACGGTATGCAGCATCCACAACCACAAATTAGGGAATATATGCCAGACTACTGCATAGATCACGCTGTCACTATAGACCAGAAATCTCGCCTGAGAGCACCTAATCCATTGTTAGACATATTCCCTGATTATGCAATGAACATTGGAGGAACCACCCTACACATATTACCAGAAAAAATTGGGAATTCTGGATTAGAATTTCGAATTGGCATCATGGCATTTGTTAACAAGTATATATCACCATTGCGGCTATTGATTTCACTGAATATCAACCACATTACCGATCTGGATGACCGGTATGGTAATTAACGGGAGGAATGTGGCTACATACTCATGTAGCAACACCAAATCTGCTCAGACAAGGGGTTCGCCCAACCCAGCAATTCTAGAAAGCGGCTCACCTCGCTTTCGGTAGACGCGGTCGTTCCTGTAGCGCACGCCACACGTGGTCGTCGAGCGCCTCCTTCGCGCCGTGGCGCCGCCGCCCGGCGCGCGGCATTTTGCCCGTTGGAGGGGGGCTGCGAATGAACTTGGTGGCGGGGGCTTCACGGGGAAAAGGTGCTCCTACTGGATAGTTTCGTAGCGTCGGCGCGGTGCGGCCCGCCGTCGCTCTCCAGGGACGTGGCCGCGGTGGGATTTTCGACGGATTTCGTCCGGTGATCCGTTTGCGCGGGGTGGGGGTGGCGGCGTTGCAACGCTCTGGAAGACGGGGGCGGCCCGGCTGCGCGCGCTTGTAAGTTGTAGGCATCCAAGTTCCGACGCGGGCGCCATCGTAACACCGGGTAAGCCTTGGAAAACCGTTGGATGTTAATCAGATGGCTCAGGTTAACCAAGTTTGGTTGCCTCGAACCCGTCAGCGAGTTGGGGCCAGCGCCGAGTGACGCTTGAGACATACAGCCAGACGTTCGTCAATCTGTGTCTATTGGCAATCTTACGATCACTCATTAGTTGTTACGACTATATGTAAAGTCGTTACAATCACTTCTTATTTGCTTCGACCGTTTCAATCACGTTTTCGTATTTTGACCATGTACTTGTAACTCAGCTGATGAGAGTTACGACCATGTTTACGCTACGCTGCGCGTTCTCGTAACCGCTCCTTCGATCACGTAGTATCGCTCAATCATCGTAGTCATAACTCGATTGCGACCACGCTGAAGACTCGATCGACATGATCGTAAAACCTACGACCACGTCTTATGCTCCACGACCGTGGTCGTAACTCGTTTACTATCACGTCTTCTGCTCCTGCGGACACCTCCGCTCGCCGTGAAAACGATGAACTCAGTATTTTTCCAGGAGCCAAAACACTCCACTCTCTTTATTTCTCTCCCTCTCGTTTCGATCACGCCGATCGCTTCCTTGCCTTCTATCATTATATGGCTCTGCCTTTTATACCCAATATAATGACTACCATACAAAGACAACTACGATACGGACTCGAAAACTAACTCGTACGTTGAAACAAACTCGTACACAACTACGACCACGACAAACCGACTCGAATATGACTAAACAAGATTACAAACTCTAACAATCACCTCCTTAATCTTGTTTCTCCATCTTGATCACGCCGATCATCTCTCTTGCTTCCACTTCTTCCTTCTACCTGCACTCCTGTGCACTGTACCTTCCTGAGCCTTGCACAATTCAACGCTTGCCGCGCCTCGCACCTGGACTAATCCCGTCCTCCCTTGCACGCCTACCTGAGTTTGAGCACTGCTCCCACAGCCACCTTGGCTCCATCGTTACCTGAGCCTCCCGCTCTTCTTTCTTGAACCAAGTTTGTCCACTTTCCGGCATATGTCTCAACTGAGGCTACATCACCCCTAACTCCTGTCTCTAACGCTTCCTGCGTTCCCTCTGCAAAACCACAAAAAACTGTACCAACCTGTACTCCAAGTCTTCCTCTTGGACCTTGTGCACCTCTTTCACATGCCTCCCGCATGCATAATTTCATTGAAGTGACACTCGCATTGCCTCTGCCAACCACATGCGCTCTAGAGCCGTTGCTCCCTTCATGCGCGCCTGCATGTGTGTGGTCACCCGAGCTACTGCCTGCAGTGTCTACTTCACGTGGGCTGTGCGCATGGAACGCCACGTGTTGTGGTCTCCTGCCCAAGCCATCTCCTTTAGCATCGTCTGCATAAGGATGGGGTGCCGCACCTACATGCACGCCATGCTTGCCTCCTGCTGCCTTTGCACCTCGTACATCCGTGCCTCTCTTTACACAAACCTGTTTACAAGTTTTCAAAGAAATTTTGTACAACCGATTTGGAGATCTCTTCACTTTCATCAACAGATCTTTATTCTTGTTGTACACACGCAAGAACTCATTCTGCAGTACCACCCTGCACCCTTTTTCTGTCATATGCCCGAGACTCAGTATATTTTTACACAGACTTGGTATAAAGTAAATCTCTGTCAACAACTACTTATCTCCGTTTTTGCATTGCAACATCATCGTCCATTTGTCTCTTATCTCCACCGTGGAGCCATCACCAAACTTGACATTACCCTAAATCTTCTCATCGAGCTCATGAAACATGGAGCGATCTCCCATCATATGGTTAGTTGCTCCATTGTCCAAGTACCACTGATCTGTGTGATTGTGGTTACCTTCCTTCGTGCGTAGTTTTGGAACTACGTTCTCCTCATTCAGTATCACCATGATAGGCACCTTTTTAACATATGAGGAGAGAAGTAGTCCCGGTTCTTCATCTTCTTTTTTGTCTTGAGCAAGATTCATCTCCTCATCCTTCTTCTTGCTTCAACAATCCAAAACACAGTGCCCGTACTCATTATAGTTGAAACACTTTGTATGGCTATGGCATCCTGACACGTAGTGCCCGTATTCGCCACATTCAAAGCACTTGACATGTGACTTATCACAGGATCTATCACCACCACCTTGCCCAGCCTTATCTCCACGGCCACCTTTGCAGCCTCGGCCGTTCTGGCCACCTCGACCGCACCACCTCCCGCGGTTATTTGATGAGCCACGATGATCTCCCTTTACTAGCAATGCCTACTCATTGTGAGTCTGGGATCCTTGCTCGTTACATGACTGAAATCTCTTTAGTAACTTTTCATGCACCTTGAGGGAACTGATGATCTCCTCTATCTTCTTCTTGTCCAGATTAAAGGAGTACATAAGTGTGGTAACAACAGCTATGTACTTCTCTGGAATCACGCACAAGTACTTCTTCACTGCCACAGATTCCTCTATAAACTACGGAAGGACAGAATGAGATCATTCGGCCGGAAGGAATCGTGATCGCTGAGTTTCGCCATGCGAATCGTCGTTCGACTGAGTGAACAATGTTCGACCAAACGAACGGCGTCCCACTGCATGAACAAACAAAACTCCCATGAAAAACTACATTCGACCATGCTCTGACTAGCCCGGCTGTGTGCCCACCATGCCACGGCCACACGGTCTCCTCCGCCGCTGTCGGCCGGCTACCACCACCACCGACCGCCACTGCTACTTGTGCCGCGTCGCCGCTACCACCGTGATGCCGCCGCCTGTGCGCCTCCTATGCGCTGCTGCTCCCAGTCGCCACCGCCGCCATGGCCTCACCAGCCGCCTGCTCGACCACCTGTGCCACCAGGGCGAGTGGCCAAACCAGCCCCCGCCGACTACTGCTGCTCGTTGCCTCAGTTGGTCGCTGCCACCATGGCTGTTGCCACCGCCGCCACCGCGACGCCGTCGCCCGAGCGCCACGCCGCCGCACCTCCTCCGACCATGTGCGTTACCATACATCGCCGCCTGCAGTGGCGTCGCACGAGCCACCGGTGCCCGAGTGCCATGCCGCCACAGCATGCCGCACCACGCCACTACTGCGTGCCACGCTCCGTCAGCCGCTACTCGGCACACCGCCACCGCCTCTGACGGTGCTGCCGCTGTCGTGCCGGCCTCACACCCGACGCCTCCTGTAGAGAAAGAGAGGAGATGGAATAGATGGAGATGAGAGAGATATGGATAGATAGGGTAGAGAGATATATGGTCAGAGATAGGAGAGAGATGGATTTTTTTAAAACGCTGCTATTCTCTTTCTATTTTTCTTGGGTGCCACAATTATGGACATCACTGATCGATTGATTATATCCAGCGTGGCCGAGTTTCACCTTAGGACCAAGCGGGTTCGAGCTCAAGTAAACTGTCTATTGCAAAGTAAAATTTATTTTGGTTACTTAGGGCCTGTTTGGGACTGCTCTGCTCCAGTTTTTCCAGCTCTGCTCCACCAACTCCACCATGGAGCAGCTCCACTGTGGAGTTCCTGGAGCAGGTGGTCCTGTTTGGCACGCAGCTAGCTCCAGCTCCAGGAATATGAGGTTTCCCTGAGAAAGGTCCAATATACCCCTGAATGATGTTTGGTGTATGTTTTGATGTCTGCGGAGCACATGTAATTGATTTTTTTGTTGCCAATAGAAATATGATGTAAAATATTATAATCGTAATTAATTTATTCGAGAAAATCAAAAAACAAATATTTTGGTCAAATAATTCCATCCTTTTATCTCATAAATTGAGCTCCTCAAGAGATGGGAATACCCTGTAACTTTTTCCACAAAATTCACCTCCAATTTTTTCAAGTACTGATAGGCCTTGCAGGATTAAAATCACGAGGGACGGGAGTTGCCCAAGCTCATCAAACCATTCCTTTTCCTGCATGCCAATTCCATCATGTTGTTGGATGAAACTAGCTATCCACATGTGAATCAACATATTCTTTTCAAACAAATAACCAGATGGGAATATTGAACAGTAACACAAACACTTTCTAAGATGATCATTTAGATGTTCACACATAATTGCTACTGAAGGTAGAGCAACATCATCAGCATCTTCAGAATAGAGCCACCAATGACTCGGAAATTTTTCGCCAATGTCCCTCTTCAAGCTTTTGTCTCAGCAGCATCCCAATTGCTTCTGCCAGTAAAGGTAAGCCATGTAAGTTTTGCACTATTTTCGTACCGATTGATTCAAGGGAAGCCTTTTTCTGCTTTCCAAATGCATGATGCTCAAAAACTCTCCAGAGCATTGGGAATGGCCAATGATCCAATGTAATCTGAGCTGTTGTTCCAAAACTATTTGTAACCTCTTGTGATCGAGTTGTGATCGAGGAGGCGCCGGAGGCAGTGTCAGATGGATGGGAGGAGTCGTCGCCGTCTTCGCCGTCGGCGTCGACGGATCGGAGGGCCTCGTTGGCGTGAGAGAGGAGGACGGCGGCGGCGGTGCCAAGGTCGTCGACGGCCTGCCCGACGGACTCGAGCCTGTCGGAGGCTGCGGACGCGCCCGCCTCGAGTGCGCCGGAGCCGAGGTCCTGGAGGTCGCGGCGGTAGCCCCCGAGCACCGACTCCGACCGCGACGCGAACGTCTTCATCAGCCCCCCGAAGCTCCAGCCGCCGCCGGAACCATCCCCCTCCTCTTCCTCCTCCTCCGCCGCCGCCGCCGCATCGGCTTCCTGCTCGCCCTCCGCCGACACCGCCTCCGCTTCCTGCTCGCCCTCCTCCGCCGGGGCCTCCTGCTCATCCCGCTGCCCCTCCATCTCCTCCGCAAGCGTCTTGATCAGCCCACCGAAGCTCCACCCGCCGCCGGAATCACTCTCCTCCTCACCCACCGCCGCCGCCGCCGCGGCCTCCTGCTCTGCCCGCTGCGCCTCTATCTCCTCGGTGAGCGTCTTGATCAGCCCACCGAAGATCCACACACCGCCGGAATCACCCTCCCCCTCTGCCGCCGCCGGTCCTTGCTGGAGGAGCGGCGCTGGTGGGGGGCGGAGAAGGAGGAGCGGCGCGGGAGGGGGCGGAGGGAAGGAGGAGCGGCGCGGGAGGGGGGCGGAGAAGGAGGAGCGGCGCGGGTGAGGGCGGAGGAGGAGGAGCGGCGCTGGTGGGGGCAGAGGGGAGGAGCGGCGCTGGTGGGGGGCGGAGAAGGAGGAGCGGCGCTGGTGGGGGCAGAGGGGAGGAGCGGCGCGGGCGGGGGGCGGAGAGGAAGGGGCGGCGCGGGAGGGGGCGGAGAGGAAGGGGCGGCGCGATAGGGGAGGAGCGGCGCGGTGGGGGCGCGGGGCGGAGGCGGAGAGGATGGGGGACGCGCGGGTGGGGGGAGCCGGAGAAGATGGGGGGCGGGGGGCGGAGGCGGAGGCGGAGACGGAGACGATGGGGGCGGGGGGCGGAGCGGAGAGGATGGAAGACGCGCGGGGGGAGCCAGATGCGAACCGGTACGAGGATCAGTAATGGCAATGGTGGGTAATTTCTTCACAACTCCATAAGGAGATACAAAAGTCCAAATCCTGGAGTACCTCTTGAGGTGCTCCACAAAAAACGTGGAGTTAGCCTCTAACTCCACTTTTTTCTTGGAGCGGAGTTTTAGGAGCTGGAGGTGTTTGGCAAGACAAAGCTAGAGCAGAGCTGCAAAATCTGGAGTGGAGCAGTCCCAAACAGGCCCTTAATGCAAAATAAAAGTACATAATTTTTAAGGCCATACGTGACGATTAAACACGAGCATTTTACAGCCCCAAGCTCGGCCCGGGCCGTTTTCGGCCTACAAACCACTCAGTCCATCAATGGGTCAATTGTGCCATTCTGGGCCTCAGGCTACAGCCTGAATTTTCGAGCTGGGCCTTGATTTAGGTTGAGAGCTTAACCCGCCAGGCTCGGGCTGGGCCAAAATTTGCCTAGCAACAGTTGATTGTATCTCCAGTTTATGAAAACCCAACCCTTGCATAGTTCATGTGGTACTTTGATTCTCTGCTAATTATCAAAGTTTGATTTCCACTGACAATAAGTGTGGGTGGTTAGTTGTGTGAGTTTTCTGGATATGAACCCATGACTTGGAGATTGTAAGGCTTAAGATAATTATACTAGCCGATTTCCTCTACTGTAACACGATTTAGGGCGCAACAGCCTAAAACCTTGTGTTGATTAGAATACGGTCAAACAAGAACAATAAAAAAGATGGCTTCTCATTGAATGCTGTTCTCACTGAAGAACAACTCACAATCCATACTCCTAGAACTTACATGAAAATGCGTTTTCACAAAACTTGTTGACGAGATCTGAGACCGAATTAGACGGCCAAGCCTCTAGGTTTGGTATCGCGTTTTATCGAACGCTTTGGTCAGGTTGGTAACAAGTGCCTATCCGATTTCCGTAATCATGCCAATCAGCCCCACAACGAAGAAACCCAGCTCGTGATTAGAGGTCAGACGGTGCACCAGCCGCCCCCGAGCGCGTCGCGATGCATGCGACCAAGAGGAACGCTGCTGTTGCCGGCCTTGGCTCAGAGGGAATGTCTTGCCCCGCCGGCCGGCCGAGCCGACGGACATGACCTCCCACCCGTGGACGGAGACGGACTGGACTTGGCTGTCCATCGCTGCCGCCTAACGGCTCGGTTGTGGGCTCGGCTGGGCCCTGTGGTTTCGCCGGTCTTGCCGCTGCCGCTCCTCTGCTCTCGTCCAGGTGCCTCACTCCTCACGTTGCTCGATCTGCTGGCCTGTGACTCGTCCTGCGCTTTCCGGCCCAGCTGCCGCAACGGACACGGGGAAGATGGCCATAAAGTTTTCCCAGGTCATGTGATCAGAATCATCGGACGGAAAAGTCTACACAAGTCACGAGCTCATGACCCAGCACGAATGATACACAGCTATCGCGTATCGAGTTAATCAACGAGCAAGGTACGTACGTACGTACGTACGTACGTGCTGCTGTTTGTTTGTGACACGAGAGAGAAAAATGGCTTCTTTGCCTTTCGAATTTCGATAGGTCGCCGTTAGAACGCAAGCTCCGTCCTCGAAACCAATTCAATGTTCCAGTTCCGAAATGAATCGCGTATATAATCAGAAAGTTGGGTTAATTTTTACTCCTACCTAGGTAGGGGTGCAAACGGATCGGGTGACCGATCCGGCACCGAATCCGATTGGTACCGAATTCGATTGGTACCGAATCCGGAGAAAAAAAATATGGGTTAGGATATGGTAACAGCAATATCCATCCGAGTTCCATACGTCTTCAAGTTTGATTTCAGGTTAGTGCTACTATTTGACGTTTCATTTTCTTTTGCAATGGTAAAATAAAATCTGCCACATCAGCTATTAAGTAGTAACATCAAGTTCTTGACAGTACGTCCTCCTACTCCATTTGCTGTACTGCATGCATTCCTTACAAATAAGTAGGGGTGCAAACGGGTCAGGTTAATCCCGACCGATCCGGCACCGAATCCGATTGGTACCGAATCCGGAGAAAAAATATGGGTTAGCATATGGTAACAGCAATATCCGTCCAAATCCGACCCGTTTGCACCCCTATACCTAGGGTAGAAAAGTATCTAAAAAGTAGCTAGTAGCCCTGGCTAGCAAAGGCCTGGAGCACCCGACGTCCCTCCTGGCCGGCGAAATGAAAGGCTGGACAGGAAAGACATGGCACTACTACAGAAAGCCTCATAGTAGACGCCTCATCACAGACGGTTTTGTAAAACCGTCTGTGATGAACACTATTACAGACGGTTGTAATTTGGAGGCCGTCTGTGGTATTTGTGGCGGGAAAAAGGAGTATCATAGACGGTCGGTCTATATTAAGAACCGTCTGTGATAATCCCAGATTATCACAGATGGTTTTTAATAAAAAAACCGTCTGTGATAAGCTGGTTATCACAGACGGTTCTTAATTAAAAACCGTCCGTGATAATTCACAGACGGTTCTTAATTAAAAACCGTCTGTGATAATGGCACTAAGGTATTTATTGCGCTGCTCAGACCGCATCTGTCTTCATTTCGATCCAGATCTAGCCACTGCTGCGCACTTTTTCACTCGGGAGGAAGCTAGGCGATTTCAGGCCAGTTAATTTGGTGGGAAGAGGCAGAGATTGAGCTTTGAAGATTCATACTTTCCTGGTTACTCTAGATATGGTTAGTAATGAAATTTATTTTTTCTTTAATTGCATTACAATTTTGGTCTAAGTAATCCATGAGTGTTATTGAAAATGGTTAATTTGCAAAATTGTTGGTTATATAATAGCTGTTGTGTTTATAATATGAATCGAGCTAGCAAATTAAGTCTCAATATAATAAATGTGGCCGGTATATATGTAGTAATAATTAGTTAATCTAAATTTTAATACTAAGTTGTTATATATGTACGTAACGTAGGACCGAAGCTGGATGTATGCTGCGAGCCGTGTGAGTGAAGAGTACATTAATGGCGTGTCTGCTTTTATAAGAGCCGCCGAGGAGGATATGTTGAATAAGGGGGTGGAATATATGTGCTGTCCATGCACTGACTGCGAGAATTTGAAGATGTTTAAGAACCGAGGGCAAATTGAAGCGCACTTGATTCGGAGGGGTTTCAAAAAGGATTATACGTGTTGGACCAGTCATGGCGAAGTGAATGATCATATGCCGCCAGATGACATCGTCGGTGAAGTGAATGATATGCCGCCGGATGACATCACCAGTGAAGTGAATGACATGCCGCCGGATGATGTCGATTGTCGTTTGGATTCGGATAGGTTACACGATGATAATCTGGATCAGATGCTTCGCGATGTAGAAGAGAACTATGATGAGAGAGAGTATGTTAAATTCTGGGGCTTGATGGAGGACTCGGAGAAACCTTTGTACACGGGCTGCAAGTACACGAGGTTGTCGGCCGTGCTTGAACTGTTGAAATTGAAGGCAAGCAACAGTTGGTCCGACAAGAGTTTCACGGCGCTGCTAGGTCTTTTAGCGGACATGCTTCCGGAGGGAAATGAGTTGCCTAAAACCACGTATAAAGCCAAGAAGGTTCTTTGTCCGTTGGGAATGGAAGTAGAAAGAATACATGCATGCCCGAACGACTGTATCCTCTACCGTAAAGAGTATGCAAACATGCATGTATGTCGAGAGGTACATTGCAGCAGTACTGATGGGTTACCTCAAAAAGGAATATGTACTTATGTCTTTCCATCAGAACTTTCATTGGATTTTAATAGTAATTGTACCAAAATGGAACAAGGTATATTACCTTGATTCCCTAAGTAGGAATAAAATGGACTTCACAGTTGTCAGCCAAGTAATCGATAGGTAAGTACATATTCTCCATGCATACCTATATTGTACTCTTTCTTTCCTTCCGAATGACTAAGGTTAACTTTTTCGAATTACGTAGGGCGTTCGCGATGTACATTGAAATGGGAGGTGACTCGAAGCGCGGGGCCAAAGGCCTGCTGACACATGCTCGAGATTTTAAGGTATTCGCTATTTCACATTAATTACTCCTATGCAACAGCCTCTTGAACTAACACATTCCATTTTTTGCAGTGCCACCAGCAGCAGCCGGGCAACACATGTGGATACTACGTTTGCCAACATATGGAACTACTCCTCGATTCCTCGAGGATCACCAATTCCAAGGTTTGTCAATCTTCCCATAATTACTTCATACTTATCACATTACATATATACGCACATTGATATTCCTATCGACAGACTACGTACATCTCGTCAACTCCATTGAAACAGCCTGATCTTGGACGGATTCGAGCAGAGTTGGCGTACTTTTTGCTGACTCAAGTCATAAAGCCAGAAGGCCGGTTCCACTCCGCACCATAGATACATAATCAACGAACCTTTTTTAAGTGCAAATGCAGTGTAGATCTTTTGTAATTGTGTATTTGTTAATGGATATTTTATTTCAATTAATTGATTTGCGAAATGGATGCTTTATGTTTGTGATCAAATGAAGTGCGTTGTCAATTGGATGTTTTATGTCTGTGAAATGAATTGAGATGTGAAATGTATCTGAAATGAAATGAGATGTGTGAATTGTATGTTTTATGTCTGTGATTATTTGCTTGTTTCAGAGGGCATGGCTAACATTTCCTGAGGCTAGTCAATAAACAGAAATAGATTTAGAATTTGGAGGAAGGAATATCACAGACGATTTTTAAGTAAAAATCGTCTGTGATATGTATCACAGACCGTCTGTGATAATCATATATTAAAAACCGTCTGTGATATGTGATAATCACAGACGGTTTTTAATGAAAAATCGTCTGTGATATCTTATAATCACAGACGGTTTTAAAACCGTCTGTGATAACCTTGGATTATCACTGACCCATAAATTCAGACGGTTCAGAAAACCGTCTGTGATGACGTTTCTGAACCGTCCGTAATGTGGTTTTCTGTAGTAGTATGGGCCGGTGGCATGCACGCATCTATCGTCCTTGGATCGGAGCCTCTTGCGTATAATTTTGATCCGATGGACCCACGAATGATACAGAGCTATATATCGCCTATCGAGTTAATCACAGCGAGCAAGGTGCCTGCTGTTTCTTACAGAAAAATGGCTTCCTTGCCTTTCGATAGGTCGCCGTTACAACGTTCTGCGACTTCTGTCCTCGAAGCCGACGTTCTAGCTAATTTCCTCCTGTTCCGATCAAAACGAAGCGTGTATATATATGTAACAGTGACGCGCAACTATCTCAGTTCCTAGCTCTATTGATCTATTCTGTCATGCAGGCGTGCCTGCCTGGTAGGCTGTTACATGTACATCTGAAGGAATCTTTCCATTGGTGTGATTAGTGGGGCCGAGGAGGTGGGCTATGGCCTTGGAGCCGCCCGTGAACGCTCCAGCCCAGAGTCCAGAGCTCCGTGATCTGGTCTTTTCTTTATACATACCTCACGTACGTATGTACCTTACCCGGCCAGAGTAGAATCTCACATGCTATACGTACTGGAGCACGTCTTGCAGGTATCTGGAGGCACGGAGCATAACTTGCACGGAAGTGCAGTACACATGCAGCTGTGTACGCCTGTGTGTATATACTACACGTACGTCTTTGATAATGCACGATGATACCGATGCTCACCGGTAATTAGGGTCGCCATGAATTTCACAAGGATCTCGCAGCAATTTCACATGAACTAGTTCAATTCTCATAGAAATCGAGAAAATTT
This sequence comes from Dendrocalamus latiflorus, assembly GCA_017311315.1. Lineage (NCBI taxonomy): Eukaryota > Viridiplantae > Streptophyta > Magnoliopsida > Poales > Poaceae > Dendrocalamus > Dendrocalamus latiflorus. The sequence continues at coordinate 29,396,810 of CM029633.1, forward strand.
TTTTTTGCTATCCAAACGGACCTAAGAACAAATTATAGCGCACAGTGCACTCGTTGATTTTGCTGCTGCAGCCTTGCAGATCACATTGATGAACTCAGGGATGCACGGATCAGCAAAGGCACAAACAGCCCCGTGCCGGAAAAGTATACCTTGTTTGACATTCTAGTTGTCGGATTTTACCTTCCCTCCTCCCCATCTTAATCCTGCGCGCTGATCACTCGTACGTCAACGCGCTAGTGGGAAATAAATTTCAACCGCGATTCCGCAGTGGCGCATCAGTATGGGTATCTGCATGCTGCTCTACTGCGACTGCTAGCTAGCTGCTGCTGAACGCTGATGAATGCAGAGACAACTCGATCGATCGCTGTAGAAGGACGTCATGTGTTTACTACACGGTCTTGTCGTGTGCACCTGTGCAGTAATAGTCGGCAACTTTTTAGGTGTTACTACTCGCATGGACGGGCATGCATGTGTGTCTGTTTTTCGTTAGGACCGGCCGGGCTTGTGTTTGCAAAGCTTGGATGCATGTGCCTGTCCCTCGATCCCCCGTGAGTCGCAGAGCGTATCAGAGCCGGCGAGGTTATCTCCTTGCTCGCGTTCAGAGTGGTACCTACGTACGCGATCAGTTATCCTCAGAGGAGCTAATTTGGACCGGTGCTTTGACAAAATCTGCCACTGGATCGTGTGGCCCGCCCTGGGTGAACTGTCGGGGCTAATATGGACCACGTCAAGGCTGCCATGCCAATCTGAGTGACTTGTAACGGAGTAGTATACCAGGAGGGCTCGTAAAATATCTGTTTGGAGGATTTGGAGAGCTAATCGTTGGGTTCTCTCCCACATCGGTGGTGCAAGGGGATCAGAGTCGATTCATACATCTGAGGAAAGAGGCTAACATTTGATCCGTGCTACCACAAGAAAACCCACGACTAGTAAATTTCATCCGAAAGAGAGAATCTTGACAGCACATTTGCTGTCGAAACTTCAGAGATCAAGTACGCTACGTACAGTAGCGTACCATTACCCGTACGTACAGCTCGATAGTACATATCTTTTCAGTACGCTCAACCCGACATATATAGAGACCAACTAAAGACGCCGTTAGTGCCGTATATCATCAGCTCGGACTCCGGTGCTATCCTTCCTGCTAGCTTTAACCCAAGACAGCGATCACGAGCCGGCGCGCCTTTCTCCTGTACGCGGGCGTGGAGGAGGACGGCCGTGGCAGCAGTGCCACTAGCCTTTTAAGCCTCTGCCCGGGGCCCGTTCGGTCCCCGGCCGCGCGTACGAGCTATAAGCGTACATGCGGGTCGCGCTCCAACTCCGAGCTTCGGCGGCGACCATGCGGAAAGCCCTGGCCGGGCAGCATAACACGCTCACAAGTCACAGTACTGTTCACCGCACCGAGCGAGACACTGGCCGTGCCGGTGCCCGGGCCTTTTCACGCGAACAGTGGCCTCGCCTGGCGCCGCTCGCCAAGGCTGGCGCACGCCGGCAACGCGACATGCTTGTGGCCACGGCGCTTTTGGATATCGGCCGCGTACGCTCCCGCGCGCCGGCCTGCCACGCGACGCAGGGTCAACCAGTGGCGTTACATGCATGCATGCATGTAATATTGTAATCGGTTTTGCTAAATAGTGGCGTGAAGTGGGGTCGTGCGAGCGCGCGGTGCGGTCGTGCCTGCCCCGGCCGGAGTCGATCTGCTCATCGACGCACGCGATTGTACTGTAGCGACGATCCAGGCGGATAGGCGTCGCCACAGACTACAACACGTATGCATGTGATTATGTACGTGAATATGTGTCAGTCAAATTTATTTAGGTTTAACTAACAATATATAAAGAATTATTAAAATTAGCGGCATGAAATTAGTATTACTAGATCTATCATGAAATCTATTTTCATAATGTATAATTATTTTTATTTGAAACAATATTTTTTAAAGAAATTGATCGTCAAATTATCGTCTTGAAGACCATATTTAAATCTAAAAAAACTTATTTTTAGAATTGGAGGGAATACTAGCTAGTACTACTGCCACTCTATAAAGTCCCAGCTAAAAAGTGTATACGTGATGGATTTGCGCCCTTTCTTTCTTGGAAAAACCTTGGTGCTGTTATTTGCTAGCTAGGTAGGTATGTTCGATGTTTACAAATTATAAATATGGTCTCTTTTCCCTTTTTCCTTTCTTTAGCAAAAGGCCAAACCAATGCGCACGGTAATACATTGTACATGACACGTAAATTAATTGGCTGCACCGACCCTGGAGAGAATAAAAGTGGACCCTTCTCTTCTGAACCAAATCTTTGCTCCAATGATGAGATATGCGGAACGGACGCTGGGAATGATTTGATCATACGGCCTAAGCCGTTCTCTAGTAGGTCTAGGAACGAAACTCATGAAGATCGAGTGGATCGAACAAGGAACGTGAAACGGGGAGAACAGAGAAAAGTAAGAACCGATGCATCCTACTGATGAGAAGATCGATCGAGGTCTGAAGAAAGAAATAAAGGAAATGATAGTACATAGATATGCAAGTTGATATTTACTTGCTGACTCCCGACTGCTGCAGGTGCTGGCACTTTCTGCCACATCCCAAGTGTCATCGGCTTAAGGATGAGGGTGACTTCATGGTCCAAGACCACTCCAAGTAGCCTATGTCACATCTCGTGATATATGAGCTGATAAAGCAAAACTTGAACACGTCTGCTTTAATTTTTCAGCAGAGTTTGTGAATCATCAAACATTCTTTGACGAAAATAGTTATTCATCGTTTTTATTTATTATATCTGGCAAGCTTGCAATGTAATCTAAAAGTTTCACAGACATAACTAATGGTGATCGGTTCGGCTGAAAAGCTCATGGCTTATGGCTGAAAATACTGGAGAAAGCACTGTAACTGACAGAGGCTTATTTAGCATAATTAAATTTTAAAAAATTTAAAAATACAAAAAATATGTTAGCCCATTATGTATAATACAAACAAATACGGAAAAAAAGAACCGGCAAAAAAGCTCAACAAAAAGCCAAAAGTTCAGAAAAAGACGAAACTTATGAATAATGAAAAATAAGTCAGAGCCGAAGCCGAGTTGATCAGTGCTGAACCCAGTTAGTAATCTATACACAGAGAACCTACGTACGCACGCAGTAGAGGCGACAACCTAGCAATAGCGCGACAAGTTAAATGCATTTCTTGCTAGACTTGGCGTGAACTGGGCAGTACTGAGCAGAGTGACGCGGCGCCCATGAGGCCATGACATGCATGATCAGTAGCGTTTGGTGGGGGGATTGCATGGCTTCCTCTCCAAGCTCTCTGAAAGAGGCGCGACAGGTTATTATTCCCTGTCATATTCTTCGTCCCGTATATCAAACCTTGAGAAGAATACCCGAGAATAACTCCAGGGTGAGTAGAGACGACGTCGTCATCTCCCAAACCGAGAGAGAGAGAGAGAGAGAAAGGATAGAGGGACGGGACCACCGTGTACTGCAGTGAGGCCACACGTCCAGAAATAAATACATATCTCAATCGATCCCTCTCCCCCCTTTCAGTCCTCGTCGCGCCCATCACTTCGTAGAACAGTAGCGCTCGTTGACACGTGGTTCAGCCTATGTATTCAGAAAATGCTTTCTTAACTGTAAGCCATTAGGCTCAAGCGAATATGCGCGGTGCCTATTTCTAAGACTCTTTTTCGCGTGTTTCTTATGTTTTTCGTACTGTTTATGGTCCTATTCTTTTTTCAGTTTTTAGCTTCTATTTTTAATTTTTTTATAGTAACTGACTTTTAAATAGAATGTTATTTAAAGATAAGATCTACTAATTAATTATAGTACATACTGTAACGACTTCATTTATATCGACAAAAACCGCACGTGAGTTTTTGTTACTCTGTAATATTTCACACGAACAGCCCAAAAGCCACAAGTCGCAGTCAAAAGCCATACGCCACAGTCAAAAAGAACATGCTCTATGTTCTTAATTAAATCGTCACCTCTTGATCTATGTACCTACTTACTTATACATGCATGAAGCCTTACATCTAATTAAGCCAAACTCTAGTAATATGAGTGGCGTGCACGCCAATAAGTACGCAAAAGAACACAGGCAAAATTACTTCAATTTGAATATGGATAGGTTGCACTGGAAAACCCTAATTTCTTCTTCAGTGAGCAGGTAAGTTCCACATTTCCCCATCACAGAAAGCGACCAAAACGGAGAGAATCTCAGCGTAGACTGGGCGGGCCCAACCTCAAGTAAGCGAACACGGCGGCCGTATTCGTCTCTGCAAGCACTGCCTCTCACCACCCGGTAAAATCCAAACGAGGCGGCATAATTGTGGTGCATAACAGCCAAGAGACCAAATTCCCTCCTCACACGGGAACAGGGCTTAGTCTCGCGCCGTGGTGGAATTTATGTCCTCCCTCTGGTCGACACTATTTTACTCTTCGATCGGTGTAGAAAAATCTTCCCAAAGCACGCAGCGCATGTTTCTACGTTAAGCCGTGATCTCTCAGCGACGTACGACTGACTGTTAGTTGCCAGACAAGCATATACTAATGCTGCACACACACACACACATATACATATACACACACATATATATAAACAATTCAAATAAATCGTAAAGTTTGAAAAAATATGTTTAAATTCAAAGTTTTGAACGAATTTAGATCACATACTTTGCTGATTTATATATATAATCAGCTTATACATACAATCAAACTATCATAAAAACAACTAAAATTCGAAATTTAGTTTAAACTTGTTTAAACTAGTTAAACTTGACATTCAAGAAATTTTAAAATTTTTCGCACATGATACATACCTATTTTAGACTTATGGTGCCCGAGCAACAAGGAGCACTCATTATTTTTACTATATATATATATATCCTTAATTAAGACACTATTGTTCATATCAATTATTGGGTTGGTTTTGACGCGGTTCTCGTAGATATATGCACGGTCCATACGAAGGACCTACAGGTTCACGTGCGCTCATTTCGCTCATATAGTTGTTTGATGAACCGATATGCAAACTACACGAAGCTACCTAGCTAGCATACGATATGTTTATATATATACGCCCTGTTGCAAAATGTAAGGTCTCTCTCTATATATATATATTCATTTTGATTAAGCGCAACAAATAAGTTGAGTGAAGGTTACTGACAGATGGAGGGAGCAATAAAAATGAAATAAATTATTACCTTAATTACATACAAATTGATACTCCCTACATTCATAAAATGTGACCTTTTTTTGAATTTTTAAAGTCAATAAGATGTCAATTTAACCACTAAATTTTATTATCACATATTAGAAAGAAATTATAAGTGTAATGTTACAAAAATAATTTTATGGCATTTACTCTTATCGTTTTCATATATCCAAAGTTCCAAACTACATATTGTAGATAATATATTTGGCTAAAATTAATACAACTTGACTGTACAAATTTTAGCCAGGTGCCATTTTTTTTACCGGAGGGAGTACATGTTTCTGTAATAAAACTGAAAAATCATCTCATGATCTGTTGCATAAATCCATACATCTAGAAGCTGTACGACGCCACATAATTTTATTGGCGCGCAAAAGAAGTTTGGCAACTTTTGGTTGCCAAAATTTGGTTGGCTGAGTTGAACGGATTTGACATGGATGTGCCGTTCATTCGTTGCCAAGATTTTGGTAGGATCACGCGCGTTTTTGCTAGAGTTAATCCTAGTTCATTCTGTTGGCAAATCCTGAACAATTTCGTGATCAAATTTTAGCACGCTAAATTTTGGTACGATTTTCTATGCGGGGGGGGGGGGGGGGGTGAATTTTGGCACAAATTGGTAAGGCAAATTTTGCATAGCCCAAAGTACAGTCCCATAAACCATCGATACCCGAAATGACCATATGTAGCGAAATAAGGCCCACCACGTTGGAAAATCACTAATCTTAGCTAGACCCTATAGATTTCGACCGACAATTGTATATACTTGTTATCTCAAGAAGATATGGACAAAAAGAACACGTAAGCCTGTGAGTTTTTTTTTGTGATTTTACAATCTTTTCATGTCCTCACTAGCTAGCCTGATGATTTGCCAAGCACATGTCAAATCGCACGGAATGACTTTATTAAGCCGGCAATTACAGTGATAAGTGCGATATAAATACACTAAGCCTGTGATGAACCGGAAAAGATGCAGTAGGTATTTGCCTAGTCAAACAAGTCAAACTATGGCCGTCAAGAAAACCTTCTTTAAATCGGACCCTTCGCTGTCCCAACTGTATAACACCAACCGTAAACAAAAGATAATTAAGTTCTAAAACCCTAATGAAATCTAGCCTAAGCAACGAGACAGCCTCTCTCTCTCTATATATATATTGAACACACCCAATACAACACATAGACACCTATACACCATCATACACACGTACTCACACACAGGACGTCTACGAGGACTTAAAGATGTACAAAAACGTATATACTACTATAACCGTGAACACTAGGTGAATGAATTGCGTGCAAGGTGGCATATATATATATATATATATATGAAGCCTCTTTTCTACTCCTGGGTGTAATTACACTCTATATCGTATCTCACAACGTAGAGAGTATCTCTCATAATGGAGGGTATGTACGTGTAGTATATGAGTATTTAAGATCATCTAGGTGGTATGAACAATTTTTCAGAGGTCGTATGTATATTTTTTTTCGACATACTCCTTTTTATGTGCGTATATAAAGGTATTTACAAAATACACTAGAAATTATGGACTCTCTTACAATTTTTTGTGTGGTTCATATTGGAGTATCTTATAACTAGTATACGAGTATATCTAAAGTGATAAAGAAGTATTTCAAGTTTGTTTAGGTGGTATATTAGAGGTGGGTGTAATTACACCCGGGAGTAAAAGATATTTTTCCTATATATATATATTACCTGTGGCACTATGGTGCCTGAGCTATATGATCGACCTTTCGTTTATGATTAAGACTTTCTATTAATGTTTGATTCGGCATGCCAAATCAATGGCTTCCTTTCTAAATCGATGTCTTTCCCAATTAATGAATGCTAACGGATTTGCCTGATATATTATATACCATTACATTGGCACGTATCTAAAAGCAATCCAAAGGTAGGGAGGCCTGGTGCCCAGACACCATAGTGCCCCATTTTAGCAACACACACACACACACACACACACACACACATATATATAGCATATCTAGTGCAAATGGACTATTCAGTTGTAACGTGCAAACGCGAATGTTGGTCGTCCGATCTGTCCCAAATGACTTAGATCTAGCTGCAGTCGAAGCGCTGTGGTCGAAGTGTCACGGTCGAAACACCGTGGTCAAAGCGCCATGATCAAAGCGCTGTGGTCAAAGGGTCATGGTCGAAGCCATGGTCAAAGTGCCGTGGTCGAAGCGTCGTGGTCGAAGCAGTGCATGGACAGGGAGGGGGAGGGGGTGGCACAAGGCTGGTAGAGGGGGCAGCGAGGAGGGGGCCAGTGAGGAGGGGAGCAGCGCAGCTAGTGAGGGTGGCACCTGGGGAAGCCGGGGGAGGCTGGGAAGGGCGACGCTAGGGGCGCCGAGGGAGGCCAGAGGGGCAGCGCCAGGGGAAGCTGGGCAGAGGTGCGGGGAAGGTTAGGGGGAGGTGCTGGGGAGGCAGGGGGGAGGTGTCGGGGGAGGCCGGGGGCGGCGCTGGGGGAGGCCAGGGGGCAGCACCGAGGGAGGCCGAATGGGCGGCACAAGGCTGGTGGAGGAGGAGACGGCGGAGGGAGCGGTGAGGAGGGGTGCGGTGCAAAACACTAAAGAGGAGGTGTGAGTTAAGTGCAAAATGCATAAGTGAGATAGTGCATCTCACCTGCCCAGATCTAAGCCGTTTGGGACAGATCAGATGGCCAACTTTCGCGTTTGCATGTTACCTCTGAATAGTCTATTTACACTAGATATGCTTCTATATATGTGTATGTATATGTATATATGTTTGTGTGTATGTATGTATATATGTAGGACCCATGGATCGATACGTACTCCATCAGCAACGACAGCCAGGCAAACGCAAAATTTCAGCAGGAGTTGAATGTCGTGATAAGAGTAAGAGCTAAGCTACTCCAACAACAGGGGCTTTGGTTTCTTAGAGAATTTTCTATTGCTTTAGATGAATGATATACTACCTTATGCAAATATATTGTGTATTATCAGATTTGAAGCAATGGAAGAGTAAGGAGAGAAGGATCAACCGACCAAACCCAAGGGGGAAGAGGGCCATGCAGCCACAAGGGAGGAGGCCCATGCGGTCACATGTGAAAAGGAGGGGAAAATCCATGCGTCCAAAATCTAGGAGAAGAAGGCCCATTCGGTTGGCACAAACTCACACAAGCTAATACATCCAAGGGAGAAACAAGCCCAAGCTTGGTGTGGCCAGCCCATAGCCCAAAATAAGAGAAATGCAAATGTTTATAATTTTGTGAACTCATATTTTTCATTTCATAAACTCAGCCCAACTTACATATGATTGGACCAACTGAGTCAAATAAAACCTTAGGTCAAAGTGTGTGAGTGGGAACCCTAGGCCTATGTGTGGGCATGGGGCCCAAGATGTGTGCGCAAGGGGGTGCGCACCCCCTAAAGGCAGCTGCCTCCTCCCTTGGAAGGATTAGAGCATCTTTTTGAGAATTAATTTACTATTATTCATGCTTGTATTCTTCCTTGCTGCCGAAATTCCATGGATAATTAGGGCGTGTTTTCTCAATCAAGATCATTCAGCCTTTCCGCTAGAAATTGGGTGCACGATAGATCTTTGTTTGGTAGTCGGTGAAATCGACGTGAGTGTGTTTTAGTGGACTAAAGAGTGTTTGTCTCTTACACTAGTATTAGAGAATCACTACGATTTATTAAGCCTTCTGTGAGTATTCTATCCTATGTTAAGAAGATTAGACAGTCCCGTATTAACCGTGTGCGGGGGCGACCCCGTATCACCCCTCCTGTGTGTCTTCACAGTCCTACCTGGGAAGAACGAAATTGTATTGAAATTGTTGTGTCCGTGTCTTTTCTCCAGAAAAGACACGTACGCATGCGGCGTGGACGGAAGTCAAACGGTGAGCGCATGCAGCAAGGCTTACTCTTGACATTTTTGGGTGCATTTTTGGTCGTGCATGGCCGGATTGAGCTATCTATATACCGGTGTACATGTTTTGCATGCTTTCTCTATCAGCCCTTTACAAAATGACCAGTTTTTAAATATTGAGATGTACTTGTTGAGATGATTTTATCAAATCAAGCATCACGCAGCCTCCGCACACTTGCACTTAATGCGGGAGCAAAACCGCAATTGAAACCGCATTAGGCCCCACTAGTAGTGTGTCCGTACTAACGCTACGGTAAATATAAAATAAGATAAAATTTGTAAAAAATAAAACGAACAATCAGATTCATTAAAATTCACATCTCATATATTGTATAACCAAATATTTTTGTCACATAATGAATGTCACATAACGACTGATCCTTTGAGGAGGCGACAACATCATTGGACTCACCCACCGACGACTTTCTCCATCCCCACATTGTTTAAACTTGAGGCTACAAAGAAAACAAACATTTTTGTCACATAAAAAAATATGAAACACAGTAAGGAAATAGGTGTTTTTGGACTACTTACTTACCACATCACCATGCTAGGACGTCTTTATACACAATATTTTTGGTGCTCTTCCCTGAGGTATCTACTTCTTTCTTTGGTTTGGCCAAAATTCTTGTCGTTTGTCTTGATACACCCCTTGATAGCGCGACATAAAGCTGTCCATGTGAGAAAACAGGCTCTGGAAGGTAGATGCCAACATTTGTGATGGTTTGGCCCTGCGCTTTGTTTATGGTCATTGCAAAACTCAGGCGGATCGGGAATTGTTTCCGCTTGAACTTGAAAGGAAGTGAGATATCGTCGGATGGTGGCCACCAACTATTTCTGCATCAATTGCATTGTTTTGGATTGCTCTAACCATGAGTCTTGTTCCATTGCACAATCCGTGGTTAGGATCTAGATTGCGGAGAAGGATCACAGGGCAATGGATTTTCACTTTGAGCTCATGTGGAGGCAGACCATTTGGAGTGATGGAGTTTAGGAAGTCAATAGGGTAGTTCTTTCTTGAATCATCATCGACAGAGTCGAAGCTATGAAAAACCTTTTCCTCACCTGGAAACTTGTCAATCATCTTTGCATTTAGCTGATCTACATGTGCATTTTTGGTAGAAAGAATGGCACGTGTGCTCATATAAGCTGTTGATCTTGTATTTTCCTCAAGTGATGGAAAGATTTCCTGAATGAGTTTGTTTACTGAATATTCGTCGTCTGTATATCCAATTACAATATCATCTGGTAGGCGTACATAATCATCTCCAATCGTCTCTTCGGTGCCATTTCCAATTCTGAGTAGGTAATCTGAAAACCATGGGTCTGAAAACCATCCACTCGCAAGGATGTTGATTCAACATCAAATATTACGAGTTTCTCTTTAGAGTTTAGATGATTTCTATCTCAGTTAGTTTTTTGGTACACCATCCACTCACAAGGATGTTGATTCAACCTCAAATATTGCGAGTTTCTCTTTAGAGTTTAGATGATTTCTAGTTTCAACAGCTAGATATGGGCACCACGATTTAAAACGGAACTCTGTACAAATGTTGGCAAATCAAGTTCCATAAAGAACAGACCTTAACTACCAAGAACTGGACAACTTAAAGCTTTGACTTATAGACCACCACATAATTAATTAATAATGCTATATGTTCCATGGTCAGCATATGGTATCAATATACATCATTTTCAGGCAAGAACAGCATGGCCAAGAATCCAAATAGCCGAGGTGGCACAAGGCATTAACATCTTACTTCCCAGGTCGACGCTCAACTCCTTGATGGCATTGATCTCGGACTTGAACCTGATGTTCTCCTCATGGTGATTGACCTTGAATCCCAGCCTCTGCAGCTCATCCTGCATCACCTGCAAAGCACACGCACCGATACCAACACAAACATTAGACCAACAATTTCCAAGCATTGTATGAATAACAAGATTAAGTCGGGGGGAAAAGGGAGCACCAGAAGCACACCTTACTGTTAAACTCATATATCTGCAGCGTCAGCGGAGTCTCCATGCTGCGCTCTGCGGATTGAACCGTCACAGATCAAAATTTGGGGGGAATGGAGAAGAAACGGGGCTGAGATACGCCAAATACGGTCAAATGTGTGCATTTGAGCAGAAATACGCCAAATACACAAGTGTCAAGATCAGGATTGAACAAAACAGACGAGTTCGATACCTACGCCTTGGAGTGGATTTGATACCAGAGCCACTTCTGGTTCGCCATAGCCTCAATGTTCCACCATAGGCAAAAATACCACGGAGGTGAGAGCAGAGCAATTTAATCACAATGATGAGCCAGATTCAACATTATCAACATTAGGTCATCACTGAATAAACAGTATAAACACTGGCATTCTATCAAAACATGAAAAATATCAATGAAAACTACCGCACAAAGAAGGTATCTTGCTCACTTTAAATAGCTGATAGATTGGAGCTATTGAACAAACAGTGCAATCTCACCTATCCTATGTGGCTTCGTTAGAACCGTATACTTTGTTAGAGGCTATATAAGACCCCAGGCAAATAAGTAGGTGTCCATAGCAATGCTTTTCTTCAAAAGGTGCATACACACTAAAATCATGCGACATTGTTCTTCAATAGAGTCATCAGTACTGGATTCTCACCATTAGTATCAGCACGATGGTTTTCTGTGTGTGGCAGATCATGGAAGACCCTCACAGGGTACAAGGCAACGACCTGGCCTATCACGCACTGCTGCCTCTTCCTAAGAAGTCTCTGCAGATCCTCCAGCTGCGCCTTCTCTCCAGATAATGCCTCCTTGGCTTGCTGCAGTTAATCAACACACGCTCCCGGAGTAAACACCGCTACTCACAATCCAAATTCGCAACATTTTTTTCATCGGCACAAAACGGGTTGCTTCGATTACCTACCTGCACTTGGTGGTGCGCGGCGGCGAGGGCCCTGGAGAGCGGCAGCACCCGCTCGATCTGCGCCTGCAGCTGCTCCTTGCACCACTCGACGCCCATGAGCGCCGTCCTCCTGTCGACGACGGCCTCCTCCGCGCGCATCCGCTGGAACTCCAACCGCCGCCTTATCTTGTCCTGCGCCGCGCCCTGCTACAGCGACTCCCTCCTCACCTGCAGCACATCACAGCAGCGCGCCAGCGCCCCCTCTAGATCTGGGGTTTGGTGGGGCGGCGGCGCCGAGGGAGGGGGCGGCAGAGAGGAGGCAAGGCGGCGTTGCAGCGGAGAGGAGGTTTTTCTGGGGGCGGTTGCGTAGGGGAAGGGGGGAGTGGGGGAGGCGGCAGCGCGGGGTGGGGAGGAGGAGGCGAGGGCGGAGCGGAGGAGTGGGGGGAGGAGGAGGCGACAACGCGGGGTGGGAAGGAGGAGGCGGCAGCGCGGGGTAGGAAGGAGGAGGCGAGGGCGGATCGGAGGAGCGGGGGAGGAGGCGGCGGTGGCGCGGGGCGGGGGGAGGAGGCGGCGGCGCGGGGGGCGGGGGAGGAGGCGAGGGAGAAATCAGGGGGAGGAGGCGCACGGGCTCGTGTGGGGAGGCAGGCGCACGGGCGGTTGGAGGGGGTGGTGGGCCCACACGTCAGACTACTTTTTTAAGAAGGTTCTTGGTTCAATGATGTGCATGATCCGGATGATTTTGGCCTTAGGATCTTCAATGAGTAAGAGAAGAAGACTTGAGGAGAGATCCAGGCCATTCATTTGTATTAAGTTGGATTACTTTGGTACACAAATCTGGGTGGACTTAGATTAGGCATGACTGTGGGGGTGGTTGAGGGGGTTGGATTTAGTAAAGAAAATTTTGGTGTATTATAGAGGGGTAGAGATTTGGCTGAACTCGAGCTGGAGGCTAAAATTAACTACAGTCTTTTGGCCACATGCCCACATCTAGCGCTTCTACACCCAAATTAATTTCTCCACTCGATAAATCTGCCATTGTCTTCTCCGTTCCTCCTCCACTATCATCTCCACTCGCCGGTCTCTTCATTCCTGAAACGAACCAAAATTTTGCAAAAATCAAATTTGGATTTGAATTCCCATTTCTCTTTTGCCCAACTCCTCCATAACCCTAGACCACACCAATCTCAAAGCAATCCACTCCTTAATCCTTATCACCATGCCATGAACGGAGGGATGGAGCTCAGCCACTGTTCACCGTCCAGATGTTTCGTCGCCGCCTCCGATTTTTCTGCCGACGCCGCCTCCTCGCGCCTTCTCGCGTCTGCCCGCCCTGCCAGCTCCTGCTCTGCTTGTCAGCTACCGTACCCCCGCCTTAAATGCGCCTGCACTGCTGTCAGCCACCGTCGAACTCTCCCGCCACTCCCGTGCCCCGTTTCTCCTCCGCCTCCACCCGCTTCTGCCGCTTTCTCGCCCCTTCCTCTCACAGCCGTAGCCGACCCGTACAACAGCTTCCCCTGACCCCCTTGACCGTCGTGGAGTCACGCCCAAGCCGACCTTGCCCGTCTTGAGCTCCAAGCCATGGCCGCCGGAAATATCCCCTCCTCCTCTCTCGGGGAACCGCCATTCCCCAGCTATTTAAGCACGGCCAAGCCCTCCGTTGTAAGCCACTAGCCTCCCCGAAGCTCACCGGACATCCCCGAGCGTCCCCCGTCCCTCCCAACTCCGGTAATCCCAAAAACCCCCAAATCCGTGCCCTAATGCAATATCTTTCTTCCGGCCCACCAATCCCAATTCCGCCCGTTTCTAGCATCCTCATAGCCCTAGAAACCTCCCCATACCGTGGCCTTAAGCTCCCAATTCCCCATCTCCCCCAGCACCGTTCACTCCTCCCTATCCAAAACCGGCCACCGTGGCCAGCCAAACCTGGGCATCCCGAGCTTCGGCCAACCCCTCCCCAAACCTCCCTAAACCCCAGTGAGGCTCAAGAACCAAGCCATATGCCCAGAACCCCTCCTATTAGCGCGCAATCCCAAAAATGGCCGCAAAACGGAAGACCTCGCCGCCGGCGATTGCCGCCTCCACCGGCCCTCCCACCACCAAAAACGGAATCCCCGTACCTCCCTGAGTCCATCCAAGTCCCCCACCACCATCGCAGGCCACCCCATCGCCGCCGGTGGCCGCCTCCCTCCTCCTCTGTCTCACTGCGCGCGCGCGGTTCAAACGGGGAAGAAGAACAGTAGCCGACTCGAGCCGCCCGCGACGCGGCTGAGCCCAGCCAGCCCGCCCGCGCCCCCGGTCGCGCCCGTGGCGCCCGACCGCCCCGCCTTGCGCCCGACCGCACCGCCTGCCGCGCCGGACGCGCCCGACCGAGCCCAGCGCGACGCGTCTCGGCCCGACCCACTCGCCCGCGCCACGCGCGCCGCGCCCGTTGCCACCGACCGCGCCCGAGGCGACGCGGCTCGCCCGAGCCAACTCGTCCCGCGCCCGTTGCGGCCGGTCCGAGCCCGAGGAACAGTGCCGAGCCGGAGGAATAGTGTTGGGCCCGAACCCAAAAATACATATTTATACTCCCCGGATTCGTTTCGAGCCCGCCAACCCAAATCCAAGACCCATTTCCCCATAAAGCCCTCCTATAAACCAGAAATCCCATTTTATTGGAGTTTTTCGAATTTTCTTTATTCTTTTATTTCCTTTATTCCTCGCTCATTCCTTCGGGCATGGAATTAATTTGATTTATTTGTTTTGCGTTAGTCTACGAAGTCGAGATTTCGCAAGAGCAGAAGGGAAAAGCTCAAGTCCAGACCCGGCCCATTGAAAAATACGACATAATCGAAATCGAAAATCCGCAAGGCAAGTCACACATACCTTGATCATGTTGAGCCTACAGTTCCGCTATTTATATATTTACCAGTATTTTCATTATGTTATTTGTGAACTGTTATTTTATGTACAATCAATGTTTAGAATAACATGATACTAGTTATGTCCTACCACCCGAAAAGCCCAGTTTAACTTGATGGCCACATTCACCTTGACAAGACCTAGTAACATAAAATATAAGATTATTAATATCATGGTAGTTTAGAATCACATTGAATCTTTATACTGTTAAGACTTTGGTATTTTGTTTAGATTTTTGGAAAAGTTGGGTCTAGGGTAAGCGAGGATTGCAGAGATGGATCCGAAGACCTTATCCTAGGGTGGAGGCTGGCTGTGGAATGGTGGCAGTACAGTGGGTACTGAATATGGGTTTGTGTGTGGGTGATGCCTCAGTTAAAATATAAGGACTAGACCCTTATGCTGAGTAACGGACATAGTAACCGCCCAACCACAAGCGTTGACTTTGTCAACCTTGACTTAGTCAAACCTGGCTTAGTAACTGCTCAACTTCAATTGAACCTCTGCAACTGGAAAGGGGGAGACAGAGGGTGAGTTCGTATGGGAGGTGGTTAACCATACAACTGTAGGGCTGCGATGAGTCGGATGAGATCCGTGGGGTCATCCGAGCTTGTTGAGATTAAACACCTACTGGGCGGAGTCTACATAAAGAATTGAGCAGTGAACATCCTTGTTGTCTTAACTCTCTGGCCGGAGTTAAGGGATCTTGTGGGTAAAGCAGGGCAGCTTTGCAAAGTCATGACAAATGGTATTCGAATACGCCGTGCTTCCGGTAAACGAAGCTGTGTTTAGTGGGTGAATCCAGTATCGAGGCATAAGTAGTTTTGGAATGGTTTAGCAAATATTGAGTAATGATAATCAAGCTTGAAACCCCCTTTTTACTTTAATGAAGTACTTTTTAAAGGTTTTCAAATGGTTCCAACTAAAACTGCATCCACATAAAATAATAGACTTGATCCCCCTTTACTGGATATGCCATGCATGAAATTATTATTAAGCTCCGTGTGACTTGTTGAGTACCAGTGGTAGTACTCATGCTTGCTAAAAACATAAACAGAACCAACTAATTTTGAGGACGCGAGAAGATGAAGGGATGATTCCGTACGAGGTTGATAAAACGTGGAATTAGGGTCGTTCTCCGCTCAGGCGTGCCTGTGGCATCTTTTACTGTAATGTAAGTAAAGGCCGTTGGCCTGCTGTAATACTTGGCTTTTAGCCTTTATATTGTAATAAAGTTCGCTTTTGCGCTTAAGCTTGTGTTGGCAATGTTATACACTCATTGAATATACTCGCAGTTGAACAGTCCTGGGCAGCTGCGAGGGTTTCATAATACTCCCAGAAAGGGGGGTGTTACAATTCCTCCTCCCCCATCTCTCCTCCCTCCTGTATGGTGCTCCAAGAAGTTTACAAGAACACCTTGCAACGGCGGTGCGAATCCATGCCTAGGGGCAAGGCAAAGGCGCACAGGAGAGCCTAGGCATTTTGCTGCTCGACTCTACCTTGTCCATGGAAGCTGGAAATTGGAGCCTGGTCATACGTACAGACCCTTAATACATCATGGACATCAACCAACGAGTAAAGAAATTCATCGAGTACATGAGGCATCTGTATTCAAAATGTACTACTTAAAGCTCGCACTTTGTGGACGTTTGGATTGAAGTGTTAGGTATGCTGGGACTTGGCCGGGAGCCTTGGCCTATAGTGGATACCTCATCGGTAGGCTATAAATAGGGAGTCGTATCGGCAGATTTTATACACATGCAATCAGAAAGCAATAAAGAAAGACTAGGAGTTTTCTCTACCTCTCTGTGTTCTCAATCCAGTATTCTGTCTTCTGTGATTGATCTTGTTTCGTATTAAGCAGAGGAATCGATCGAATTGGTCGCCAGCGACGGTTCCTCAACACGTTATCAGCACGAGTTCGCTCCTGTAAATCAAAGGTAATCATCGAAACTCTAATAGATTGAATTATCTAGATCGTTCTAAATTCGCAGTTTTCGCGTTGTACATTAATTTTCTACGGTGCAAATCCACTCTAATCTACCATGAGTAGACTTAAAGTCGCTGACACAATGTCCATCAGTAGATTGCATCACAGAGTAGATGTTGATTGCACTGTAGATCGGGAAAAAAAAGGAAAAATTGTGTTCGGCTGGTCCTGTACGACCACCGTACATCAGCCTGCCGCTGGCCAGCCACATGTTGCCGGCCTCTCCCCGAGGCGCCGCCCAAGGAGGGGGACACCCGAAGCACCGACCGCCACCAGCACTGCGCCCGAAGTGCCAGCCGTCGTCGTCGGTCCACCGTCTCGTCGCGTGCGTTAGGCCCAAACCGTGCGCCGTGTGCCACCCCGCACGAGTCGCTTCGGTACCCGCACATGCGCCGCTGCGCCCAAAGCGCGCCGACGCCCGAGTCGCTTCGTTTTTCCGCGCATGAGTCGCAGCGCCGCCTCACCCCGGCCTCCGGTCCGAAGCCGAGCGCCGCCATGGTTGCCGGCCCGAAGCCGCGCCGCCTCGGCCGCCGGCCCGAAGCTGTGCCACTTCAGCTTCGCCGCCCGCACATGCGCGCCGCTCGAAGCATGCCTCCCCGTCTTCCAGCCCGGCTGTCGCCGCTCAAGCTCCGCGCCTGGCCGCCACCGCTCGAGCCGCGCGCCCGACAGCCTCCGCCCCGCGCCGCTCGGGTTTGAGCCGGCTTCGCCGCCGCTAAGTGTGAATGGGGTAGGGGAAACCCTACCCCTTGCCCTTTCTTGCCCATCTTGATTTGGCTTACTTGCCTTATTCTCACGTGGAGCATCTGACTTGCCTTTCTGGGCTACAGCCTTACCCTTCCTTCCCCATCTCTTCATTAAGGGCTTTCGCACCTTATAGCTCCCGACGTTGGCTTCACGGCCAACGGAGCTCCCAGGTGGCTGTGTGACGTAGTTCTTACGGAGAACTTCATCTTGAGCCTCTGCAATCTGCATCATATCAATCCATTCGGCATACTCCATGTAGCCGTCGTGACGATAATTACGTGCGTATTGCACTGCATTGGGGTGGACGGTGGATAGGGTTTTCTCAATCTTCTGCTCATCTGTGATCTGCTTAACACAAAGTTGAAGATTGGTACAAATCCTGTTCAAGACAGAATTGTACTCCCCGACCGTCTTGAAGTCGGCAAACCTCAGTTGAATCCATTCTTGCTCTCCCTTAGGAAGCATGGTGTACTTTAGCCACTCAAGCTGCTTCTTGAGTGCAGTCTAGAGTGCTAGCATACTCTTCTCTGCCATGTACTCCTTCTTGAGAGTAAGACAGAGGTGGTGTCTGAGAAAGTGAAGTGACTGATCATTTTCCTCAGGCCCGCTCCTCGAACTCCCGGTTCATGATGCCAGTCATCTACATGCGCATGAAAGGAATAAATAAGTTTACTGCTGGTAAGCATGCATGGAATAAATTTACTTTAGGTAAATAAGTTTTATAATGGAACAAAAGATTTTTCGTAATGGTCTAGAATTTTCTATGCATTTTCTATAAATTTTATTGCTAATTTCGGTGATTAAAGGCAATTTAAATAATTACGATTTATCAAAACAATTAATAAATACAGAAACATAGAAAAAATAATGATAGAAATAAACATGCTTCAAATGCTAAAAATAATTCAAAATTTGAATTCTCGAGGCACTTTTATGCCAAAATATGAATTTTTAGTGAATTCTGCAATTTCTGAGATTCTATATGCAAATTTTCAGTTCAGAGAAAGTTTTCGTGTAATTTTTAGATTTTTTGAGGGGTTTCTGCAAAATTCAGGACCATCGGATAATCAGAGGAGCTGTTCATAATTTTCGGAATTACAAGGGCCTTTCTACAAAATCTGAGGGCTCTTCTGTAATTTTCATAATTTGGGGGGTTTTCTACAAATATGCCAATGCCTCTCCCAGGCCGGGCCTTTGGTCCATTAGCTTTCTTCGGCCGACTGGCCCACTCGGCCTAGGTGGCCCGCCCGGCCAAATTAAGACACGGGGGGTAGGATTTCCCTACCCCATCTTCTTCGGTGGCGGCGGCCCGAGCGGCCGGCTCGGGCGGCGCTCGGCGGGTCAGGCGGCGGTGAAAGCCGGTAGAGCAGGTGGCGTCTGCGGGCCGACGAAGCGGGTGGCGGCTGTGGATCGACGGAGCGGGAGGCGGCTGCGGGCTAGCGGAGCGGGAGGCAGTTGCGGGCTGATGAAGCGGGAGGCGGCTGCGAATCGGCGGAGCGAGCAGTGGCGGCAGGCCGGCGGAACCCGACGCGGCCTCCACGGATAGCGGCTGGCGGCAGCCGAGGCAGCGACACTTTGGGCGCAGAACCCGAGCGGGCAGCCTCCTCCTCAAGTGGCGACCAGCGGGAGCCAATGCAGCGTTCGGCCGTGCGGGGCTCGAGGCGGCGTGGTCGGCGGCTTAGGATCGGAAGCCGAGGAGGCGGTCGGCCATGCGGGGTGGCGCGGCCGAGTGGGCGGTCGACCTCGGCGTTCGGGCTGTGTGTCGGCCGAGCGGAGCGGCGCTCGGGCGGGGTCATC
Source organism: Dendrocalamus latiflorus (assembly GCA_017311315.1). Taxonomy (NCBI): domain Eukaryota; kingdom Viridiplantae; phylum Streptophyta; class Magnoliopsida; order Poales; family Poaceae; genus Dendrocalamus; species Dendrocalamus latiflorus. Next base: position 29,416,249 of record CM029633.1, read on the forward strand.
GACACTTCGACCGGGTCCGATGGCGCTAGGGAGGAGGGCCAGTGGCCGGCGGCCATTATCGCGTACGGTGGCTGTACGGGGCAGACCATGCGCACATTTTCATTTTTTTTTTCATTTTTTCCAATCTACGGTGCAATCATCTACTCTGTGATGTAATCTACCGATCGACATTGTGCTGGCGACTTTAAGTCTGCTCGCGGTAAATTAGAGTAGATTTGCACCGTAGAAGAATATCTAGAAAGCAAAATCTGCGAATTTAGAGCGATCTAGACAATTCAATCTACTAGTGCTTTTATGATTATCTTTGTTTCACCAGAACGACTCGTGTTGATAACGTGTTGAGGAACCGTCGCTGACGACCAATCCGATCGATTCATCTGCTTATGCAAAACAAGATCAATCACAGAAGAAAGGAAATAGTAGATTAATAACACAGAGAGGTATAGAGAACTTCTGTTCTTTCTTTATTGCTTTTTTTCTAATTTTCATTACAAAATTGTCAATAGTGCTCTCTATTTATAGTGTAATGATGAAATGTCCACTATGGACCAAGATTTCCAGCCCAGATCTAGGTTTCCTAACACATTGCACTATATTTTATAGTTAATATCTATCCTATAACTTAAGTACCTTTTGATAGGCACCTTTAATTATGGATAATTAAATTGTGGTCCATGCACGCCCTCGTGACTTTCAAGCGCCGTACAACATCTCTGTATGTACACGAGAATGAGCCAGTAAAAAAGCGACAAGTACGTGAGACGTATGGCAAAAAAGGCGGTACGAATTTGGCGTTGATGCTTGGTTTGCGCTTGCCCTGTAACAATCAGCTATAGCCGGTTTTGGAGAATGTCCTATTTGATCATACGAAAAGTAGATAAAAATTTGTAGCGACATTTTTGGAACAACGTACCATGGACTGATGCGTCTCCAGCTAACTAGTACATAAGCCTGCCACGACAAAACAATGACGGTCGTTATTAATCTGGATTAAAGAAGCGTGAGACCACGTGAATGTTACTCCATAAATATGATAAGTAATTGATTTTTGAATTATAGTATTTGTGAAGGTTGAGTTTGGTTTTTGAGGATTTTTTTTATAAAAGATCGCTTTTTGTCTGATGACTTCGTGGTTTACGAGTTTGTCTGACTGCAAGTACTAGAGTATTCGAAGTTTACGATTTCGTGGTCAGACGGTTTGATCGGAAGGTCTTATTAGCAATTGCGCGAGATCGATAGAACGACCACGGAATGGTCGTGCTTCAGTACGTGGTTGTTGTTCGGTGGTTGTTGTTCGGTAGTCGTAAGTCTAAGCGATCGATAATCGTAGCTTTTGTGATTGGTTGTCGTAACAATCTATTCGGTAGTCATAAGCCTTGGCGATCGGTAGTCGTAGCCCTTATAATCGGTTGTCGTAACGATTTGTTGTGGTAGTTGCAGCCTTTGTGATCGATGGTCGTAGCGTTGTGCTGGTCGTTGGCCTCTCGGTTGTTACTTGTAGGCTTCGAGTACTTCAAGTTTTGTGATCTTTGAGCATCCGAGTACTCATGGGTTGACCTGGGTATTGTTGCTAATGTGCACATATATTTATTGTTTGGTTCTATGATTAGGATCAGTATTTGGGTGCATATTTTGCATTAAGCATTGTATGGATTAATTGTGCCAATTGATGACTTTGTGTATCGTGCGGTGCTATGTGGTTTGCTTGTTTGTGTTGGTTACAGGACTTCGGAGCTAGGTCACGGTGAGGCATAGGAGGACCGGGACTAGGCACATGGTGGTGCTGAGGTCCAGAATGGTCAGAGAGACGCTGAAGATGACCAAGGCTCATGGGGTGGTTGCAAATTGGGACGATATGGAACCGGAGCAAGAGCTACTGGTGATGATCATGACGCGCAACGGCAAGGTGGACCGGGACTAGGCTCAGGAAGGAGTTGAGGCCCAGATGGTCGAGGAAGCCAGGTGTCGTCATGAGCGAGAAGAGACATGTGGCGCGCCAAGTGACTTGAGTCGTTTGCAAGCGAGGACAGTTTGATGGGATTTGAACACGTGATAGTCTTGGCGGCAAGTCATTAGGGCCATGTAAAAGATGGCGAAGTATGGTCGATGCTTCATGACAAAGGAAGTGGGAAGCTTCGAGGAAGGCAGTAAAGGGGTATTTTGGTAAAATTGCCAATATCGGAGAAATATGTGTGAGTAAAACCCGGTGTTAGGTGGGGTTAACGGGTTATCCCCAGTTTGTCGTAATGGGGGGATCCATTAGGTTTTAGGGTCAGGTTGTGAGCCTTTATAATGGGAGGAAAGGCAAGAGTTAGGGTTTAAGAAGGTTGACTAAGCATTTTGGTGGCCAGCTCCTCCTCCCTCCTATGGGAGACAGGTTAGAGAGTGTGTGTGCTCTAGATGTAGAGCTCTGTTCTCCTGAGTGGAATGGCTATAAAATCAATCATCTCAAGTGAGCAATACATCAATCTTTGATCTACCTTGTGTATCTTTTTGTCTGAGTGAGTTTGCTCTATTTTGATTTGGTTTTTCCTCTCTTCTCTGAACCTATTGTTGATCTTTTCATGTTGCTTTTGTTTCCGTTGGTTTGATCTCTCTTCTGCCTTTCTCTTGATCTTGCTGTGCCAAGGATATGGAAGGGATGGAGATAATCTCTTGAGATCGATCTCCAATTAACTAGGCACGTCAATAGCAAGATTTTCAAGAAACCATGTTTTTGCATGTTCTTGGTCTAATCGGGCGATTTCTTTATCCAAGGACTTTTAATCTGATTTCTTCGGTGATCCAGCTTGCCGTGACATGTGGGAGCGTATGCGAAGCCATCTTGGCTATCTTCTACTCACCAGCAAGATCTGATCATCGATTTGGTTTTTAGTTCTTGGTTGGTCGGCGCGTTCTCAAATTGGAAAAAGGTCTCAAATTTGTCACAGATTTTTTTGATTCAAGAATGGAATAGCATCTTGAGGCCTTACGTAATTTGCGTACAAAGTATTATGATCATTTGATCTTTTAATCAAAAGATATGTGGATTTTAGATCTTACGGTCGTGAGATTGCTCTGTTCTTCTGAGTCGTTTTCGACCGCGTTATGACCGCTCATTAGTTTTTGACTACTTTCTGGTCGCTGACCACTTAAGTCGAATATCAACCACTTAGAAGGTTTCTACCACTCACAAATTTTGACTACGTCTGATTCAACCACTCACTGGTCGTCAACCTTACCTGCAGTGCTTCGACGAGTTTTGACCACTTCGGTTTTGACCGCTCACTAGTCGTCGACCTACCTGGTTGTATTTCGACTTGTTTTGACCATGTGAGGTTTTCGACTACTCTAGTTTTCGATCACTCAATGGTCACCGACCACACCAGTCGGATTTTGACTTCATTCGAACACACGGGTCTGTGATCTCTCTTAGGTCATCGACCACATAAGTTTTAGACCACTTGTTAGCCTTTGACCACGATGTATTCGACCACAATGATTTTAGACCACGTTGCTTTTCGACCACTCTCTGGTTATTGACTACTCGAGTCAAATTTTGACCACGTTGTTTGTTCGACCACTCATTGGCTTTCCTCCATGTTGTGGTACGACTAGATGCACTCAGCGTTATGAGATTTCCGACCACGTTGTAGTCGAATTCCCACCACGTTATTTTTCGATCAGGTTGCGCTCAGCTTTGTGGGACTTCTGACCACATAGTTGAAATTTGACCACGTTATTTTTATGACTGTGTTTGCTCAGCTCTGAGAGTATCTGGTTTTCCACAGTGGTACAGTTCTGTGTTTCTCTAGATTGTGAGTATGGTTACTATCCTAATCTTCATAGCTTTGTAACTATCAGAGCAAATGATAAGTGAATACTTGGAAAAACTTTTAAGGCACCATTCACCTCCTCTGTTGCTATCTTTGGTCCTACAAGAAGAATGTGTATGTGATGCATGAGCTCAAAACCCTCATGGCTCCCAAACATCAAATAACTAGGTCAACAAAAATGAGTGTAAACATTTCAATTTGAATATAAAGATGAATATAGATTGTTCATATTAAATAATGATCGATTTTTTACATTTTATTTCCTTATCATAACTAGCTGATTGGCCATATAAAAATTTCTTTGGGAATTCCATATATTGAAATTCATATTTCGCAAATAAGACACATTTGGGATATTTGATTTCATATGCAATTGACGCAATTTATTTTGAGATCTCTCTTCCCCCGTGTGAAAGTGAGAATTGGGATCTGGGGCCGGCTAGCACTCATGCAATCTTTGAATTATAAATAATGCTACTTATGTTTTTTTTAAAAAAATAATACTCTCTCCAGTCTCAAAAGAGTGACATTTTAGATATCAACACGGTGCACAGAACACAACTTAGACAACTAATTTCATTGTAATATATTTATAAAATCCATTAAAATTATAATATTATAAAAGTATTTTTTGAGATGAATCTGCATGTATCATTTTTATATGTCCAATCTAAATATTCATAGATATATAATCAAAGTTCAAAATTTTAACTACACGCATCTCAAAACATGAATCTTTTCTAACTAGAGGGAGTTCAGTTAAATCTAATTAAGCATTTAAAATGATGCCCCCCATCAAATTAAGGGATAGATGTTTGTATTTTTTACGAGAATTATTTCAAGCCCTTATATATACATCTAAGGTAAATATCAAATCTAAGTCTATAAAATTAGGGTCGCCCAAATTAATTAAGGGTCATATGTTGTTATCTCTTTTTTTAGAATTTCTAGTATATTCCTTTCTTTCTTAGCAATTATAAATCCACTGTCGTGAGCTTTTATTATACAATAGATTTTTTTACCCTGCCATATTCAACCTTCAGTTCCTACTGGCTGATCAATGTAAATATCACACATATGTTTAGTCTGGTTTTTGGAGACTCTTCTGAAACCGATCGACATGGGCAAAGAAGTGGGTATGTATACAGTGTACTAGATATGCCACAATCGGGAGAACAATCTCTTAGTAGGGTAGTAGCCTTGTGAGTATACAACTCTTTCAAATTAAGTACTCTATAGTACAAATTTTATGAGATCATAAATTGATCACCGCCCCCGTCTTTCTAGACGTGCACTAAAGGGACACCTTGTGTGTACAAGTATGGTGTGCATGTGTGGTGGTATTTCTATGTACACATTTTTCTTATAATAAAAAATTAAAAATATGCTTCAACCTAAAAATGGTATTAAAGTTTTATGTTGTGTGTGTATATATTCACATGCATGTTTAATGAGATGGCTAAACTCGTTAAAGACGTCTGTGTAAATTGATGATAAATGAATAGCTCTAGTTCAAGTTTCCTTAACCTTTGACCATTCGTAGATCAATGCATACAGTCTAAATAGAAGTGGGTGAATTAAGATGTGTATACATATCTTGTAATAAGATTATTTGATTTCTCATATATCTGGATGTGAATATATAAAAGATGTATATGAATCCAACGGTGTGCGTGGTGCATGTGTCGTTTTTGCACACGCGCGGCGACGGCGCGAGCATGTGTAGGGGGGGAGGGGGTAGGTAAGCTTCCGAGAACATACCTGGTGCCTTGCCTACGTCCTCTTTAAAATATGAAGTAAATGGTCATAAAAATTCTGAAAAAAATTGGTTAGATAAATTATGATGCAATCAAGCATCCTGCAAAAAAAAACTAAAAACGTGACGTAAATTAGGAAAAAAATTCAGTGAATAGCTTCTTTTTCTTGTATTTATTTTTTTGATTTTATTCTCAGCAGGATTTATCTTTTTTGTTTCATCATGTATAGGTCAGAATTTAGGTTTGAAAATTTGTGCATGATATATTAATTTTGCGCCAATGTTGTCAATTTTTTTGGACTTTTTTCATAACCATTTACTTTGTAATTTAAAAAGGATGCACGGAGATTAACCAAAACTCAGATGCACTAATACGTTCTTGTAAGCTCCCACGGTGGAGATTAACCAAAAACTCAGATGCACTGAGACGTTCTTGTAAGCTCCCACGGTCGGTGGACCCAATCCTCAGCCGCTTGACGACACCGCTTGCCTGCGTGAGCTTGCCCCCTGTCCCATCAACTGTACACTCGCACCTCTCTCTTTGTCTGAGCTGTACATAGAAACTTCACCTTTCTGTGTATTTCCTGGTATGCGTATAAGCCTTCGAAAAAAGGAGTAAAAGAGCTAGAAATTGTTTAATATATAGCAGAAGAGCGTATAGTAGTGTGGAAAGAAGGAAGCGAAAGGGGAGAGAGAGAGAGAGAGAGAGAGAGAGAGGAGGGAAAAGTATGACAAGGAAATGAAAGAAAACAGACAACAACCTTCTTAGCCTCCTCCATAACCTCCTCTCCACTTCTTCTCGCTCGTTATGAGTTCTTTGCTAGACCAGGACTAGCAAGAGCAAGCAAGAAGAGCAGCAGCAGCACAAGAGAGGGAGAGAGAGGTATGAAGAAGAAACAAAGCTCTCGTTTTGCTTTGGTTCTTTTATATACGTGTGGGTTTGGGTGTTTGCGCTTTTTCTTACTTGTTTTGAGTGCAACTGTTCGTTTGGATTTCACTGCACACTTTGTTCTTTTGTTTATCTCGGACGAGCCCTAACCCTTTGGAGTTTTTCCCAGCCTCTTGTCGATTCCTTTGTTGTATCAGATCGATTCCAGGCACAGACACACATATGAGATAGGTGTGCCTCTCCCCTTCAATTTTCTCTTTTTGCTCTTCCCGTTTGGTATTTTCCTCTCCTCGCTTGGGAAAGAACTTTCTGACATCTTCTTGCATGTTGTGTAGTGTCAATCTTGAATCTTGCTTGAATTTGTTCTTGCCATGTCTCACTTGGAAAGTATTGTTTGTTTTAGTGAAGGGAAATTTGCTAGTCCAAGAAACAAGGGCTACCAAAAGGGAAAGGTTTCCCTGTCGTCGTTGTGTAGCTTCAAGGATAAATCTGAGTGGCGATGGCATCCAATTCATCAGCGGCGGCTGTGGCAGCGTTATTTGGAATTAGGGATGGCGACCAACAGGACCAGATTAAGCCGCTGCTCGCGCAGCAGCAGCACCAGCAGCCTCCTGTGGCACCTCCCAACGCGGTGACGGCGGTATCGGCGGCGGGGCCTGGCCAGGCGACCGCGGCGGCGCCACTAGCGAAGAAGAAGAGAAACCTACCAGGCAATCCAAGCAAGTACCCTTTTTTCAGTTTCTGCATGCATATCATCTCTCAACTGATCTTACTTTGGAATTTGGATCTGATGGGAGTTTTCCTTAGAGAGAGCTACTACTCTCTGACATGCACATGCATGGTCGTTTCTCTATATATCGATCTTACTTTTTCTAGTGTTTGTTTCTTGATTTTGAAATTTTGGTTCCCAATAGAAAACTATCTTTTTTGAAAGGGAGTTGTATTACAGTCCCAGATTTGTTTTCATCGGATATAAATTACATGAAATGGTCCTGTATCTTCTTCAGCTCTTATCTCTCTCTTTTCCTTGTTCATTGAATTTTTTCCATATCCTGCCTCGATCCAAAGCAAGTGGTCGTCACATGCTTCAGTCACTAGTACTTCGTTTAAAGCTTGTATATATTCTCACCTGAATGAGTATCTTCAATTTAGGTGAAGAGTAGACACGAGAGAGCATGCACCTAATTCTTTCTAGATTATTCCTACTTTTTTTTGGTTCTTTTGAAGCCTCATGTTTCAGTAGATAGATTGGTTCCATAATTCATTCGCTTTTCCGAGTAAAATTCTTATAAATACATAGTCACGGCTCACGAGTGTTATCAGTTCAAATTGAACAAATATTTTTGCAAGATTCCATGCATATGAGCTGTTCTCCGCTTCACCCTTAGCTAGCTCTTTCTTTCTCTTACCAATTATGAGAGATACAAATAGGGGCCATGACACGATCCATGTCAATTCCTTTGTTCCCTACATCTCTTGCTGCAAATAAATACCCTTTTGCCTCTTTCTTCCTCAAAGTCTCGTGCAAATATTCTGCCCTCCGCTGCGTCCCTACCTCACCAAACCAAAGGAAGAAAAATATTCCTCATATTAACCCAACACCAGTACTAGCCCCTAGCTCCCACCACCATTAGTTAATCATGCATGCCTAACTTATCGCCATATATATTGCTCTCACTGGGCAATTCTCATTGTAAGAAACATGCGTTCGTCCTTAGCTGTTGATTTTTTTCTCAGTACTACATAGTGATTCTCTCACCTAATCCACACAAAATGTTAATCACTGTCCTTCAAGCTTACCCCATGCATAGTAGTGCTTCTAAATGCAACGTATTAAGCTTGCATCTCAGTCATCATTTCAGCATCTCCTTCAATAGTACTAGTACTGCTCACTAGCTAGCAACACAACTCCTTTGATTTGTATACATTAATTGGTCAATATGTAGACATGGTTAATGTGCGTATATGTAATGTATGGTGCATGGCATATATGTATGCAGACCCCGACGCGGAGGTGATCGCGCTGTCGCCGACGACGCTGCTGGCGACGAACCGGTTCGTGTGCGAGGTGTGCAACAAGGGGTTCCAGCGGGAGCAGAACCTGCAGCTGCACCGGCGCGGGCACAACCTGCCGTGGAAGCTGAAGCAGAAGAACCCGGCGCAGGTGCAGCGGCGGCGCGTGTACCTCTGCCCGGAGCCGACGTGCGTGCACCACGATCCCGCGCGCGCGCTCGGCGACCTCACCGGCGTCAAGAAGCACTTCTGCCGCAAGCACGGCGAGAAGAAGTGGAAGTGCGACAAGTGCTCCAAGCGCTACGCCGTGCAGTCCGACTGGAAGGCGCACTCCAAGATCTGCGGCACGCGCGAGTACCGCTGCGACTGCGGCACGCTCTTCTCACGGTACGTTCCATGTATGCAACATGTACGTAGGTGCATCTCACATTAGCTAGTTTCAGTTCTGAAAGCATGCATGGTTTTGCCGTGTCCACTGGTTTCTGCATTGCATGCATTCCATTTTTTTGGGCTTATGGTTTATAATTTATAATTTTTTTAACAAATAAATGGAACAGCTTCTTCGTAGTCTGTTCAAATGCTCACACTAGAACAAAAAGGCATCAGTTACAGTCAAAAATAACGCACCCTTCTACTGCCTTATTGCCGTGCGACACTTCTCAGTGTTGGTGAAGAATAGACCAAGAATGTCTAGTGTTGCGTAATGGTAAGTTCGGGGTTAGGGTTTTGTCTGGGCTGTTACTACGGTACTTACTGGTACTTTGTTTATGAGGTTTGCCGTGGAAGAGTGAGAAACACAGAGAGCTCGAAGGCCAGACACCCCCCACCCCCGGGGGGAGAGGGCGGGGGTACGTCAGTACAGGAGGAGAAATCGATCAGAGCATGATTAGGGAACTGCTCACACGTGAAATGGCCATTGTCTTTGTGGATGCAAATGTTCCAAGCTTTATGTTCACTCATCATGGCTGGCTCAAAAAGCCTTCCATCTTTTCCCTTCCCACACGTACACATACACGCACTACATATGTGTGTGTGCATGTTACACAGCTATGTGGCCCCATATTTGGATTGCCCGGGATGTCAGTAGCACAAACCTTCGTACCAGTTAAGGAGCGTAGGCACAACACTTGACACGATCATATACATATGCTACATCTCTCACAGGCACTTGGTCGAATTGGGTTGCCATGAGAGCTAGCCTAGCCTGTTGGCAAATGAGCTGGCTAGCTAGATGCGGTGCAGGGCCTTTCGTTGGCCGTGTCAGAGCTAGCCAAGCCAGGTTCACAGTTCACGGCTTTTCCTTGGATACGTTACTTCCTCAAGGCCCTCATCACATCTCTTCACAGTTCACATGGGTGCAACTTTCAGGAGCTAAGCACTGCATGTCTGCAACTCTGCATGCAGCAGAGATTCACACACACACACACACACACACACACACACACACACACACACACACACACACACACACACACACACACACACACACACACAGTCATATGGATTTGGGCTGGAGAAAGTGGTCACCGCTCTCTCTTTCACCAGATTGGTATACATTTCTCTACTGGGGAAGAAGCACATATGGGATGCATCAGCAGATGCTGCATTGATCGAGATGTGGATTGAAATATTTGTTTCATGGCATCTGCAACATATATTCTTTCTCGCATCAATAATTTTGAAGCACCGGGGACTCATATCTCCTACTCCTAGCTAGGCACAAGGGCTTTGCTTTTCTTATTCTTCTTCTTGGAGCTCCCTTTGGATCCTTGGGAAGTGAGCTTTGCTGCAAAGTCTTCTGATGTCTCTTGGCGCGTGTGTGCGCTCGCCCATGGCAATGTCTAGTACTCCTACAAAATTTTGCCTGCATTTCTCCTTGGAAGCTTCCTACTATTAGGAACCTATCAGTAACATAACATGCCAAGCCACCTGCTTACTCGTTTCCTCTTTTTCCTCCTTGATTGACATGAGTTTCTGGGATCTCGAGCTGTCATTGAGTGTGATAGAAGTGAAAGGAACAGGTTTTAGTCAAATCCTACACTTCAGACTCAAATGTATAGTTTAATGTATTCTGGAAAAGAAATTTTATAGCATAATGTAGAGTAATATTAATTTATGAAGGTAGACAAAATTTATTTGTGTAATGTCCATTTTGTACAAAAAGAGCATGCTTTCCCATTACTAACTAGTGGAGTAATTGACTTAGCGTCTCAGATAAATAAATCAGTTTTACTAATTACCATGAGTATATTTTTTTAGAAGTTGAATTTTTGGCCATTAGATACTTGAAGATGTGTATGCTTCAGTAGTAGGATGTTGATCTGATGGATGGAAATTTCACTTACTTCTAACAAAAATTCAGACGTATGAGGTATAGTCACGCTATTAAATTATGGCATGTCTATTTATAATGTGGCTTAATTATGCTTTCTTAAGTATAAGTCACATATTTAATCATTGGATGAAAAATAAAATGACACACACACACACACTCCAAAGCTAATGCAAAAGCAAGGAAAATCAACTTAGAGTTCATAAAAAAATCAGGCAAATTACAAATAGCAAAACAATTAATTATCTAATAAGGTGTCCTTATAAAATGATTGTTTGGCACATACTAAATTTACATTTTTTTCCCTAGCCCGTTTCTCATATTCCATTTTGTTTTAGCATACATATACGTCGGTATTATCAAGTGAAACAAATAATATAACTAGCATAGATGAAGTATATTTTTAGAACAAGCTAGCATAGATGAAATTAACTTAAATCTTGGACTTATCAAATACGCAAATTATTTAAGTTGTGGAAAGAAAGGCTTCAATAATCAATAATGGAATATGCTACAGTTGCATTGTTCACATGATCATTCGACAATATCTTAATCCAATATACTACTCGAAATCATCGCCACACACCGAGTCTCTCCCTATGCGTATCCTTGCCTTTTTTTTTCTCAAAAGAAAAGTAGTAGTACACTAAAGCCTACTATAGTACACCAATTTATGCTCTTCAAAATAAGTTGCATGAATTTTTGAACACTTGTGCTTACCTTGGTTTGATGCAAACCTTTGCCTCAACTTTGTTTATTGTCACTGTAGGAGTAAGTACAGCTTTCTTTCGTACAAGGATATTTAGTGTGCTATTGGATTTGCACGGATGATATGTTGATATGACAGCAAAGTTTGCAGCTGAGCAACTTCACGTGTTTTCTGTATCAATTTCTACACTGTAACACTGTCCTTACATTTCCATCGTACGATTTCACGTGCAAACCGCTATTATTTCACGGCTCAAGCGATTCGTGCACATACATTGTCCAACTGTGACTTGTCAAATTAACCCATGCATTGCATGCATGCATGCGTCCATGCAGGAGGGACAGCTTCATCACCCACAGGGCCTTCTGCGACGCCCTTGCCCAGGAGAGCTCGCGGCTGCCGCCCACCGGCCTCAGTGGCCTCGCCGCCGGCCACCTCTACGGCGCTACCAGCATGGCCAACATGGCGCTCAGCCTCTCGCAGGTTGGCTCCCACCTCGCGTCCTCCCTCCAGGACGCGCACGGCCACCATCACGCCTCTCCAGACCTACTCCGCTTCGGTGGTGGCGGCGGCGGGGGCATGGCGGCCCGCCTCGACCACCTCCTCTCCTCGTCCAGCGCCTCCGCCTTCCGCCCCCCGCCTCCACAAGCATCTGGGTTCCTCCTCGGCGCGGCGCAGGAGTTCGGCGACGGCGGCGACGGCACTGGTCCCCAAGCGTTCTTGCAGGGCAAGCCGTTCCACGGCCTCATGCAGCTTCCGGATCTCCAAGGCAACGGCTCCGGGGGGCCGTCGTCGTCGGCTGCTAGTCTTTTCAACCTCGGTTACATCGCCAACAGTGCCAATAGCTCGGGTACCTCCAGTCATGGCCATGCAAGCCAGGGACACATGACCAACGACCAGTTCAGCGAAGGAGGCGGTGGTGCAGGTTCTGAGACATCGGCTGCGGCGCTTTTCAGCGCCGGTGGAAACTTTGCCGGTGGTGACCACCAATTTGCTCCTGCGGGGATGTACAATGAGCAGGCCGTGATGCTTCCGCAGATGTCGGCGACGGCGCTGCTGCAGAAGGCGGCCCAGATGGGCTCAAGCACGAGCGCGAACGGCGGTGCATCCGTGTTCGGCGGCTTCGTGGGCTCGTCCGCGCCCTCCATTCCGCACGGGCGCGCACCTATGGCCGACCAGGGCCAGATGCACCTGCAGAACCTGATGAACTCGCTGGCCGGCGGTGGCAATGGCGGGGGTATGTTTGGCGGCGCCATGATTGACCCGAGGCTGTATGACATGGAGCACGAGGTGAAGTTTACGCAGGGCCGTGGCGGCGGTGACGTGACGCGGGACTTTCTCGGCGTCGGTGGCGGCGGCATCATCAGGGGGATGTCGGTGGCGAGAGGGGAGAATCATAGCGGCGGCAGCGACATGAGCTCCTTGGAGGCGGAGATGAAGTCGGCCTCGTCGTCCTTCAATAATGGAGGCAGGATGCATTGATGAGCTTACAGAAAGACATAATCTAGCTTAAGCTCGTATAATGAGCGAGTTGGCATGCATGCATGGAAGGATCGGAGTATGTTCTTTACAGGTTGGTATCACAATAGGGCGACTTATGAGTTTAAGCTTGAACGCGTCCATGCAAGGGATCAAAAAGCTTAATTTGGTGATTCAGAGACATGCATGGTGAGCAAGCAGGGGCTTCTTCTACTACTAATTCATGAAGCTAGATCGACTGGAATCATGAGATGACCTTATATATTGGTGCTTGGTGGTGGTGTTCCTGTTAGTTTTTTGTTGCTCTTAATTAGATCTTGTTAAATGCAATAAGGTTGTAGCTAGGTCAGTGTGGGGGGATGACGAGACTTAATTGCAGGCCCCTACTCTCTTCTATTTCTTGCTCTCTTTTTTCTGTCTCTCTCGCTTACCATTTGGAGCAAACATATTGTTCTTACAATTAATGCAATTAAACATTGCCCACATGAATGCCTCGCTAGCTCATTTTCTCCAATTTCCATGTAATTTGATCGAGAAAATCTCATATATAAAAGAAAATTTCATCAGAGTCTTTTATTTTTGCTACATACTATTTTCCATATATAAAAGAAGTATATACATAAATTATACTATAAAAAGTGAATTTTGATGAAAATTTTCATAAAACTTATTTTAGAGTATTTTATAATTATTATTAGAGTATACTTGGAAGGATAAAGAGATATACTAACATTATTTAAGTGGTATATAAGAAGTAGGAGTACGTACTCTCAGGAGTATGTAATTATTTTCCTAGGGAAGTCTTTTTCGTACTCTCACTTCTAATATATCATTTAAATAAATATGTTATACTTATTTATCATTTTTGTTATATTTAAGTACTACTTATAAGATACTCCAATGCAATTTAGTTTAGAAAATTTCATCGGAGTCCTTTATTTTTGCTACACACTATTTTTATATATAAAAGAAGTGTGTGTGTGTGTGTATTATGCTATAAAAATAGACTTTGATGAAATGTTTCATGAAACTCACTTTGAAGTATCTTATAATTATTATTAGAGTATATTCGAAAGGATAAAGAGGTATAATAACATCATTTAAAAGGTATATAAGAAATAGGAGTACGTATTCCAAGTAGTATGGAATTATTTTCCTAGGAATACATACTCCCACTTCGAATATACCATTTAAATGAATATGTTATACTTATTTATCACTTTTGTTATAATTAAATACTAATTTTAAGATTTTCCAATGCAATTTGGTTGAGAAAATTTCATCGGAGTCATTTTTTGCTACATACTATATTTAATTCATAGTTGCTCGTTCCATAAAATGCACTTCTCCATGTTATTACTTAAGCTATATCTGATACATGCATAACTGTAACAACTCAAATAGATATATGATTAATTTGTACCATCATTATAGTCAGGTACCACCCAATAAAAGTGTAGGTCATTCCTCTTTTCTTATGATTTGTGAGAAAATTTCTATAATTTGTTGTTTTAGTTTATTGTGAGAATTTTTGTCTCAAAGCAAAAGAGGTGCCTTTAATCCACACGATATATACATTCCCTTAGTTAGCATATTATTTTTAGAGTAAATTTCATAAAACCACTCTACAATTGTCAAAACAATCACAAAACCACACTTTTAAGGACACATATCATAGAACCATACTTACTTTAGCCAATTATTTTGCAAAGCTACACTTCCGTCGAATTCAATGGGACTAGCATCGTGGGCCCACTGGTTAGTTCCACATTCTCACAACTCCCCGTTTGCTGACGTGGACGAACTTGCCACGCAGGTGGCACGTCATCTGGCTTGCTCAAGATGGATATATAGAATGTTTGCACTAACTTCTAATGAGATTTGTTCTGAATCTTAAATCCCACAAGGAGGCATACCATATGACAATGCTAGATCTAGCCTTAGCTTCTTTTTGCATTGTTTGTAGGCGTGTCTTCGTCGACGTCAACAAACGGGGGACTTGTGAGGATGTGAAACTGACTAGTGGGTCCAAGATGACAGTCATGTTGGATTCGAGGGAAGTGTAGTTTTGTGAAATGATTAGTCAAAGTAAGTGTGGTTTTGTAATACACGTCCTTGAAACTGCAATTTTGTGATAGTTTTGGCAATCATATACTATGCAATCACCAATTGTGCTGCACTCATACAATCAACCTTCGGTTTTCTCACTAAATCAACATGAAAAATTTTGATTATGTAATCTATATAGTGTTATAGACCCTTTAAAGTTTAACTTCAAATTCAAATTGTATTAGCAGAAACAAAAAAAAGAGAGATACGTTTGTTGTGAATAATAGCATTTGTCTTTTTTCCTTTTCTTTTTTGATTTAGAATTTGTATTTTTTTCTCTTTTTATTTTTAACATAGAATGAATTTAAAGTTGAATTTTTTTTACATTGGCAGAGAAAACAAAGAAGTAATCATCCAATTTTTTTTTTCGAAATGTTTCATGCTGATTTGATGCCAAAACTGAAAGTGGTTGTATGAGTGCACCATAAAGCACATTTTGCCTGATTGATTAGCATTCAGCGCGCGCGCGCGCACACACACACTGATCATGGACTCATGCATGGTTCATCTTGTGATGATAATATTGTGAACGACATTGTTCGTCGGTTTTTGTGACAGTGAAATCTGCGTCACATGCATGACAACATGCTCCGGAATCACTAAAAGGTTCAGATTATTATAGCTGTCATCTTTCTAGGGAAAACAATGCGGCCAATGCCTGCCGTGCTCCCGAGACCACGAGCCCTTGGAAGCTTATGTGCGCGGCCAGCTAGTGCACGCGTTAGATTAGCTTCTTGCTGGTGTTGTGCTAATCATAATTTCTTGTACTTCTTCTCGTTATACATGTAGTATATAGGCCAAGGTAATATTACATGTGATTATTTTTATTTTTTGCTAGAAATATTAACATGGGAACAGTTTTATTTGAACGGAATACAATAGGGGATCAGGGCCCTGCTGTTAGTATTACCAATGGAGTTAATTTAGGTTAGTAGCGTACAAAAAAATGTTGGGTTTTGATACACATCAAATTTCTCACCTTTGGATGTGTACGAAGATTCGTGCACCGCCACCTCCACCTTTTTCTTCGACGACCCCTTCTTCCTCCTCGCCGGTGAGCCCAAGGGAAGAATCCCACCCCCGCTCCTAGAGTTTGTTGGAAATTAAGCGGATTTAGCAATATTTTCATTTTAATTCCAATTTTGATTAAGCACAAGAAAACGTATATATAGCAATATGAAAATGATATGAACTCATATGTATTATCTCTCGAAGCAGAAAAACAATTCATAATATTAACATATTGTAATATACTTAACAGAACACACACATGAGCATATAAAATTTGCATAATGCATAAATTTAACATTTGAAGTATTGCTCTCAGGAAGGAGTTGCACAAGTTCAAAAGAGACTTGGCCTTCTACCACTCTTTTCAGTTTTTCAACAAACACAGTGATAATTCCTTAAACTTCTACTAGTTTGATCAAGCAAATATTGCCTCAATGTAGTATTAATGTCAAGAGCGTACAATGATAATAGATTCTGACCGAAAATAGAGACTAGTAATAGAGCAATGCTACTGATGAAATAGCATATAGTTCAGCAACATCTAAAACAACAGTAATTATGATTAAATAGGAATTGCACCAATGCAATTGACAGAGCTAGCAACTACACAGCATAGATAAACAAGTATATGAACAAATCACACTAGCAGAACAGATCTAAATTGTCACTGTGGTTTCAATTTGACAAAGATATCCTCATCAAGCATTCACAAGCCCACAGATTATCATGCATAAGTCCTCTTTGTGCTAGAACTTCCCACAAGTTTTAGATGTAAACAAATATGAACTAGCACGGCTAACAAATGTACAATAAAAATAAAAGGAGTAGAGAGCAAGCTCACAGAGTGGCGGCACTCCAAGTCACCATGATAGCCAAAAGGGGCTAGGCTCGTCAGAGATAATGTCCCAGAAAACCAATCACCGATGAATACCAAAGAATCACCATAGAGGCAATCGAAAATACAAAGCCCTACTCCACAAATCAATACTCACCAATTCATGGAGCCGAGGTACAAGTCAATGCCGCACAAAGCCAACAAGAAGGTGAAATCCCATCGCACTTCACCCGGCCAAAGTCGAGCCAAAGAACCAGAGGAACACCGAGTGCGAGCACACGGTCCAAAGAGTGAGATCTGCAAGCCAGAAGCAAGAGTGCCATAGTCTGGCGACTACGCAAGCACATCCACCACTGAGCCCTCCCTAAATCCCCAAGACCGAACAGCCGATGGAGCTTTGGATCTCAGTGATAAGTTCTTGTTCTTCTCCTCCTAAACTTTAGCTCTCCCATCTCGGATATAAAGTCAGAGAGGCCGAACTTCCAATCCAGATTCAGTGGTGCCCAAGCAAGGAAGACGCTGAAGCGTCTGCCCAAAGAAGGAGGAGGGGATAAGAAGAGGCATCGACTAGATCTGGATCCATTCGAACAGTTCGAATGGTTCGTCTGAATGGCTCGTTTGAACGAGTCGTCCGAATGGGTTGCCTCCCATCTATTCTTTTCTTTCCCTCTCTTACAAGTGGGCCCCATGGCAATTTTCTTTTTCTTTCCTCGAAAATGAGGTAAATTACAAAATAGCCCAAAATAGTTCATCGTTTCCCTCGAGCATAAAGGAGGTCAGGGGCAGTGGCCCAACAGTGGGGGGCAACGGGTGGGGTAGAAGAGTGGTGGGCGGTGCCGGAGGGCAGTGACGGCAGAAGGTACTAGCTATTAGGTTGGACAGCGGTGGCGTAGCGGGGAGGGCTAAGGGCAGCACGGCGGGGGGCGCGCTGGCCACGGGTGGTGGAGGAGGGGGCGGGGGGAGGTGGTGGGAGGCACGCAGAGCTGCTCTGGTGAGAAAGGAGGAGGAAGTCGTAGGTGACGTTCGTCACCAACGACGAGGAGGGGCGAGCGGGGTGGAATAGTATTAGGGTTAGATGGGGCTATATAGTAGAGGGGAAGTATGATGGTTTTTGGATCTTAATCTAAGGGCCACAAAATTTGGATGATTGTTTGAAAAAAAATATCCGAGTGATTATCGGATACACCCAAAAATTATATAGAGAGAAAGGAGGAAGTTAGCCCACCACCGCGCAAGTCCTCTAAGACTTTTTGTAGAACTCTAACTATAGTAAGTCTAGGTCAAGTAGAATCATTTTTCCCGCCTAAACTTATTTGGGGCACCCCAGGAATATTATTTGTGAATTGTGATCAATGTAGGCAATGTGTGTGAAAAAGGACCTAGCCCTTGAAAGTTTTTGCAAATGTTCAAAAGATAAATGTCCTGATCCTTTTGGTTTTTTCGTGGCTTTTAGCTTCGGCTTCTTCGAAAGCCAAAATAAATGGGCCAACTTTTCTAAACAGCTTCCTAAGCTCAAAGCTGTGCACGTCGTCCACATCGACGACTCCACCATCTTAAAAATGCAGATAAAAGCCATCAGTTGTAGCACAAAATAATAGGGCCAAAGCCGCGGCTGTTACAAAGAACGAGAGTGCATGCACTATACTACACTACTGGCCGCTTTCTCTAGCAACTCATGCATTAGGGCCTATTCATATTGGCTTTTGTTTCTGACTTAGAAACGTCCCAGCTTCTATAAGCCATTTCTACCAGCCACCACTATTTTTCATTTTCACGTACTGTAATGTACTTTATATTTTATTATATCACAATTCCGTAACTCGCATGGCGGTTCAAATGTTGTAGTGTCTTTCGTTGCACTATTTTTCTTACATAATGTACTACTATTCATCAGCCACTACTATTTATTGATCGCTTTTATGAGACACTATTATTCATCAATCGTAGTCAAAGCTATCAGCAAAAGTCAATATAAATAGGTCCTTATGCTCTAACTTGGACCTATGCATTTGTAGGCCTGCTTGCATATACGAAGAACCGTGTGGCGCACGGTGTATATAGGACATGATGGCGATAATTCCTCGGGGTAGGGGGACAACGCCTGGTTTGGTTGGTACGTACGTACGCTGATCTTTCACCATCCGGGCAATGTTTTAGGTTCAACTCGTAGATATTCTCTGCTTATTAGGGCATGCAATGCATGCATTCTTCCATTTCAGTGTGTATAAAAGTTCAACACCTCCAAATGGCAAAAGTAGTTACTAGCCACTTTAGTTGATCCTCGATAGTCTACAAGCGACGACAACGAAGGCGGTCTCTCTGGAATATTATTAGGGCACTTTGCGTAATTAAAGGATCTAGAAGCCCCATATGCAGAGCTTGCTTGCGTTTTTTCTAATGGTTTTTCAGAGGAAGATAAGTGAAGGCAGCTAGCTGGTGAAAGAGATCACTCGCAATAAGTGTGTAGTTTTGACCATGTTTCCTCTGCCCGTGATATAGAGAGCACTATATGATGATGAGCTTAAAGTTAGCCACAAGTACAGTTGCAATCATGCCTACAAACGAATTGAGGGTAAAATGTGAGGGTGAGTGAATCTCGACAGCTATATATATAGCACTCGAGTACACATGTACGTATTTATTCCAAGAAGTACGTGAGCAGCTAGCTATAGCAGACAGAATATATACTCCTGTATTTGCGCTGCCAGTGCACGTGTGTAAGTGCATCGATCATGATTAGATCACAGAATATATTAGAGATGGGACATTGTGATGACCTCAAGAATGAGATGTCTAGATCTGCAGACTGTAGTATGCACTGTAAATCTTATATGACTCCCACATTGCTAGTTTGCTGCTACTCCTACGAGTCTGCAATTAAAGGTAGAGATCGACGGCCACTGGTGAAAATAAACCATAGAATTTTTCTCCAATCAACATTAGCTAGTGCCTGCACATCTACTACACGAGAAACAGTTGTGGATGTGGTGCTGTTTGTTTGTAGCGTTGTCGCTGCGTGCTTGGGCCTGTACGTACGGAGAGAACCTTCGCCCACCAGATATGCATATAATATATCGCCCACGGTCACGGGTGTTCTTGCTTCAGGACCGGGAGAATCCTATGCGTGTGCGACATCGCGATGTGTGGTATATGCGCTGGTTAAAAGCTTTCCGGTTGCAATGATGGTGCAGGAGAAGCGAGCTGTGCGATCCCTGTTGCTGCCATTTTTCTTTTTCTTTTTCTTTTTTACGTTGGGTAGATCTGTAGGCTCTTTTGGTCTTTTGTTTGTTTCATTTGAAGACTTCAGAAAGAAAGAATTGCTGCATTGGATGCACAGCTCAGCTGGTGTTGATTTGTACTTGGTAGGGCTCTGTCTGAAGCATGGCTAGAATATTTCTTTCTACAGTGTAAGCTCTTGTATATTAACCTAGGCTTGTGTGCAGCATTTCAGGTATATGATTCATCTGTTGAAGAGGAAAATATATAGGATAGTTAGTAGCATGACATGTTCAGGCAAGCCCATTTGGAATGTCCAAGTTCAGAAGAGAAAAGGAAACAGAGAACATGTTCAGCTTTGAAATTTTGAGTGGTCAGGGGAGAGCTGAAGGGTGGTCACGGCACTGCAACTCTGAATCTGGAATTCTGGACTGATGTTTGGATTCCAAGGTACAAGCTGCAGGCCAATAATTTGCAAATCTAGGGTACAGCAGGGGAAAAGGAACCGATGTGGGCATGTGGCTGTGCTCAGTTTGTCCTGAAAACATGACATCACTGCAAATTGCCACTTATATTTCTGCGATGATTGCTTTGAATCGCCACAAGGGAAGAGAGGATTGGCAACTATGGTTTAATTATACCATACCGGCAGCATTGTGCAAGTGTAGAACTAGGTGTTACCACTAACGAGAAATTGATAATTGCTCAGCTTCGTGGTTTCATACTCAGTGACAACGCACACCAAACATGTTGGCACTCTGATCAGGACGCCTCAACAACTGGAGTCACAGTACAAACATGAAGGCAGACTAGCATTTTTAACAGTGCCAGTCAAATGGATTGAGAATGGAGTACTTCAGAGTCTGCATAACAGTTGTTCAACAACGATCACAGTCCATAGCTCACAGCACCACGATTAACAAGCACACACATTCACACAAGTCAATAGGTCGTTTAGTTGGGATCACGGGGAACGGCCCAGAGGTGTGTTACCCCCAAACAAATATTCAGCAGTTTTTCCTGAACTTAGCAGTAAAACATGACACGCTTCTCATTTTCCTTCAGATCTGGCAGAGGCCTAACATCAACATTCCCAGCAGCTCCAGTGCTGCGTGCACCAACCCATTGTAAGAATATGTTATACCAGAGAATCAATATTTCTTTGCGCGTGAACGAGATAAACAGTAGAAGTTTTGACGCATCTGCTTACCAATTGATACCGAACGGGTGCACCTTGCATAGCTGCAACAACATAAATGATGTTTAGTTTACCAGTCATGAGATGTAAATATCACAACATATTGATATGACAGTATATTACGTGTAGCACAAGTTGTTTGTGAGATTTTGCAAAGCATCAGCAGTGAATGTGTTCTCATCCCACAGAACTTGGTAATGCGCAGGGCGGCTTGTTCCCTAAAAATAACGTAGAAGTTAAACCAAGTCCATTGCATCACATCGTGTGAAGAACGTTTATTTGTAACTGTATAGAAAATTGGCCTGAATACCAGCATGGCTACACAGGTAGAAATCGAACTCACTAGGATGGCATATCTTTGAGTCTGTTATGATCGGACGCGACTACATGCGCCGGCGTCGCGACCAAACAGCAGTAGAGCAGCCAGGCCCAGGCGTGCGCACGGCAGCGGCAAACGTGCCGGACGTGCTACAGCCAGATGCCAGCGCCAACTTGGAATAGTTTGCTGTTCGGAAGTCTTCCAAATAAAAGAGATTTGCTTTCCTAGTTTGATTAGTAATACATATGAGATAGTTGGTTTCTGTGTCAGTTTAGATATGCTATTAGCAGTTGATTGTTAGGGGTGGTCTCATGTATTAGGGACTGCCGCATCCTTCGGAAAAATAAGAAAGCCGTCCAAGTCCTGCTGCTCCTCCATTGCCGACCATTCAAGTTCCATCCAGCGGTGACACACTCCTACCACCTTCGGCACTCCACGTTAAGCCATAACAGAATCAACCACAGTGCCTGAAATCAGATACAAGCAGGCATTGTGAAATTGACTTTAAGGACTGAGGTTTCGGGCATAGGGTTGACAAGCTATACAAAATAACTGAACTCACCAGCAAGACAACAACTTATCAGGTTATGGCTTATGACTTTTGGTTCGTGGTTTTTGAATTTTAGCTGTTTGCAATAGAAAGTACGAAGAAAGAGACACTTGCATGTGATTTTGGTAGATATAGATGAATTCGGTATAATATTTACTACAATTAATTTGTAGACCCCGCTTTGAAAAAGGCACACCGTTTAAAAGCTAGTTATTATAGCATAAGCCAAAAGACATAAGCAGCAAGCCCAAAAGAGCCCAGCTATTTCTGCTTCTAATATCAACAGTGCGCTGATCCTTGTGGTTATTAGCAAACAGCCGTGTATGATGACGCTTCTGGACAACCACAAAGGTCACAGGTGGCTGATAATTGGCCTCCAAGGATGCACAGGCCTAGGTTTATTAAACCAAAACGTTATCTCAGAATGAAAACTTCATTGTGAAAGAAAAATGTAGACAAAACAAGCTCACCTTTCTAATGGCATCAGGCTAGTACAACAGAACCTGATAGAATTGTCCTTCACTAACACCATCCCCGAAAAAGAGAGATGTTATGTATGTGGAGTTGTGGACGATAGACAATCGGATATGCTCAAATGAAGATAAATACCTGTAAAATATGACCCTCTGGTGTTTCTGTCCAGTTGACCTCTTGAAAGAAATGAGAAGCTCTCTGAATATTTAACAGAATTTATATATACATATCCCTTTCAAGTAATATTCAGATGTTAAAAGTGAACAAGATCATACCTGATCATTCCACCAGTTACAGTCCCTCTCTGAGGATCTTGCCATACTTTGAAAAGATCCTGTACCAACTCCTGACAATGGGCTTGTGCACTCACTATTCACTAACCCAGCATACTTGGTGACCTCTGGCCAGTCTTGATAAGCAACGACCTGCATGAAGCATGATATCGTTACAAACAATTGGATGGCCCAACGAGACATGATCAGGGCAGCAGTAAAACTGAGACGTGGCTGCCTTATGTCGAAAGTGCAACCTTTCACCAAGACTATAAATTTTATTATATGATAATACAGACACACAGGATAACAGAAGATTGACAGGTTATGCACTTACAGCTGCAATGGAAGGTCTTCCCCAGGATGAGGATGGGCAACATCAGCACCAAATATAATGGTTTGTCTATCACTAACAAGGGAAATTCTCCTTGTCAAAGCATCGACAAGTACAGTATTTCTTCCTCCCACCTAGAAGATTAAAGGAATTTATTAAAAAAAGTTTTTTGAAAAAAACTACACAAACCAGGTAGACAATAGGCAGAACACAACAAACCTTAACATTGATTTTAAGGGCGACATTTGCAAGATACTGCTTGCTCATCTTAAAAACATATTTCGTAAGACAGCATTGAGAGACCAATCCAAGATCTGTCTCACATATTCTTTTGAGATCACCTGAGGAATGACAAGAATAGTAGTAAAGATTTCAATCAGATAATACTCGAGTGTTCTTTTTAGGTAAGAAACATACCATAAAGAGAACCATTATTGTCAGGCAATATTACAATCAGCAGGTCAAGTTCCCTGCCCTGTGGTTTCAGTATATTCATGGCATCGTGATAGCGTGCCTTGAGTGCTCTTTCTACATGTTCAGGTCTCGCGCTTACAGGAGGAAGCAAAGGATCAATCGAAAAGTCCTATGGCGGGAGAAAATGAAGCATGTGAGAGAGAATATGAAGATCCAAGAATACCAATAACCATATTGAAAAGAGATGTCTGGAGGCACTATTTAGAATTTTAGATGACAGAAAAAGCCTACCATCCCAGATATTTGGCATATGACAGCCAGCTCACGACAAAAACTCCTAGCAGCACTATCTTGGACATGCCGAGAAAAGTTAATGCATGTCCAGTTGTTTAACTCTCCCACCATTGACAATTTTCTGCAACAAGCGCATTACCAAGAAAATTAATTTGCAGTTTCACACACTACACAGTATTGATCATCGCAATAGTCATTAAAGAACAAAAGCAAACCGAATATTGGATAAGAAATACACATTAATACCTACTTTATATTGATTTTTTAAGAACTCAGTTCTTAGAGCATACCTTATTCATCATATTCTATAGGATCGTATGGCACGATCAGAGAGGGTGAATGATTGTCTCTGCTTTTTGATTCCTGAAAAACAAATCTCAAATCAAAAGAAAATCAATCTAACTTTACTAGTTGTAAATTCAATTGCAACACGCTCGACTGCTTGCACAATGGCTCGCTTGACCTTTTTACTTGCACTCGATGAACGCTTCGGTCGCTCGGCATTCGATCGCTCGAATCAACCGCTTGCTACGACCACTCGCTTGACCTCCTTTGCACGTAGTCGAACTCTCCATCCACTCGAAAGCTTTGGTCGCTCGAACGCTTCAACTGCTCGAACGAGAACACATCGAAGACAACACCATGCTTGTATCGCGCAAGATCGAGATGTGTTCGTACGCTGCCGCCGAGAGCACAAAAAGATGATGCTCGGAAACCACACCATGCTTCGATTGAGACAACAAGGCGACGTCGATGGCGATTTCTTTTCTTTGAGATCAGATCTGATTAGTTTCTATTTGAGTTAGAGATTAGCTTCCATTTGTTAGAGATATGATTATAGATATGTTATTATTTTCTATATTTGTTAGAGATATAATTGAGATTAGATTCTATTTATTAGGGAAGTCCATTTATATAAGGGGCTACTGCATGCTATTGGAACAAAATAAGAAATGACAAAGTTATTCTCATCTATAGTCTCTCCCTCTTCCTCTACACCAACACTGCCCAGCCATCCTCTCGGTGGTATTACCCTCTATGAACTAAGGTTCATAACAGTTAGCCCGACCACGTCGCGTGGCATCCTCAACCGTCTAGATCTCAGATCTCCCCATCCTAATCCCGGTCCTCCTTGTCACTGACCATGATCATCTCTACGCTCACCTACACATGCAAAGACCAAAGAAACGTTTTCCCAGCACAAGTTCTTCCCAACTTGACCGTAATCAGCACATATACATGTATAACCACAACCTCAACAAACCATCAATACCAACCAGGTCATCCACGACCACAAATTTCATCGCCATCCAGAAATCAGCTTTAGATCACTCAATACGACTGCTAGATCAGTGAGCACTCGAAAACAAGTACTCGGGAATTACTATCGCTCCGCTCAAAACACTTGGGAATAACAAGCATTGCTTCCGATCACAAATCCATCGAGTACCGACTACTGAGTACTGATCACTACGTCTATGACTACAGATCATGACACCTCCGAGACCCGATCGCTGACCACGATCACAGAACCCACGACTATCGAGTACCGAATCCTTCCGACTACCGAGTACCGAGTCCTTCCAATACCGCTCACCGATCACCACCAGGTAGTCATACCACTGGCCAAACACGAGTACTCGGAGTACTCAAAGATAGCAAGAGTTAAAGCACTCGTAAGATAGCAAGAGTTAATCACTCGTACCGACCATGAAGTCTATAAGTATAGACCGTGAAGCATACAGTAATCGCTCACAAAGTCTTTGACTTCCGATCACAAGGTCTACGACTACCGATCATAAAGTCTAAGACCACCGACCAGTAAAGTCTACGACTACCGACCAATAAAATCTACGACTACCGATCACAAAGTCTAAGACTACTGGTCATAAAGTATAAGACTACCGATTACAAAGTCTAAGACCACCGACCAGTAAATTCCACAACTATCGAGTATCAATCAGATACTGTAGCTATGACCATCGAAAAGTACTATAGCTACGACCACCGATTGGATACTATAGTAGATGCCCTTACAACCACCGACCGGTTCACTATAGGTAAGACCGGTTCGCTATCACTTACAACCGACTAAATGTTGCTTACGACCGGTTTACTATTTAAGGTCGAAATCTACAATTACCAGCCGTGGTCAATGTCGGACGTGGTCAAAGTCAGACATGGTTGAAATCGAACATGGTCAAAATCTGTAGTGCTCGACTTACTGTGGTTGAAGCTAGCCGTCATCGAAGTCTGCCGTGATCGAAGTCGGACATGATCGAAGCCTATCGTTCGGACCTACCGATCGAACCATCCATCACAAGGCTGATCGGACTACCGTCCGATACTTCGATGCCACTCAACCATCATCCGATACTCCGCTGCCACTTAAATGTCGTTCGATACTCCAAAGCTATTCGAATGTCATCCAATACTCTAGAGCTACTAGAATGCTGTCCAATACCACTCGGATCCGATTGAAACCACTCAGAACAGACAAAAACCACTCAAAGCAATTAAAAGCACTCGGACCCGATTGAAACCACTCGAAGCAGACTAAAACCACTCGGACCCTATCCAAAACAACTCGACCTGGACCGAAACTTTCACAAACGCAAATTTCAATGCAACCCAAAAGTCGATTGTTCATTATCACTAAATGCATGACAACCACATGGTCAATCTCTCCCTTGATGAATACAATGACAACACAAAGCAAAATTTGCGAAAAGAAAGTTTTGTAGCTGCAGAGACAACTCGAAGAAAGTTCAAACAAACTTGAAAGCACTAAAGCTCAGACAAAAACGAAAACACTCGAAAGCTCAAACACACTCCCCCTCAATGAAAAACCTCGAAAAGCATTCGAAAGCTCAAACAACTCCCCTCAACACAAGAGAAGCCAATTTTTACCAAATTTCTCGAGTCTTCCATTGTTTTCTCCATTTGGCAATATAATCGTCAAGAAATTCATAGAGAGTAATTCTAAGAAGGAGCAATGAGAGTAAAAACCAGGAAGCTTTGTAGATTATACAAGTCACTTTGAGTTGATTTAATAATTTAACCAAGCCATCTTTTTTAGCAGAGCTACCTAGATTATATAACGTCATATATCATATAGCACTGTCAAAATAGGTCTTTAGCATGATTAAGAGATCTATATCAATGATAAGCATCTCAACAATGATCAAACTAATTATAAAGAGCACAATGAGATATCACACCGAAGAGTCAAAGCCTAAAACTGAAGCAAACTTTAAGTCTAGACGAGCTATCAGTCTCATAAAACCTATTGCTCTATAGTCAATTCTTAATAATGTGGCATGCTTATAGCATACTTCTTTTCATGACATGTTTGTAGCAAATTTCTTTTAAATGGTGGCATACTTGAAGCATACTTCTTTTCATTTATGCAATTTTTATGCCTTTTCTTTTGTTTAACCATGGCATCCTACATCTTTTCAGCCTTCTCTTTCTCAATTTTTTTTTATAATATGCCAACTTGAGAGAATATAAAAGATTGCAATATGAAACATACAAGCCTCATAGTCAAGATTTAAAATAATACCCACAATCAAGCTAATCTTTTTAGATAAACATCGTAAAGTACTATCTATAATCGATTTAGTCAAAGTATTCCACCATATCATGCTCTAGTTCAAATTTAGTAAAATTGATTATAACCAGTCATGATCAAGGCTACATAGTATATGAGTAAATATGGGTTGTTGTGGACTTTATGATCGATAGTTGTAGACCTAGCAATTGGTTGTCTTAGACGAATTACAATAGGTAGTGGTACTCAAAGGTACAGTGACTAGTTGATGGTTGGTAGTCATAGACTGGGAGTGTTACGATGCTTGTGATTTGCATGTGTTTTGATTTCCTGAGTACTTCTAGATTTCGAGTAGTCGTTGAGATAGTGACCCGACCATCCTGTGCACGGCGGTCATAGCGGTCATAATGAGTTGTCAGAAGTTGATTTCTGGAAAGAGATAGAATTTGTGGTCATGATTGATCTGGTTGGTGTTGATAGATGGTTGAGTTTGTGGTTTGTGTGTGTATTAATGACGGTCAAGTTGGGAAGAACTTGTGCCAAGAAAACGTTCTTTGGTCTTTGCATGTGCAGGTTGGCGCGAAGACGATCATGGTCAGTGTAAGATCGAGAGGCCGACTAGAGGGGGGTGAATAGACGATTTCAAAATTTTCTCTTCTATCAATTATTTGGCTAAACCAAGTATATAAAACGAAAGCTTAACTTAATTTGATTTGGCACAAATAAATCTTAAATCAACTAGATTCACCTAAGTACACCAACACCCTATGTCAAGCAATGCAATCCTAGGATGACAAGCAATCAATTTAATTATATGAATATAAATTGCTTGAATGTAAATTGAACACAAGAGAACAAAACACAATGGCACAGTTAATTTTACAGTGGTGTTCAGAGACTTGTCGATGAGCTCCATTGAGGTAAACCCAAACAAATTAGACTGGCTCCATGAATTAAGCCAACACCTTAATCCACTAGTGGTGGCACTTTCCTGCTCCAGGTAGATGAGCTCAAATCTTCACAACTTGTCAGGGCTTCTCACAACCTCCTTTAAGAAGATCAACACGTATGACGCCTATAACGTCGTCTATGAGTCGGCAACCTCCAAAAGTAACAAGTCAAGCTCATTGCTTGACTCTCATCACGTGCAAAAAATGCACAAGCGCAAGTGGATACCAAATCCACCTCTAGATGCAACACATGCAATCTAGAACCATTCTCCTTGCTCACAAGGTACAACACATGCACAATTGAGAGAAGGACCTCACATTAGGTCAAGAGAGTGCCAAAGGATGCAGAAAGCTTATTTCCAACCGGCCACAAGGGGGTATTTATAGCCCACATATAAAACTAGCCGTTGGAAGCAAACCCCTGAAAAAATTAGGATTTTCGGTAGTACCACAGGCAAAATTCTGGAACTACCGCTCCCCTCATAACGGTCAAAAAACTAGCTGTTACTCAGTAAAATCGGTAATTCCATCGGCAAAAATCTAGTACTATCGATTTTCAGAAGAACTGCTCTACACTGCGAAACTACCAATTTCTAGGGGAGGAGAAAACCTTACAAAAGGTGTCTCTCTAGAAAAGATGTACCACCCATAATTTCAGAACTTTCGGAATCAGGTGGTACCGCTCAGATAGAGCCGGTAGTACCGCCTTCCAGTCGTCTCGCTCAACACATGCTAATAGTTCCAATGTCTGGTAGTACCGTGTCACACATGCCGGTAGTTCCAATTTTTCTAACAAATGCGTATACTTTAACAAATCTTGTAAGACACATTTGCAAATTAAGAATCATGCACACAAGGATCAACCATGATTTCCAAGAAGTTGCAAAATATATTTTTCACACTTTTAGAATCATGACACAAGATGTATACACATTGACTCTTCAGTTTGCAAAACACATTCGCAGACGTAAGTCACACTCTACAAGGATTATGTATGAGTTTCAACTATTTTGCAAAATATATTTGCAAATATAAGCCTCATACCACAAGGAGTAGGAAACATGGACTTCAGACACTTGTAAAATATATCTGCAATGTATAGTCTTATGTTACAAGGATTCGACGCATAAGCCTCAAATATTTGTAAAACACATTTGCAAATATAAGCATCGTGCTACGGAGAGCTAGAGCAAGTGAGGTTGAGCTATCAACACATGAAGAGACTCAAGGTACTAGACATGACTCCTCTTAATAGTACAACAACCTATACTAGCAATCTGGTCTTTCAACCAAACACCAAGACTAGTAAAAGACTAGGAACACATCCTTAACCCTAACTAGTCATACATTTGCCTTAAGTAACCTCTTGAAGCTTGATGACACATATCACTTGAAATCTAGGTCATTCACTTGATTTGATGATCAACTCATGATCATCTCCTCTTAGACATGCATCAACACATGACACATCTTTTCTTCTTAATGACCTTCAACACATGAAGCCATCTTCTATCCCATATTTTGACTCGAGGATCCTCAACACATGAAGTAATATCAAGTCATCCTCATTTGTAGAACCTAACCTATTCATCCAACTCATGGAAATGTTAGTCCACAAATCAATTACCACTAATTAGCAAAACTTCGCCATTAACTCATAATAGAGGGACTAGATTCCACAATTTTTCCTTTTTGGTAATGCATGACAATCTCAATAAATAATGAATATACAATATGTACACAATAATTATATAGTCTAGGATAAGCTTCTTAAGCAATTAACTCATTTGAGTAGAAGTATTTGTGTTTGAAATTAATTGCTAATAAAGCTTATACATATAGTTATCATTAATCATCCAATCATTAATACATAATAGAGTAACTAGATGACAACCGGATTGCAAATAATTAAGATTAAATCAATCAAAAGTATATATAAACTACATAAGTTATATATACTCAAAGGATACGTTTCAATCATAAAGATCCTTAATATATGTTAAGGGGAACATGGATTGACAGTGACGAAATCATAAAACATAGAGTAAACTCCCTCTAAATATGTGGATACAAGAATATATAACAGAAATATATGCACATATTCAAGTTTGACTATTGGTGAAGCTCAATCTATATTTTGGATCCGAAGAATGCATTAATATATAAGAATAAGATGTAAAATGTAGAATTTTTTTAAATAATCCATTTTTATTTGAAATTATAGAAATATACCCATCCAAAAAACATTTATAGGGATGGCCTCCAATCGCCCAACTGTTGGGCGATTAGACCCTATTGCCCAATGGACGAGCGACACGCAGGCAATCGGTGGGCCGTTGGGCTACAAGATCTAGTCGCTGAACGGTCAGGCAACTGGGATCCATCACCCAATAGTCCGGTGACTACAGGTCTAGTCGCTCGACCGTTCGGCGATTGCCACCTTAGCCCATTTTTTGCGCAATTGGCCCCCCGACCACGCATGCGGTAAATGACAATTATTGTAGGTAGGTGACATTTATCAAATTTTATCTCTGGATTATATTTTAAAAAGAAAGGCAGACAATGTCAGCTTATCCTTTTTATGATTTTCGTAGATTATGAATGGCACAAAATCTATTAGATTTGCAATATCATTTTGTGATCGTCATATGTTGTTTTAGTGTAAGTATTTTTCAGAAATTTTTTTGAGGATGATTGAGATAGCAACAATCGATAAGTAAGAAGGTAATTGATATTGTGATGCAACCAGGAATTCATACATGGAGGAGAATTTGTTATTTCATGTTGTTGGATGTCTTGCTACAGAAGAATTGAACACAAAAAGACGATGAGATATGATGTTCGAACTAAAATAGACTTCATAATAAGATGGGAATAACACGACTCACAAGGTTTGTTTACGTGCATAAGAAACAACATCCTGCACGATGCAACAAATTGAAGTACTCGTACAATACATATGTGACTTTTTGGAATGAAAACGAATCCAACCTTTGACGAACTAGTGCGGAATGGCCCGACCTACTGCGTAGACCGGAGCCATTTTCCCTTCCTTGTGAGCTTGGCGTTGAACTCCTTGGCGGCCTTTTTAGCCTCGGACACCATTTCCCTCTTTTCTCGTGCTCCCTCTCGTGAGACTCGTGCTCCCTGCGCATGCACGCCTCGAGATGAGCTTTCATCTCCCGATGTATATGCTCGGTTTACTCGTCATTGCGGTGCGCCTCCTCCTAGATATCACAAGCCCTTTTGACATTCCACTCCTCGTATTCGAGAGTCTATTGGTCTTGTGGGTGGATTTCTAGGTCGATCCACTTGCAATAGCCACATAGCGGTTCTGGGGACTACGGGTAGATGGAAGAGGTTGTTAGTGCATACTTTGAAAGAGAAATAATAGGGGGAACACACTGCAACTGGTCCTTACCGGCTACTAATAGCTTCTCATGTCCCGACGGTAGTTGGGATAGTCATAGGAGTAGTTTGCACAATCCTACTAATGCATACCTAGACTGAGCCGCTGTTTAGACTTAAAGAACTTGCATGGGTCCCTGCACTAACAGAGAGGCGACGTCTCCCCCTCGAGGGGTGTTGTGACGAATGCTTAGTTGGAACATTTAGGAGGGGGTTGCTGCTACGGGGGCCGTCAATGAGGGAAGGCGCCCTCCTGGCATGCTTAGCTTGTTCATTGTGGGCCGCCGCAGACCGTGCTTGTTCGTCGTGGGCCACAGCAGCCCTTGCTAGTTCACGGGTCTCCTCTCATTGTTTTATCATCTTGTCCCATTACTTCTACCTCTTGTCCATCTCGACATGGTGAACTAAGCTCTGGTGTAGTATTGGGTTTGCTTATGTAGTGTTCTCTCCCAGATCTCTTCCACCTTATTTTATAAGCCAAATGGTTAGTATGGTGTAGAGAGCTATCACATCATACTTTGCAAAGTTTTGTCTTTTCGGTCTGAAAAGCTGAGGGGTGTAGTGTTGTCATGTCGATCTGAAAAGCTGGCGAGGTCGAGTGTTGTCACTGTTCAAAGCTATCTCCTTTGGTCTTGTCACTACACAAAGCTGCCTCCTTTGATCTTGTCAATATGCAAAGCTGCCCCGTCTGGCCTTGTCACTGTGCAAAGCTACCATGTCTGGAATTGTCACTGCGCAAAGCCGCTCTGTCTAGTCTTGTCACTATGCAAAGTTGCACACCTTTTGTCTTGTCACGTCCTGCTTTGCTGAGTCTTGTCTTTTCAGTTTGAAAAGCTGAGGAGGTGTAATGTTGTCAGTTCTCTCTGAGGCAAAGCTGCACAAAGCTAACACATGGTCCGGTTTGTCATAAAGCACGCTGCCTTCCCCCACGGGCTATAAAATACACGCCCACCCCCATGAGAGTAGGAGCACTCGACATAGTGAACCATCGGAAGAACGACCTTGTCTGTCCTAGAGTAACCTACCATGGCAGACATTGATGGCCAGTCGAACATAGGTCACCAAAGGTAGACTTTCCCCTCAAAAGGATGGAGGACTTTGACCCTAATTACCGCTTGATGCCAAACAAGCATGCTCAAATGGTGTTGCCCAAATGCAGACATAGGAAGGATGTGGTCGTGTAGGTCGTGGAAGGCCATTTGAATGATGAGTGATGTTCTTCTGATGCCCATACTCTTGGGTACAAATAGTCAATTATTTATTTTGTATTACTCCTAATAGAGTTTTGATGTTAACCCTCCTTTGCAGCAGATGGCGAAATACGACTTTGTCCACTGAATTGATCCTCCCCATGAACGCTATATTGTGAGGTACGTGGATAGATTATGAGAGTGAATCTTTAACTTAGAGGTGTGGATTGAAAGTCTCAAGGAGAAGAACGATGACCTCCATCAGCAGATACAACGCGAGAGGGGCAACGAGGAGGTCATCAATATAGGAAGTTCGTACAATCTGTCATGATGCTATGCGAACCCTAGCTGCATATATGCGTGACACTACAACGACAACCAACCACGTCTAAGGCATCCTCTCTGCAACACTCTATGTGGATAGCGCGAGGCACATTGTACCAGTAGGCATGCACGAACAAGGTTGTACCATAGTACTCTCCTCTGTTGTTCGTGGTTATGTTCAATGTCCTAAAGCATATAATCAAATGGTTTATGCGTCATTGTGGTTCCCATTTATTGAGTGGACTGTTCCAGAGGTGCGTCGTGTGCATTGAACTAGAGGCGTCAACATGGATCGAACAAACGGACATTACAAAAAGGAGTACAAACGGATCTTTCTTTCCATTCTCTTCTCTTTGCACACGGCGGATGGAATCCTCGAGCATACCTTGTCGTCATAGACCGGAAGCATCGACCATCGCGCGTGATTGTAGGCCAGGAGCGATCAACCATCGCTGATTGTCGTAAGTTGGCGACGGTCGACGATCGATCGTGGTTCTAAATCAAGAGCCTTCCACAATGGCTCGTGGTCGTACGTCGGAAGCTGACAACCATCGTTCGTGGTCGTAAGTTAGAAGCCATCGTGGACACCTCGTGGTCATAAGTCAGAACACATCGACCAGCGCTCATGGTCGTAAGTTGGAACACATCGACTAGCGCTCGTGGTCGTAAGTCGGAACACATCGACCAACGCTTGTGGTCGTAAGTCGGAACACATCGATCAGCGCTCATGGTCGTAAATCGCAAGCCATCGATCACACCTCATGGTCGTAAGTCAGAAGCCATCGACCATCACGCGTGATCGTAGGTCCAGAGCGGTCGACCATCGCTGGTGGTCGTACGTTGGCAGGCCTCCGGTGCGCCTGTGCCCTATCGCTCGATTGTCGGCGCCAGGCTGCTTGGCCCGCCCGACCTGCTCAGCCCCAACTTTGACCACGGCCCTTCGACGTCGATCATGGCCCCCTTTGACCATGGTGTCGACTTCGACCACGGATCTTCGACTTCCACCTCAGCCCCCTTCGACCACAGCCCCAACTTCGACCACGGCGTCGACTTTGACCATGGCCCCAACTTCGACCATTGCCCCCTCCGACTTCGACCATTGCCTCCTTCAACCACTGTCCCCTTCGACCATGGCCCTTCGATATCGACCACTTCGCCCTTCGGCCACGTCCCCTTCAACAATGGCTTCAACTTCGACCACGGCCCCCTTCGACTTCAACTACTGCCCCCTTCGATTTCAACCACTGCCTCCTTCAACTACTGCCCCCTTCAACTACTGTTCCCTTCAACCACTATCCCTTTCGACAACAGCTTCAACTTCGACCAAAGCTCCGACTTCGACCACGGCCATTCGACCACTGTTCCCTTCCACTATGGCCCTTCGACGTCGACCACTTCCCCCTTTGACCATATCTTTGACTTCGACCACTGCCCCCTTTGACCACTGTCTCCTTGGATCATGGCCCTTCGACGACCATGCCCTATCGCCCAACTGCCGGTGCTAGCCTGCTCGGCCCGCCCGACCTGCTCAGCCCCAACTTCGACCATGATCCTTCGACTTGACCACAGCCCCCTTCGACCACGGCGTCGACTTTGACCATGGATCTTCGACTTCGACCTCAGCGCCCTTCGACCACGGCCCTCTTCAACCACAGCATCGACTTCGGCCATTGCCCCCTTCAACTACGGCCCTTCGACGTCGACTACTTCCCCCTTTGACCATGGTCCCTTTCGACCACAGTTTTGACTTCGACCACTGCCACCTTCGACCACTGTCCCCTTGGAACACGGCCCTTCCACGACCACGGCCCTTCGACATCGACTACTTCCCTCTTTGACTGTACCCTATCACCTGACTGTTGGCGCCAGCCTGCTCGGCCCCGACTTCGCCCTCGACCCCCTTCGACCACAGCCCCCTTCGACCATGGCGTCGACTTCCACCTCAGCTCCCTTCAACCACTGGCTCCTTCAACCACTGTCCCCTTTGATCATGGCCCTTCGATGTCGACTACTTTCCCCTTCTACCACGGCCCCTTCGACTATGGCGTCGACTTCGACCATGGCCCCGACTTCGACCACAGCCCCTTTTGACTTCGACTACTACTCCCTTCAACTTTGACCACTGCCCCTTTCAACCACTGTCCCCTTCGACTATGACCCTTCGACATTGACCACTACCCCCTTCGATCACGGCCCCCTTCGACCACAGTTTTGACTTCAACCACGGATTTTCCCCCTTCGATCATTGTCCCCTTCGACCGCGGCCCTTCAACGTCGACCACTTTCCCCTTTAACCATGGCCCCCTTCGACCACGGTTTCGACTTCGACCATGGATCTTCAACTTCGACCATGGATTTTCGACTTGGACCACGGATCTTTGACTTGAAACACTGCCCCTTCTACCACTGGCTCCTTCGATCACGACCCTTTGACATCGACTACTTCCCCCTTCGACCACCACCCCCTTCGTCTACCACTTTGATTTCGACTACGGATCTTTGACTGTGGTCACGGTCCCTCAACCACGGCTCCCTTCAACCACGGTACACTTCAACCATGGCACCGACTTCGACCACAGATCTTTGACTTTGGCCACTGCCCCCTTCAACTTTGACCATTGCCCCCTTCGACCGCTGTCCCCGTGGACCACAGCCCTTCGACGACCACGGCCCTTCGATGTCGACTACTTCCCCCTTCGACCGTGCCCTGTCGCCCGACTGCCGGTGCCAGCCAGCTCAGCCCAGCCGACCTGTTCAGCTTTGACTTCGACCAAGACCCTTCTACGTCGACCACAGGCCCCTTCAGCCACGGCATCGACTTTGACCACGGATCTGCAACTTTGATCACGGCCTCGACTTTGACCACGGCCCCGAGAGGCTCACCGGGCGTGCGACTGTTGGGCGACGACGGTGGGGAGAGAGCCATGTGGGCGGGCACAGGACGAGGAAGCCACCGCCGCGCGCGCACCGAGCAACGGCAGCAACAGGGGGTGTGTGCGGCAAGGGGTGGAGACCCATGGCAATACAACATCATGGGGGGCAAGGCGAGGAGGGAGTAGGGGCGGCCATCGGATCCAATGGCTTCCATCTACGAGCGCCCGTCTTTGGGATCCACCATCCGCCATCGATCGCTGCCTTCTAAATCCACCAGCTGTTGTCGCTAAGCGTGCCTCTCGGATCCACTGGCCACCATCGTCGAGCGTCCTTCTCTTGGATCCACCGGTCACTACCGTCAAGCGTCGTGCCGCCTCACGGTTCCCACCAGTCTGGCCCGGTGGTCGAAGGGAGGAGGGGGAGGGGAGGTGGGTGGTAGCGGTGGGGACATGCCCGATGGGTGGTGAGAAGGGAGAGGGGAGATGAGGTGATGGGTCTGCGAGGAAGAGAGCGTGGGAGAGGGATCTGGAGAGAATGAGAGAATAAAATAACTGAAGGTGGAAGTAGAGAGGAGGGATAGTTAGCGCGAGAGAGAGGGGATATAGATGGTTAAGATTCCTATGTTTAGATCGAACGGTTGAGAAGAGAGGAGAGAGAACGCACCGATGACCACTAACTCAAATTTTGAAGGAGCAGAGATAATAGAAATACATATGTAACACAGATGATTAGAAAATACAAAAAAAAATATCCCAACGGAACGTTTGGATGAGCATAGGTATGTCACAAGATTTTTTTTAGGGATTTTGGCAGTGAATAGTGATATACAGAGTTTCTATTTACAAAGCAATGCCATGTGGGGTCATTTAACAAGAGACCCTATCCTTCAGTAAATACTCTAGACTTACATGTCCTCAGAGCAAGTATAATAAGAGGTTGTTAGTAGGCTGTATGCTGAGGTGGAGGAGAGAGAGGAGGAGAGAGAAGAGAGGTGGGCTGTAAGTTTACAGCCAGCTGAAGTACAAGAACCAAGAAACTTTGTGAGAGAAAAGGTGGGTCATACAGCCTTCAGCTGGCTGTAAACTACTATATAAATGAGCTGATAAATGAGCTATAAATGTCTATACAGCCAGCTGAAGACTGTATTATCAGCCTTCTCTGAACATCGAGGAATACTCTCGTTCTTTGCGTCCGCCTCATCCGTTCCCCATCCTTCCCTCTCTCTATATCTGGTGATAGGGTACGGGGGAAGGCGGTTGCGGCGCAGGCAAGCGGCTGCGCAGCCAACTGCAGCAGCGTCAACGTCTTCCTCGTACGGCGAGCTGCGGCCGGGAAAAGGGGGATAGTTCGGCTCCAATCCTAGCAATTGATGAGTTCTTTCTCCACCCCTCACCCTCGCACGCTCGTGCAAGAAGATTTCCATCTGGTTGGACTGGATGTATTTTTTTTTGGAAATCCCTACGAAATCGCAAGAAGTGAACAGTAGTCCAGCAAAATTCCTTTGGTCGATTCCTATGAACAAAACGGCTGTACAGTACGTATTCCAAAGGATTGTGAATTCCTGTATTTTTCCTGTGGAAAACATTTGTTCTAAACGGCCCGAACATGTTACGCTCTTGTCAGTAATATACCCTAGAGATAATAATAGAGATAATTGTATCACTTTTATGATTATAATTTTTTAAATAATATGCTATTTTATCACTTTAAATATCTTTCTTATATATCAACAAGTATGTGCCCTGTTTATAGCTCTTTATATGTTATTATAAATTATCACTAATCTTATATTATTGCGTGAGATAACTATAATTTATAGATCAGTATATGCATTAATTGATAATCATGTTTCACAGATCATGGATATTGGGATATCGAATCAATAATGTGGACGCATGTTAGAGAATATGGTGTTGGATTGATCCACTTTGAGATGTTGTGGAGATTGTTATGCCTTTTACATGTCATCAGTTCATCTCAAACAATCATGATGATGTATAATCCTTGTATTTGATATCATTATAGTTTCTTACATGTGTAGTAGTGCACTTAGAGGGTTATCAAATGCTACACTATAACTGGATAGTTATAAAGATAACTTTTGGATATGCTATGAGACATGAGGAGGAATGTAACCGGTCAGATATGGGATTTGTCCCTCTTACATAACAGAAGAGATATATCTGAACTTCTCTATGTGATTAGATAAAGAAAGTGTATGACCGTACCACGAGTAGTCAAAGAGTTGACCATACGAAGTTATCCATCACTATATCGAAAAAGGTTGAATAGTCCATTGATGATATGTTTCTCGCATGGAGTTCGATTAGGTATCGTGAGGCAAAAGGAGAATACGCAAACAGGTCATTTAGTCCGACTAGATACAGGCTGGTCATATAGGTATACTGACTGATCGTGAGTTGGTTGGACATATCACAAACTGGTCTGCGAACTAGCTGTATTGGGACATGGACTGGTCGTAACCAGATACGAATTGGTCGTAAGGAGTTATGAATTGATCATAAGTGACTAAGACATGGTTGCAGTTCATATTGAATAGGGTTCGTCTAGTTTGATCTTTGTATATATTTGGGGTCATTATATCCTGCTAACAACCACTACCGACCAGTGATTCGAAAGGTGTTTCTGGGTTACAACCAAATATGTATGAACTTACAGGGTCGCACAATTAACAAGTTAAAATAATAAAAGTTCGAATGATAGACTCTGAGTGGGGATACGATCCCTACTAGTATTGGAATAGAATTCGGTCGAAGGTTTATAAAAAAGGGTGCACTGAGTTATGAAAAATAGAGAGAGATTGCACCACCCACCGAAACACTAGCCGGCTCCTTCCGAAGGCCCTACTGTGTACGCTGGTGCTAGGACACCAGTGCACGACGTTTCATCTCTGGACATATGAAATTCAGTAGAGGTACTGCTACGACTGCGGCGTTGATCGATATGATAAGAGGAGAAGACGATCAGCTTGTGGAGATCGAGTACCTTAGAAGAGGATTGGCTTCAAGGGATCGTTTTCAAAAACGTTGGACGATCGACTATTTTTACTATACTAACACACGCTGAATTGCTTTAACTCCTTTTAAGCTGCACTACATGTCTAATGGTAACAATTCATAATCCTTTGCTTGCATAATTTTTTGATTTATGTTATAGAAAATTTAATTTAAACCAGTATAACCTATCGCAACCCAACGTCTCTATTCAGTATTTACCGTTTTACCATACAACACTACCTGTCGAGAGAACAAGCCAATATGTTCCTCATCGTCCACTGTTGGGGCGGCTAAGCTTTGCCGCCTTCCTCCGTGAGTGCACTACGAGATCAACACCCCTACGCTACGCGGCTACACATTTTAGCCCAGCCCGCACCGAACATTTTGAAGGCAGCGATCACCAGCCCACCCTCCCTATCGTGATCCATCTCTCTCTGGCCTATTAAATAGGCCACATCTGGATTCTCGCATGTCAAATCAAATCAAGATCAAACAAAAGACAGCATCCAGCAGCAACTGGCAGAGACAGGACAACAACAACATACATGACTGCAACTCTGACTACACGTCAGGAGAAGGAACAAAAACAACAGGAGCTCAACAGTCCCTTGCACTTGACACTTCGACAAGAGAAAAGTAGAGACAGAAAGTAGAGACAGAGCGAACAAAAGAAGAGTAGAGACAGAGCGAGCAGTAAAACAAGCAGTAGCCAAAAACAACACGCACAAGTCACGTAAAAGAAAAGTAGAGACAGAGCAAGCAGTAAAACTAGTAGTATAAAGTATACCTCGACAGAAGTAGTACCCACTGTCCAATTGGAAGGCCATGCCAAGGCCACAAAAAGCTTTGAACTTGCTGTCAAAAGCGGCGGCACAGAAGAACTCGGCCGTCCGGCCGGCACCAATGGCAGATCCCAAATTAATCCGCCGCCAAGAAGGAAAGGAATGAGGGGAGACGAGAGGGAAGGGATGGGATGAGGACAGAGGCAGATGTTCTTATATATAGTGATGGTGGGCTCTTCTTGTGCGCTCTCGTCTCCTCGCTCGCGCAAAAAAATACTCATATATTGGAGACCGATACGATGCAGCAGCGCACGCACAGCGCCATCGCAAACTACTGCCACCTGCTGGTGTTGGTGAGATGACGCAACAGGCAACACACGGTAGGCACCAGAGCACTGTGCATGAACCTGAAGGCGATTGCCTCGCCTCGCCTGCAGCGTAGTACCCCACGAGGCTATAGCTTCGGCCATTGCTAACAACAAATCAGCCTAGGTTAGCTGGGGCGTACGTGTAACATCCTAGGGCCATGCGCCTGGGTGTGAGGCTCTGAAAATCCTCAGCTCCACCAAGAGCTCCCGTTTAACCGCAGCCCAGATCTGGCACCTCCGACGCTGCCCCCCTGCGCCCTCGTGCTCTCCGCTTCCCTCCCCGCCCTGCAGTGCTCGCGCCCACTTCTTTGCCCGCCGCAGCCCAGATCTGGCAGCGCCGGCGCTTTTTCTCCACCCACGCTGCCAGCCACGGCGCCCTAGATGGTTTCCACCGGGACATCATGAGTCATGACTAGGAGACGCTCTACCTCCGCGTTCCTGCAGGTTTCACAGCCTTGGGGCGGCGCTGATCGCCGACGAGATCGCGGGGAGCGGCGGCGCGCCGGCGCCGGTGGCGGTGTTCTCGTTCGGTGGGCCGCGGGTGGGGAACCGGGCATTCGCGCAACGCGTGGAGGCCCGGGGCGCTCGTGTGCTCCGCGTCGTGAACGCGCACGACGTCGTGCCGCGCTTCCCGCCGCCGCTGCCCGGCCGCTACGCCGAAGTCGGGCGCGAGCTGCTCCTCGACAGCCGCGCGTCGCCGTATTTCCGGCCCGACGCGGACGCCGCGTGCTGCCACGACCTGGAGGCATACATCCACCTCGTGGACGGCTTCCTCGGCTCGCATTGCTCCTTCCGCGCCAACGCCAAGCGCAGCATCCTGCGGCTGCTCAAGAACCAGGGCGGCTGGAGGGACGAAGCCCGGTGAAGGTGGCTGCCTGCGGTTGTGCGGCAGCTCCTGAGGCTGGTGCTGGCAAGGTGTTCGACATTTTTCCCCAACCGATCCTAATTTCAGGTACGTCTTGCTCGCCCCCTCTAGTCCTCGTTTCTTCTTTCCCTCTCTCCCCGTTTCTTCAACGGTGTGAGCTGGGAGTTAGTGTCCTTTCAGTGAAGCTCGGTTAATGGTGGATTTGACCCGTCTTGATGGAGGTGGCTCACTGTGCGCTAAGTCGCAATCCCATGTTGAGCAGGAATGGATTGGGGTGTTGCCAAGAAGGCAATCAGCGCCTGATCTCCCCAAGTTCTCTGCTCCGCTAGTCGGAGATAGAAATTCCACGAGTAGATCAAAATTTTGGGCAGCAGATGGGGAGGATAGCTCTGAGGAAGAAGATGAAGCTGCTAGTACTGTTTCATCTATTTCAGGTTCAGAATTTTTTCGAGATGCTTTGCGAGTAGGTTTCTCAGTAGACGAATTGATCAGAGCTGAGGCAATGTTGTCTGAAAACATTGAGTCTCCGAAATTTGGCTCGGTTGACTGTGGGGCTGGCCATGTGAGGCATCCTAGGCCTCTACCATCAAGGATAACCGAGAAGGTAGCGGACTGGCGTTTGTCCTCAAAAATTCGTCCTTGGAAAGGCCCCTTACCTAAGTTTGATCGGTCTTCAGTTAGTGAGCTGGGGGAGATTAAAGTTAAGGACATGAGGAAGGTTAATCTTGGTAAAACAGGGTTGTCCCTGAATGAGTGGTGTCGGGGCACTGAAGAGGTATGTGGGCCGACGGTGTCGACTGGTCTGGGCCAACTTGTTTTGGCCCAAACTGAAAGACGACGTTTGGCCCGCTCTGGTGTGATCCGGATTGGGAGCAGGTCGGTCCGTTTTCCAACCGGGCTGTGTGAGCTTTTCTCCCGGGGAGGACGCTTTCGTCCCAGGTTTCTCGCCTCATCTCACAACTGTTCGTCTGCCTGCGACGTTTCGTTGCCAGCGAACAGACATGGGTTGCAAGGAGTCGGGGGCGGTGTTGAAGCCGTCGGCAACAGTTACGCTCAGGGTGATGCGATGGATAGTGGTGTGCACAAGGGACGACATGGCTACCAGGTGGGCGGCTCTAGTCCTGACGGGGGTGGCCTTACTGGGCGTTTTGGCCGCGGCGGCGTAGGCTTTTATGCAGCGGCAACGACCAGCATTCCAGCTGGCCAGTGGAGTGGTTTGCCGTCGTCGCAGGGTCCAACAAGAAAGGCTACTTCCCAGGCGACCCTTGAGGCAAATATTAAAGTTATGGCAGAGCAGATT
The DNA here is from genome assembly GCA_017311315.1 of Dendrocalamus latiflorus. Lineage (NCBI taxonomy): Eukaryota > Viridiplantae > Streptophyta > Magnoliopsida > Poales > Poaceae > Dendrocalamus > Dendrocalamus latiflorus. The sequence continues at coordinate 29,458,899 of CM029633.1, forward strand.
AAAGAACTTGAAGCAAAAATTAAAGGTTTGGAGGTTCGGATACTGGATATAGCTTGTGATCTCAAAATTAATAACAAGTGTTGTAACAAGGTTCTTGTGGAGAATGATAATGTTCTTGTTGACGAGTTGGTGGAAGCTGTGTTCACTGATGAGGATGGTGATTTGCTAAATGTTGAGGGAGATGGAGCAGCAGCATCTAATGATGTTGGGGTGCTCCAAGCACCGATGGAGGAGCGGGTACTTCACGGGCTGACGCCGGCAGGTGCTGGCCTACGGCTGGCTGCGCCGGAAGGCGCTCGTCAGCAGCCTGTTGCAGCAAGGTTGCAGTACCCGGCCTTGGCACAGGAGGCGCCCAAGATGGCGCCACTACCTCCTGCGTTGAATAATTTGGAGCAGGTTGAAGGTAACAAGCAAAATCTGTCCTTCACATCTTTTTCAGATGTTGTTGTTGCTTCCAAACTCATCAACCTAGGCCTAGATGTTGGCAAAAATGAGAAAGAAGTTTTAGGTTCAGTTCGGGTGCTTAAAACTGTAGAACGCAATAGACTGTCAGCTTTTTTCCCTAGAATTGTTGAAGAACATGACAGTGATGCTGTTTTTTAGTAAGTGATGAAGATGATGACGTTAATAACCTCACTCTTGGTCACTTTTGTGGTGATTTGATGGAGGAGGTTATGGATGACGACAGCGATCACCTAAGTTGTGAATTCGAAACTGTCTTCAAGAAGAATAAATCTATGTCATCTTTTAATAAGAAGAATAAGAAAATTGGAATAGTTAGGAAAAAAAGAAAATCAAATCGATCAAAATGAAAGGAATCTTTTGGAATAGCAGAGGTCTTAGTGACTTGGCTAAATATAGGTTCCTTTCAGAATTATCTAGAGAGCATAAGCTAGACTTTATTGCTCTTATGGAGACCGGGAAGAAAGATTTTCCAAAAGCGGTGTTGAACAATATTTGTGGTGGTCGAGATTTTTTGTGGCACTGGTCAAAACCCCATGGTAGGTCCGGTGGCATCCTTCTTGGGGTGAATCAAGAAATTTTTGACTTTGGTAGTTTTGATGAGGGAGACTTTTATGTTAAGTTCCACTTGAGAATGAGAGGTGATGGTTTCCAATGGGTTCTTATAGCAGTTTATGGGGCTGCTCAACCTGAACTTAAGGAGGCCTTCCTTGCAGAGTTGGTACAAACATGTGCCAAGGAAACACATCCGGTTCTTGTCGGAGGTGATTTCAATATTATTAGGAATCCACAGGAAAAGAACAATGATAGGTTTGATGATAGGTGACCTTTTTTATTTAATGCCGTCATCGATGGTTTAGATTTAAGGGAGCTTGAATTATCTAACCGGAAATTTACGTGGGCTAATTCTAGGGATACACCAACATATGAGAGACTTGATCGGATCCTTGTTAGTACAGAGTGGGAAACAAAATTTCCGCTATCAACGGTTCGGGCGTTGACTAGGGAAATTTCGGATCGCACTCCTCTGTTACTAGATACTGGAAACGGTACTCGTTGCAAAAATCAACCTCTGTTCAAATTTGAGCTCGGTTGGCTGCTACGTGAGGGCTTCTCAGAGTTGGTGGCGGAAGTGTGGAACAAAGAAAAAAGGGGAAAAACATCGTTACAAAGATGGCAATTTAAAATTCAGAGACTTAGACAATTCCTACGGGGTTGGGCTAAGAATGTTAGCGGTTCATACAAAAAAGAAAAGGAAGAATTGATTCGGAAGGCGAATGAATTAGATAAGAAAGCTGAGACTCAGCTTCTCAGTGCTACGGAAATTGATTTAAAGCATTATTATAAAGAGCGGTTAGTTCATTTGTTGCGAGAGGAGGAGATAAAATGGTACCAAAGAGCCAAAACAACTAGGTTGTTATTTGGCGACTGTAATACTAAGTATTTTCAGTTGGTAGCCAATGGAAAACATAGGAAGACTAGGATCTTCCGCCTCGAGCAGGAAGAGGGGATTATAGAGGGTGATGAGAACCTTAAGAAATACATCACCAATTATTTTAAAGGTCTCTTTGGGGCGTCAGAGAGAAATAATTTCTCAATGATGGAATCCTTTAGGGATGATATACCACAGGTATCAGAAACTGAGAATGAGATTTTAGCGTCCGCTTTCACAGAAGAAGAGGTTAAAAAGGCTATATTTCAAATGGAACACAACAAAGCCCCGGGGCCTGATGGTTTCCCAGCTGAGTTTTACCAAGCTTTTTGGGGTCTCATCAAAGGAGATCTCATGGCTCTTTTCACTGATTTTCACAAAGGAAACCTCCCACTTTTTAGCCTCAATTTTGGTATAATTACATTATTACCGAAGCAAATTGAGGCTACTCAAATCCAACAGTTCAGACCCATTTGCCTACTTAATGTTAGCTTCAAGGTCTTTACTAAGGTAATGGCTAACCGTTTAGCACTAGTGGCTCAGAAGGTTATACAACCATCTCAAACAGCTTTTATGGCAGGGAGGAATATCATGGAAGGAGTTATTATCCTTCATGAAACCATACATGAAATGCATAGGAAGAAGCTTGATGGTGTGATTCTAAAGCTGGACTTTGAAAAAGCATATGATAAGGTGAACTGGTCTTTTCTTCAACAAACATTGAGGATGAAAGGTTTTTCACCACTTTGGTGCAAGTGGATAGATCAAATTGTTAGGGGTGGTAGTGTGGGCATTAAAGTTAATGACATTTTAGGGCATTATTTTCAGCCAAAAAAGGGACTTAGGCAAGGTGATCCCTTGTCACCAATCCTATTTAATTTAGTGGCAGATATGTTGGCAACGTTAATTGGTAGAGCTAAGTCTGATGGGAGGTTTCAAGGAGTTGTTCCACATCTTGTAGATGATGGCCTCTCGATCCTCCAGTATGCAGATGATACTATTCTCTTCATGGATCATAATCTACTCCAAGCCAAAGACCTTAAACTAGTGTTAAGTGCCTTTGAGCAACTTTCCGGGTTGAAAATTAATTTCCATAAGAGTGAGCTCTTCTGTTACGGCAGTGCTAAGGATTGCGAGCATGAGTATGCACAACTTTTTGGTTGCAAAACCGGGGGCTTACCTTTTAAATATCTTGGTATTCCTTTGCATCATCGTAAACTCTCTAACAAAGATTGGGCCATCATTGAGGAGAGATTCCAAAAGAAGCTCAGCAGTTGGAAAGGAAAGCTTCTTTCCGTTGGAGGAAGGCTAGTTTTGATCAATTCGGTCTTAAATGGTTTAGCTATGTATATGCTTTCCTTTTTTGAAGTCCCTAAGGGTGTTTTACAAAAACTTGATTTTTACCGTTCAAGGTTCTTTTGGCAAAGTGATAGTCATAAAAAGAAGTACAGGCTTACTAAGTGGAGTGTACTTTGTAGACCAAAGGACTGTGGCGGGTTGGGTATCCAAAACCTTGGGATTCAAAACAAATGTCTCTTGAGTAAATGGTTGTTTAAACTTATTAATGAGGATGGTGTTTGGCAAAATCTTCTAAGAAGAAAATATTTGACCAATAAAGCCATAACTCAAGTTTATAAACGACCGGGTGACTCCCACTTTTGGTCGGGGCTATTGAAGGTCAAGGATGATTTCTTGGCTCATGGTTATTTTCGAATTCAAAAGGGAACACAAGTTAGATTTTGGGAGGACATTTGGTTAGGAAATAAACCCTTAAGGGATGTCTATCCATCGCTCTATAGGATTGTGAGGAAAAAGAATGATACTGTGGCTAAGGTTTTAGCTTCTACGCCACTGGATGTGTCGTTTAGAAGAGGTTTGGTGGAAGGTAATTTGACAGCGTGGTACGACTTAGTCTCTAAAGTTGTGACAGTTAACCTTACAAATGAGAAGGATGTGTTTGTTTGTAACCTTCATAGGAGTGGGTCTTTCACGGTTCGCTCTATGTATTTGAATCTGATTCAAGAGGGAGTCTTACCTACGAAAAATCCACTATGGAAAATAAGAGTGCCTTTGAAAATTAAAATTTTCCTTTGGTATCTCCAAAAAGGGGTCACTCTTACAAAAGATAATTTAGCAAAAAGGAATTGGCAAGGGAGTGTCAAGTGTTGTTTTTGTAACTCTTTGGAGACGATACACCATCTTTTCATTGATTGTCACTTTGCTAGATTTATATGGAACACAGTGCACATCACCTTTGGAATTCATCCACCATCTAGTATATCGGATATGTTTGGCTCTTGGCTTCATGGCATCGGGGCAAAACTCAAAAATCAGATTTTACTAGGTGCTGCGGCTCTCTGTTGGGCAATGTGGTTGAATAGAAATGACGTGGTGTTCAATAATGCTAAAACTAACACCTTTCTGCAAGTCATTTTCAGGGCAACGTATTGGATCCGGCATTGGTCCTTGTTAAGTAAAGAAGAAGAAAGACCAATCTTCAAGAATGGATGCCAGATTTTGGAGACGGTCATCATGGAGGTCTTTGCAAAATTTGGATGGAAGTTCCGGAATAGGATTGAGGCGTAGTGTCTGTTTTTTTTCTGTATCTTGTGTCTTTTGCTTTGTGTTAGTTCTTGTGCTTGAATGCTCTTGGTTGTACCCTTTTAGCTGTGTACGATCTTCGGATTGTAGAGGCTGGGACCTTTTTCATTCACTTAATGAAATTTTCCCTTGATCTAAAAAAAACCAGTTCAGATCTAACCACATTTTAGATAGACCACACACACGTAGCAACCCGCTTGCACTTTCGTCCTCGCTTCGCGCAAAATGGTTAACCGGGGGTGCTACCATTGGAACTCCTAGGCTTATATGTAAGAGCAACTCCAGCAGGGCCCCTACTTGAGCCCTCAAACCTCATATTTGAGGGCTTGAGGCAAAAATAGAGGTCCAGCAGGGCCCCTACTAGAGCCCTCAAATTTGAGGAGCCCCTCAAATCCCCCTCCCACCCCTCATTCCTGGGGGCTCTAGGCTAAGCCCTCAAATTTCTGTTGGGGGTCGTTTTCCCCTCCCGCGCTCCTCTTTCCCCGCCGCCTCCCTCCCCGCCTGCCTTTTTCCCCATCGGCTCCCTCCCCGCTTGCCTCTTTCCCCGCCTCCTCCGCTTCCCCGCCCGCCTCCCTCCCCGCCGCCTCCCTCCCCGCCACTGCCACTGCCGGCCATGCGCCGACCCGCCGCCTCCTCATCTCGCGCCTCCGTCGTCCTCGAATCCGGGCGCCACCGACCGAGCTCCTCCACCGCCGGCCTCCACCGCACGAGATCCGGCGACCCCGCACCAGATCCGGCCTCGGCCCGGCTGGATCCGGCCGCCTCCCGCCCGGATCCGTCCTCCGCTGCGCTGTCGCTGCCGGATCCGGCCATCTTCGCCCGAGGCCGCCGCTCCCCGCCCGGATCTGACCGGATCCGACGCCATCCGGCGCCGCACGCCGTCTCCATCCACCTCACCAAGGGCCTCCCCCTCGGCTCCGGCCTCGGCTCCTCCGCCGCATCCGCCGCCGCCTCCGCCAAGGCCGTCGACGCCCTCTTCGGCTTCCACGCCGTCCAGCCGCCGCCGGATCTCGGCCCGGCTGCTCCTTTTCTCTCCCGTGCGCGGGTTGGAGTAAAGGGGTGAGGGGAACGGTGACGAGAGAGGGGACGAAGAAATTTGTCAGGAGTGGGTCCCATGTGTCAGTGTGTGGTGAATAGATTTGAGGGGTGCTGTTGGAGTAGATGCAAAAAAACAGGGCCCTCAAAAGTAGGGGGGCCCTCAAATGAAAAGTAGGGGCCCTGTTTTGAGTAGTACTGTTGGAGTTGCTCTAAGTGCTTCTCAAGGTAAGCTAGCAAGGTGGGACTTACCCAGAAATTCATGTGCACACACACATGGGCCAACATGGGCCGGGGTGTCACATACACTCCCCTCAAAGGACCCGACGTCCTTGTCGGACCAACATACCCACACAGGGGCAAATGATAAGGATCTCCTCTCTTGGCACATGTCCGTACGTTCAGTGCCAGCACATATGCCATGCCGTGTGTCCGCTACGGGCCCACACGCGCCATGCGCCATATGCCCGCGCCCCTGACCCGCACGCGCCCATGTAACCGCGAGAGTCGGCTCTGATACCAACTATAACACCCCACGTAACCATATGAGATATTACTATGGAACATCACCGCCAAAATAAAGAATCAATAAGTACGATAAAAGAAATCACAAAGAGTTTAAACTTTATTAACACTTTAATAGAGAACCAACGGAAGCTGAAATAAATATTCAAAACATGGGACCGGTCCTCTTCTAATAAACATGAGAATTTTAAAATGCTTTTTTCGATGTTATCATTTATACTTTGTAATATTGCATATGTGCAAAAATTATTATGCTGTATGAAATTACTGCACCAATCTGGTGGACCATATGATAGGCTCTCATGGTACTTCCGGTGCTAGCACAGCCTGACAGCCCAATTTTTCTTCATACAGATTGTCAGAAACAGAAATCTTGCGAGGCCATTCGTGTTTGTCTGGATGACCAAAACGGACGGCAAGTGGTCAGTGCACCGTGGCCCTGGCCCAATTTTTTGGCTAGGCCATAAGGGAGAGTGGCACTGGGCCGACATTGGGCTGCATTGGTCGCGCTTGATCGTTATCTCCTTCGGCCTAGGAAGGATGTACACGTACGTACCCACGTTGCCATGCGCAGAAATGCCGGTGCAAGAACGCACGTACGCGACGACGTGTCGACGATCACCGCACAGCGAGGCGTGCCACTTCATTTCGCCGGAGCTACGCGACGCGACGTACGTTCATGCCCCCCGATCGCTGTGACGTCGACGACACTAGCTAGTTCGATGGCCTATAGTAGCCTAGACGTACGCGCTAGCTAGTCGAACCTACCAAGGAGCGCCGCAAGCTATCTTACCAGTCGATCTGCCCCTGTGAAAAGACGTGAGACATGCTTTGTTTTTGGGCATATATGTGGCGAAAATTCGGGTCAGTAGCTTAGCCAGAGCGTATGCGCGCGGCGCTGTGCATGCCAAAACCGCCAAGAACCCAGCAGGCAAACGCGGTGAGTTATAGCCTTTCTTTCTGGTCCCGAGCTACGACGCGATTCTTGCACCCGCGCGATCGACACCTCGTTACGAGTAACCAAAGCGGAGTTATACGTAGCAACGTGTCATGTTCCAGCCTTCCAGCCCGGCGCGAGAGGCGCGTGCGTGCCACTTTTGCATTACACGAGTACGTACACGTGCGTGCGTACGCCTTTTTTGGGCTGAGAAGAGAATACATGCAACGCCTACGACGTGTGTGCATATACGGGAAGACTTTCGAAAGCTCTCGGGCCATATATAAAGCGATGTGGTGGGCTATGATGACACTGGCCCGTGAACTTTGTAACCTAGAAGCACTAATCTCTTCGTATAGTCGGTATGGTTTATGAGTACTTGTGGATTACGAGTTAGCGGTCGTATTAGTTGGACTGAAGATCTGTTTTGGTAAGCGATAGGTCTGTGTGGTTGTAAACGATCTGGAGATGGTCGTAGAAGGGTTGTCTCTATTAGCGATAGTCGTAAACGTGATGGGTGATGGTTGTAGAAGGTCTGGTGCTTGTCTGGGAATTGGCAAAGGTGTGTTTTGCTAATGAGTATTGCCATGAGATGGTATTTTTGATCTTTGCATGTACAGGTGGGCATGAAGGCGGCCATGGTCGGTGACAAGGAGGACCAAGACTAGGAGGGGATAATTTGAGGTCCAGGCGATCGGAATGTCATGCAAGGTGGTCGAGCTCATGCTGAAAGCTCATGGAGGTCAAAGGATGATAGCACTAGCGGTCCCGATCTTTCGATGAAAGTGGTATATTCGATTGGGGAAGGAGATGACGTTGACGACCCGACTACAACCATCCAAGGACGTTGCGCCTTAGCGATCGATACACCAACTCCAGAGGTTGTTTGTGACCTTGTCGGTGCACAATAAACCTAACCACGAGGGTACTTGTTCCTGCAAGCAATCGAAAAACAGGTAAGAACAAGATAAACAGCAACTCAATTGCGAATAAAAGATGTAGGTTTCAATCAAAAACAAAAAAACGGTGGGGTTCCAAAGACAAGTATTCGGACGATCTTGCCGACACGCGCGAATACAAGGCGAAGTAGTAAAAGCTAACTTAGTCTATCAAAACTCAAACCCTAGAAGAGGGTGCGGCTGCCTATTTAAGAGACACGGGAGGTGGAGGGTCGGCCAAAACACATGGAAGCCGAACAGGACTCGATTACAAGGCCCAAGGCCCACTTTGACTCAGACTGGAAAAATAACGTGACTTGCTTAGCAGTTTTTGATCGGCTCGGAAGGAATTTGGAGGTGAGACTAGATCCATCTGAAAGCAGACTTCAAGAGCTGTCCAACGAGTACTCACGGGCCCCGAGAAACCTTCTGGATCAAAAGTTATGGCCGTTCGAAGTAGACGCTATTAGGAAGGCCGAATTCAAATCAAACTCGCGAACAAGACTTGGGTTGCGCTTGATGGTTCCACTTCTATACTTGAGCTCACGTGGTTCTTCTCCATGGTTCCTAAGGACTCATCACAAGAATTAAGTAGTATTCTATTCTTTAAAACATTTATATGCAAACTTAGGAACGCATTCACCTGATAGTTAAGTTGACGTGCTCGCGCTCTAGTCATTGGTCCTTGTATCATAGTTTCAGTTTGTTGAGCTTGTTGTGGAGTCGGCACAGCTGTATCTATGGAAAGGATGTCCTCATCAAAGGTGGATGCTGCGTGCAGGCGTGGAAATGGTTACGGTCGATGACGAGAAAGATTGGGACTAGTAGGGAGTAATCTGAGGTCCAGGCGGTCAGGTGGTCACGCGAGGTGATCGGGCTCACGCGAGAGCACACGGTGTTGGTGTGCAATGAAGATTTAGGTGGGGATATCCTGAAGGCTTCATAACGTGTGAAGTATGGAGTCGTGGATGGAGTCCATGATCTGTACAAGGTGGTTAAAAGCCGTGTTAGGAAGGGTTTCGGATCCCTTGATTTGAGGAGGAGATAGAGTACGTGTCCAGGTGGACAGGGACACAGTTTGAGGTGTTGGATGTAACACGACGTTGTGCGCTGGCCTATAAAAGCAGGGAAAGCTGCAGGTTAGTGTGATAAGGTTTTAGGGCTTTCAAGAGAAGGTTTTTAGGGGTGCCGTGAGGTGCTTTGTAGCCAAGATCTTGATGATGAAATAATATATCAGTTTTCTTCATCTTCGACCACTTTCAGAGCATATCTCCTTCCTTTCTATTTTCTATGCTCTGTTTTTGTCTTCAGCGCATCTTGTCCAAGCAGTGGTTGATCGGCTGGGGATGTCGGGTGGAAGAAGGTCACTACTACGTGTGTCATGGTCGTGCCAAGGGATTAGAACGATATGGTGGTCAATCTAAGATTGTACTGAGCGATCGAGATGAGTGGGCGATCGATCTGAACACTCGTGAGCAAGTGGTCGTAAGCGAGTGTTCAAGACGAGCGATCGTAAGCGAGCGGTCGTACGCGAGCTATCATAACAAGCGATCGGAGCAACGTTCGGAACAAGCAGCCGTATCGAGTGGTCGTACCAAGCAGTCGGGCGACAGAGGGTTACGACCACGTTCAAGGAAGCAGCTACAGTCGTTGTCTCAACATAGCTTCTTACGACCACGTACAAGCGTGCAACAGTGGTCGTTGTCTTCTTATGGTAATTCAGATTGGTTTTCGTTTGTTCTCTGCGTTGTGTTTTGGTTTTAGGTGATAAAAAGCGAAAACAATCATGCGGAGACAATCATTCACCCCCCTCTGATTGTGCCATACGATCCTACATTGTGGAACCGGAACGGGAGAGACTTGGCTATGCGTGGTAAGCTAGTAGTGCATTTACACATGACAAATATGACGATTGCTTATAATGGCTAGTGATGACTGGGTCGAAGAAGAGTTTTTGGTAGTTTGACCAAAATACCATAAACCATCTTGGATCCAAACTGCAGCGCATCGGCGATGTGTTGAAGAATGGTTTAGATCAAGGTGGAGTTGGTTTGATCAAAGTGGATCAAAACTAAGGATTTAACGGATATAAATTTATGCATTTTGAAAAGCGTGTATAAGTGAACTTATGAGAGTAAAAACCCATGTGTGTAGAGTTAACGGGTTTCTCCGATTGTAATAGTGGATATGATCCACTAAGAGAAATAGGTGGTTTGTTGCCTACCTATAAAAGGGGTTGGGATGGGGACATATAGTTAACTATCCAACACATCTCTCTTGTATCTTCATGTATAAGGTTAGGGTTTGAGAGTTAAGTGCCTTTGTGTGCTTTGTCCTTGAAGGTGGAATGGTTGTAAAACCTACCTCTTCAAGTGGCAATATATCAATCTTTGATGATCTACATGTCTATTTCTTGTTTTGATTGATTTGCTCTTATTTCAATTGGTTTGATCTCTCCTCTTTCATCTTCTTGATATTGCTATGCTAAGGACGTGATTGAGATGGAGATAACCACTGAAAATCAATCTCCTATCATCTAGATACTTTGATAGCAAGTTTATGAAGAAATCCGGTTTTACTTGATTTTGGCTTCTTCGAGTGATTTCTTGTTTCAAGGGTTTTGAGTCATGCTCTTCGGTATTCTTGCTTGCTGTGATATGTGAAAATACATTTAAAACTATCTTGGACATCGTCTACCCAAGAGCAAGTTGTATTCACTGATTTTGGTTTTGGCTCGGTTCCAATGCATCTTTCCTTCAAACTGAAAGATGTCTCAACTTTGATCATGATTTTCATGATCGTCTTATTGTAATAGATTCTTGCTATTCTAAAGTAGATCCCTATAAATTTTCATAGCATTTGGATCTACGGATCAAAAGTTCTCTTAATTTTGGTTTTTGAAATTGTGCTGAAAACACTATTCATTTACCTGATTTTACTGTAGTAGTGGTAAGACCACCTTTGAAGGAGCGATCAGACCGCTGGGACCGGTCAGACGGCCATTTCTGTGCCGATTAGACCGCTGGAAAGTGGTTTCTTTAAGGTTTTGTATTCTTGAGCTATTTGTCTTATGTTTTAAATGAAAATTCTATTTTTCTATAATTCTGTAGTTGTGTGAGAATAGAATCTTGAATATTTGGAGAAAAATTTTGAGTTTGCACCATTCATCCTCTTCTATTGCCATCCAATCCAACAATATCAGATTGCTTGTGCACTTTTCAGAAGTTGTATGACAGCGCAGATTACGATGTTTATTATCTCCTCACAAAGACATGCTCAATTATACATTGACGATCTCGGATCGAATCGTCAGGTGCCAACAATTCGAAGATCGAGTTCACTTTTAAACACTGAACAAATTAAGAAAGAGGGTATATCAGAAGTAACGAAAGCATATTATTGTAACATCAGTTGCATGATATATAACCAATAGACCGAATTTTCAAGAAAGGCGTCAGCTTAATTTGTTCATTAATTTGCGGGACACCAACACGAACAATGAAAAAAGATCAATCAGATTCTTCGACGGATTGGCACCCCGGCCATCAACAATTAAGCTCGGAATTTAGAACAGAGCACTCCTAATTACGAATAAAAAGTTGTCTAAGCACTACTCTAAATCCAATCTGAAAACTTTTTCAATGCAAATATTCCAATTTAGAGGCAAGATTCGGCGCGTATCTCTGGAGCACCGGCCTCCCCACGACGGCAGCCCCGGCTAGGACACCCCCGAGGATGCCGGCGACGATGGCCGCCCGCGGCCCGGACGCCACGTGGTAGAGCGCCGGTGCCGGCCCCGGCGGCGACGGTGTTGACCCAGTCATCGACGTCGCGGTACTTACGGACGGCGCTCTCCGTGCCGGCGAAGAGCATCGCGATCACGCCGAGGCGGTTGCCGTAGGCGCGGCCCACAGCGCCGCACTGGTTGAGGGCGCGGTTGACGCGCAGCTTGGCCGACTCGCCGCGCTTGGCCTCCCTGGCCGCGAGGCGGAGGCCCGCGACCCCGCCGACCGCGGCCCCCGTGAGGTAGCCCATGCCGGTGTAGAAGGTGAGGTTTTCGCCCCAGGAGCGGGTCTTCTGGAGCGCCTCCTCATGGAAGAGGAACTCGGGCAAGGTGGGCAGGTCGTAGAGCGCGCGGTACGAGGAGGGGAGGTTGAGGCCCTCGGCTTGTGCAGCGAGTAGTGGCGGCGGCCGTCCGCCGGGGCAGTGGCGGATCCAGGAAAAATTTTTGGAAGGGCTGAAGTACCTTCAGCTCGACCTCAACCCCTTCTACATTATACATCAATGGCTAAAAATTTAGGGGGGCTCCAAGGGTCCGATAGCGGTAGGGGGGGCTCGAGCCCCCCGCCCCACCGTTGGATCCGCCGCTGCGCCGGGGGTCCTCGACGGGGATGGCGCGTGACATGGCTGCCTGATCCGAGCGAGAGATCGAGACGCGGGCCGATTCGTTTGGTTCCCGCCGTCCTGGGGGGTTTCGGGGTTTAAGAGGTGGAGGCGGGCGAGGGGTGGTCTCGGCCTTCGCCGTGTTGAGAAAGAAAAGGAGGGAGGCGCAGCCGTGCGAGGTGCGAATGGGTTTTTTTTACGCATGGTAAGGCCCTTTTCATCATGGGTGAGTGGTGGCCCTGGTGGGCTGCGCTGAGATTAGGCCGCTATTTGGTGGCTGTCGCGAGGATGCGCCTCAGAGGATATGGGAGTAGCTTACATATTTCGCAAACAAACCACATGTTAGACTTAGAAAAAGGCATAACAGCAGATAAAAAAGGGTATAACAGAAAACTTCGCTTCGATTTTGCTATGATCACAATTTGAGTTGTAACGATATAAAAGGCTCTGGTTCATTTGTGCGAAGTGTTCAATTTGGAACGCCTCGCGCGAGCAAGGTACGAGGAAAGCAACATATGGTTGTGACCTATACCTAGGGGTGGATGTCGAACTAAATATTTGTTTTGAAAAAATTGATATAGTTTGATTTAACATTATTTTAAAAACGAGCTAACGAGCCGAGTCAAGCTAGAGTAAAGTTCAAACTCATTTGAAATCAACTCATTTCAATGTTTAACCAATTAACGAGTATAATTAAAATAATTTTGAATCGAGCCAACGAGCCTCACTAACGATCTTTTTTGCCACCCCTACCTGCAGGCTGTGTTATTTTTTTTTTGTTTTCCAACAGTTTTTGCCTTTTTAACTTCTCTCAACAATTACAATTACAATTACTCATTTGACTGGCTTTATGGAAAGGTATGCGAATCTTGCGATGAATTTTGTTTTGTTAATGATGTGTTCTGATTGCTGATGAACTGGCCGGCTTGGCACCACAATTCGAGAAAAAAAAAACGCGCGGCGCTAAAACACACTTCCTCCCTAGATTCTCGCTGGATTCACGTGTTATAACACGTACTAACGTGGCACGTTGTATCTCCACTAAGCAGCGGTTTTTTCTTCTTCTTACGCTTCAATCGTGCTCACACTTTACAGAACTGTTTATCTGGAGCTCTTCAATTTGGTGTGCATCTTCAAGTTAGAACTATGAGCGCATGTGCAACATAGAAATCAAGGATATGCGTGGAACTAGGAGTTCTTCAAGTGCATTTCTTTCAGAACGATGTTCATTGCTCATGTTCAGGGATAGACAATATATTCTTAACAAACTCCAAATGAACACAACTTAATTTACCAACTTTTTGGGGCGGCTATAAAGCAGGGCTAATATCACAGTGGATAAAAGAATGTGAATATTAACAAAAAGAAAATTCCGGTGGCATCAGTGGTCGGCGATGGAATTGGAGGATAGGGATGGGTTTCTAGCGTGGTATGAGATCCATTTTAGGGCTTGTGGTGGTCGGTGAGCAAGGGGTGGCCAGCGGTGAGGTGGGAAGCTCTTGGAGCAAAAGCATGGCACCAGAGCTATATGTGGGCTAAATCAACGAAAGCATGGTTACTAGAGCATCTTTGGGTTGCGGGGGTGTCGATGGGGTGGTTGGTTCGAGCTGAGATAGCTTGTGGTGGTGCGCCCACGGTGGGGTGGTTTTGGCCGGAGGAGAAGGTGGCCGAGGAACCACGGGGCTTGGCTGGGCATGGCAGTGCTTTGGTAAGGTTCCTGGGGCATGATGGAGCTCCAGGGCAAAGCAATTGAAAAGAGATGAGCAAAACGACGAGAATTGAAAAATTGGGCATAGCTCTTCATGGCGATGATGGCTTCCTACAGGGCGGCGAGGGGTGTGTAGTGTTGAAACGACCCACATCATTAATTAACCTTAAATGACGAATTAGGACGTTAAGTAGGATCAATTACGTAGCTAATGATCTAAAATACGAGGGAATTTAAACTTTTTATATGTCGGTATGGATTGAAACCAATGAACGATAAACGAATACGTTATTACCGTAATTCCATCGATGAGGACGCAGACCAAATTGTAAAGACTAGAGTCAGATAAAATATGATTGCACGACAAGTAAAAACTTTCAAGTCAATTAAAATATATATAGCAGTCCGTAGTACAATCATAAGTAATTACAATCCGTTTATGATAAAATCAATTGCATCCAGTGAGCGGCAATTCTCACAATTTGCATTACATAACCTGGACAATATGAATTACAACAAATATATAATTTCATATCTCCACCAAATAACCATCTCAAAAACTAAGCAATTGCAATATAATTGTATTTAGCCAGGAAGTATATGAGGTAATTTACACCAAGTCCATCTCATACATAATTATTACAATAGGGAAATAAAGAATATAAATTACATTATTTTGTATACATCAATATTAAGAAAAAGCCGAATTACAATTTAGGCCATTTCATACATTACAAGATGTTGTCGAGCTGCCACCACATCGCCATTTCATTTGTGAGAGAATCAGTAATTATAATACCGAAAAAGACCGAACAAATGAACGAATGGAAATAAACAAAGGAAAGAAGAAAGAATTGCCATAAGAGCCCTAGCGGTTAACTTCGGGCGGGGTAATCCGTTCACGGAGATACCTGACCGTCCCGGGGGGCCAGTCGGCACCTCTCACAACTGTAGGCTCATCATACGGCGTATACAAACATGTTTTAATTTAGGGATTAATCAATGCAAAACAAAAATCCCATAACCCCATTTGTCAAGCCCAAACCGCAACCGGCATGACCGCATACCACCAGATCCACTGAGGCAACACACGGCCAAACAAGTGATACTGAGACAGCACATAGCCAGCCCAGAAACATCGCACGGCCAGCACGAAGGCATAGCCAACCAGAGAAAAGTGAGCAGCGAGTCAGGGCACGGCCTCACAACCATTTCCCCAAACCTTACAACCATTCCAAACCTGCAGAAAAGCCATCCACCGGGTAGAACCGACAGCAAGGAGATGGCCAAGGCGAGTCGACCAGGAGCAGTACGACGGCGACGGCCGGACGCAGACCGCAAGCCCAAAGTCGCCAACCCTAGGAGGCCACCAACAAGCGGCATCCCCATCACCGAGAAGGCGACAGCCGCACCACCAACAATCAGTGAAGGTGAGCCATAAACCCTAGTACCCATGTCTCAGGAGTAGGCCCTGCATAGTTAGAGTCAAGAGATACCAATACTTGGCACAAGCACCACTGGGGCACCCAAAGAATCAACGCAGTGTGTCCACCGGAAGTAGAAGAAGAGTACACCTTCATGCATGCTAGCTTACCAGTAAATCCCATCGAATCAAAATGGAATAGACACGGAACCAACCTCAGACCGGGTGGATTTGAGGGGCAAGGTGCCAGATCCGGGCCCTAGGCCACGAATCTGGCCGTGGTTCACTGGCGCCGAGCAGTAAGGCAAGGGCGGCCGGGCGGCAGGGTGCGGAGGCGTCGGGTTGAGGCGGCGCTTGGGGGCGGTGCATTGGTGGGGCGGCTCGGAGGCGCCGGGTTGAGGTGGCGCATCGGTGGATCAGCGCGGAGGCGCCGAGATGCGGCGTCGGGGGCGAGGATGAATCGGGAGAGAGAGAGCTGGTGAGGGGGGAGGGGCGTGAGACTAGGGGAGCGAGGCGACCGGGGCGAGGCAGACGCGCACGGCGCGGCCGGGCGAGGCAAGCGCGTGGCGGCGCGGTCGGGGGAGCCGAGAGGAAGAAATGGGGGGAGGAGAAGACCAGGGGCGGCGGCCGAACCAGGAAAAAGGGGTCGGGTGGAAGAAAAGAAAAAGGAAGAGAAAGAAAGAAAGAAGGGAAAAGAAAGAGAAAAGAGAGAAAAATAAGGAGGAAAATAGGAAAAAAAATGGAAATGTGAAAGATTAACATGTGCTAGATTTCAGAATAATTATCAATGTGCAGTATGACAACTTTGCGATAGCAGATTTAGCAAAGTTAAATAAATTAACTGTAAGTACTTAAGAACCCTGTAAATGAATATTAGTCACACCAACGTAATAGACATCCGTTAAAAGCGAACTGCGAATTAATACGACCTTCGGTGGCAGAGTAGTACCTTAGACTATTAGGTATGCAAGTAACGCTGAGCGGATTATAAGCGAAATGGGAAATTAGAAATACCTACAGGCACATTTAGTAGGATTCGTCTAATTACGTAAACCATAGCATCTCTTCGACGCCATAGATTAAGCCAGAAGTCCAGAATATTTCTTAAATTTTTATAATACATGTGATACTTGGATTAAAACTGATACACAAGTGTATGAAAGTTTGGGTATTGTCGTTTAAACCATTCATGGTATATTTAACTATTCAAACAATTTGGTTAGTAGCATTTAAATGATAGAAATCCACCCGTGAATACTTAGAACAAGTTAATTGGGTCCGATGGTTTAAAAGATGCAAATCAATTAAGCTTATACGCGTACGGATTAAATTAGAGTACTATAGTCTAAGACTATTTTATTGCAGGTGTGAATACGCAGATAAATTAGTTAAATCCATTTAGACAGTAGCAAACCATTAATTAATAATTACGATGATTAGAATAAATGAGTTGCCATTTGTAAAATAAGAACATAACATGCACCGATTAAATTAGTATGTTACCGATTAAACTCCTAGCTAGTCATATTAAATTGCCAAACTCCTCTAGTAAATGTTTATAGCTATTCCTCATAAATTAGGTGACATCCATGAGCAGTTAAATGTTTAGTATGTGTATGAATTAAATTATTAGAATATCATTTAGATTTCCTTGTCACGCAGTTAAAAGCACAGTTAATTTTATTAGTCAACTATAAACGGTAGGAATCCCATAAGGGCGCTTGAATATGTTTTAATTAAGGAATTAAGTAATTGATTAATGAGAAACCCTTTTCTTCTAGAATTATAACTTAACTCGTCATGCGTACTAGTACGAGAAAATGTATTGAGTAACCTTAAGATCTAAAACGAATTAAAAGGGTGAATAAATATATACGCACCTTGGAGAAAATTTAATAGGCTTATTTGCATACTCGAGATTGGCTAAATTAATATTCGCCGTTATAATTGTACATGCATTTAGTTAATCCCGTGTAATCGAAAAATTGCTAGGAATTAATAAAATGCCGAGCATACCTACTAGATCAACCATATCTCATGATGTTAGTGTGATGATATCGAAGGACAAGTAGTATACCGAAATTAACCTCGATTACCTCGATTAGGTTAAATGGAATGACATTAGGAGCACAAACACATCGACACCTTGTATATCATTACATTTCCATAAGTAAATCATAGCCGACGTATTTTAATTGCAGACGCCGATCCAACCTACAGGAGTGACTTCACCTGATCCTACTTGAATCCGAATTTATGGTTGAAATCCAGGCAAGCATTCCTTTGATCAAGTCTCTAGAGTATATTCCGTAAAATAAGTATTTTGTATTAATCTAGTATCACCCTGCATAAAAGAAATAAACGGTATTTAAATTGGGCAATGGATATAAAAGACATGAGAAAAGAAATAGCAGGCAACTGATGGAGCAGTTGGCCCTCTAAGTTGAGTAAAAAGGTGGGCAGAGGTTGCCAGGGTAGGTGACAAGTGGGCAGGTGTGGGACCTCTGCATAAGAATAGAATATAAGGGATTACAAACTTCATCCGTATGGACAAACCGTACCACACCGTATCAACCAACATTTTGTTTTTCACGGGCAGTCTAGTACTCTATTGAAGTATTATATTATCCACATGGGTAAGTATTAATTAGGGGAGGAACCCACAAGAGCCGGACCAGCACCGGAGTGGGGGATCCACAGCCGCGCGGAATCCAGAACTGGTACATAGGCCAGAAGTGGGGGGAGGCAGATCGCAAGAACCCAGGACTGGTCTGAGACCAGAAGCGGGGTACGCGAAGGCGATATATTATGCAGATGGGTGTTGGGCGAGGGTCAGAAACAACCCCAGCCAACAGTTATTGTCACTTTCGGTGGATCTGCGTGAGGGTGGTACACCGCTCCAGGCTGCCGCTTGTGAGTAACTGGGTGGAGATATAATTACTGAGATAGATGTATTAGCTCTATACTCTGGTCTGGGCGCCGCATCAAAGGAATTGCGGAGATCCGGGAGCCAACACGAGCAGAGTGATGATGGGTAAAGTGATACAAGCTTGCACAATGCTATCCAAATCATGAATTCATGCCTGTCTCCGGGAAGGGAGAATTACAGAAACTTATGGGGGTTTTTGCTGTTCATGCGTATGTTCAGTAGTTTTCTAAATTAATAAATCGGAATTCTTTCAAAAACAAAAATCCTTATTTTCTATAAGTTGTGGAAAGGAAATTGATGATGAAAAGAGTATTAAGAATGAGCATGAGATTGAAGAGAGGAATTGATATTCCTACAGGCATAATTGATGAGTATTCTATGCATTTTGCTAATAACGCTTGCTGAGTACTTTTGTACTCACCCTTGCTATTATCCCCCCTTTGCTTAGGAGCATGTCAATTTAGAGAATGGCTAAGATCAGGAGAAAGCTACCTGGATGGAATACCGTGGACTCGGAACACAATGGGTACAAGGTGGATATCCTGTGTGAAGATTGAGTGAAGAATGGGATATTCGAGCCCTTGAGGCTTTGTAATAAGTTTTAGCCCTGCGTGGCGATATTCTTGTAATACTGTCATGTTGTCTCTAATTATTGTTCTGCTGCATCACTCTGATGGCTTATTATTCGTTAGAGCGATGTTCTATCGGCTAAAACGAATAATAATTCGTTGACTGGCATTATTACCCCACGGTAATAATGCGGGTCGTCACAAGTGTCTTGGGGGCTTCTTGGTCACCAAGGCTGACTTTTAGGAGGTGCATGTGGCCTTTTATAGCCACTCTAAGGCAGTTTGGCACAGTGGGCTTTTCGCTCAGTTCTTGACATGTGGCCCAGGCAAGGGAGGTGAGGTAGAGTTCAAGGCTTGCCAGTTTTGTCGTGTCGTGGTGATCTCTGTGCCTCCTCGAGCTTTGCATTACAGCGGTCAAATGGTAGGGAGGTGTCGGGGTCGGTAAGGCGGGAGTGAAGAGGGGGCTACAAGGCAGAGGAGAGCGAGGTGGTCACAGCGCCTGGCCAAGTAGGTGCCGCATCCATTAAAGGTTGTCTGGTGTCAGGGTCATACACTGGCCTGGCAGCAGCTGATGAGGCAAGCACGGTGAATTGCGGTGCGGTTTGTTGGCCATGAGAGAGAGAGAGAGAGCAGAGAAGGCGGGAAGAGCAGAAACGGTGGAGGTTGCTCTGACGCTCGGCCCGAGGCAATTAAGGGGTGTCAGAGCATTGCAGGCGAGGAGTACAGTTGGCTGACTCGGGTGCAGAGGCGTGTCAGCGGTGTGGCAGAATCAGGAAGGCGCGATGGCAAAAATCTAGATGGCGCTATGTTGGCGGCGATTTTTTGAACCGTGAACAATAAGCACGAGCGAAAGGCTGAAGGGGGTGATACGAGAAGGAAAACACGGCACGGATGGCTGGGATGGGTGTGGTAGACCTGGGTTCAAGAAAAATCAGGAGCAAACACGAATTCAAATTCCTTTTGAATTTTCGGTTTGTTTCAAGTGCAATGCATACCTAACAACATGCTGACATGTCAGTTTTCATGTCGTCAGCCAATTCGTTCATCTGAGAGGGGCATCCAAATCCCTAATTAATGAACCGCGTGCACGGTATTAATTACACATCAGGGCTAGCTTTCAGGTAGTATCGGGCAGGCCATGACATAATCTTAACAAAACGCATGCCCATTTCTGTTTTCTTGCTTGCTGCTGATGTCCTCAAGGAGGGGACACATATGCAGTTTGATGCTCGCGCGGCTATTAACTCAAGCTTCTGTATCCGTCCGAAAGTGATTCGGATGACTGATAGCGTAGTTTCCCGGCACTTACAGAAACTAGCCAGGCTGGAGTTGAATTAGGCACCCCTGATTACGATCATCCATCTGAATGTACGGCAACAAAAGACCAGGACGATGAAATATGAGAAACGCTGCCAAGAGTTAATTCATCTGAATATCTGATAATACGTGCAGCATAATATATGCTGGTACAGATCAGTCCAGGTTTGGTCGATCGATGATACGTTCGACAGATATTATACTACCATCGCATGCTGATAGATGAGTAGCAGATCCGGCAACCAACACTAACAGTTTACCTCTGTAGTAGAGTAGAGGTTCCTTTCAGCCTCGCCTCCAATCAACAACCGCCAAACAATCGCATGGATCACCGGTGAACGAAGCGAAACACACCGCACGTTCCGCGTCGCATATTCCCGGCCTGCGACGTCCTCTACGACCGCGAGGAATAACGAGTGGCAAAGCCTTCCTCACCTTTCCTCCCGGCCGGCGGAGTGTGGTCGCGCGTACGTGACCCGACGCCACGTTGATGGCGGCAGGCTCGTAATCGCGCCGACGCGTTCCACCCCCCGCTCCGCGCCCGGACGGCGAGGCCGCGCGCAACGGTGAGGTAGCTAAGTAGGACGCGGGAGAGGTGAGGTATCGCACAACCCGGCGCAAATCCGGCACGGCGCTGCGCCGCTGCCCGGCTTCCACTGGAATTGGGTTGGGCCACGCGCCGCCCCTCCTCAGTCGTTTGACGCCGTCCGTCCGTGCCGCCGGAATTAGTTGGGCTGCACCCGACGAGCCGAGATGTTCAACAAATTCGACCCGTGTACGGCCCTTTTCCTGTGCCGGACGCGCGGGCCTGACCAAAACACAAGGCAAAGGCAGAATCGAGCTCACCAGGCCCATACATTTAACGTACCTGCTCACAGTCAGACTCACGACATCTGTCTTCGCCGCAACACGAGTTCGCATCGAGCTCGATCCGGAGACGCAAACCCCTCGACCTCCCCACCACCAACAATGGAGACCCAGGCCGACGTCGCCCCCGGCGGCGGGGACGACCTCGCGACCATGCGCGAGCAGTGCCGGAGCCTGGAGGAGGCCATCTCCTTCCGCCGCGAGGCGCAGCTCGGCCTCGTCGCCTCCCTCCAGCGCCTCGTCCCGGACCTGGTCCCCTCCCTCGACCACTCCCTCCGCCTCATCGCCGCCTTCAACGGCCGCCCCTTCGTCCCCACCCCGGTCCCCAACGCCTGTCACGCCCAGAACCACCCCAATCTCAAGCCCCACCACCGCCGCGCCCTCCCCGACCCTGCCCGCTCCACCCGCCGCAAGACCTCGCCGGGATCCTCCCCTGCCGCCGCCGCGGGCAGCGCTGCTCCTGGTGGCCTCGACGCCGTGCGCACCATGGTCGCCGTCTGCCTCCTGGAGCTCGTCCCCTTCGCCGAGATCGACGCCGCTGCGCTCGCGCGCCGCCTGCAGGCCGAACCCTCCTCTGCCAGCGAGGCCGAGCGGGCGGCCCTCGCCGACCTAGCGGCCGAGCTCGGCGGCTCGGCGCCCGCCGCTGTAGCCCTCGCGCTCCGCCGCATAGCGGAGGACGGCGGGGGCGTGCAGATCGAGGAGGCCATGATTGGGGGCAAGCAGATGACGATGGTCTGGGCCATCGACCGGAGCAAACTCCTCAAAGAGCTACCGGAATCCGCCACTTTGTCGCCACTCCAACCTCCGCCCACTCTGCAGGCGGCCTCGTCGGAGACAGATACTAACAGTGCAATCATACCAAGACCACCGCAGCAGCAGCAGCAGCCGGATATGTGGGCGCATTCAATGCCGCCGATGTTCCCACGGCCCAGGGGCATGCCGATACAGGGGATGCAGAGAATGCCGCCAGGGTTGATGCCACTGCAGCGGCCGTTCATGGGGCCAAGTGGGGGTATCCCAATGGTCGGGGGTTCGGGGCCTAGCCCCACCCAGCAGAAGCAGAGGACCGAGGAGGACGACCTGAAGGACCTGGAGGTGCTGCTGAATAAGAAGACATATAAAGAGAAGCAGAACACGAAGACTGGGGAGGAGCTACTGGATCTCATTCACCGTCCCACAGCAAGGGAGACGGCTGTCGCAGCAAAGGTGTGCTTTTTCTTCACCTCTTGGTTGGTAGTGCTGCTGTTGTGTGTAGTTTGAGATCTTTGGAGTTGAACTTGAAAGTTCTAGATCTAGGATCTCCTAGGTCTCCTAGGTTAGATCTAGCGGGGTTCTTTTAGGGTTCGTGTTCTTGAGTGCTACACTGAGAGGGAGAGAGGGGTACCGACCTTCCGACGTGGAGGAGGAGGAGTTGGCCATCGCAGGGACGCTCGGTGAGGTCTGCGCACGGGCAGCGACGGTCGGGGAAGAGGTGCGGGGCTCCTCTGCGGCGTGTCCCGGGCGGCGGCGTGTCCCTGGCGGCGGTGAACGGCGGTGGTGCTTCCCGTCGCTACAGCGCCCCCTCTTAGATCGGTCTAGGGTTTGTCGGTGGGGTGGCGGCGGCACGGTCAACTTCGTGATGCGAGCCGCCCGGCCCCCACCTCTGTTTATATGGCGCTGGCGACAGGGGCCCACCAGCCTATTGGGCTGGGCGCCCCCGATCAGGGCGCGGTTAAGAGGAGAGGGGGGTATTTGGCCGTTGGGCCAAATGCCCTGAGATCACATTCTAACAGAACTGTTTGCTCTTGGTGTAGAGGTCTTATTATACCGTTAGTCTTGTAGTAGTAAATGAGCTGGATTGCTTAGGCATTGCTGGTGTTGAAACTATCGTAGGATGGTGGATAATTGCGAGTAGTCTGCTATGCTGGATTCGCCTTCGTTTCGGCTTAAGTTTCTAGCTTCTGGTTTATTTTGCATTATTCATAAATTTCATTTTTTTTATATGTACTTTTAACTTTTTTGAACTTTTTTATCGGTTCTTTTTTTTCTCTTATTTGTTTACATTATACGTGATGGGCTAACACGTTTTTCTATTTTTAATTTTTTGAATTTAATTGTGCTAAATAAGCCTCCGTTAGCTACGGTGTTATTTCAATTAGCTACAGTGCTTTTCAGCTATAAACCACTTAAAAAAAGCTCTTTTGAGCAGAGCTATGTGAAAGAGAAAGCAACATTGTTTTATGTTGTTAAACAGTTCCAGCATCATCTATGTGTTGTCAACTTGCAAAACCAATAACGTCTAATTTTACACGTTAAGTTATCCTATGATTCACACTAAATCATTCAGTTTTGGCTGACATATCTTTGACCGTTTGATTATCATTTTTTTGCTAACCTTGGTTTTGTGTTCTGGCAGTTTAAAACAAAGGGTGGTTCCCAGCTGAAGGAATACTGCACCAATTTAACTAAAGAAGATTGCCGACGCCAATCTGGTTCTTTTGTTGCCTGTGATAAGGTTATTGTTAATGTTCTTACACTCATACACTCATTTTGCCTACTCAATGTATACTTCCTCACATTTGTTTTTTTTTCTTTTAAGAAAAATTCATCTGGTATATTTAATGCAATCCCTTCCTTACGTTGCAGTTTTTCTAATGACATAAAGTGCTTAACCGCAATTATGCTTCCTGTAATGCTAGAATTATCTAGCTGGATAACATATTATGTGAAATTTATCCTGTAGAGCTTCCTTCATAGTTGCCATTTGTTGCTCCAAGTCCATGTCAGGCTTTCTGCACTTTCTGGCAATGATTTGGAAAAACAATTAGAATTAATATATATGGTGAAGCAAGTTGAATTTGTTCTTAGAAAAACAAGATAGTTGTTGTTTATTTGTTGAGTGTGCAGATGCCAACATAACAACATATGATTTCTTCAATTTAAAATCATTGTATAATTTTTCTTGGTACTATGCTTGAATTCTTGATTTGTTTTGTTACATGGTTTTTAGATATTAATTGTAAGCAATATGCAACTTTTTCTTTCACTCTGAACAGGTTCACTTTCGCCGTATCATTGCTCCACATACTGATACAAACCTGGGAGATTGCTCTTTTCTGGACACTTGCCGTCACACTAAGGTTGGCCATATAGTTGTACACCCTTTTTATTTTGATATCATGCCATGCACCTGTCTGTATCTTACATGTATTCTACAATTTGTAGACTTGCAAGTATGTCCACTACGAGCTTGACCAAACACCAGATATACCTCCAATGATGGCTGGTGCCCTTGCTCCCCCTAGGCAAATAAAGCCCCAGAGAGCTGAATATTGTTCAGAAATAGAGCTTGGAGAAGCTCAATGGATAAACTGTGACATTCGTAAATTCAGAATGGACATCTTAGGACAGTTTGGAGTAATTATGGCCGACCCCCCTTGGGATATTCATATGGAACTGCCATATGGCACAATGGCTGACGATGAAATGAGGACTCTTAATGTTCCTGCTTTACAAACTGATGGTATGATTTTCTTATGGGTCACTGGTCGTGCAATGGAACTTGGTCGGGAGTGGTAAGTTTTTCAAACCTTCATTTTTTTCAGCGATGTTGCCTGGGGAATGAAGAATTCTTTAGCACTTCTCTTACAGTGTTTTTTACTCCAATGAAATCTATTGACCATTGAATAGTTTTTGTTCCATGCTTCACACTTGTAGGTTGTAACTTGACAGATGATAGATGCCACAGTAAATTTGTCATATTCTGCATTTTTATATATTCTTTCTTTACTCTGTAGTGTCCACTGATAAGGGTGCAGTGTTGTTTTTCTCTAAATATTAGACTTCCTGCTTTTTTGGAAAACAATTGTTTTCATTGATCCACTATACCTGTTCTTTGTTCTTCAGTTTGGAGCTCTGGGGTTATAAGCGTGTTGAGGAAATTATTTGGGTGAAGACCAATCAACTTCAACGTATTATTCGAACTGGCCGCACTGGCCATTGGTTGAATCACAGTAAAGAACATTGTCTTGTTGGAATAAAAGGAAACCCTTTAGTGAACAGGAACATAGACACTGATGTTATTGTTGCCGAGGTCCGTGAAACAAGCAGAAAGCCTGATGAGGTAATACACCCACTTCTATGTTTCATACTAGCTGGTTCAGAACAAGTGATGCCTCTTGAATTGCTTCTGTGTAGCTAGATGAGGCTTACAAAAGCATTGCCTGAATGTTGTTTCTACCTAGTGATTCATAATGGATTAACCTTTCCTACAATAAACATGCATACACTCACTTTTAATAAAAACCACCCAACTAAAAACCTTTAGATTTTATTCTCCTTATTGATCTGATTTCAAGAATAGTATGTGTTGTGGCATTGGCCACAACAGTAGGTAGTGTCTACCCTTTCTCCTTGGTAGGATATGGAATCAGGAGAGCTAGAGAGAGCCAGTAGTGGGAGAGAAAGAACTAGTGAGTAGAAAAATGAGTGGATCTAGCTGCCTCATACCCCTTTGGGGGGTTGCATACATGAATAGGATAGGACGCGAATTCTCTATCCCGCCCCTCAATAATTACAAAGAGTGAGGGTATATCGGTGCTATTGTAGCATGGCTACAACAGAGGTATAATGTACCCCTTTTTCTATGGGAGGAGGTAGAGTTAGAGAGAGCTAACGATAGGAGAGAGAGAAAGCTTATGTGTAAAATAAGTGGATATGCCCTCCTCATACCCCTCTTTAGGGCTTATATATATATGTGTGGGGTAGGATAAGAATTACAAAAGGTAGGGGTACATTGGTACATTTCTTTATACTATTGGGCCTATAATACTGGGTCTGTTGTAAGGCCCAGTCGTTTAGGGCTGGGTCACCCCAACAACAGTACTCCCTCGACAGCAAGCGCAGAGGTCCTGAGGAGCGAGTTGACGTGACAAATTGGCCCAGCCTAGCCCAACCCCCTATCCCTCGGCAACAAGCATGCAAGTGCCGATGGGCGAGCTGATGTAGTTGATAGCCCCCAGCCCCCGGGATGAGGTTGCTGTAAACCTCCCAGAGCAGGGTTGTTTCACTGATCACCTGCCTTCAAAAACCGCACCCACAGAGGGCGAGAGGTGTGGCCCGAGGAGGGTGCTAATGCACGTGGAGGGAGGGAGAGCGAACTGTCATTCCCTACCTTCCAAAATAGTGCCTGTGGAAAGCGAGCAGCGTGGCATGAAGGGGGTGTTAACGCACGCAGAGGCAGGAAGGCTGAACTATCGTTCCCCTACCTTCAAGAACAACGCCCACAGAGGGCGAGTGGCGTGGCGTGAAGGGGGCGCTAACGCACGTGGAGATAGAGAGGCTAAACCGACGTTCCCCTACCTTCAAGAATAGCTCTCACAGAGGGCGAGCGGCATGGCGCGAAGGGGGCGCTAACGCACGTGGAGGCAAGAAGGCCGAACTGCCATTCCCCTACTTTCAAGAACAGTGCCTACAGAGGGCAAGTGGTGTGGCATGAAGGGGGCACTAACGCACGCGGAGGCAGGGAGGCCGAACCGCCACTACCTTCAAGAACAGCGCACATGAAGGGCAAGCGACGTGGCGTGAAGGGGGCGCTAATGCACGCGAAGGCAGGGAGGCCGAACCGCCACTACCTTCAAGAACAGCACGCACGAAGGGCAAGCGACGTGGCGTGAAGGGGGCGCTAATGCACGCGAAGGCAGGGAGGCCGAATCGTCGTTCCCGTATCCTCAAGAACAATGCCCACGGAGGGCGAGCGACGTGGCGCGAAGGGGCGCTAATGCACGTGGAGGCAGGGAGGTCGAATCGCCATTCACCTACCTTCAAAAACGACGCCCACAAAGAGCGAGCGGCGTGGTTTGATGAGGTCGCTAACGCACGTTGAGGCAGAGAGGGCGAACCGCCATTCCCCTATCTTCAAAAACAGCACCCGCGGGGGCGAGCGGCGTGGCTCGAGGGGGTGCTAACGCAGGCGGAGGTAGGGAGGCCGAACTGTTGACTCCCTGGTGGAGTGTGCGAAGGCGTGATATGCACATGAGACATCGCTAGAGCGTGGGATTCCCACGTGGGATGCCCGTGAAGGCGCGATATGCACCGGGGACACTGCTAAAGCGGTGGATTCGGCACTTATTTTATACTCCATGGAGTACACTAGGGCGTGAGGCCGCCGTGCGGTTTGTTTAGAGTCCCACGGGACTAGGCTTAGACACGCGAGGGTCTCTGCGCTTATTTTATACTCTATAGAGTGGCACGAAGCCCCCAATTTATACTCCGCAGAGTGGGCATGGGACACGCAAGGGTCTTGGTGCTTATTTATACTTCGTAGGGTGTGTGCAAGACGCGTGAGGGTCCTAGCACTTTTTTTATAATCTGTAGAGTGGGCACGGGACGCGTGAGTGTCCTGATACTTTTATATACTCCGTAGAGTGGGTACAGGACGCGTGAGGGTCCCGGCACTTTTTATACTCTGTAGAGTGGGAACAGGACATGTGAGGGTCTCGTCACTTGTTTATACTCCGTAGAGTGGGCACGGGACGTCTGAGGGCCCCGACACTTTTTTATATTCCGTAGAGTTTCTATACTCCATAGTGTGGTGGGCACCGCACTCAGATTTATATTCTGCAGAGTGGGCATGGTACGCGAGAGGGTCCTGGCACTTATTTATATTCCGTAGAATGTGCACAGGACACGTGAGGGCCCGTCGCTTTTTTACACTCCGTAGAGTGGGTACGGGACGCCTGAGGGTCCTGATGTTTATTTATACAATGTAGAGTATGCACGGGACCTGCGAAAGTCCCAGCACTTTTTTATACTTCGTAGAGTGGGAACGAGACTTGCGAGGGTCTTGACACTTTTTAATACTCCGCAGAGTGGGCACGGGACGCTCGAGGGTTTCGACACATTTTATATTAAGCAGAGTGGGCACGGGACGCCCAGGGGTCCTGGCACTTTTTTATACTCCGTAGAGTTTATATATTTCGTAGAGTGGGCACGGGACGCACGAGGGTCCCGGCACTTTTTTGTATTCCGTAGAGTGGGCACAGGGCGTGCGAGGGGCGCGGAGTTCATCGGCGTGGTCGATGGATGCGATGCCGGCGTGGGCGATGGCGCTGACATGAGAGTGCACGCCTGCGCGGAGGCGTTCGTGCGGGGGCCGATGCGGAGCCCATCTGGGCGGCGTGGAGTGACGGCGGAGGCCAGGTGTTGGGGTGCAGTCGAGGCCATCGGAGGCGGCGCAGAGGGCGGTAGAGCCAAAGTCGGGGCCGGTGACACGGAGGTTAGAGCACACGGAGCCGAAGGCCGACAGAGTTGAGGCTGATGCGGGGCCTAGCGTTGTGGTGGGCGACGCGCGGAGGTAGGTCTGCAGCCAGAGACGCCGATCTTCGGCATGGGTGTCGGGGTCACAACCGGCACAGTCATCGTTGCGCAGAGGCTGTGGCCAGCATTAGGTGCTGCGTGGCAGGCTTTGTCGGTGCGGAGACCACAAATGGCGTGGAGTAGGCCTCGCTGGCACGGACGTCGACGTAGAGGCCGTGCGGAGCCACACGGAGGCGCAGCTTGACGCGAATGGCACGTAGTCCGGCACGGTCATGGAGCAAGTTTCCACAGCGCGAAGGCTGTGGCCTAGCTTGGTCATTGGTATGCGGAGGCAGACAGGTGGGGGACGAAGTCAAGGTCGGGGCCGACGACGCGGCGGTGAGGCCGATGCGGAGCCTGGTGTTGCGGAGGGCGACACGCTGAGGCAAGTCCAGAGCCAAAGGCGTCGGTCTTCGGCGTAGGTGCAGAGGTCACAGCCAGCATGGAGTCCGTTGTGGGGCCCATTGTTGTTGAGGTGCGGAAGCTGACGTTGGGCGTGAAGGGCGCATCTAGCACGGAGGCGAGGACCGAGACGGCTGAAGCACGGGCGACCGTGACATGTGATTACAAGTCCAACAAGATGGTGGGCCACACTGCGTCGGACGGTTGGCTTTCAGCTCCTTTCTTGCATAGTTTTTCGCTCAGTCTCTACGGACAACACTAATTGTTGTGACATTGGCCACAACAGTGGATAGTGTAGTGTTAGAGAGAGAATTAGTGAGTAGAAAAATGAGTGGATCTGGTCGTCTCATACCTCCCATTAGAGGGTTTATACACATAAATGGGGCAGGATAGGGAATTCCCTATCCTGCCCCTCAATAATTACAAAGGGTGATGATATATCGGTATATTTACACCTGCCACACTATGCTATTGTACTTGCTATAAGACCCACCAGCTAATCCTAGTGGCCCAGGGGGTGGGTACCCCCACAACAATATGCATGCTTCATAATCTGTTTTGCTGTGCAGATGTACCCCATGCTAGAGCGGATTAGCCCAAGGACAAGGAAGCTGGAGCTGTTTGCAAGAATGCATAATACTCAAGCTGGGTGCGCACTTATTTTGTCCCTCCTCCGTAAGTTATCTTCTGCATTCAAACTTGATGCTAACCTTTAACCTTTTTTTTTCCTCAGATGGCTTTCTCTGGGTAACCAGTTAAATGGAGTAAGGCTTGTCGATGAAGGGTTGAGGGCAAGGTACAAGGCTGCTTATCCCGACGTCGAGGTGCAGCCGCCATCACCTCCCAGAGCAAGCGCGCCTATGGATGTTGATCAAAGCACTATATCACAGAAGTCTGTTGAATCAGATGGTGAAAGGCCTGCCTGATGCTTGCACCTTACTTCTGAAGACCTGGCTGTGCTTGACGTTGAGAAATCATCTTGCAAGGATCCACTGTTGACCATATAATTTTAGCCTTGCCTTTTCTTAGCTGTAAAATTAGGCAAGTCAGTTGTATTTTTGTCAGTGGTCACTAGTAGTAGGAGAGGGGGGGGGGGGGGGGGGGGGGACGCCGGGGGTTGTTTCGTTGTCGACAGACATCTGGTGAAGAGCGAGCGTTAGCCTTCAGTGATATTTGCCAATACGTTACCAGTGTATGCCCATCTGTGCGCTTCAATTTCAAAGTTGACCTAGTATGGCCAAAAGATAAGGGAAAATTTTGTTCTTGCTACTTAAAATATATACAATATCGTTTCTACCAAAGAAAATCTGCTCATTTTGTTTTTGCTATCCTTTTGTTAGTGCATATTTCGTATTTGCCACCTTGTCTAATTTTTTGTCAAGTCAACATCATGCTTGTCACGATGTCTCCTAGGCATCATGGCGAAGCTGGATGGACACCATAGACACTCGCCACGCCTTAGGAGGGAGGAGGAGGCAGCCGGGAGGGGAGGAGGTGGTGGGGGGAGGTGGCGGCCGGGAGGGGGAAGTCGACGGGGAGAGGAGGCGGTGGCCGAGGGGAGGAGGTGTCGGGAGGGGAGGAGGTAGCGGATAGGGGAGGCAACGGATGGGGTGGTAGCGGCGGGGAGAGGAATAGCCGCAGGAGAGATAGGAGAGAGACGCGAGAGACGAGAGAGAGACAACTTAGACAGGTTATATATTTTGAGGGGAGACGAGAGAGAGACGCAAGTGAGGGCTGTACATACGATCGCACGTATGCATGTACAGGCTTGGCGTTTGCCATGGCATCGCCTAGGCATCCTGACACCGAGCACTTGTCTTGGTCGTTGACTCCACCGTGACAACCATGGTCAACATGGCATGACTGTTAAAAAATTGGCAAAAATATTAGAAAAAAAGAAATTTTTAAAAAACCCTAGATAAAAGGAAAAGTTTTGGTCTTGCTACTTAAAATTTGTGCAATATCGTTTCTGTCATCAGAAATGTACTCATTTTATTTTTGCTATCCTTCTGTCATTACATATTTCGTTTTTGACATTTCATCTAATTTTTCGTTAAGTCAACATGGCTTGACCATTAAAAAATTGCAAATACTATATTTTTTTTGGAAAAACCCTAAAAATACAGAAAATTAAGGGACCACTTCAACAAAAAAAATTTGCATTAGAAAAAACTTTAGCAATGTTTTATATAAGTTGAGGAAAATTAAAGCATTTTCTTTAGTGTACTTTTTTTGAGAAATTTTCCTATAGTAATGTTTCAAAAAAAAATAAAAAATGTTCAAAATGTTTCCTTCCTTTTCTATATTTTGGCTATTTTTTCTTGCTTATTTTGTAAATGATTTTCTTTTTTTTCTTTTTCTCATATTTCTTAATGGTCAAACCTATTGAATTATGAAAATATGGACGGAGTAAAAAAATAAAATATACACTAGCTAAAAAAACTCAACCTGCGGGGGGTAAGACGGCCCCCCGGGCATTAGCTTAAGAAGAAGGTCTTCTCACACAGATCGAGAAAACCTCCGAACCACTGCTCCACCCTTACACAGCGGCACCATCGCCCGCGTGAGAACGACCTGAACGGACCAACGACCTGAACGGGCCTTAGACCTGTGCTTTGGTGTGGTAGCAGGCGAGTGGATTTTTTCCCCCAGCCTGAAATTCGCTCCCACTGGGAGTCGAACCCAGGACCGAGGGGTGCTACTAGAGCGCTTTAGCCACTACGCAAGATGCCGGTTCGCTAATATACACTAGCTAAAGTATAACAAAAAAATGAAATGGTTAGATTTATGATAACAGAAACGATATTGTAGACATTTTGAACGGTAAAAACAAAATTTTCCCGGAGGACAATGGCGCCTGTGGAATTCAGTCGATTCCTGGCCGACGTGGTGCTCTGCTCTGGTGGTACCCGCGCCCCTTTTATTCCCGCGACCACGCCGAGCGATTGCGTCGTGCGAGCCGGCGAGGCCGCCAATGCGTACGCCCTCGCCTGTTGCGCTGCTACCGCCACGCGGGATCGCTGTTGTACCTGACACCGCCATACAGGGTAACCAGCAGCAGTACCATCACATTCACATTAGACAGGAACGTATTTACATTGGGTACCACACCGCTTCAGGTGTGTAGCGAGCAGTTTCATAACAGGAGAATACACACGTCTGCGGTCGTGAGGGAAGGTACATACAAAATGGATTGCAGAGCTGATCCCTGGCAAAGGTCGTGGCACGCGGTATTCTACAAGTACAACGCTGTTTTTGAGTTGACATCAAAAGGCCTTAGCTGCTATCGGCAAGTATAGAAGGTAACAAAATATGGTAGCGTTAGTATTGTAGGTGTCGTGGCCATGAGGGGTAGGAGGCCATACCGTCAGTAAAGACTAAAAACAACCAATGAAATGTCAGCAGAGAGAGGATTAAAATGAGTAAACAAAATGCAGGCCACTTATATGCAGGCGGGCATTCATGTGCCGGCACATTAAAGCTTCATTCATGTGCTTAGGCTTTTTAGCGATTCTAAATCTTAGTTCACTTAATTTGGGGAAAAACATAGACCAAAAACAATCAACGAAATGTCGGCAGACAGAGGATTCAAATGAGTAAACAATATGCAGACAGAGGATTGAAATCAATAAATCAAACGCAGGTCGCTTAGGGCGTCCGCAATGGTAATAGCTAGTACTAGCTATATAGTCAGCTGACGTGGAGGTAAGAGACAAAAGCAAAGACTATTTTATACTGTTGGAACCACATGCTCCTCTCTTATGTTCTTGGACTACGTGAAATAGATCAGCTATTTGCTCGTCGCTAGTGACTACTCTCTCTCCTACTTTTTCCTTGCCACATCAGATCTAGCTAACTAAATAGCAAGCTGTTGGAGACGCCCTTATATGCAGCTGGGCATTCGTGTGCAGGCACATTAAAGGTTCATTAATGCGCTTAAACTTTTTAGCGATTCTAAATCTTAGTTTGCATAAGAAAGGACACCATCCATCATACGCGCTTAAACTTTTTAGCGATTCTAAATCTTAGAGCAAGTTTAATAAGGCTGACTGTGCTAGCTACAAGGGAATTCATGTCAGCATAGTCCTATGTGGAGGGGAGAGAAAAGGAGAGAGAGAGCCAAGCCGACTCCCATGCAAGAATCAGGCTATAGCACAGGAAAAGATACATTATCCATGCATGTACCCATAAAACTAATTGCTATACCTATGCATGTATTAAATTATCAATACCCGTGTATGTATTAAATGATTGAGAGCTCTTGTGGAGACAACTTATAGCCAGCTTATTGTATGAGTTGACTGCATCATTATCTTTTGATGATATGGAAATGTATTGGAGGTAGCAGCTATCTGTACTATTAAACTTGCTCTTAGTTTGCATAAGAAAGGAAACCATCCATCACTGTTAGTTCGCGTGCAAGCGCATTAAAGTTTCATTCATGTGCTTAGACTTTTTAGTGATTCTAAATCCCAATTTGCATAACAAAGAAAGCCATCCATCGCTTTTAGCGCACTAAACTGTGATGATAGGCTAATATCGAACTGTGTAGGGTTTATCAAGCGGGAAAGCTTGCTCAGGATTCGTATGCAGGGCGTCAAATCCGATATGTGCGGACGGAGATCAGAAAACACAAAAGGAAAGCTCTTCGCACAAGAACAACTCAGTTTTCCCCCATCAAAATAGTTCTCATGCTTAATGGTGGCCCGCACAAATTGGTAACCAAAATGAGCGTGCATTGGGCAAGAACCAAGCCGTGTAAAAAGCATGGACGATACTACAATGACAGGGCCATATTCAGTTGAGCTGGTCTAGCGTTGACAAAAACTTCACTGTGACGACAGGCCCATAGTCAGATGAGATGGTGCAGCGTCGATGGCTTGATGTGATTCACTGTGGCCCTGATCAACTCGGCTTCGGCTTCTGGCTTCTGGCTTATTTTTCACTATTCATAAGTTTCGTCTTTTTCTGAACTTTTGACTTTTTGTTGAGCTTTTTTGCCGGTTCTTTTTTTCCCGTATTTGTTTGTATTATACGTAATGGGCTAACATATTTTTTTTATTTTTAAATTTTTTTAAATTTAATTATGCTAAATAAGCCTCTGTCAGCTACAGTGCTTTTTTCAGCCAGCTACAGTGTTTTCAGCCATAAGTCACGAGCTTTTCAGCCGAACCGATCACCACCTTAATCTGGCGTGCTGCAATCACAGGCACTGGAGAGGAAAACGCTTAGGGTTTACCAAGCAGGAAAAGTGGTTGAGGATAGCCACCGAAAAGGGTAAGGCTGCATCCTAAGCACGCTCGCATCGGTCAATGACTAATCAGGGTGTAAGACACTGCACACCGAAATAAACCCAGATCTAGCAGCGCAAACATAATCCCATATGAGTCGGCAAACACAGTGGCCATGCAGCAGGCAATAGGTAACGAAGGTCTAAAAACATTACGCGGCTGACCGGAGCACCCTACTGGGCTACTGGCCACCAACCAGACACTTAAGATATCACGCGCTGAAACAAAACCTAATCTAGTAAGGCAAATATAGGTACGGTTTTTGTTAAATATCATTATTATTCAAATTTATGACCGTTGGATTAAAGATCCAATGGCCATAAATTCTCCATCTCCCCTTGAATTCTACCCCTTTCCCTTTGAAAAAGTCTCGTCCCCTTCAAAAACAAGGGACTCTTGATCTCTAATATAAGAGCAACTTCAAGAGATTAGCCAAAAGAAGTATCTAAATTTAATGATTTAGCTATTCTCTAAAATGAATCTCACTCAAAAAAACTAGACTACTCCAACAGGCTATCTAAACTGGGACTCTCCATATTCAAACCTGCCACGTCATCAGGACCTTTCGTCTTTTCGGATCCATCGCGAAGACCTCGTTGTCCACTCGGCCAGGCTTTCTCACGTCGTCCTGGCCGCTGGTTCCGGCCGCCGTAGACTCGTCCAGCCACGCGGGTGCAGCCTCGACGACGCCCTGTGCTGCATCTGGGTAGGGGAACTGCGGCGGCTGGCCGGTGTCTGGCCGGCGTCTGGGAAAGGGATCTGCGGTGCCTGGCCACCGACCCCTTCGTTCTCCATCCAATCCAAATCCACAAGGTCCTCGCGGTAGGGATCTGCGGTGCTTGGAACACGAGGATGCGGCAGCAGGGACATGGCAGCGCTTGCAGGGGGAGCGGGCGCCGGGCGGAAGATGCGTGCGGGCAGCGTAAGAGGCCCTGCGAGCTGGCGGCGGAAGGAGCCCTGCGAGCCGGCGGCGGAAGCAGCAGAGGCGCAGAAGAAGAACTAGAGGCACGCGGTGGGTCGCGTACGCGCGGGAATGGGGCGCAGCGCGCGGGAAGGAAACGCCGACCGCGCCAAGAGGCTGGATGGCGAGCGAGGCAGGCTATCCAAAAATAGAGAGCGAAGGAGGAGGGATGGAGAGCTACTAAATTTGGAGAGTCATTTACAGAGTCTATTGGAGACGTTTTTCTCCAATAATAGCTAAATTTAGCTTTAGAAAACGATTTAGCTCTCCTCTTGAAGTTACTCTAAGAGTTATAAATTTGGATAATAGTTTAAAAGAAAACATCCGGTGATGCCTACACACTACACACTCCCATAGGTAAACAGCGAGCTTGGTCAGCAACGGCACGAACGGGGACGACAACCTTCAGCGAGCAGGCGCCACCGAGAGGCAGAACCAAGAGGAGGGAAAGGAGCAGAACGGAGTATAACCAACCTGCACCCAAATAGGGAAATCAGAAAGCAACAAATACGATAGCACCTAGTGTTCCCCGCAACAAATCGATCGGGAAAAAGTATAGACAAAAGGCAAGCAGCGAAACCACAGGAGACAAAAGATTCGAGTCGGTAAAGTAAATGCAGTCCGTGTATACGGGGGCGCCGCGTATGCGCAACCGAAATGAATAAGGGCTGTTACCTCCACCGCGCAGAGGCCGGAGATAGCGCAGCAGACGAGCAGGGTCGGCCGAAAGTAGCGACGATGCACAGAAGCAAAACGCAGTCGGCTGTTAGCCAAGAAAAGTGACAAGCAAAAACAATACGCTGGATACAATAAACACCAAGGGAAAAAACACTGGAAGAAGAATGACACGGAAGAAACAAGACACTAGAAGTTTATGCTACGCAAGCATGCAACGTTTTCCTCTTCCTGTTCTTTTATTCCCTCTCTTCATCCACGATCGCGTTCCACACACCCTGAGCGCGCATGAACACCTTCATCTTCACGGCCCACGTCGTGTAGTTGCTCCTCGTGAGCATAGGATACGGGAGGGAGATGCTGCCCTCGCGCGCCGACGCCTTCGGCACGCTCCCATCGCCGTTCTTCTGAACGCCCCCATCGGCGGTGACGTTTCTCGGCGGGCTCAAAGATGACATGGATGAAGGTGTACACAAACACAAGCTCTGATACCACTTGTTACATTCCGGGCCACATGTCTAAATAGGCTGAACACAATTAAGCCCACGGAGCAACAACCTTATAAGTGGTATTGGGCCTTCTCCCCCCAAAAGACTAGTCCAATGGGTGGGGGCTTCTCACACTTATAAGTTGTGCTTGCTCCTCTTTCACAATCCATGTGGGACTATTCCTAACAATCTCCCCCTCACACATGGATTGGACACTTCTGCAACCATGAGGTCCAAGGAGATATTAGACACCTAGGCTCTGATACTATATTGAGTTACATGCACCAGCCAGTTCACCCAAAAGCTTAAGCTGATGAGGAAACATGGGCAATTCACTTATACTTCAACACTCCCCCTCACGTGTAGGCTCTGATACCACTTGTTAAATACTGGGCCATAGGTCTAAATGGGTTGAACACAACTAAGCCTACGGAGCAACAGAGCAACAACCTTATAAGTGGTATTAGGCCTTCTCCCCCCAAAAGACTAGTCCAATAGGTGGGGGCTCTCTCACACTTATAAATTGTGCTTGCTTCTCTTCTACAGTCCATGTGAGGCTATTCCTAACATCGGCGAGGCCTGGACGAAAGCAGCGCCGATGTACAGAAACAACAGCGGAGCCGGTGACGAGAGGCCGACGAAAGCGCCGATGGCCCGTAGGGGGTCCAGCGAGCACTGTTGACGGGAAAGGCAGCCGGCGAGCAGCCCTGGAATGAACGAGAGAAGGCGATGGAGAGACGAAGGCGCCGCAAGAACCGTAAAGCAAGCCGATTGAAGCACGCGCTGCGCTGGAAGATGAGGAAGAAAGGCAAAGTGCTGGAGGCACGGAGCGCAGCCGCGCAGGAGACAGAGGGGAGCACCGATACACGGCAGCCGGGAGGGCACCGTACCGTGGACGCACGGCTCTCGAGGAGACGGAGAGCGCGAGGACGGACTCACGGCATGGGTCGCACACGTGCAGGTATGGGAAGGGGGACACGGGGCAAGGACTCGGGTAACGAAGACCCCAACTGGACGGTTCGATCAGGCGGACGCCGATTAGCGCACAGGCGGACGGGGTGGTACATCAACATGATTTATTTATTTATGATTACATCAACATGCATTCTTCATGAATTATTGAAGGTAATTTTAAAAAATAAATAATGCATAGTATGCTGGGAGATCTCAACACCTACGGTCTACAGAACAACCAAAAGAATCAAGAGATACCGGTAGAATTATTGGCATACATAACGAACTTGAAAAGATAGGATATTTCAGCACCTATCTACAGTTCTAAATTTGAACAATAGGATTAACTGATTTGAGATCCATATTCATTCCAATACGTAAACCTTCTACTTCGCTGCCTCAATGAAAGTCGCAACCATTGTCATTTTTCATTAACGGCATCAAAATGCCATGTTAGGAATACTCTAGTCAAAACTAGCCAAACAATTTAAAGATTATCAACACGCTTTGCAACATTGCAAACTACAGCAATGTTTCAACTAATTATTAATGCAACTCACATTTGTATGAAAAAGTAAACTTGTAGAACGGGAGGCAATACGAACATCTGAACATTCTTTCTTATGATGTTTAGGTGGAACACGAAACTAGAATTTCAACATCATTTATCTGGTAACAACTTCTTCCGAGCTCCTTCCATAGCTTCTTCCCGCATCCTTGTTAACTCATGAAACCAATGTTTGTACTGAGCTTCAATCAAATCAAGTTCCCCATTTAGCACGTCTTGATTATCAGTAATGGAAATTGACGAACAACCACTCACCAACTCTGAACCAGGTGATGCTTCATCTATATGGAAAATTGGAAAATTCCTTGATCCATCACCTAAAACATGGTTGCAGTCTAGGTTATCGATGCCCTCTTTGTACCCACCACAGTCCATAGCCCCGAAATCATCAGTCCCATAGCCACTCGGACTTTTGGAACTCCCAGCAAGCTGCACAGAAACGTCCGACCCTTCGGAGCCCTTTGCTCCTCCTAGGTTAGTTGCACTTGAGACAGAATCAAGATAACCATTTGATGATGCATTGATATCTTTTGAATGCATCATACTTTCAACTAACACATAATCAGGTGCCAACTCTGACAGGTTCTGCTGGGAAGTAATTACTTGATCACTTTCAACCATTTTAGATACTGGGCTCATCGCTGCATCATGTACCAGTTTCTGATCAGGAACAAGATTCACTATCAAAAGTTCAATAAAATCAGCAAAAAAAGTAACATCACAGTCTGCTAACTCCAACTGTTCAACCATTTCAGCAGCAACAGACATAGGCGTGTCAGAATCCAAATAGAAGAGGAAATGAATATTCCTTACGTGACCTGCAAACAGAATGGCAATGATGGATCACAAAAATATAGGAATTTGAGTTCCAAACACCACAAAGTAAGACATACCACACAAATCAGCAATTCGTAAAACCAGAGAGACTGAATTGTCATCAATTTTCTCGCCCTTTAGCTTTAGTTCCATATTTTTGTTAGTTCTCATCAACTCCAACACAGATGTATGTGGTGCAACAAGACCATTTTTCTTGCCTGAGCTAGCATGCACACATTCACGAGTGTCAACGTCCATGTGCAATGATTCCAGAGATATATCCACTGCTTTGGGTGTTGATAATGGAAACTTAATGCCAGCAAAACCATTTGTGTTATCAGGGCAAAGAAATGGGTCCTGCAATAGTTCTTTGGCAGACAACCTCTCAGAAGCGGGAACTAAACATTTCTCAATGAACTGTTTTACTTGAGGATTTGCAATTTTAGCGAGTGCAGCCGGCTTGACACCCTACAAATGAGGGGTGGTAATTTAGATAAAATATTGTGTTGAAGCACAATCCTACAAAGATAAATCAAGAAACACTTACTTTGGATACTTTCTTAAAAATTTGAGCTGGATTGGTACATTCACTGTATGGATATTCAAGAGTGAACATCTCCAACATGCACATTCCAAATGAGTATATATCAACAAGTTCATCATAATTCTCATCATATAGCTCAGGTGCCATGAATTCAGGAGTACCTGAAGAATGTAAGAAAAGGCCCCATGTATGATAGAAACTCCAGACCACAGGTATAAGCAAGTAGATTTCGAAAGAACCATACAAGTTAATGAAAACTTGAAACCATAAGGAGGTAATATGCAACACTCGTGTATGTAACACATAAGGTTTAAATGTCAACAGGTCAGGCCACTAATGGCTAATTGGCTATGCATGTGGCTAACATTGACCATGGACTATGTCAAGTGTTTTAGTGGTACCATCAAAACGGTCACTAAGCCGTCTCTCCAAACCAAAGGACCATAACAGATTTGTTCAGAAATAAAATGGAATGATGGAAACCAATAAAGTAGGCCAAAGATTATTACCAATAACACTTCTCGCTCGAGGTGTTCGCATCATTGTAGCTAGCCCAAGATCTCCGATCTTAACTTCTCCATGATTCCCATTAACAAAAATATTATCGCACTTCAGGTCTCTGTGGATAATTGGAGGTTGGTGGCTGTGAAGGTAATCCAATCCATGAAGAATCTGTCTTGCCCAATGCTTTATTGCCTTCAAGTCAACACGTGGATGTTTCCGACGGTAACTAGAAATGCACAAAGTTGTAACGGTGTCATTCCTCACGTAAGCATGGAAGTAGCAACAGAGCATGGTTGTTACTTGTTAGTTGTTACTTACTGTCTGAGACTTCCAGACGTGAACAGTTCTGTAATAACATTAATTGTCTTCTTTTGATCATCAACCCAATAATTATAAAACTTCATGACATTTCCATTATTGAGAGACTTCAGTAGATGAACTTCTGAGTACAGCCTTTCAAGATTATGTGGAGATTGCATCACCTCATCTATTTTCACTTGATTCCATGCAACCTCGATACCTTCAACCTCATCGAAGGCCTTGTAACTAAATCCAAATTAAGAATGGATAAAAAAATTGCATATAGCCCCATGTACTAGTTATAAGGGCGATACAGGAAAGCAAAAGGGAAAATAAGCCATGTAGCGTTATGATTGTGTATCTATTTGCCATTGTGAATATGTTCCCTGGATGCCACTATGAAGGATGAACACTAAATTACTAGTTTTCCTTCAGTTGGGACCTTTCTGGTCGTTTTGATCAAAGTGGAACAGTAACAAAGAGTCAAAAACACTTATGGCTACAACTGAGCATGTGCACTATTAAGTCCACAGATAAAAAAAACTAATATAAGAATAAAGTCCAAACCAAACTATATGAATTAGCAGGTACGTATTACTACTAGTACTCTACTTAGTCAAAAACCGATAGAATGCATTCCAAACACATGTAGCTGAAATCTGAACCATTATATTACCATGTACAAATAATAAGGAGTGACAAAGTAAAGAATATAAATTATAGTCTTAACACTGACATGGTGTGTTTTTAAATCAACAACTTGTTAAATGTGATGAAATTATCTAATTTGAAGGCTGTAGATTACTTTGATTGTGTTGGCCGAAACATGATTGCAGCTATGATCAACGCCAACCTTTTTTTTGGCAGATTTTAAAATGACACAACACATTGCAATCAAAAGAAATCTCTTTGACAAAGAAACATAAAGCGAACGAAGAGGATGCTGAGGACGTACACAGTCTTGAAAGCTCCTCTCCCCAGCATCTCATTGTACTGCATCCAAGGAAAAATAATTTGGATGAATGCAACAGGCAGAGATGTGCCATTTTCGTGGATCATTTTGCAAGCTCACATGAGCTTATGTGATATTTTTTAATTGAACAAACAAAATTGCAACATTTTCATAGTGCATTTTCGAAGAGAACATTCTGTACTCAGAACATGCACACATCCGAGGCAAACGGCCTACATATGGAGCGAGGCAACGAGCATATAAAACATTTCATCGCAAACTTGCAGATGTGTAATGCATGTACCATTTCATCGCAAGTTCAACTAGCATGGACATGTCAAATCACATTCACATCAGATCAAACGAACCAAAATGGAAGATATTTCTATCAGAAAATAAAGCCAATCAAAACTTACGCGCACGTATCGCCTGGTCGGATCCACCTCCGCGTACTCCTCATCGACCACCTCATCCCGATCACCAAACACCTTCATTTCGGATCGCCCACACACACAAACGAATCTACAAGCACAGACCACCAGAGAGGAAGCAGAAAGAGACGGACCAGCGAGCTCGCCCGAGAAGACGGGGATCGGAAGCGCGCAAGCTACGCTCAGCACGCCGCCGGCGAGGCATGGGAGGACGGCGCGGCCGGTGCCGGGCGTTCAGTGAAGGGCTCGGAGAACGGGTCGCACGACGGCCGCACGCGGAGGCGGCGGCTGCGCAGCGACGTCGGCTTCACCCGTCCCGCAACGCCCATGGCCCGGCACCCGGCGGATGGCACGCGGCTGAGGCAGCACCTCATTCTCCCTCGGTCGGTCTCCTCGCGGCGTAGTAGGCGGGACCCATCGCGGCGGATTCCCCGCTGCGGCGCTAGAAATACGGGGAGGCGGAGGCGGCGGCCATGGATTGGAGGGGTGGGGGGCAGGGCTAGGGTTACGGACTCGGCGGTGCGGAGGTGTGCGGGGGGAGGAGGCGAGGAGAAATAGGGAGCTTGGTGGTGGTGGGGAGGAAAAGGTGGGACAGAAATAGTAACGGACGTGCGGTTCGGTTCGGTTTTTCAGCCGCTGCAAATGGAGACACCCCCGCAAGCGGTTGAGATGTAAAAAGTGGTTTAGTTGATTGTTATTATACTATAATTGAAAGTGATTTATTTGATATAATTAAATTTAAAAAATTCAAAAATAGAAAAAATATGGTATCTCATTATGGACAACGCAAACAAATACCGGAAAAAAGAACCGGCAAAAAAGCTCAAAAAAGCCAAAAGTTCATAAAAAGATGAAATTTATAAATAGTGAAAAATAAGCCAAAAACTAGAAACTCAAGCCAAAATAAACGGAGCGACAGATGTCCATTTGTTTGTTACTAGTTCGTTTCATTTTGTTTAAATTTCTGCAGATTTGCTGAATTTTGCTGTTCGCGTGCAAAACAGGAGCACTCTATTTACTTTCGTTCATGTTGGGTTTCCAATAAGATTCTTGCTACTAGAACAAATAAAATTGAACATATAATTTACACGTCTTTGTGGTTCGTCAACCAACCTATCAGTTTACTAGGTCTATCATGTCAAATTCTCAATACCTTAGCAGATGCGAGAGCTTAGTCGACACGAGCACCTTGATCCATTCTTTTAAATCTGGAAGCGCAACCCTAAAGAGCTTAACCCACACCTTTCGACCAAATCCTAAGAAGATCAAACTTTATAATCTCTCGTTCTCTCGTACCAAATCTGGAAACGCAGTGTACCGCTCTCCAAACATATGGTATGGGTGAGAAGAAACGGCAGTGATAGCCGGTCTAAAACGGGAAGAGGAAAGAATTGACAGCCCTCGTCGAGAAATGACGGCTTGTTGCTTGCTGCCACGACAGACGCAGCCCAGTGCCTATTGGCCATTTTACGGGCTTAGGCCACGCTGAAGAAAAAGGTGAAGTTGGGCTTGGAATTGGACCGGCCCAAGTACGCGCGACGATACGAGCCTGCCGCCCGCGACGCGCGTGGGCGACGACGGGTGCGACTGCGATTTGTTGACGTGCGGTGCGGTAGCAAGCGCGCTCGGGCCACGGCGATGCGTGTCCGGTGATGTCGTGAGCGTGCGACCTCCGGTGGCACAAGCTTCTTTTTTTTTTCTATCAATCGAGCGCGTGTCCAGAATGCCTGGAAGCCCATTGCAAGGAAGTTCTCCTCCAAGCATCCGATCACTGTAACATTCGTAACAGGAGCGGATCTAATATAGTTTATGGGTGCTTTTGTTGAATATCTAATTTTTTTTTAAAATATTCTGTATTCAGTAGGCATATTCATCATATATGTTGATAAATTGTCTAAGTACTTCATATTTATATTAGTTTAAATGGTTGTTTTAAATTCAAGCTAATGAGCCACTATCGAGTCGAGTCTCACTAACATTTTTCACTCAAAATTGAGTCAATTTTGAATTTATTAACTACTGTAATCGCAACAATTTTGATTAGAGCCCAAATAAGTTTTTTTGCCAGTCAACTAGAGGGGGTGAATAGATGGTTAAAAAAATTTCTAGTAAAAGCCGAGTTTTATGCAAAATTTAAATGTAAGGTAGCGAGTAAGCGGTGACGAGCGCCAAATAGGGCCTAGCCAGACCGCCTAGAAGCCAGGCCCCGAGAGGGAGCATGCAGCGGCAACAGTTGGGCCACCGGGGGACAGCATGGTAAGCAGTGCACATCGACATCTAGACAAATACATCCCCATTTCTAAGTCCAAAATCTCATATTCCCAATTCAATAAATTTTTCTTAATTATTTTGTAATTTATCTAAATTATTTAAGATGTTGTCTCCAGTACAAGCAAATTATTCTTTGTTTTTTGCTACTATAGAGTGACCTATATTTTCTTCGTTAAAATAGTATTTTATTAACTCTCAACACTCTTTTCAAAAATATTGGGTCCACCGCTGATTCCCGCGCAAGAACATCATTTGCCCAGCAACCATTCTCACGTCCATCTGTTGGAAGCTCTCCTTGCTTCTCCCTCCTGGCCTAGCTAGTACCACAATGCGCCACATTTTGTCACGTTTCGTCGTGTATACACGCTTACACAAGTGTCCAATCTGACCCATCTTCCTTAGCTGCATACGTCCACCGGTCACCATGGACAGCACCAAGGAGGAGCAGAATGGTCTGGAATATGGCAGGTGTCCATGCCGGAAGGCACGTCGGCGATGGTGGAGCACAAGACCGGCACGGCAGAGAGGGCATGGACGCGACTGGTCTCTTGCACGGTCATGCTCAAAACATTGTTTGGTGCAGATGATCCTCGGAAGGTCTGGAAGCTTGGTGCAGATCAGGGGCGGAGCTACAGGGTGGTCCCTGTGGGCCACGGACCACCCTGTGCTCATCCAAACTCCAAAGCCCCTGCGCAGCGCTCGTCCAAACTCCAAAGCCCAGAGACTTCAGGACTTCGCGTAGCCTTCAGGACTTCAGGACTTCGCGTAGCCCAGAGACTTCAGGACTTCGCGTAGCCTTCAGGACTTCAGGGCGTCGGACTTGGGCTACGCTCGAGCCCAGAGAAACTCCAAAGTCGGAGAGTCCTGAGTCCGCACGGCACTGGACGAGTTCGCCGTTCGCGTGACGGCGTGAGACTGAGTCACCGAACCGAGAGTTCGCGACTTCGCGTGGCCGCTCGCGTCAGAGTTCAGACTGCGCCCGACGGCCGACGCCCGTTCCGCCGTTCGTATTCTATTTCTTCTCCGTGCGCCCGAGTCCAAACGGCGACGTCCGA
Organism: Dendrocalamus latiflorus; assembly: GCA_017311315.1. NCBI lineage: Eukaryota > Viridiplantae > Streptophyta > Magnoliopsida > Poales > Poaceae > Dendrocalamus > Dendrocalamus latiflorus. Next base: position 29,503,572 of record CM029633.1, read on the forward strand.
CGCTGCGACGGCGAGCGAGCATCGGCGCAGCTGCGGCGACTCCATGAGCATCGGCGCGGTACAGGTAAGTACATCAAATTTTTTAGTTGGAGATCATTCAATCACAGTGATCGGATTTGATTTATTTGGCATCCGACAAGAAGAACATTAATCTGAATAGAAGAAACATTATATAATTGGTTTGGTAAATCTGAATAGAAGAAACATTATTATATAATTGATTTGATTTACAGGTACGTACGTATATGTTTTTTTTGCAGTATTAGATTATTGGTTTGGTAAATTGAAACTTTATATAATTCTCTTGCAGATTTGTTAATGCAGTATTAGATATTCTTAATGCAATGTCACTTGTCAGTTTGGCAAAGAGTAAAATGCAGCAAATGAGGTCTGAAGGGTGGGTTTCATTTCTTCAAAGGGTTACAATATTTTGCAACAAACATGGCATTCAAGTTCCTGCAATGCAACATAATTATGTGCCATATGGAAGATCAACACGTTTTGCTCAGAACCAAACAAATGATGATCACTTCAGAAGAGAAGTATATATTGGAGTCATTGATAAAATTAGTCAAGAGCTTGGCAGTCGGTTTGATGAGGTAAATATGGAGTTGCTTACTTGTATGGCTGCTTTGAATCCAGCGGATTCCTTCGCTTCTTTTGATGCAAACAAGGTACATAGACTTGCTGAATTTTACCCTAATGATTTTTCAAGCTCTGACTTGCTAAGACTTGACTTGCAACTTGAAACCTTTATTGATGACATGAGAAAAGATGAAATGTTCAAAGGCCTAAACAATCTTGTTGACCTCTCAGTAAAACTTGTTGAAACAAAGAGGGATAAAGTTTATCACTGGGTCTATTTACTTATCAAATTGGTATTGCTTCTGGATGATTGTCTAGTCACTTTTATTGAGCGGGATATCTTCTTACAATTGAGTGAAGAAGAGATCATCAACACTTTCATGGCTATTAGAAGGCGCAGGCCTGACAAGAAGAAGAAGTAGTGACGTACTGTTCTTCAACTACTATGTGTATGTAATATTTCAATTCTATGTTAAGAAAGCTATATTTGTCTATTTTATGAAGTTCGTATGTCCTTTTTACCTTAATTGCATTTCGTAATTCATATACTTATGTATCGACATGTTAAATTTATAGCGGTTAAATAAATTTTAGACAATGGATCACCATAGCTACAAATCCTGGCTGCGCCACTGGTGCAGATGATCCTCGGAAGGCGGTGTACGGCGTCAAAGTAGGCATCGCTCACCCTGGTCTCCGTCTTCTACTACGTCAGGCCCCTGTACGACGGCGTCGGTGGCAACTCTGTGTGGGCCATCACGACAGTCGTCCTAGTTTTCGAGTTCACCGTTGGTAAGTCGAATGTTGTAAACCAAATTCTACAGATTCAGAGCTGAAGCCATGCACGATTCACAACTATGGCACACACGCACATCTAACATTGTTTGCTCACCGACTTTTTGCGCGCCGCATGCCCAAGGGGTTCAACAGAACCGCCGGGACGATGAGCTCGGCCGCGCTCGCGCTTGGCATGCACTGGCTAGCGAACAAATCCATCGAAAAGCTCGAGCCGGCCGGTCGTCGCCAGTGGCTCCGTCATTCTGCTGGGTACGTGTCCAACTTCTTGGCAGTACTTCACTCTGTCGCCGTATTTAACTGTCAGGCACGTGATGTGCAAAAACTAACACCGAAGTATATACTCGTGCAGCGGCTGTAGCCGCGTTTTCGCGGTTCATACCGACGGTGAAGGCGCGGTTCGACTACGGCGTGACCGTCTTCATCATGACCTACAGCTTCGTCGCCGTGGCGGGGTACCGCGTCGAGGAGCTGGCGGCGCTTGCGCTGCAGCGAATATCCACCATCGCCATCGATCAAATATCTGCTTGGGGCTCTTGGATCGGTGCTAAGTCCATGAGAGCTATCTGCACCGATGCTAAGTTCACTCGAACTATCTGCACCAGTGCCAAATGTGACACCCCAGCCCATGTTGACCCATATGTGTGTGCACATGAATTTCTGGATTAGTCCCACCTTGCTAGCTTACCTTGAGAAGCACTTACATATAAGCCTAGGAGTTCCAATGATAGCACTCCCGGTTAACCGTTTTGCGCGAAGCGATGACGAAAGTGCAAGCGGGTTGCTACGTGTGCGTGGCCTATCCAAAATGTGGTTAGGTCTGAACCAGTTTTGATCCTAAGGCGTTACACCAAATCCATAAGAGCCATCTACACTGGTGCTAAGTTTACTCGAGCCATTTGCACCAGTGCCAAGTCCATAAGAGCCATCTGCACTTATGCCAAGTCCACATAGGCTATCCACACCGGAGCTACCTGCACAAAAGCAGCAAAGTCGCAGTGCATCTGCATCTCGTGTCCGATCGACTACTGTAAAGTCGACCTACAACCGCAGCGGTAAGGGCAAACCGAAGAAAACCAATGAAGAGATTCCTTACTTGCCATTGGCCCCAAAAATTCATGCTAGGCGAGTCGTTGATCATCCCGAAAGAGTGCCTCCTAACTCTAGAATTGGCTTGCCAGAGATTGCTTATATATTACATGGAACAAGCCAACAAGCCAGAAGAACAACATACCATATCATCTGCAGCACGATATTCATGATTGTGTCTTCACGGTGACTTTCGAGGACTTATTCTTTATCTTCATACTCGACGCCCTTGACGCCTCACTCATTCGATGCTGGACACTGTAAGTATGTACAATCACATTCTATATTTATGTAATATCGATAAATGTCATATATAATTCATTGTTGTTGTTGTGTGTGTATACATGGTGACTGAAGCTAGATTAAAGAAATCATCGGTTAGTTTCTTCGACTCACTCTTGATCTCCATGGATATTATCAAGGAGGATGCATCCTTCGTCCAAAATTACATGACGATGGCATTGGTGGCTTATTGCAATAAGGAATTCATACTTATGCCCTACAACCAGGAGTAAGTGCTGCACTAGTGGCTATACTTGTTGATTTGTACTTTATAAGTAACACGAACTTAGGTTTAATGACCATGACAACACACCTATGTAGGTTCCACTGGATTCGAATTGTGATTATACCAAAATGGAACAAGATAATATACCTTAATTTCCTAAGGAGGACAAAACCAACTCCATAGTTGTCCAATGATTAGTAAACAGGTAAATATATTTCCTCCATAGATAATTCCATTGTAGTCTTTCCCTCCTTTCCAATGATTAAGGCTAACCTTTTGGAATCACGTAGGTCGTTCTCCACATATGTTGCAGAGGTATGGAAATCCAAGGGAGGAATCGACGCCCTGCGACACAATCTAGATTTTTCGGTATTCGCTAGTATACATTAATCCTATATAACACTTTATAGTAATGCCTCTCGAACTAACAAATTATATTTTTGCAGTGCCACTAATAGCCGCTGGGTAACACCTGTGGATTCTATGTTTGCCACAATATGCAACTACTCATCGATTCCGAGAACTATGATACTTAGGTTTGTCAATCTTGCGATAATTATTTTATACTTATCAATTTATATATGTATGTACGACATTGATTTTCCTATTGATAGGTTGCGTCCAACCCTACAACTCCGTTGAAACAGGCTGACCTCAAACATACTCAAGGACAGTGTGTATACTTCTTAATATCTAGAGTCATAAAAGAAGATGGAGAGTTCCACAATGTAAAATGAATTTCACTGGGATAAGATTGAGCTTAATTATTCATGTGTGTATTTGTTCAAAGCTGGATAATTCATTTCAGTTAATTGATTTGTGAAATGGATATTCTTGTTTTTTTTGAAATGAATGAATATAAATTGGATGTATATACACTGTATTGATTTGCTATTTTCAAAGGACATGGCTAGTATTTCTTGAGGTTAGCCAACAAGTAGAAATAGATTTAGAAGTAGAAAGAAATATCACAGACAGTTATTAATTTATAACCGTCTGTGATAATTGACAATCACAGTCAGTTTATAGTACAAACTATCTGTGATATGTAATATATCACAGACGATTTCAACTACAAACCATCTATGATAATTTAATATCACAGACGATTTGTAGTTGAAACCGTCTGTGATATATCACATATCACAGACAATTTGTACTGAAAACCATCTGTTATTGTCAACTATCACAGAAGGTTTTTTAGTAGAAACCGTTTGTGATAATCTGCATCACAGACGGTTCGAAAGTTGTCTGTGATGACATCATGTTATTACTGACGGCTCATGAAACTATCTGTGATAACATTTCTGAACGTCTGTAATGATGTTTTTGAACCATCTGTGATGACCTTTTCTACAGTAACGCTTCTTCATCTGCCTCACCATCTGCATGCTCATCTACCCGGTTTGGTCCGGCCAGGAGCTGCACCTCCTCACCGCGCGCAGCGTGGAGAAGCTCGTGGCGCCGTGGAGGGCTGCGTCGAGGACTACTTCATTGAGCTCATGAGTGTTAGCACCTCGACTGCGCATTGTGCCGTACTCTGGTGAAGTCACCTCACCGACGTCGCCAAGGTCCCCTCACCATATGCCCCATCCAACAAATGGTCGCTCCACCATATGCCCCCTTCTTTTTGTTACATTAAGGAGATGCGCCAGAGGCGTCACCACCTGTCACCGGAGGCGACGACAAGGAATAGGAGGTATGGAGATGATGCTGGAGATAGGGAAGACGCCCATGGAGGCTACGATGGATGTGATAGAAGCGCTGGAAATGAGGAAGGGTGAGGAAGACAACAAGGAGAGTCGGCGACAGCGAGGCGACCGGTCGGAGGGTGACTACAGGAAGGTAGAGGCACGAAGGTACATCGCATTGGGGTTGGCGGCACAATGGAGAATTGGGGATCGATAGAACGGGATGGGTTTTGGGATTGGAGAAGATGAGAGAGGAGAGAGAGGTGGCACATGTGCAATCCATTAAGATAGGTGTGCGATTTGATCCATTGGCCTGAAATTCAACTGAAAATCCTCAAATTTTTAGTTGTTTGTTATATAGACATTCTCTTATAATAGCTATGAATTGCAAAAAAAAAAGGCAAACAAATTTTAATAAAATGTAAGAAATGGCATAGGTGACAGAGAGCGCTACAGGGAAGAAGAGGCCCGGCACGGAACCTTAGCTGGAGATATCTATGTACACACTGGATTGTAATAAAGAACGATGTGTGTAGTAAATTATTTCTTTATCTCATTAGTTTACATAATATGTGAAAATTCTTTATAATGCTAATTCCGATCCACGTTTAATCACATTCTCAAGGGGCAGGCCTGCCAAGCATATTACGATAGGGAGTACAGCAAATTTACGGATCGGCAACAGGCCAATGGACAACATGTTGATCACATCCAACTGTCGAGGCCCATACATTAGCATCCAGGCCACCGGTGGTGGGCTGCAACGGGGCTCCGCCAGGTGTGGCAGTGGAGCCTAGGGCATGGAACGTTAGCACATCCATGAAGTATTGGTTCTGTACTTTTCAGTTTTAAAAAACTATTTTTTAATTTTTCTGCAGTAACTAATTTTTAAACAGAGTATCTTTTTAAGATACGGTCTACTAGTTAATTATAATACATATTATACCGACTTTATTTATATCGGCAAAAATCGCACATGAGTTTCTGTTACTCTATAATCTCTCGCACGAATAACCTAAAAACAACAAATCGCAACCAAAAACTATAAGTTTCAACTAAAAAGAATAGTCCCATTAACACGGGAAGCGACATTGCTGGGCCCAGTATGGTGGCGGAGCCGATAGCATCATGTAGACTGTGCATGGCGGAGGAGGCGAGGTGCCTCGATTGGGCGTAGTGTGGAGCTCGGCAACAATGACTCAACATGTTAGTCAACGTGTGTCAGGGTAATGTGATTATTTTGATCCGTGGTAAAGCACGATCGTTGGACTATTACATGCAAAAGTGGTAATGGAACCTGAGACTAGTACAAAAAGGAACAACAGTGACATATAGCATGCGATGCTTATAAAAAGCATGAGATCATGCGGTTTTCAACTTTTCATCGTAGCGGACGGCGATTTGGTCCTTGCGTTCGTGACGAAGCGGCCCAGGAAAACACGAGACGAAATCTAGCTAGAACGGGAGGCAACGCAGGCCTTTCAATAGGGCGAACTGGACATGTGTTCTTATTTTGCGACTCAGGTCCAGACTCCAGTTTGGTGTGACATCGTTGGCCCAGAAGATAAGAGGAGCAGGTTGTCACCTGCATTACGCAGTTGTGGATGCCTCGACAGCAGGTTGCAGAGCAGTGGAAATTTTCTATTATATACCGGTGACACAATCCACTTGGTCTAACGCGCCAATGAAGTGGTAATATGTGGAAAAATACTGTAGCAGTTATTTTAAAAATATTTTTTCGTACGACTGGTACTGTAGCAAGCAATAAAAATATTTTTGTACTACTACAGTGCATTGCCATAGTATTCTGTCATGTGTCGTCACCTCATTCGCTTGTTACACAAATTTGATTGTGTCACCGATATACAATAAAAATTTTCCAGAGCAGTGGGGGATGGTACGGAGATGTCGTTCGCCTCGCGTCTCAAAACTCAACTGATAAAATTGCTATCTCATGGTTTTAATTTTTTTGCTGTCTCAAATTTTGATGTTCATTTGCAATCGAGAGTTGTGGGACATGTGTTAGCATATGTCTGTCAGGTGCCAATATTTGTTCTTGCTTTTGCCACCCCTGAAAATAACTAATGATTAATGTACGTAGCAGGCATGGAAAGCTCCTCCAAATCTGCAGGCTCAGTCTAGGGTTAAATTCCGTGAGGACTAAACGGATCGTTTGCATTTGCAAACAATTCAAGGAGAAGGTCGATCATTGGATCTGGTGGAAGCTGTCGCTAGGAGTGGATAACGAGCTGGCTCGATTCGACTTAGTTCGGCTCGTGAAGGCTTATTAGGAAAGTGGCTCAGCTCGTCTCGTTAAGCTAACGAGCTAAAAGAGAAGCTCGGCTCGGCTCGGCTCGTTGAAAAGCTCGAGCTCGGCTCATTAGGTGAAATATGCAAATTACATCAATCTTATAGCTCGTTAGGCTCGTTATGTTTCAGATTTGTTTTTTCTGAATGATAACTTCTATGATTCTCTAGAGTGACAGTGAAACCTATACAGTAGCAATCCTATAATTGAAATTACATCAAAAAGGAAAGAGCATCCAACGTAGTAGGTTCATAACAAAGTAAGAAAAACTTGTCAAGAAAACTTCAGTTCCAGTATAAGTAAATATGGCATCTGGTGGTTCCTTTCCATAAATGAAATTAACAGAGAAAAGAGTAACGTATACTTTAATAATATCTCTCAGTAACTAAAGAGGTGTAAAAATTGGCAGTTATACATATTACTACTGCTGCTACACTGAGCCGTTCACGTCGTGATGGACCGAAGACCCTGCCGACCGAGCCTACCGAGCTTAGAAACCCTGTCTCGACTCGGTTTATTTGTGCCATGAGCTGAGCTAAGCCGAGCCAGCTCACGAGTCTTGAGCTTTTCTATCGCTCCTAGTTGTTGCCGGGCGATAGCGCTACGAGGACGAACTGACGAAGGGACAATTTTCTCCTAGGAATAAGACTAAAGAAACCTTTTGCACTCGACATGCATGATGCACCGACGATTACTTTCCGTACGACAAATGCTTAAAAGACAGACCAAGTTGATGTATAAAGGGCCATGAGTGCTACTTGCGACTGCATATCTTAAGCATGTTGCTCAGAGCACATACATGGGGGATAACGAAATTTTAAGATCGCGCTATCTCCTGAAATATTGTCCAGTCCTTTGCGCATGCATTACCCATTAAGTACTCCGCAAAACATTATCCCGTTGTTATCAATCGGACCAGAGATGACGCTGATCGAGCTAGTGGTTCGTCAACTTTAGCCTGTTTGGCAACGGCTGTAGCTTATGACTTATGGCTAAATTTTTTGAATTTTGATTGTTTACGGTATATATTATGGAGAGAGATACTCACTTGTGATTTTGGCTGGTACAAATGTTGGACTTTTAACGTGTACATCGTTTAACTTGTAGACACCGTCTTGAGAAAACATTTCGTTTGAAAGTTAAGTACTGTAGCAAAAATCAAAAACCGTCAGCTTTGAAGAAAAAGAGCAGACCTTTTAGCAGCCTCCTGCTATTTTCAGACATGCATTCACGTACCTATTCCTTCCATCCAACTCGGTGCAGAAGTTTTGTACTCCACTATGGACGCTTTAAACAGCTTACAACTTTAGTTTTTAACTAAAATTATATTATAGTATCTGTTAATTTTTTTAAAATAGAAAAAAAAATTAAAAAAACCGCTATATCGTCATGAACAATGCAAATAAATACGAGAAAAAAGTCAAAAAATCATAATAAGCCAAAATTAGAAGTCATTACGTTAAAAATGACTTCTAAATTAAATAAACTAAAAAACAAAAAACTAAAACCATTTGGCGGAAGCCTCAATCTCGGGCCCTGTTCTTTTCAACTTCTAAAAGCTGTTTTTTGGCTTTTCTACAGTAACTAGCTTTTAAACAGAGTATTTTTTCAATATAGGGTCTACTAATTAATTGTAGTATATACTTTACTAACTTCATTTATATTGGTAAAAATCGTACGTAAATTTTTGTTACTCTATAATCTTTTATATAAATAATCTAAAAATTATAAACCACATGCCGCAGCAAAAAGAACAGGGGCTCGTCCCATACGAGCTGCTTTCTACGCTCCAGGACTTAATGGGTTGCAGCACGCCGCGCATCAGGCAGACAGGGGCGCCTAACAACTTTCCCGCTCCATGCGGGCTGTCCTTTTGCCCAATTATAAAATCTCCGGAGGCGATACGATCAAACATGCACGAGGCAATGCGCATAAATCGACCTCTAGTGCGTGGCGCTGCTGTAATGCAACAAACTGCACCAGAAATAAAAACATTCGGGCAGAAAAGGCACATCGAGAGCATGTAATGTTCATGGCCTGCCCCGTCAAGTTCATCACCCGTGGAACAGTCGTATTTAAAAAAAACAGAATTATCGTACGTCTCACAATAATTTAGAAGTTTAATTACAGATAAAAAGATATTATAATTGCTCATAAATATTTAAAAAGGATTAACTTGATTAAAATATAACATAACGATCAACTTTAAACTTTTAACAGATGGTCAAGCCCAAAATTTTACTTATATTTAGAAGAACTGAATAAATTCTTACAAGAACGTTTGAGTATGGTCGTAACTTTAACAAAAAAACTTAAAACACCCATTCTTCTTTTGGTATATGTTCAGTGAAAATAAAGTAAGATTGAGTACAACATATCGTACTTAATAAATCACATGAAAAAATGTTATTTAACTACTTGCTAGGATTATCAAAAGATAAGGATATAACGGTTTTATTAAAGAATTTATGGATGTAGTTTTATTTGTAAACAATTAAGAACACAAAAGAAAATGTTAACTTCTTAAAGAAAAAAGAGGTTCAAGAATCTCATTTACCAATATGTAATCTTAACCAAGTTACTTATGACTTGTTATTAGAACCGCCCATAAAACATGACTTCATTTATCAGAAGCATGACGTATTCGAATACCGTTTATTATTTTGACTCTGCAGAGTTGCCCAACTTTACCCATAAGATTTCTCAAACTCTCAATGTCATGCAATAGACATGCAACAGTTAGCGTGTGACTGAGTTGAGTAAATAAGGTTTTTTTACTGCTCTCCTCTTTCTATATTCTCTACCCGGTAGGGCCGAGGCCACACGCAGTTGGTATTTCACTGGCTAATACGGAAGGTGCCTCCCGACTCTGTGTGTTCCTACTGTTGTTAAGTATGATTTTACCGCTTTTATACCACTCCCTTTATATAGGGCATTTCCACATCTGGAACGCCAACACTCTATAGATATTTAATTAATTTGAGTAGCTACTTGACCAGATTTGATAAGTCAAAATTGTGGTTGAGCGATCACTATGCTCTTTACTTAGTATGTAGTTCTAGTCCTTACTTTTTACTAATGAGGTAGCCATTCACAAACCAATAACATGTTGCATTGCGACACTACCACCACTTCAATCCAAATCCCTTCCTTAGGGTAAGATCGTAGACTCCAACCATCTCGTTGCTTTCCACGCATCATCTTTCATCCTAGTATCACTTTGTAATTCTACCGCTAAGACGCCGAATCTCTTAGTAGTATGAAACATTTGAATTTTTTCTACCATAGCATATTTTATAGTAATTTACTAGTACTAAGGCTTGTCAAGGTGGATATGACTATCAAATAAAATGGGGCTTCTCCAATGGTAGGACATAGCTAACTTATCATATCATTCTAAATAATTATTCTAAAGAAATACAGTGCGTAAATAAGGAATTGTGAAAGTACTGATAATTAAATAATTAAGAAATATATGTTCAAAAATGATCAAAAACATGTGACTTTACTCTTCATCCATAGTCTCTAGTTATTTTACTGTAGGCTTCAGGTTGGACACTACCTGCTTTAATCACTCCTGTAGCTACTTCATTGATCAACTAGTCGAATTCGGATGCTAACACAGAAGAACGATTTCAAATAATTTCCTGCTTTGCAGATTACAAACTGGGAACAAAATGAAATAAAATAATCGAAAAGACATAAGAAAATAGGTTCGAGTGGATAGGGTTTAAGCGGTGCTTGATTTGACTGAATGGAGTTAAAAATAGGTTAAATGGGCTTGAGATGGTCAAAATGGTTATATATTTGTCTAATGGGTTTTGGATGAACAATAATGGGCTAGTTTGAATAGTAACAGGTTGTACTGTTCATTGCGGATTGGGTTGGGAATAGTAACAAGTTGAATAGTAGTATGTTTAATTATTTACTATGGATCAGGTTGAAATCAGTAACGAGTCTGGTGCTATATTGGATTAGATCTTGAAATAGTAGCAGGTCAAAATTTAAATAGTAGCAGGTTTATGGCAAACAGGCTCATGGCTTTGGGCTTGCCCTAGTTCCCTTTGGCTTTCGGGCTGTCCGATTTGGCCCAAGCGTGCACGTGCGCACACGGCCCAGCTGGACCACGTCCTCTTAGCCTTAAGTGTGTGGCCCAGGCCTGCCTTGGCCTTCTCCCTCCTCAGACGCCAGGGCATCATGTTCGGAAGCAAAACAAGCAGTGTGTAGCGAAATTGGATTCTTACAAAGGTTGTCGACTGCATCTCAGCACCAGGATCGACTTAGGGGAGTAAAAGGTTTTCATTTTTAGTGTTTATAGCCACCGAAGTTCACAGGTAATGGCTGGCAGCGAGAGGAGTTGGTGAGAGCTCTTCCTTGGCACGGTGGGGTTTCAATGGCTAATCAGCAAGGATGAAGGTGTTTTGAGCACCTCAAATGCATGGGGAAGGCGACGGCAGTAGTGGTTTAGGATATGAGGCTTTGAGGAAGGCTGTCCACGGAGGATCTTCTTGTACGGTGGCGGTGCACGACGCTGGTGGCCAAGGAGCCCAAGGAGAGCAGTGCAAGGATGGCTTTGAGTTCATGATGACTTGAGGGTTCTATGGTTGCAAGGAATTGAGAAATAATTAGCTAGGGCAAAATATTGAGTTTTGAGTCCTTACCAGTACAAGGCACAACGGTAGTGGCGATGTGTGGCCGGAGGTGGGGAGGGGAGGCTATCTACCCTACTCTATAATACACCAAAATTTTCTTTACTAAATCCACCTCCCTCAACCACCCCCACAGTCATGCCTAATCTAAGTCCACCCAGATTTGTGTACCAAAGTAATCCAACTTCATACAAATGAATAGCCTGGATCTCTCCTCAAATCTTCTTCTCTTACTCATTGAAGATCCTAAGGCCAAAATTATCCGGATCATGTACATCATTGAACCCAAAACCCCACCTTGCGCTGCCTACGCCTCCTCCTCCTCCTCCCCACCCCGCGCCGCGTCTCCCCACGTTCTCCACCACTCCTCCTCCCTCGCGTCCTCCCCCCACCCCGCACTGCCGCGCGCTCGCCTCCTCCCCCCACCCCGCACCGCCGCCACCTCCTCCTCCCCCTACCACTCCGCTGTGCCGCCTCCTCCTCCTCCTCCCTCCTCCGTCGCTCCGCCCTCGCCTCCTCCTTCTCACCCCGCGCCGCCGCCGCCTCCTCCCCCGCTCCTCCGCTCCGCCACCGCCTCCTCCCACCCTCCGCTCCGCCCCTCGCCTCCTCGTCCCCACCCCGCGCCGCCGCCGTCTCCTCCTCCCCCGCTCCTCCGCTACACTGCCGCCTCCTCCTCCCCATTCCCCGTCGTCTCCCTGGCACCACCGCTCTCTTCCCGTATCATCGCTGGGAATCGTGCATGCGTGAATCGCCCACACCCCTAGGCCCCCACGCGCTGTGCAAGCCGCTAGGGTTTCGAGGAGGCCGCCTCCGCGAGGGCGACGATGTCGCTGCGGCCGAGCAAGCGGGCGGAGGTGCGACGCAGCCGCTACAAGGTCGCGGTGGACGCGGAGGAAGGCCGCCGCCGGCGCGAGGACAACATGGTGGAGATCCGCAAGAGCCTTCGCGAGGAGAGCCTGCTGAAGAAGCGCGGTGGCGGGCCCCACTCCTCCATGCTGCAGCAGAAGGTTTGATCCCCTACTTACTCTCTCGCTCATTCGTCCCCGATCTGAAGAAGCCTTTGCTGATACACCACCTCTTGCAAAATATCGAGAATCAATGCCAAGACATTGCCATAAAAAAGGTTTTTCAAGATAAGCGATACAAGAACAGGGAATTGCAAATTATGCATATGCTTGACCATCCTAACATTGTTGATCTTAGGCATTACTTCTTTTCAACCATGGAAAGGGATGAGCTTTATCTCAATCTTGTGCTTAAGTTTGTTCCAGAGACATAAACTGGATTGCAAGACAGTACAACAGAATGAATCAGCGGATGTCCCTCATTTATGTCAGACATGTTTTCGGCACTGAGAAGAGATTTTGTTGACTTGGGGCAATCACAAATTGAGGACTTGGGAGGTAAAATCACAGTAATGATTTTAGTTCCAAATTTTCATGGAAGATTGCATATTCTGTGCCAGGAAGGATTCCCATTTTCTCGAGGTTTTGGCTTTGGATTATTGTGTAGATGTTGGATTAATTTGTTGAATTAGCGTTAGGCGGACCTATAAATTTGTTATTTTAATTGACTTATTGACTTATGTGACGAATCACAGTTTATTTTTGAGATTGCAGCTTACTAGCAAAATTAGCTATTGCTTTATAGAAGCTTGTTTTTGATATTTTTTTGAGGTCAACACTACATGGTTAACTATTTCTTTTATTATGGAATACAAAGGTTGATTGGGAGAACTGTGCATCCTACAAAGTGGAGCATATCTCTCCAAGGTAGTGGAGAGAATTCTATGATTCTTGAAATTCAGCAGTGCCAATTGTGATATCCATGATTTTTGTTAGGTAGCTACTAATTAAATAATGTGAATTCAGAATTTGTGGTATGTTTTACATCGTTGCAAAGCACGGGCAATATCACGTATTTCATCTTGCATAAATATATTCTTACTCACATCATGCAGTCCAGTATTGGAAGTCTAAACTATGAAGATGGTTCATAGTTCTTGCCTGTTTGAACTACCCATGGCCATGATAAGTCTGACAGTTATTGGATGTAGATTGAGATAGCCTTTTGAACACAATTGATGCTGAAATCAACTGTAGGAGGATTTCTGTGGTGGTTGACCTGGCTGTGATGGAAAATGTCTGTTGAGCATCGAGATTAATGTTTGCACAGCATTGCCTTACATTGTGTTGAATCATGAAGTACTTTATAGGTCGTTTCCCTACCTGTAGAAAATTTGATCAATCAGTGTCTGTAAATAGTCATCTGTGTAGTGTTTGATTTTGTCATTAGTAATGAAGGCGGGGGCTAACTCCGAAGCTAGATTTTACTAGCCAATCGCATTTATGAAACTTTAATGGCATGTGCCAAAATTTCCTAAGTTCTGTATGTTTGGAACATGGCACAACACTACAATAGCATCTGGAGCTGTGTAATCTTCCAGTGTCGGGTGTGAAGTCATAGTATAACATTGCTTCTATTGGAACAGCACCTGGAGCTCTCTATGTATTCTACCAGCGTCAGATGTTGAACTGCCAGTAGAACTTTGCTTCTATTTGGACCTATGTCGAAAATAATGAGTCAAATCACATTTTGCGGCCTTATTGGCCTTAGGGAGTTCGTTCTAGCTATTGGCTAATGATTGGGAGTGAATTTTCTTAAAGAATTGGGCACTTGCTAAGAATTTTCTTGGGGGCGTTGTTGGAGTTGGAAAAGTTTGATGGGAAAGGAATTACAAGAGTGAATTATCTCACTTACGTTTTCGTTATTGTGCCGCCGGATCACGCTGCGGAGGTTGCTCCGATGCTGCCGTGCGCGAGGTCGTTGCTGCGGAGGAGGGGGCTAGCCCTCCTACGGGGATGCGCGGAGGGCGAGTGCGGCAGGGGGAGGCGCTCGCCAATGCCAGGCGCGTGGCCACGCTGGCCGGGCTCGGCGGCCGCGGGCGCCGGCTCGGCCGGTGTGCCGATCCGCCGCCGCGCGTGGGGGCCGACCGGTTGGCCGGGGGCTGGCGGTCGGGCGCGCAGACGAGGTGCTTCCTCGGGTGCGGCGACGGGGAGGAGGGGAGCGTGCTCTCTAAGGTCTACGAGGAGCGGCGCGTGATGGGGTATGACCGATTGGACCCGTTGTTTTTTTTTCTGTGATTGTTTTTTGAAATGGAAATGGTTGGTGATGCAGGTACTCGCCGGAGCAGATGTTTGCGGTTGTCGCCACGGTGGGTCTCTATGAGGATTTTGTGCCATGGTGCCAGCGGTCGAGGATTATCAGGCGGTATGACAATGGTTCGTTTGATGCTGAGCTCGAAACTGGATTCAAGTTCCTTGTCGAAAGCTATATGTCTCATGTGGAGATGGAGAAGCCGAAGTATATCAAGGTAAGAATTGTATAATGGACTTTCATCACGCTTGTAGGTTATAACGTAGTATGAAGACCCAAACCTCAACTGGAATTAGAACTCTGGTTCTAAAAAAAACTAGAATAAGAAAACTAACATGCACAAAAAATATTTCTAGAGTCAGCTGCATTTTGAGTTTCATCACATATGCAGTTGCTATTTATTTTCGTGTTGTAATTGCAAAACCACCACCATGATTTAGTTTATTTGTCAATTGTCATGCTGACTGCAAATGGATATACTATTCCAAAGAAGTATTATTGTCACCAGTCAGAAATTGGTTCCTCGCTTCCTTGAATGGTTGATTGTTAGACGTGCGGAACATAAAACTTCTAAGTTCTAACCCGGTTTCTCTATTGGTTGGCATAATGTGTTTGCTAAGCTAAACCTAAGGTTAGTTAAATAATTTTAATGAAATATATATAAATTCTTCAACCCCTTCCATTTTCGACAATTTCCTTTTCTTTAATATGGGCCAAAATTTCTTATATGGTCAGATATAATGTTACCTTAGCAGAACTAATAAGTAGTAGGCACCTATTTAGTAGGCAAAGTTGGTTATGAACTTAAGCATTTCGGAGTTATACCAAATTCACAGTTTCAATCTGAGCAGATATTCTTAATGAATCTGATTGTTCATTTTATTTTTTACAAATTTTATCTTGTTTTGTATTTTTACCGTAGCGTTAGCACAGACACACTACTAATGAGGTGTAATTGGAGATGTTGCAAAGCTCACAGAGGCTTGGCAATGCTTTATAGTGAGCAAAGAGGCGATGGGAGTAGTGTTTGGAAGAGGCGATGGGCGGCGCATGGATGATGCAGTGGTGATCCAGAGAGTTCGGTGGTTTCGATGGCAAGGACAGTGGCGTCTAGTTTTTGGCACAATCCTTGGAGTTAGCGGTGTGCAAGCGATGGCTATCAAAGAGTGTGCGCAGGTGTTGGACTAGAGACAGGGGTTGTCGGCAGTGGCGCAACGGGGTGAGGTAGTCGTGGCGCTTGGCCTTGGGTGACGGGACACGCATTAAAGAGTGTCAGAGGTGGTAGTGTCACGGCATGGTCGTTGGCAGGGGCGGGTGTGAACGGCGGTGGCAGTGGCAAAGCTGGGCTTGATCGGTGAAGGAAAATCAAGGGAGAAGGCAGGGTGATAAGAGATGCCAATGCAAGAGGAAGACGGAAAGGCCAAAAGAGAAAGTGGACTGGGTTGAAAAACTTCCAAATTGGGCAAGAAACTCAACTTTGGCTGAAATTAAAGAGAATTCAAAATTTGAAAAATTCCGGTTTGTTTCAACACCTTATCGATCCCTATCTGCTCTTGCACCTTTTCCGTAGTGTACAAGTGGTACGTGGTAGTACTACCGTCAATTTGTCTGCTCGTATGATCGTCTCAACTGTCAGATAATATTTTGTTAACATATGTACACAGGTACAGCATGAATGCGCCGACGGCGCCGACTTTGTGATGATCATAATCCGGTTTTATTCGTCCTGAATGCCCGCGGCTGTGAACTTCTCCGCGGTAAATAATCATGGAGGTCGTAATTAAATAAGCGTGTAGTTACGGAAAGATAACTAATCCGATGGTGCAACCAGGTTAAATCTGATCGTACTCGTCCGGTGTGAGTCGTCTGGCTCGTCCTGGTTTGGAGCGGTTTGATAGATGTTTAAGCTTGCTCAGGGGGCTTGGTTGTCTGGTTTTCAGATGGCTCATCGGAATCCGGCTCGTTCAATGGATGCACTTTCATCTCGGTTTCTAGCTTTTTGTCGTCGTCATCGTCCGCCTGCTTGAAGCTTGCGAGGCTCGCCAGCGTGTCGACGGCGTCGACCACGCTCTCGACCCTCGCGGATATCTCTATCAGCAGCGACGCCACGGTGAAGAGCGGCATGGCATCCATCAGCGACATATCTGCTGGTTCCATGGCTAGCTTGGACGGGAGAGCCCGCAGGTCGCCCTGCAGCTCGTGCACGACCGTGTTCATGTCCGCCACGGCGAAGTCCAGCGTCCGGGAGGTCGTCATCGTCGCGACGGAGCTTGACGCCTCCTTGAGCACCCGCGCGCACTGCGTGCCAAGCCTAGTGCACACGTCGCCGAGGAGCCGCTTGACGTGCTCGGGCGCCTGGACCTCGGCGCCGACGCAGCTGTTGAGGGCCTCGACGCAGTACGCGCAATGGCGCATGGCGGCGCCGATCTTGCTGTATTGGCCGTAGGGGTGGCGGAAGCCGAACCTGCCGTGCGCGGGCTCCCACCGAGCCAGGTTGGCCTGCGAGTCCTCGGACGCCTTGGAGTTGAGCACGCACTTGTACCCCTCCGACTTGGGCCGCTGCGCGCCCTTTGCCGGCTCGGCGAAGTAGTCCTCGACGCAGCCCTCCACGGCACCCGCGAGCTTCTCCATGTTGCGCACGGTGAGGAGGTGCAGCTCCTGGCCGGCCCACACGGGCCAGATGACCACGCAGACGGCGAGGCAGATGACGATGCCGATGGCGATGGTGGATAGCCGCTGGTGCGCCAGCGCCGCCAGCTCCTCGACGCGGTACCCCGACACGGCCACGAGGCTGTACGTCAGGATGAAGATGGTCACGCCGTAGTCGAACCGGGCCTTCACCGTCGGGATGAACCGCGAGAAGGTGGCTGCCGCAGCTGCACACGGGCGCACATAGCGTAACTAGCCGGTTACGACTTACGACCGACAGAGAGGAGCTAGCACTGCGTACGAAGTTGGATATACGTACCCAGCAGGAAGAGGGAGCTACCGACGATGACCGGCTCGAGCTTTTCGCCGGATTTGCTCGCCACCCAGTTCACTCCGAGCGCCAGCACGCCTGAGCTCGCCGTCGCGACGGCCCTGTTGAACCCCTTGTACACGCTGCCACCTACACGTGCACGAACAAAGACGGTCAGCAAACCAAGTATACATGCATGCTGTAGCTGCGATTGCAACCGATCCGCATGTACTTTAATCTGTGGTTTCAGGTGTGACTTCCATACCGACGGTGTACTCGAAGATCACGACGACTGTCATAACGGCCCACATGGCAGCCCCACCGACACCATCGTACAGAGGCCTGGTGTAGTAGAAGACGGAGACCATGGTGAGAGCCAGGCCTACTTTGAGGCCGTGCACCGCCTTCCGAGGATCGTCAGCGCCGATCTTCCAGACCTTCTTGGCAAATCCGGACACCGTTGCTTTGAGCATGACCATGCAGGAGACCAGCCACACCCACGCCCTCCCGGCCGGGCCGGCCTCGTACTCCACCGTCACCGACGCGCCTTCCGGCACCGTCACCCGCCATTCCAGACCACTCTGCGCGTCCCTCGCGGCGGCGTCCATGCTGACCGGTAGACGAACGTACCTAGCAAGGTCAGATGGGCCCCTATTGTAAACGTGTATATATCTAACAAAATGTGACCAATATTGGCGCCCTAAAAGCCCTGTAGTACTACTACAAGGTTGACCTTTATGCGTAGAGAGGAATATGAGAAATGCTTCTGGGCAAATGATCTCCGTCTTGGAATGTTGCAAGACACCCGGAGACTTGTATATATAGAGATGAAAATTTTGTGGTATTGGACTTTGACGTGGGGCCATGCTTGCTCGATTCAGGGCGGAGATTGGAGAAGACCAACATTGCGCACGAAAGCTGCGACTAAGTGCAACAGCGATGCATGCATTTTGGAAAAGCGTTTGGAGATAGAAAATTGAGAGCGAGTGGATCGCCAATAGGATGAAGTGTGGTACAGATCGAGTGCGATTTCTTCATCCTAATTTGTTTGCCACACAGTTGTCCTCTCCTGGTTTATGGTTGAGAGCGATTCTCATTTTCTGATCGATTCTTTCGGTCAACGTAACGTTGAAAAAGATATGATGGTTAGTGAACGTACAGAGGTACAAGTGCAAAGTCTTTTCCGTACTCAAAAGATAAAGATATATAATAACATTATTTAAGTGGTATATAAGTAGGAGTATGCACTCTCAGGATTATAGAATCATATATATATATATATATATATATATATATATATATATATATATATATATATATATATATATATATATATATACACACACACACACACTACAAAAAGCCTAATATTAGAAGCCACATCACAAACGGTTTTAGTTTAGAGATCGTCTGTGTTGCTGCCAGCCCTAAAAACCGTTTGTGAAGAGGAAATATTACATACGGTTCGTGGTGAAAACTATCTGTGAAGTATCACAGATGGTTTTTTTATTTTAACCGTCTGTGATACTTCCCAGACGGTTTGTATAAAAAACCGTCTGTGACAATTCTACTATATTAATTGTGTGCGGACTCGTCGACCCTTTGTCTTAAATTCCAGATCTATGCTGCTGCTTTGAGCTGAAGGCTGAGCTTTGAGGTTATTTGGTAAAAGGAGACTATTTGGCAAGAGTAATTGTAGATCCACTAGGTTTTTGACTACCTATGGTTAGTAAGTTATTCATAATTGCTTTATAATTTAGATTTATAACTTTTGGTAAAAGAAGAATTCAAGATGGTTGATCTAGCTAGTTTGATGTAGAGAGAAAATTATTTTACATCTAACATAATTTAGGATTTAGGGTTTCGTCAATTCGTAGTCTATTTGTACTTAATTCATTTTAATTAATTATTATTGCTATATATAGCTACTTAATTTAGATCGTATATATATAGTATAGTAATTAATTGAATATGTTATACTAAATTGTTATATGCGTAACGTAGGATCAAAGCTGGGTGTACGTTGGGAACTGTGTGAGTGAAGAGTACATTAATGACGTTTTTGCTTTTACAATAGTCGCAGAGGAGGATATATTGAATAAGGAGATGGAATATATGTACTGTTCATGCATTGACAGTGAGAATCTAAAGATGTTTAAGAACCGAGCGCAGATTGAAACATACTTGATTCGAAGGAGTTTCAAAAGAGGTATGCACGTTGGACCAGTCATGGTGAAGAGCAGAATATACAGAAAGGTAGTAATAATGACATCACTGATGAAATCAATTATATGTCGCCGGATGATCATGTCGATTATGGTTCCAATTCGGATAGCCTGAATGATGACAATCTGTATCAGATGCTTCGTAGTGCAGAAGGGAACTGTGATGAAGAGAGTATGTTAAATTCTGGGGCTTGATAAAGAACTTGGAGAAACCTTTATTCACGTGCTGCAAGTTAAAGTACATGGGGTTGTCAACCGTGCTTGAACTACTGAAATTGAAGGCAAGCAACGGTTGGTCCGACAAGAACTTCATGGCACTATTAGGTCTTTTAGTAGACATACTTCCAGAGGAAAACGAGTTGCCCAAAACCACCTGCAAAGCCAAGAAGGTGCTTTGTCCATTGGGAATGGAAGTAGAAATAATGCATGCATGTTCAAATGATTGTATCCTCTACTATAAAAACTATGCAAACATGCATGTATATCAGGTATGCAACGCATCCCGATGCAAGCGTAAGAATTAATCAGATGATGGCGAGGAAATAGAGGTGAAGAGAGAATCTCCTGCTAAGGTAGCATGATATCTTCCTATAATTTCCTGTTCAAAGCGGTTTTTTGCAAACCCAAAGGAGGCAAAGCAGCTGCGTTGGCACTCGGAGGAGCGTAAGAAGGATTGAATGCTAAGATACTTTACCAATTCTGCCCAGTGAAGAAACATCGATAGGAGATTTGCATACTTCACCGCAGAACCAAGGAATATAAGATTCGGATTGAGTACAGAAGGAATGAATTCTTTCGTTAACATGAGCAGCTAACATAGCATTTGGTCCGTGACTCTCTGCATCTATAACCTTCCTACTTGGTTGTGTATGAAGCGGAAGTATATTTTGCTGTTGATATTTATCTAATGGCCGAAGCAACCTGGGAACAATATTGATGTGTACTTAGCATCATTGATGAAAGATCTAAAAATATTGTGAATCGAATGGGTACAGGTATAGGATGCATACAAACGAGAGAAGTTCACTTCACGCTCCTTGTTGTTCTGCACCATAAATGATTATCCTACTCTTACTAACATATCGGGCTAAAGTACTAAAGGGGCCAAACTATGTACTCACTGCTTAGTTGATACCGAGAGTACGTAGTTGAAGCACTCGCGCAAAACCGTGTACATGTGTCACCGTAGGTTCCTTTGGAGAGCTCACCCATATCGCATGATAAAAAATAATTTGATAGAGAGAACAAGGATAGTTTAGCTCCAAGGCATTTAAGCGAAAAATAGATCTATGATATGGTTAAGGATTTAGATGTTTTGCTCAGAAAGGAACGTAAATCGATGACCTGTGAGAAGAACGTTTGGAAGAAGAGATCAATATTTTGGGACTAACTTTATTGAGAATGCTTAGAAGTTTGCCACTGTATCGACATCATGTACATAGAGAAGAATGTACGTAATAGCTTGGTTGGTTTCTTACTGAACATTCATGACAAAATAAAGAATGGTGTCAATGCACAGTTTGACTTAATTGATATGGACATCAAGCCTGAGTTAGCACCGACAAAGACCGATAAAAGACGAACTTACCTTCCCCTGCTTGTTGCACTCTGTCCAAAGTCGACATAAAGTTCCGTTTTGTTACTTTGTCAACATGACGAAATTTGTTTCCATGGAAGATTTAAAGTTAATTGGCATGAAGTCTCATAATTGTCATGTGCTGATGACACAGATGCTCCCTATTACAATTAGAAGTATTTTGCCAATCAAGGTCCGTGAGACAATCATGAGGCTGTGTTATTTCTTTAACACAATTGCTCAAAAGGTCATCAATCTCGAAGGACTAGATGCTCTGCAGGATGAGGTGGTGACGACTCTATGTTACCTTAAAATGTATTTTCTTCCATCATTTTTTGATATCATGGTCCATCTCATTGTTCACATTATGTGGGAGATAAAAATATGTGGGCCCGTGTTCTTACGTAGCATGTACCCATTCAAGAGATTCATGGGAATTCTCAAGTCATATGTATGGAATCGATCTTGGCCGAAGGGCAGCAACGTCGAAGGTTATACAATCAAAGAGATCGTTGAGTTTTGTGTCGATTACATAGCTCAGGTCGAACTGATAGGTTTGCCTCGATCTCGCCATAAGGGGAGGCTCAAGGGTATCGGTGCACAGGGCCCTCAAGGAAACAAAACACAGACCCCTACAGACTCAGCACCGCTGGGTATGTGGGTAAAATCCCGCATTGGAGGCAGGAGGACGAGCAGGCAATGCAGCGGGAGATCTCCCCGCCATTTGCTGGGATTCCTAATGAGCGTGTCTAAAACTGGATAAGAGTGAGATCATCTATCGTGTCGTCGGGGGCCATGTCCTTTCGAAACCCTACATACGAGGAAGTGTCCCACCGCCTGAAAGTGCTAAGTGTAGAATCTTTTCAATGCTCATTCTAGGTAGTTAGGGAGAGAGATTTACTCTCCACGGCCCTGGGAAATAAGAAGTACCCGGGTCACACGAGAGGTCTTGGTCTTTATTTTCCTTAGAAATATGGTTTCTCAGATGATTCCGAAGTGTACCGGAGTAGGAAGAGAGCCAAAGCTGAGCACGAGGCACAATTATGAGAGGATATTACGGCAAAAATCTAAGATGAGATACAAATATTGGTCAGAGATGAGATGTAAAGGTATAGGGGAAATCAACAAGAAACCCCCATCGCTTCTGTGCTAGGTAGCCCCCAACCATCGGAGTAGCTGCGCGTCCAACCCTACCTCGGAATGTGACCACCGATTTTCTGTCAATGACATTCTGGTAATAGTTATTATCTCTGGAATGCTCGATCCATTGATAGGCTTGTTGGATTAATTAATTTTGTATCGTTATGTAGGTGGCTACGAAGTGTAAGCTCCAAGTGAGATATATACCTCAGTTGCCTTGTGTGTTGCTTGGGGCTAGATGTATCCATCTGGACCTAGGGCCTTGGTGCACGGTGTATCTCTAGCACCAAGTTTCGCAAAAGTGAATATAGATGGTGTTTATGCAAATTTTGAGGTCGTCCCGCTGCAGATGCCCCCCAAGGACGAGTTCATGACTCTAGGGCAAACCATTAGAATATTCATCCAGTGGCCCAAGAGGGACATATGCCTAGAGGCTCCTGCACCTGTGCCAAGTCCACAAAAGCCATCTGCACTGGTGCCAAGTGCACGAGAGCTATTTGCACCGGTGCCAAGTCCACTCGAGCTACCTGCACCAGTACTAAGTCCACAGAAGCTATCTGCACCAATATCAATTCCACAGGTGCAACAATTGTTGGGCCTAGGCTCGAGGCCATCGAAGAAAGCGTGGCGAGTGTCCCTAGCAGGGATTAGCGACAATTGCATATGTATGCATCTTTGTGTTGCAACAGTCAATATTAAGCAATAATTAGAGAGAAATAGAAGATAACTGTGTGGTAGAGTGTTGCAATGGAAGGGGTAGTAGCTAAGAGCTATTGGAGGTTGAAGCAGAAAAGCAGAATTGGTCTGTAAAATTGACTTATAATTAGGTCAAAAATCAAACAACCGACGTTGACAAATACAAATATTGAATATGCGAACAATATGTAATAAATCTAGCTACGCAAATACATTGGCCACTCTGCTAGTTCTTGCTAAATTTAAGATCCTAGAAAGTTGCATGGGCGTGTTTGGAACCCTGATCTTGAGAAATTGCACAGGTAGATTCCTATACTTGTATAAGTGGGTCAATAAAGGTCTAAATCCTACTTTATTAGTAATCAGAGATGATATGGCATCTTTAACTCAATCTATATCACAGTTTGACCCATGTGTTCACCATTTGTAAACATTCGGGGAATTAACATTTTTTTTGTTTTGCTTTGAAGGAAGGTTTCATATGTCATTGAATAACTTTTAAAGCTTCTGATTGATCTTAGTTAGCAATCACATGGTCATACATGTAGCAAATTTTGTGTGCTTGCAAAAATTCTTATGCAAAGTCATCCATATACGTAAATTGTCGTTTTGCGGTTATTTTTGCTGTAGATTACTTTGCATATGTATCTTTGCGAGTGCACATGGAATTATCTATACTACGTGCATGATTCTTCGGTTATCTTTGAATAGTGCAAAGTGCATTCCCTGAGTTTTGATTAAAAAGGGGGGGGGGGGGGGGGGACCAAAGCGGGTTGAAGAGACTAGTGTTTTTTTTTTTTTGCTTTGGCTTATGGTGTTTGGATTATTTGTGAGAGTATTGAGTAATAGAAACTCACGTGTGATTTTGACCGATATAAATAAAGTCGTTATAATATGTATTATAATTAATTTGTAGATTCTATCTTAAAAAGACATTCTGTTTGAAAGTTAATTATTATAGAAAAGATAAAAAATAGTTTTTAAAAACTAAAAAGAAGACCCGTAATACGCTTAGCTAGTTCTAGTGAGATTGGCCGTGAAATGGAGAGAAGCCAGGGGTGCACTGATCTAGCATGGCTACTGGCCAGTGGCAGCAGCTGTAAGCCTGTAACCAACAGAGCGGCCGAAATATCACTCGGCAACTTGGGACCGACGGCCCCGGACGCCTGCAGCAACTAGCGTCTCTCCTTCGTCTGGTGGTGGACGGTATAGTGGCGAGCACTCGGATATCACAACACAGCATGCAGCGCCGATAAGGACGGCGAGTCGTAGTGCAGCCACCTGAAACCCATCGAGATCGATCTTATATCTCTCTGGTTCGTTCGTTCCAGCAAGCGCTCGTGGCGGTGTTTCCTTGGCTGGCCGTCGAAGCACGGTGATTGCCTCAGGCTCAGGATGAGATGAAGAAATGTCAAAACACATATTGTGATCGACAGAATCTTTGCTTTGCTTTGCTTTGCATTCATCGCTCTTCACTAGGATGTTGTTAACTTGAGGGCCGGGTTGGCGCTTTCGATCAGGGACTTCTTTTCATCACAATGAGCAAATCAAGATAGTGATCGATGGAGATTTGAAACTGTTGCCTGCAGGTGATTGCTTAATTAATCGGTCACTGTCTTATATAGCTTAGCCATGGCTATTCTAGCAGAGTCCAGAATAGTGGCAGATTGGTATCAGGTAAGACGAGCACGCATTGGAAATTACCTACTTTGTTCGCCGGCACCTCGTACGTGCGCTGCCTGTCCGGGGTGTTCGCCGTGCCGAGCGGTCTACAAGGCGCCGACGTGTGTACAAGACGAGGCGGCCGTGTGGCGGACGCGCCGGACAAGTAGCACACGCACGAGAAGAGATGACAGAAGAAATAAAGTATAGAAACACTCTCCATACAACTTATCCTACATTCTGGTGTCAGTGTCGTTTGCCAGAGAGAGAGAGAGAGACGCATCTGCAGACTGCAGTTCTGCTAACCCCACAGCAACGGAGCACAATTAACGATCATAGAGAGCAGCTACGGTGCTTGACCCATGGTCCATGGATGAAGGCGAAAAACGTGTGCGGCATGGTAGCTGGTAACGGGACGTCGAAATGGCGAACAGCCTGCGCACAAAGCATACCTGCATAGTGTCAGGTAGAGATGGCAACGGGTAAATACCCATCGGGTATTGCCATTCCATACCCGTACCCGTTAGGTGTAAATTTACCCGTCGGGTTACCCGTATCCGCACGCGGGTAGGAAAATTTACCCATACCCGTACCCGCGCGGGTATTACTACCCGACGGGTAACCCGTACCCGCAAGCATACCCAGTTCAACACATAAGAATATCACCAATTTAGACATTCATTAATCATACATGCCAAGCACAAAAGCGTTTAATGATCAAAATTAGTACATCACATAAACATACTTGACATGACCATATCAACATATGACAAACAAATAAACAATCAACAACAAGTAGATAATAAAATTAACATTTGAGTGGGATGTATAGTTGTCTAATGCGGGTATTCATTACCCGCGGGTAGGTGGGTATGGGTAGTATATACCCACACCCGCACCCGCCTACCCGGCGGGTAGAGGATTTCGCCCAATAACGTACCCATGGGTACATAAAATTTTTCATACCCGTCTCTTTATTGGGTAAAACCCGTCGGGTATTCGGGTATCGGGTACCCATTGCCATCTCTAGTGTCAGGTGACTCGAGTTCCGTTAGTGATGTCCCGATCGAAAGTTTCGTGTTTATACGATCTATCCAACTTGTACGCGCGCAGACAGGCGTACATAGTGTGAAGTGACTCGATCATCAATGTGCGTGGCTGTACTTTCCTGTGGCCTGTGGGCACAGCCGCGTTATCCGTTCCGCTCTAAAAAAATATTATAAAAACAAAGGACTTTATATATTCATGCATTTAGTACGTATGGGAATCGTCATATATAATTAAGGGGAAAGAAATTACGGAAATGATAAAAAACTGCCACGTGAAAATTTTCATGAAAACAATCGAATTTCTAGCCTTATAATCTGCTTAGAGATTCGTGCTCTTCTCCGACGCTGTTGTCTCTTGCCGCCACCGGGTTAAAGTTCAGGTTCACTAGGGCCCCCAAACTTAAAGCGAGGCTAAGGCGACAAAGAATCGATGGTGGGTGGTGGCGGCAGGAGGTGGCAGTGGCACCACCAACCATGGGCTTAGGGGAGGGCGGTAGAGGTTGGCGGGGACAACAAGAATAAGAGAATATTAGGAGGAGGTGGCCGTAGCTGTCTAAGGCTAGGAAGAACGGTGGGGCAGGGAGATGGAGGCTGGCGGCAGTTGAGAAGGTGGCGGGCAGCGACAAGAACAACGAAGTGCCAGTAGCGCGCGGGCGTGAGGAATTGGTGGTGGTGGCTTCTCTCATGCGATCAAGGTTCACATTCCTTGTTTTTATTTTTTATCGGAGGGGGTGGTAAGTCCGGTTGGCCAATTTTTGGTTTTTTCGGAGAAATTCGATCCGAAAAAATCAAACAAAATTTGAAATTTAAATTCACACGACCAATTATCACTGATAACTAGCCAAAAATCAGTTGAAAATATCGGCCAAAAATTTTGAAACAAATTTCGGCAAAAAATCCTTCTAAATTTGATAAAATTCATGCAAAATGAATTTTTAGAGCCACTTTATATTTTTAAAGAGTGTCACTAGTAAACTCGGTAAAACCGATTACTGGCCCAAAAAAACCCTGCATGCGATGGGCTGTAGGGTTATAGATGCTAGATCTATTTTGGGCAGTAGGATCAGGATCCAATGGTTAAAAATTGGATTGAATATTATTTTTTTTGAGAAAACAACCGAATGATGTGTATATACCGAAGAAATTGAATGTGATCTGTGAACGGTACGGAATGAGATCCGTACTACTCTATCGTGTCTTCTACATTAAGTCGTGAGTAGAGTGGTGTAAAATGGACTATAAGCCCATAATACACTGGAGATAGTAAGAGGGTGATAGTATAAATTTAAAGCTGATTATTAATTTTTAGAGGTGATATAGGTTTTTCGCTCTAAATAGAAAATTTTAAAGGATATATTGATTTTTCCATGAACATAACATTAACTTCTTGCCAGGGGCGGAACTAGTCCAAGTTCAAGCCCCGGGCTGGACCAGCTGCTCTTGTGCTGATTCTTAGGTTAACCCTATTTTTTTGTGATTTTTCATGGATTTTACATAGCCTTTAGTTGCCAGGCCTCGGACTACCAGAGGCGGAGCTGCCCTTCGGGCGAGCCTGGGCGGCCGCCCGAGCTCCCCTCACCGGCCGGACCTAGTGATGTATAACTCAACATTGTTTCCTGCAGCCTTTTTTCCAGTTTTCATGTACCTGCAAATCGGAACATAATAATGAAATTTAGTATGCATATATGCAGAGGTAAGACATGAGATAATATTTGTGAAAAAAACTGCTATTCATGATATAGGATTTTTTTTTCTTACGAGCTCAATAAACTGTTGGGAAGACATTTCACTACTTTTTGAGTGGCCCATACGTCCTGCCATTATCTGTAAGATTATAACTCCCAAACTGAAGATGTCAAACTTCGGTGAAATTTGGCGTTTGTCGATGTATTCTGGTGGCATGTACCCACTGTATGCATGATATTTAGAATTGTTTTAATTTATAAAAATTAACAAAAATAAGCTGATTTCTCATGAGGTATCAACTTACGGTGTTCCTTTTTTTTGTGGTATAGGTTTGCGTTGAAGCAAAGCAGTGGCGGAGCCAGGATTCCTCAGAGCCTCGGGCCCAAAACTAAGGGGGCTATAAGTCTATAACTAACACGGCATGGACATTGTTAGCGTGCCTGACACTATTAATGGCTAGGGGGCTATAAGTGAAAAATCTAGAGCTTAAATCATTATATGTTATATACCGATAGAACAACCTCACTAAGGTGGTGATCGGTTCGGCTGAAAGCCTCATGGCTTATGGCTGAAAACACTGTAGCTGGCTGAAAAAAACACTGTAGCTGACAGAGGCTTATTTACCATAATTAAATTTAAAAAAATTTAAAAATAGAAAAAACATATTAGCCCATCACGTATAATGTAAACAAATACGAGGAAAAAAGAACCGGTAAAAAAACTCAAAAAAAGCCAAAAGTTCAGAAAAAGACGAAATTTATGAATAGTGCAAAATAAACTAAAGCCAGAAGCTGAAACCATATTGATCAGGGCCTAAGAAGCATAGATATGGCTAGGAAACAGATCGACAAACTATACCTTCGTAATGTTAGGATCATTCCACGGACCTTTGTTAGACTTGAGACATCCTCCCTCAGCAGCACAAGTGCATGTTCCCCCCAAAAATTGAGGAAGTTGGCTGTAAAAAGCAAAATAAAGTGTATTCAATTTAAGGCAACAGGACAAAATCCTTTCGATCAAGAAACTATAATAAAGAGTTGTAAATGAAATGCGTACCTTGCATCTATTACTTCAAGAAGTTTGCTCTGGAATGTTGTTCCCAAAACCTACAATTGAGGCTCCATCAAAATCTATAGTATTTATTTGGAAAAGAACAAGAAAAGAACTCCAGAGATGATTTATACTCACATGTATTTTTGAGGCAGTTTTAGGGTCAAGAAAGCCTTTCACTGAATTCCAGAGTAGCTTGAAACCACTACCAGCATTCACAACAAACATCTGATGCAGTGTCTGAGCATACAAGTAAAGTGTTACCCAAACTTGCTTCTTGTATCTGAGCATACAAGCAGCGGGGGCGGCGTCAGCGCGTCGCGGCGGACGGTGGTGACTGGTGAGCAGTGGAGGCGGGGTCGGCGTCGCGGCGGAGAGGCGCTGAGGAGGTGAGAGGCGACGTCGCAGACGCGGCGAAGAGGAGGCGGCGAGGCGATGCTGCGGCGGGCTGACGGAGAGGAGGGGGGCCGCGGCGGAGAGGAGGCGGGGGCGGCGACGCGGGGGAGAGGATGCGCCGATGCGGTGGGGGGCTGGGGCCTGGGGGCGGCCGGCGGCGGAGTGCCGGAGTCGCGGAGGCGGAGTCGCGGAGAGGCGGTTGGAGGTCGCGAGACGGGAGTCGAGACTCGGGAGGCCGAGAGGGGATTGCGGGAGCCGGGATTGGGGCTAGGGTTAGCGTCGCTCCGCGCCTCCGCTTGCATCGCGCATTTGGGCCATTCAGCCGTTGCGGTGTTGCCCATTGGCTCTGCTAGGCGGCTGGGCCGGCTGGGAATCGGGCCGGCCGGGAAGACTCGGGCCCATACACTGTGCAATATTTTTTTGGACATATATACAAAATTTTTACACTATTTTTTTCGCTGGGCCTCGGGCCGTTGCCCAACCGGCCCGAGGCCCATCTCCGCCCCTGAAGCAAAGAGTCTTGACAAACCAAAATCTGCAATTTTAGGCATCATATTCTTATCCAGCAATATGTTTCCAGGTTTTAAGTCCATATGAGTAATAGGTATTTCGGATGTACAGGATGTTGTATGTATGAGATGGCTGCTCATCGACCTACTT
The DNA here is from genome assembly GCA_017311315.1 of Dendrocalamus latiflorus. Classification (NCBI taxonomy): domain Eukaryota; kingdom Viridiplantae; phylum Streptophyta; class Magnoliopsida; order Poales; family Poaceae; genus Dendrocalamus; species Dendrocalamus latiflorus. The sequence goes on from CM029633.1 coordinate 29,533,452, forward strand.
TCAAAGGCTTTTGTGAGTTCTTCTTAGCTCATATTCCTTAAATTACTATAATTACCTAACAGTAGTTTCTAGCCAGGGAGGATTTACTTCCTATCAATTCATATTCCTTCGATCACTATAATTATCTGCTCATGGATGTTTTAATGCAAATACTAATGGAGGTCCCATTCCTAATAAATACTACGTAGCTTATATGCAGAAAGTTCCTAATGGCTGCCCTAGTAGAAGAATAAGATTGACTAGAGTACTTAGAAATTGAATGGAAGATATAAAAAAACATCAATTACACTTTCTAGTGATGTTATTAATGCGATTGTAACATAGTTTGACCATGAATTATTTTGTTTTTGGGTAATACTGTTTGCTTCACGCTTGCAAGTTCGCCCTAGCTACATGTTAGTCCTAGATCCGCCACTACGGACTACAGCTCAGGTAACCCGAGTCCTGGTTCCGCCACTACTTCTTGCCTCTTTGTGTGCTTTGAAATTAGTGATACTCTTGTTAAAGACAAAAATATAGAAGCACTACTTAACTCATATTGCATTAGAAAACTTAACAGATGCAAATTGTGCCAATCATGGAGTACTTGGAAATGATGAAAAAGAATCAAACAACCAAAGTTTTCTTTTCTTTGAAGGAATGAACCAGAGAGAGCAATGTTCGAGCCGTACGCGTGTATGCGCGCAAGGTACGTGCGATCCATGTCACGCGTTGAAATATCACGGGAAAAGTGTACGAACGGAAGCAGATTTCTTACATGCTAGACAGGCAAACCGGAAAAACGGCGTCCGTAGTTCTCTCGTCCAACTCGTGCAGACTTCAGCTGACACCCAGACCGCTACAAGGTGTTTTTGACCCTGTGAATTGATGGCCTGAAGAAAAGAGCAGATGTGCGGTTGACCCCGACGAGGCACCAGTTTTCAACATGCAAATTTCAAGCGAATCTCATGCCCCCTGACAGCACAATTAGCCTTCCGTTCGTCAAGCCAGTGGGCATGTTACGACAGGGGTGGTTCTAGCATGCAATCATACCCTAATGGCTTCTTACTAAGCCAAATACAAATCATCTTTAGAAATAACAAATGGCTCTTATCAGGGCGGAGTCACACCTCGGACAGAGTAGACTTCAGTATACAGTCCGGATAAATTCAGTTCAATCTGAGTAACATTTTTATGGTTTAACTCAAATAGATTAGATCATTCTACCACTGAGTCTAAAGCATAACCAAATCCTGACTCTGTCATTAGCTCTTATAAACAAGCAATAACATCACTACACTTAGAAAAATGTGGCAAAGTGTAGATTTCGACCAAACGTGCCTGTAATCTCGTTGTCAAAACGAAAGCTTGGCACCTTCTCGTAAAAATGGTAAGTTCGGCATGCGCACCAGCTTCTGCTGCTGCATGCTTCCATCCACGAAACTATAGCCGGAACCTACCCACTACATGCAATTACTCATTACTCATTAGGTATGTCTCTTATCAGTTGCAACTAGTCAACCCCAACAAATATATATCTACGACTCCGTTTTAAGCGGTTTCAACTTTGATTTCTAACTTTTAACTTTTAAAAGTCAAAAGATACTTAAAATGTATTGGTTTCTTAATTTCATTTTTTTGTTTTTGGTTTTTTTCTGTTTTTTTTATTCTTTTGCATTGTTCATGACGATATGACAGTATTTTTATTTTTTAATTGAATGATTCAGAAAAACTATCAGTCATTACAGTACACTTTTAGCTAACACTCAGAAGCTGTGACTTAAAAACCGTTTGGAGCAGCCCGCGACTAGCGGTCACCCGCTGACCTGGCACGCCTCATCACACCGGTACATCCTACGTGGAGCTTCAGAAGTGACGACCTATTGACACGTCGGCGCTGCACCATGTCTACGCTTCGCTCACTGCGATGCCAAAACGATCAAAACGAGTGTGCGCGTAGCCCACCACGACGCAGAAGAAGTTGCTAATTTATTCTCCTCTGATCTCTTATCAGAGCATGTGTACCGCGGATTGTGTAAACTAAAGTTAGTTTGGTAAGCGCACAAGGGTTTAATTGACAGTTGCTATCGTGCGCACTCACTCATTGCTACTCGAATTTTAGGTCATCTTCTTTGTGATCCCATTGCCATTTTTTGGGTTTTAATCGTGGTTTAGCCTAAACTAGGTTAAAGTAAAATAGATGTAACAACATGTAATAGTTGGAAATGGAGAGGCTCTCCCTAGTATTATTAGGCCCTGGAAAGTCCTGGAAGGAACGTACCCACTTTTTTGTACTTGAAATCTCTAGTGATGCGGATGGTGGATATTTAGTGGTGGGCTAGCTAGTGGTAAAGGGGGATTACAATGTCGCGGCAGGGAGCACTCCCGGCCCCGGATTCCGCACTCTGCTGATGTATGGTGACCTGGTGGCCTTGTGATGTTTCAGAGAAGGGAAATTTTACCATCCTTGAGGGGGGAGAGGTATCAAATTTGAGTCGTTGATCACACTGATCGGACGGCTGAGATTTGGCAGTATCTAGTGGTACCGGACGCGAGGTACCAAGAGGTACAAGGTACCAAGAGATACCAAATTTTGAGCCGTTGATCACACTGATTGAACGGCTGGATCTAATTTGGTACCTCTTTGTACCTTGTACGTCTTGGTACCTCCTCAAGGATAAAAAAACTGCTCTTCAGAGAATAGTAGTAGTCCAGCTGCAGCGAACTTGATCTTCTACAGGGTTCCTTGGTAGGATCAGATGAAGAATATCACAATACACTAGCTGGTATGGTGGATGTTGTTGATACAACATCCATCGTCAGGTGAAACAAGGCGAGGTAATCCATAGGATGAACGCATCACAGCATTCCTATAGAACCCCAGGCGCCAACCACATGCGAAATGAGGCTTGCTTGGGGGTAGTGCTAGCTCGGTTGTTACGAGGAAGCAGTGCTCTCTTTTCTTTTGGCTTCATTACCATGAGTGATTTGAAGCCTTTCAACCTTTGCATATTGCTTCCGTACACAGAAATTGGAATTTAGTTTGAAAAAGGAAGAGTCCACCATGAGGCCACCAGTTAAGCTTGTTTTCTTCAAACTTTACATAAAAGATCAAATAGTAAAGTACACTATAGGTCTCTAAACTTATCATACGGGTTCACATGGGTCCGTAATCTATGAAACTATCTAATCCGCTACCTAAATCTATTTAAATGGGTCATCGGAGGTCCAAAAGAGGCTAGGCTGGCCTTAACCGCTGATGTGGAAGGTTGACCACTGATGTGGACTCTCCAGTGTGGCCTGCAGCTCACATGAGGCGCTTGTTGCGGTGAGGGTTTTGCAATCCATCCCCAACAAAGCACTAGGCTCTGAGGCGTTCGTGCAAAGGCGATGGTGAGGGTGTCCTTGGGTTACCAGCTTCGTCAACCGAAGAGGGAGTCCTTGGGTTGCCGGTTTCGTCAACCGAAGAGGCGGTCCTTGGGTTGCCGGAGACGAGCATGGTGGCCACGCTACGAGCAGAAGGCGAACCACCTCCTGCGTATGGTACGTGCTTCATGCATCAGTGCCCAGCTTGATGTTGATTTAGGTTTTGATTTTAGTTGTGATTTTGGTTGCAATTTTGCTCTGCAAAGCGACCGACATTGGCGCACTGCTGTTTTTAGTAATCTAGTGTTTCCGATTGTGGCGATGTGTTGAGCACGAATTCACAAATCTTGTTTTTTGTCACTAGTTTTCTTGAAATTGCGTCACTTCGTTAACAGTGTAGGGCCTGATGATGACGAATTCACAATAAAGGTTCACCATAGTGGGTTTTTTGCAGACAGGGTTGCAACCAGAGCTATGTGGGTGGGAAACTGAATTGGTTTGATCGTTGTGAAACAAATACGTGGTCTCCTCTTTGGATAGATGATTTTGCGGAACAGTTCGGCTACGAGAAGAGTGAAAGGTTGAAGGTTTACTGGTGTTTGCCAGGGAAACATGTTGGCAAAGGTTTGAGAATCATCAAGAAGGACGCTAACACTAACAACATTGTTGCAGTGACAAGCCATCACAAGAACTTAATTATGTATATTGACCATGATAATAGTATAGGAAGCATCAACTGGGAGCACAACCAGTTGCCCATTTTCCTAGGGCGATGAGCCCCAGGAAGGTAGCTATCACTGAGAGGATTGTTGATGAGAAGCTACCGAGCTTTTCTGATGATACCATCACCCAATGCAAGAATAGCAAGGACAAAGAGGAGGCATGACCATCAAAGCCACATGAAGGAGATAATGGTAGTGAAGGATATAGTGACACTGAGGAGGATGATTCTGATTTTGTAGACAATGACTATGAGATAGAAGATAGAGATGACGAGCTTGATGACAATGATAACAAGAATAATCCTGATCAACCCAAAGATAATCTATCATCAGAGGAGGAAGAGTTGTTGCAATTTCCAGATTCTTCAGATGATGATGATGACATAGCCAAGTTCAATTTCAAGGCATTTAGGCCATATGTTGATATGGCGGACCCTATTTTCAAAGTGGGAATGGTGTTCCCATCAATTGAGGTGCTGAGAAAAGCAATTTCTAAGTATAGTTGCATGCATAGAGTTGATATTAGGATGTCTACAAATGACCAAACAAGAATCCAAGCCCATTGTGAGGGTTGCCCATCGCAGATGTATGTATTAAAGGATAGTCGTGCCAAATGCTTTATGGTGAAGAGATATGTAGGTGATCATACTTGTAGAAAGGAGTGGGTGTTGAAGAAATTCACTGCAAAGTTCATAGCTGAGAAGTACATTGAAACCTTTAGGGCAGATGACAAGATGACCCTCAGGAATTTTTCAAGGATTGTTCAGAAAGAATGGAACATGACCTCTTCCAAGAGCAAACTAGAAAGGATAAGGAGAATGGCATTGAGTGCCATATATGGGGATGAGGTTGTGCAATACAATCAACTGAGGGATTATGCACAAGAGTTGAGGAGGTCTAACCCTGTAAGCACATTTTTCCTAATTGTTTAAAACAGTTGCTTTAGCACAATGTACTTCCTTGCAAGAGAGGTTTCCTTGAAGGTTGCAGACCATTGATGATATGGATCGAACCTCGAAATGAGATTAATCCTTAGTTGGCCCCATCTTTCGCAGTGGAACAAGACGAACAGGTAGCAATCTCATGAACCAATCTGTAGTAGATGGACTCGCTAGATAAATTGCACACCCCAAGAATGAAGTTCTTGATCTCGCACAATAAAAAGTAACCCCTAAAGGACCTTCAACAACTCGATAATTTTTTACAAGCTCTCACCAAACTCGATAACAAATGATAGACCCTAATAAGCCAATATGGCTAATTCTCTCTTGGAGAAAAAACTCAAAATTCAACCCCATTACATGATGCATTACATATCCTTTTATAGGCGATTTGAAACTTACGGCCATAGGCCCACAAACGCACTAACAGAAACACCCGCATGCCTAATCTGCTAGACTCAAAAATCTAAACAAAAGGAAATAACTAGGAACTTACAAGACACTTAATCTGATATACACCATCTAGCCTTCTAATTAGCCTCATTTACTAGGAGGGCCCCATCCTAAACTATGCAAGGAAAGGATGAGACATGGAGAGAAACTCCAGGTTGTGCCGATCTTCCAAGTCCTTCCGCGAGTAACAAGGAAAATATCCCATAAATCTTGATCTCTAGAATTTGTCTTCTATTTAGTTGATTTCCTGCTATTTTTTATCTCCATGCATCGCAGTGCAGGAAACTTTGTTAACTTCCGTTTGGGAAAAAAATCTTAGCAACTTGACCTACGAAACAACCAGGCTCCTTTTCCATGCATGAACTGAATAATATTTAGGTGACTCATGGACTTTGTGTATACAAGACCACACAGCAAAAGGAAAAACCATGTTGTAGCCCAAACCGAGTTAGGTATGTTGCATGTAGCCCCAAGCACTATACTCCTAGCTCAAGTGCATTTACTTGTGCATGTCTTGGACCCTCTTGGTTCATGTGCAAAGCACACATCTTATGCACTCCTTTATGCGCCAAGCACTGTACACGCTGCAAGCTGCTGGGTTCCACATGCGTGCATGATAGCTCGTGCGTCATCGGACATGGCACATGTGCATGCACCTCATGCACAGATTGAGTACCTATGCACGCCACCTCCTTCGTGCAGCTAGTCACCCCTCCAGCCTGAGTTACGATTTTTGGTCTATATCAATTGATCTGCTTGGATGGATGCCATATCAAGACAAAATTTGGTGGGATTATCCTTACTACTGTCAGCTTGGACCCAAATGACTACATTTATCCAATAGCAATGGCAGTGGTGGAAGTGGACTCAAAGTGTATTTGGAAGTGGTTTCTACAGACACTGAAGAATAACCTTGGAATTGAAAACACTTATCCCTATACTATAATGACTGACAAGCAAAAGGTAATTCATTACATGCTTATTCAAATTCAGCTTCAATAATTTTTGTTATGCATGCTAAACACTAGGTAATGCTACAAGGATTGATTCCAGCTGTGGGCAATTGCAAGGTCTAGTAGTATTACTCAGTGGACTGAGAACATGGAAATGATGAAGTCTCTTAGTGTGGATGCTTATGAATATTTAGAGGAGTTGGCACCTAACATACCTAACAAATGGGTTAGGGCATTTTTTGGTGATTTCTATAAGTGTGACATTCTGTTGAACAATAATTCTGAAGTATTCAATAAATAAGTTGGAGTTCTCTCTTGAATTTCTGCAAGCTAGTATTAGGTAAGTATGTTGCTAACATAACAATTCACATGTGCGCAGGTATATCTTAGATGCTAGAGAGCTGCCAATCTTAAGCATGATGGAGAGGATCAAGAACCAACCCATGAACAGGATATACAACAAGCAGAAGAAAATAAAAGAGTGACAATGGGACATATGCCCCAAGATTAGGAAGAAGCTGAAAAGGAATGCTGAGATGGCTAACATCTGCTATGTTTTGCCAGCTGGTGTGGGCATTTTCCAAGTGCAGAAAAGGGAATCATAGTACATTGTGGACCTAAATGCTAGGCAGTGTGATTGCAGAAGATGGAACTTGACATGCATTCCATGCAATCATGCTATCTCATGTTGTAGGCATGAGAGGCTTGCACCACAGGATATGGTCCATAGTCACTACTCAATTTATAGGTATGCTATGGCATATGGCCATAACATCATGCCATGTAGAGACCAAAAGAGCTGGCAAAAGATGAATGGTGTTGAAGTAAAACCACCTGTGTATGTGAAGAGAGTGGGTAGGCCAAGGAAATGTAGAAGGAAGAAGCCACATGAAGTGTAAGGAAAATCAAGACCTAAAATGTCTAAGCATGGTGCGATCATGCACTGTAGCCACTGTGGGTCTTCTACCCACAATGTCAGGGGTGTGACCTTAAGAAGGCAAGGAAAAGGCCTAAGATGCTAGTAACAAGGAAACACAAAGCACTGCCTGAGGAAGAGACTGAAGAAGAAGATCCTATGATCACCCAGGCTGTTCTGCCCCCACTACCACTAGATGAGCACATGTCCTCCCAACTGAGATCCACTATGATGTCTCAGCTCATCACTGAGGTAAATATGTTTTGTGTCATGTATTTTATGTATTGTATCTTAGTGATGGCATGCTATTCTATCTTGTTCAGTCCACTCCATCCTTGAGGCAAACACAACAAGCTACTCCAATTCTTGAATGTGCTTTCATCGCTGAGAATGTATCGACAACCAGACCAATGGCACTTACCACTGCAAGGACAGTAGGTAGAGCCAAGATGGGGAAGCACAAGCAACGTGTTAATGCTAAGTAGGCTACTAGCAATAAGTGAATGATGTCCTGGTAAGCATTTTGTGCAGTAAGAAAAATATGTTTGTGGTATGAAGATCTTTTTTGTGCAGACAAAATAATAGTATTTTGTGATTTTGTGAAGAAACAAAGTAATCAAATCATAGGCAGTTGTATCAACCTAGAAAGTGTCTAGATAGATGTTTACAAGCTATGAATTGGAGTTATGTCAATTACTCCAAAGACTTATTAAGTTATTTATGTAATGCTATGAATGCTTTATGCAATATTATGGCTCAACTGAACTACATTCACTCTAGTTGTTCTGAAATTCAGCAAAAGAACAAATTTCACACCATGTATTTTCATTGCATACACCATCCATTTGTCGCGCAATTCAGCACAAGAACAAATACAATTGCAAAGAGAATAATGCGAAGCCATCCACTTCACACTATTCATTGCCACTACATACACAGATTTTCTGCCATACATGCTCATATTCAAAAACAGCAGTGCAACCCAAGTAACTAACAACAACAAACACACACAACGAGCAAACCCTTCAGCAAAAATACAACTTCCTTTCCTTCTTCTAACACTGCCATCAACATGTGAACAAGCATAGATAGCTTCTCCTCCATGCCTTCTCCAACTAGTAATTCTTCCACCTTTCTTTCGGTCTTCATCATTACCGCATTGTATTCATCGAAACAGATCATACCCCGTTCACAAAAATACTTGCCATATTGTTCCTCCCACAGCCAAAAGCTATAGCCAAAACCATCTCACTAACTCACACATAGTCATACGAATAAAATCAGAACCAACTCCAAATCCCAATTCGACACAGGAACTCACCTGATAGTTTGAGCACTTGAACAAACCTCGATCAGGATTCTCTCTCATTTTGGATATCAACCGGACCATGTTCCTGCTCACATAGCTTGGGCACACGATCAATGGGAGTGCAAGATTTCCCCCGTGGTGGCTTCTCGTCGAGGAGCTCGACCCCTCAGCCATGGAACACCTTTATCGTCGAAGTACCAGCCTTTGTGGCCGAAGGAGAGTGGGATTTTGGATGAATCCAGTGGGGATATAAATGGCCGCTATCCACGCCATCCACACTAGAGCATCCACGTCAGCAGTCAACCTTCCACATCAGCGATCAAAACCAGTCCAGCCTCTTTTGGACCTCCAATGACCCACTTAAATAAGTTTAGGTATCGGATTAAACAGTTTCATATATTAGGGCCCCATGTGAACCCCTCTCACAAGTTTAAGGACTCATATTATACTTTACTCAAGATCAAAAGATAATAAATTGCAGGTAGGAAGAGGCCCGACATTACATCACAACATTCCTTAGTGTGGCACCACAAAGTTGGTCTCGCTCATCACTGTTCAAATTTTGGCCCAGAAAAATTGACCTCTATGGCGTCAAACACTGTGCTAACCTCCATGGGAGAGAAGAACCGAATTCCCCATGGAATTCACCCATGTCCTTCCCTTTTCTTCACCAATTCCAACTTTGTTAATTAACCAGCTGAGCCACCACAGAGCTTAGCCACTGGCTAGGAATGTTGGCACACATCGAGGCCAAATGTTAATGTTAATTCCTTCTTATGTGTAGCAGATCTAGGATCAAATAAGAGTTTGTGAGATATGGTATGAGCATGCACGGTATTGAGAATGAAGAAGATGAATCTCGTAGAAAGAATTAAAACAACAACATTGAAACAACCACGATGAGAGATAAAAGATTTGGTGAAACCAACTACAAATTCCTTAAGCGCAACCTCAAAAAAGTATAAGGGATTGTCACTCTCTCATAGTCCTCTCGAATCTTTTAGGACTCTTCGATACTTACCATATACAAGAATCTAGTGCTAAACAACAACCTAACATATGATCCTCTTGTGCACCTCCACCTTTGGATGAATATCTTTTTTTCTTTGTTGCTTGGTTGCTTAGATTCTCCATGACCACCACTCATGACTTTTATATAGCATCCTGGCCCTCTTTCAAATTGGAGTAGGGATCCTACTCTAAAAGGAAGTAGAAATTCTAATTATATTAGAATTCATTTAGGACTCCTTATAGCACAACTTTTAAAATCCTAAAATATTAGGATATGAGTTACCACACTCAACAATCTCTACATTAACTCTTATCTATTAAAGTCACTGTGTTCATCTAAGAACTCGCTCTAAGTTGGCTCCATATTTATTTATTAATTTTGTTTTTGCCCACCTTTAGAAGTGCTCCTACCACAGGGGCTCATGCACATCACCGCAATATATGTGTCAGTGTCTGGGTTAGCCTGATCAGACCCTCCACTTAAGAGCTCCTTTGTTGTGTAGTTTAATTAACTCACCTTTTGTTCCTATAGTCTTTCATGTCATAGGATTGTACAGCCTCCGAGCTTCACTTGCTTGCCGGTACTGCGTGCTTGATCCCACCATGTCTTCCTTCTTTCAATAGCTCGTATCTTCACCTTTGCGTTTACTAAATTTTACAACCATCTTTGTAGTTTCACACATAATTGCATGTGAGATCTGACTACCTACTATTGACGGCACGATTTCTTTCTCATGGCTAGGATTTTTATCAAACCTCCCATTGGTTTCCCTTCCTTTAGGTATACCCATTAATCGATATCTTTCATTGGTTCAGATACTTTTCATGATCACTTGCCCTTTGCAAGTAATTCGTTCGACTCCACCTCGAAGTGATACCTTACATCCTTCGGTTCAAGCGACCTCACAGATAGTAAAGTCTTCTTTAAGCTAGAAACATACTAAACTCTCATTAATATGTGATGTGCTCCATCATAAATCTCCAAAGTAACCATCCCCACTTCAGTAATTGCATACTTCTTAGAATCTGCTAAGTGAACAGTTTCATGCACTAAAAGTAGAGATTCTTTGTCAAACATCTCCTTCACCAAACATATATGGAAGCAACAAACTAAATATAATACCCATACATAAGAAGTACATGGTTGACTAATGACTACTACTGTCACTGAGTATGCATCATTCATTTGCTTCAAACTCGGAGTGTCTTTTATCATGTGGGATTTCTCATCACATAGATAGCATACACGTGTGCCCATACTCTTGCCGCATACACTATTGCCCATACTCTTGCCCTTCTTCTTGTTGTGACTTTTACTTATGCCTGCAACATCTACTGCAACCAATGTTTGATCACCTGAGGATAAAGATTTTGATGTCCTTTTTAAGGACTCCATCTCTAATAGATATGTAACCACCTGACTGAAGTTGAGAGTGGTTTTTCAATGAGAATATTCATCGTCATTGCTTCCATGATGGTGATAGAGATGATGCCAGTATGACAACCTATCGTTCTCCTTAATTTTTCTCATTCACACTAGTCAGTTGTGTGATATGTTTGTTGAAGACATTGAGATAGTCAATGAACTGTATACCTTCGTCCATACGCAACATGCACAGTTGTCACTTCAGCACTCACCGGTTAATCAGTAACTTTACCATATATAATTCTTCTAAGTCATCTCATAATTTCTTTGACGAATTCTCCTTGATCACAGACTACTTTACCTCATTGGAGAGATATAGACATATTGTATTGATAGCCTTCCACTCCATCATCTTTTAGTTTTCATCGTATGTCTTTTTCAGTTTATTCTCTTCAAGAGCATCGATTACCTCCCGCTACATAAGAACATCCTTCACCACATATTGCCACACTGTGAAATTTTGTCCACTGTCAAATTTCTCTAGCTGATTCCACATCGTTGACATAAATCTTGATTTTGTGTCACATGACACTTTATCGATCTTCTCACAAATCAGATTAATCGAACCTTGGCTCTGATATCACTTGTTACACTTTGATACCTCTTCTTTTTTTATAATAGCCTCTGGATCAAATCAAAATTTATGAGATACGGCACGAGTATGCACGGTATCAAGAACGAAGAAAATGAATCTCATAGAGAACTAAAATAATGATGTTAAAGCAGCTATGATGAGAGAGAAAAGATCTGGGGAAGCCAACTGTAATTTTCTTAAGCATAACCTCAAAAGAGTACAAATGATTGTCACTCTCTCACAACCCTCTCAAATTTTTTAGACTCTTTGATCCTTGCCCTTTACAAGAATCTAGCACTAAAGAATAGCATAATCTCTAATCCTCTCATGCACCTATATTTTTGGATGAATAGATTCTTTGCTTTGTTGTTTGGGTTTTACATGGGCACCCCTCGTAGTTTTATATAATCTATCTTAGCCCTCTTCTAAATTAGAAAAGGAATCTTACTAAAAATAGGAATACTACTTCTATTAAAATTCATCAAAAATCTTAGCACACATTGCCCTGCTCATTTCGGTTTCAGCTTCTAGCTTTTAAATTCTAGCTCACTATTCCTTATTTTTGTCTTTGTCTAGCTTTTTTGGCTTTTTATGGGATTTTTTCTTTTCTTTTCCTCTTATTCATTTGCATTGTCCGTGATGGGCTAACTTATTTTTTATTTTTATTTTTTTAATTTTAATTATGCCAAAAAGTAACCAGCAGCTATAGTGCAAAATAAATCAGCTATAGTGAAAAAAGCTATAAACCAAATAATATAAGCCGAACTGAGCGAGGTTGACTCACGTAATGTATCGCTAAGAGCAACTCCAGCAGTAGCCCTCAAAACAGGGCCCCTACTTTTTATTTGAGGGCTCCCCCTACTTTTGAGGGCTCTGTTTTCTGGGCTGCACTCCAGCAGGAGCCCTCAAAACAGGGCCCTCAAATTCATTCTTAACATAGGATCCACCCATCATCCTCTTTCTTATCTTCTTCCCTATTGAGGAACTCGGCCATGTATCGGCAACGGAAGAGGAGAGCCGCCGAGCGGGTGCCGCGAGGGAGGGGCTCGCTGAGGGAGGGGCGCTCGACGGAGGAGGGGAGCCGCTGGCCTCTCGACAGAGGAGCGGGGAGCGCGTCGCGAGGCATCGAGGAGCCGCAGGGAGGGAGTCGCGAGGGCCGCCGGGGAGTGATCTGTAGGGAGACGCCTCGCCGGGGACGGAGGAGTCTCGCCGAGGGGAAAATCGCCGGGAGCGGCCTCGCCCGGATGCTTCCGCGCCGGAAGACGAGCGGCCGGGCAGGGGCGGGCTGCCGGGCGGTGGCGAGATCTGGGCGGGGGCAGGCCGTCGGAGGGGAAGAGGAACCGGGCGAAGGCGGGCAGCGGCGAGGAAGGTCGAGCGGGCGCGGGCGGAAAAGCCTGCGCGCGAGCGAAAACCGTCAAAACAGAAAAAGTAGGGGCTCCCTCCAGACCCCTAGGAATGAGGGCTCGAGGGGGAGATTTGAGGGCCTCCTACTTTTGAGGGCCAGAGTAGGGACCCTGCTGGAGTGAGTTTTTTGCCCCTCGGCCCTCAAAAGTAGGATGAGGGCTCAAGTAGAGGCCCTGCTGAAATTGCTCTAAATGGTGTTTCACCGCTCTCCTACACAGTGAAAACGATGAATTTTGAAAGCACGTCAAGGACCTGATTTACAATCGTCCACTACTTCATTACTAATAGTGCTGCTTTAGGATTTGTGCAACGAAGCATGTTTTGGCTACAGTCTTGCAAATAGCTCTCAAGAAAAATCTTCATTAGAAGTGGTGGAATTAGGTCATCATTACCCAACCTTCTTTCTCCGTATAAAGAAAAAAAAACATCATGCATCACCCGACCTAATTATTATGTGGTTAAAGAGCCTTTCCACGTCCTGCATTTTTTTTTTATGACTCGGTTAAAGTGGCCGCAGCCTCACCGGATGGTTGGGGAGTGTAGGAGAGAGCACTTATCGTCGTGTAAAAGACGCGATCATGCTAGGGCTCGATCGGTAGGATTGATTGAAAGGCCAAGTCTCCTATCACATAAATCACATAGAAAGTGGCACGACCAAATACTATGAGTGCGTTCTGTTTTGCTAATGACTTATGGCTATAACTGATAGTTTTTTATTCTAATATGAGTGTTTGTATGAACGAACCGAATATTGATAAGCTAATAAGCCGCTTCTAAAAGGATGTCCCAATAAACCGCTTTGAAAGACGGTGGAAAAGTCGTTTGTTTGTTTGATTTGTTTGTTCGAGAAAAGTCGTAGGCTATAAGTTATAAATTGAAAAGAATATAACAAATATACATGCTGCGAGTGACAGTTAAAGGGCAGGGAGAGTCCAGCAGCATGTGTCTACTCGACGGCCACTGAATCTAGCCTTCCCCTCTGGTGGGTGGCGCATGGCATGAAGTGCTCCCACTAAGGCCCTGTTTGTTTAAGCTTAGGTTTTTTTGGCTTATAGCCTAAAGCTAGCTTTTTGGCTCAAGCAGCTTAAAAGCAGTTTGCTTTTAAGCCAAGCCAACCTATTTGGCATTCTGGCTTTTATTGGACTGGGTTATCATTATGAATCATGAGATGTCCAAAATACCCTTATTCAAATTAGCAAAGAAAGGTTTGCATATCATTGTTTTTGAGTTAGAGTATGATATCGAAAACACATAGCAATTATCAAAACTGAATATAAAATTCTCAATTCATCAAGGAATTATAACATGAAAGGCATAAGCTTGATGTGTGTTCTGATGAATTTTAATGTTCATGCAAAATCAATTCTAATGTTCATCGGACCTGAACAACAATTCTAATATTCATACAAAATCAAATTACAAAACAAAATTGAAATCTCTACGTCATCTGGGGAGGACGAGGCGCTGGCGTCGAGGGAGGAGGCGGCGGAGTCTGGGGAGGAGGCGGCGCCGGCGTCAAGAAAGGAGGCGATGCCATCTGGGGGAAGGAGGTGGGGAGGAGGCGACACCATTTGGGGGGGCAGGCAGCGCCGAAGTCGGGAAGGAAGGGCGGAGTCTGGGGAGGAGGTGGCGCCGGCGTTGAGGGAGGAGACGACGCCATCTGGGGGGAGGAGGCGGTGGAGTGTGGGGAGGAGGCAACACCAGCGTCGAGGGAGGAGGCGACGTCATCTTGGGGAGGAGGCAGCACAGTCTGGGGGGTGACTGTGGCGGGTGCGGGGACGAGGGATGCTTGTGGCAGAGGGCGCGGGGAAGAGGGATGACGGCGGCATCAAGTGCGGGGAAGAGAAAGGTCAGAAGAGTTAGGGCATGGGGACGGCGCCACCGAGAGCAGGATAGTGGTGTGAGCGTCGCGGGGGAGAACGGCGGCATCGAGTGAGTCGCTTGGGGGGAGGGAGATGGTGAGGGAGTCGAAGGGAAAAGAAAACAGAGTAGAAGTGGAAAAGGAGAAAAAAATGAAAGGATTTGGAGTTATATATGAATAGCATTTGGTGAGTAATTTTAGCGAACTTAAGTGGTAAAGGGATATTTCATTTCGCAAAAGCAAAAAAAAAGTCTAAAGAAGCAAGGCCTAAATGTTCTTGGCAGCCATTTTACAGCCATTTCGTAGTGTGATATTTAGGGACACAACCCTCTTACAAGACAAAGTTTCGCAAAGCTTGAAGAACCATTTATCAGCAACTAGCATTTATTAGAGTGGCGTGGGTGTTCGCTTCGGTAAATTGGACCAACAGACATACTCCCCTTCTTATACCCGGGGGAATGCCGCGCCCTCCACTCGGCCACGTCGCCCGCGCCCGCGCTCCGGCCGGCGCGTGGCGCGGGGATTCCCGTACGGCCGGGGGAGGGAGATTCCTCCTGTTTTCCGAAAATTACGTAAAGGTCCTTTTTCTTCGCGAACAGGTCCTTTTTCGTCGCGAAAAGGTCCCTGTCGGTTTTTTTGCTACGGGTCCTCATTTCATTACATACGGGTCCTCAATTTTTACGAAAAAAGCTCTTTAACTTTTTCAAAAATACGCATGTGCCCTCGATTTTTTTAAAAAATACTCTTCACAAATTATCGCCTCTTTTACTTCGGTGCACACGGTGGCTGGCACGGCGTGTCGCCGCGCCTATGCTGCTAGTTATACGTATGACGGTAAAAAAGCTCAAACTCGATAAATTACTCAAACTCGGCTTAGTCTAGATTTAATTCGAGCTCAGCTCAAATAATAAACGAGGGCAAGCTTGAGCACTGAAGCTCGTCGAGGCTAGCGAGCCGACTCGAATAATTATGTCACACTCAAAATAATCCCAGCCGTATGCACATGGTGGTGATCATTTGGGCTTTTTTGTGGCTTATAGCTGAAAAGTACTGTAGCTGGCTGAAAAAACACTGTAACTGACAGAGGCTTATTTAGCATAATTAAATTTAAAAAATTTAAAAATATAAAAAATGTAGCCCATTACGTATAATACAAACAAATACGGGAAAAAAGAACCAGCAAAAAAGCTCAACAAAAAGCCAAAAATTCAGAAAAAGATGAAATTTATAAATAGTAAAAAATAAACCGAAAGCTAAAAACTGAAACCAAAACGATCACAGCAATGTATGTACACTGCCCCCTGGATCCTAAACTCCAATTCTCCAAAGCCCAAGGGCTGAACTCGAATGCCCAGCCCAACATTTTACACCTCCAACTAGCGACCTTACAAGCAAGCAACCCAGCCGCTCCTTTCTTCAACCTTTCCCAACTCCTCTGTCCTGAGTCCTCACTCCTCACGCCGATGTTGCATCATCTCCTGTCGTGCTAGCCGCTGACCACCATAGCCGATGTACCTCACCACGACGCCTCCATCTCCTCCGTTGCTAATGTGGGGTTACAGCTCTAGCCATGTTAAGTTTATGTCGTAGGACTGATTGAGCCTAGTTCGTTAAGAGATGGCATATTGAAGTATGAGTAAGTTGCCACATCTTTCTTTGGCATTTTTTTAAATGGTTGTTGTGGCAATGCTATTATTTTATTACTGCAACTTTCGTTGAAACAAAATTTGGGAAAAATCAAGATGAACAGTACTGCTCCAAATGAGAATCCTGAGAGAAAATTGGTAAGAGAGTCCAATTCAAAAGGAAGCTTCTGGCATTCAGATGTACACCCAATTAGTTACAGCGCACGGTTATGCAAAAGAAGGTCGTGACTCGTGAGTTCGATTCTAGAGTCCTTTAGTTTTCTTGTGCCATAATATGTATGGAATTCTTTTCTTTTGAGAGAGAGAGAGAGAGAGAGAGCTGCCTTCCCATCGCCTAGAGCACCTTATGCGAAGAGCGAAGTAGATCTGGTGGGCTATCATGACAGCATCAAATGGGCTTGCAGTTTCATATTTGGACCACTAGTTGTGGTCACCAGGGTACACAATCCAATGGACTATGTCTGGGCCGCATGCTTACGAGGTTGTGTTCACGAATACGTTTTATTCTTGTTTGAGACGTGTGCACGAGTACTGTTGGGCCTCTAGCAATGGATTCGACCTTTTTTTTCCTGAGAGGTAAAGGACTAGAACTTAAGAGTGACTAGTTAACCTGTTGATTCCCCTAAAAAAAGTTAGCCTGTTGCAGACATGGGACCAAGAAAATAGCAAAGGATTCTACTGCAAAAGCACACTTCTGACGTCCGAACACTGAACACCGCTAGGCCGTCTGCTCGTACGAGTAAGTTCGATGATCATGGACCATCAACCCCGAATCGCACGTTACACGGGTCGAGATCCAAAACAACGCGCATCACATCAAAACCTACACTACAGATGTGCGTACGTGGCATACTGGCATTCCGCATTCATCATGGTCCAAATATTATATAGAGTAAATTGTATTTTGCACCAAGTATGTTAGAGTTGTAATCTTGTTTTTCCAGTTGTGGTCGTAGTCCTAGTCGTGTACGAGTTTGGCCGTGGTCATACATGAGTCCAGGTCGTGGTCGTATACGAGTTCGGGTCGTGGTCGTATACGAGTCCGCTCCACAGTCGTAGTCGAGTTCAAGTCTGTTTCATAATCGTAGCCGAGTTCAAATAGTAGTGATGGTCGTAACCGAGTCGGAGTCGTAGAGTAGGGTATAAAAGGCAGAGCCATGTAACTGAAAGAGCAAGGCGAGAGAGGTCAAGGCGATCGGTGTGATCAAGAGGCAAGAGAGAGAGAGGACGATCAGGGTGATCGTAGAGATTTGTGTGATCGAGAGAAAGAAATAAAGAGGAGAAGAGCAGTTTGGTTCTAAAAATTTATCGAATTCATTGTATTCTCAGACGTGGTCGTAAACGATTTACGATCACGGTGAGTAGGGGATAGCAGGCGTAGTCATAAAGGAGTTACAACCACAGCGATCGGGCGGTGGCGTGCACAGGAGCAGCAGACATGGTCGTCAGGAGTTACGACCACGGTCGTGAAGCAAAATGAAAGTGTGTTTAAATCCTAATGCAAAGTGAAACAGGTGATAATTTACCTAGTTTAAAGTGTAATTTACTCTTATTATATAACCACTGTTTCTGATCTAACATCATGTCATGAACCTAAAAAAAGACGGAGCGCGTGAGCAGGGCCGTCTTAAGAGGGGGGCAGGAAGTGCGACGGCCGAGGGCCCATGCCACCGGGGGGCCACCGGCCCATGAGTATGTATATCAGTGTATGTATGTATGTATGTATGTATGTATGTATGTATGTATGTATGTATGTATGTATGTATGCCACGAAAGTGTTGCACTACTTTTGTAGAAACTTTTTCTCATGAAAACAAGTCTGATGTTGAGTTAGATGATTTTTTCTCTGAATTGAAAGTGTTGCAAGTAACTTTGCCAGATGAATTGATGTCAGCACCTGAGATTCTTCACTTTGTTAAAGCTGCAGATTGCTATCCGAATGTCTCTATTGCATATCGGATTCTCTTAACTGTTCCTGTGACAGTAGCATCAGCCGAAAGAAGCTTCTCCAAATTGAAACTATTGAAAAATTGTTTGAGGTCAACTATGCTACAAGAAAGATTGAATGGCTTGGCTATGTGCAGCATTGAGAAGGATGTTTTGGACAACATTAATCTCGATACTGTTCTTGAAGATTTTGCATCAAGAAATGCCCGAAGGCGGTTTTTTAAGAAGCACTGAAGCATTATTGTGTTATTTGAGGTAATCATAATAGTTATTTTACCGTTCTTTTAGTTTCTTTGTTGTACTATCGTTATCTTTAATAAACTAAACATATGCTGCAAGTTAACTCTTATTAGTAGTACTATATACTTTAATCGTCATATTAAAAAATTAGATTGCTAGGCCCTTACTGTCTTGCTTGCCCAAGGGCTCTTGAAATTGTTGAGACGGCCCTGCGCGTGAGTACCAGATTTAACAAAACACACTCATTCCTCTATAATGTTGAACAGAAACACAGTACCGCCGATCCCGACGTAACAGAGGCCAACGAAAGGCGACGAGAGCCGAGGAGGTTCACAACGTACGCGAAGGGAGGCGAGGAGTGGACGAGAAGAGAGGGAAGTGAACAGCCCCGGCCGGCCCAAAGCACGGCCGCGCGCCAATGACCGATAAAAGCGGGGGGAAACGCGCCGCACGCACGCATGTGGCGTCGCGCTCTGGCTCGGCGGTTCGAGCGGGCCAGGCTGGGGTAGCGGCATGCAGCGTGGCCGCGCGGGTACGTGTGCGGACTGCGTGGGCGGCAGGTGGCCGACAGGCGCCGGCCGTGGCGGGGGACGGCCTGGCGCGCGCGCGGAACGAGGCGGAGGCAGCGGACTGCGGTGGTGACGGCCGGCCGGGGATGGGGTACAGAGGGAGCCACGTGAGGTGTCTCCGGCGCGGCAGGTGGGTTGGGGGTGGGTGAAATGGTCGGGTCGGGTTCGGCTGGTTGGCCGGGCCGGGCCAGGACCACGTACGGGGCAGGTCACAACGCAGCAGCAGCAGCAGGCGGACATTCTCTGCCGTACGTGTCTCGCTGCGGTTTGGTTGGGCCATTTTCTCCAACGCTAAAGCTTGGAGCTAGCAGCGTTTGCTATCCATGGGTCGACGAGTCGCGAGAATTAACTGTCAAATATTTGATGTCCGTAAACACGACTGGATCGACCACTTGATATAGGTTACACAGGAGCATACATTAGTAACCACTAACCATCGTATGTTTGGCAAAACTTACGCTTGTGTTAGCAGTTAGCTTCAAATCAAACGCAAACGCGCCCGGGAAGACCTGAACGATAAACGCGCGGAATGCATGCACCAAACTCCCGAAGGATCAAGACTCCGTCTCCCAGCTTTGGTTGGGTGGTCCAACGCCTAGCTAGTCGGCCCGGCCAAAAGATCTCGCCACGTCGCTGTTGCTTTCTTCTTTATCTTCTCTTTCGTGGTGGTCCTCGGAGCCACTGGCGCTCGAAGACCGTGAGCAGTGAGCCAAACCCAGCTCCAGTCCCAGGATCATTCCCGCGCCCACAGACACCGTAAAAATTCCCTACACGCCGTACCAGTCGTCCTGGCTGACGTGTGCGTGTCTCACTGCGCCGTGACTCTCGTGGGCCCCACCTGTCACCCGGAGAACGATTGCCAGTTACAGATGTGGCAGCACAAACTGCTCGCTCGTACAGTACAGTTTCGCTACTGGTACTATGCATCGCTCCCAATCTTCATCGCCACCGAGGAAGATCCAACCCAGCGATCCCGATCGTCGTGAGCGAGTGAGCTAGCTGTATAATTCCTGGATCGATCGATCGATCGTCGTGCAACGAGTGAGCTAGCTGTATAATTCCTGGATCGAAGGCTGCATACGTCGATGCAGAGATCCATAGCGCGTACTGTACGTAGCTGTCGAACCTCGCTGATCCCTACCAATACGCTCTACCGTCCAAACGCTACAGTCCGCCGATCCGAATCATCGCCTCGTCGTCCTCGTCCCGGCTAGCTGGTCTTGGATGCAATCGAGAGCCGACATGTTTGAACCTTGGCACAGGCCAACGTCGCTTAACTCCGTGATCGCTACGGCATCGAGACATGCACCGCGCGCAGAGACAGGCACAGGAGCAGCGCTCGATTTTAGCGGTGTGCGTATAAGTAACTGTGTATGGCTTGTGATCGACGACGACGCGCTGGCGTCTTGCCATTCGATCGAGGACGATTGGGCGAATAACGGCGCATTTGTCAGCTTGTTGTACGCGCAATATCAGCTACGTCGGTGTCCAGCACATGGTGTGTGGAATCTCCGAAAGATCATGACGCTGTTTCAAAGCGACTCGTTTGTAGTTTTAAGCTACTATCGACTGGTTTTTAGTTTTTATATATTTAATTAAAGAAAAAAAGAAAAAACACTATTATATCTTAGGAATAATACAAAGAAAAAAATTATATTAAAAAACCAACGTGTTCTAAACAGTTTTCAATTTATTAAATCCAGAAGCTAGAAGATATCGCTGCTTGAAACAGAGCCTATCTACAATGTCGCTTTCTAGTTTGACCCTGGCAAAAAATGGTGCTCGAACAGTATCAAGCGACAGGAAAAAGATTATACGAACTATTTACACTGGCAACGTAGAGATCTGATCAGCTAGCTGTGTGCAAGTATTTTACAAGGGAGCTAGTATGCTAACTCCTATACTCCAGTACTATTGTACTAGAATATACTACGACATTCGATGTGTAAGCAGGTGTATAAGCATTTCAAACTCAAAACCAACGTGTTCAGGACTTCAGATGCATAGTTGGAGGAATAATTTCTGTCCATTTTGTCTGTGTCAGAACTCAGAAGCTATAATGTGCCTGGGACATAGTGATCATGCGTGCCTGCAGTTTCTGTAATGTATATTGTATAACCGGCTCTATGCCTCGATGTATCATGACTGCGCCAATTTTATCTTGTCTGGCTACGCCCGGACAGAGCAGAAGTAGGGCGGAGCGTACGCGAGACACTGAGCTGAGCTAATGAGCTTACTGTGTAGGGTACATGAATAATTTGATCGTCCTTTTAAAATCAGACTGCTAATTGAAGAAACCAAATCGTCTGGCAAAGTCGTGTCAAGTGTGTCATAATACCGTCACTTGTCATGATTAAAAATTTCAACAACAATATTCTCTCTCTCTCTCTCTCTCTCTCTCTCTCTCTCTCTATATATATATATATATATATATATATATATATATATATATATATATATATATACATACATACACACATATATATATATATGATACTGAAATGGGGCACCATGATTTCAAATGAATCAATTACATCTAAATTCAGGTATATTTTTTGAAAATATCAGTTTTAGGGTATATACTCATCTATAACAATTCAGGGTATATGTGCATATGTTTTTATTACACATTCTTGTATGCACACATTTAAAGGGAGTTCACTCTATATTTTGTTGTTTCATTAGTATTGATCCATGTTTCTTTTTCCACATATATTAGGATCTCTACTTTGAAACATATTCTTTGAGTATATAAAATTGGTGCATATTCTCATATTGATTTATACTCAATTATCTGTGTATGGGACTAATATGATTATCAAGTGTTTGAAAGGTTTAGTCCCGGATTTTGCTTAACGACTTGGAGATGCATGCTAATGTTGACAAGAAGATCGACATGGCTCGAGACAAAGGTCATGTATGCACTTGGATTTAAATTCTCAAGCCAACTATGCATTGTCAGAAGAAAACGGTAGTATCAGAGTTATAACGGCGAAACTACTGCAACACGGTATGACCGCAACTCCTGAGCGGTACTACCGGACCCCGAAAGTTCCGGATTTATGGGGTGGTACGTTTTTTCCAAAGAGCACCAAGATTTGGCCCTCGAGACAAATGGAAGTACCACGTCAAAAATCGGAACTACCGGACCTTAGATGGCGATTGTACCACACTTTGAGTTCAAATGATTTTATATTCAATTTATTATCTCATTATTTGTTGAGATTGTCATCAATTACCAAAAGGGAAAGATTGAGAATCTAGTCCCTCCATTATGAGTTAATGGTGATTTTGGTAATTAATGACAATCACATTGTGGGACTAACATTTTTCATAAGTTGGATGAATATGTTAGGTTCCATAATAATGACGACTTTAGATGACTTCATGAGTAGAAGGTCATCAAGAAGAGGATGCATCATGTGTTGATACACATCAAGATTTCGAAGAGGAGATGGTCATGAGTTGATCATCAGGTCATGAGAAGACAATGACCTGAACTTGAAGTGAAGATGTACGTCATCAAACTTTAAGAGGATGCTCAAGGTAAATGTATAATTAGCTAGGGTTAAGGATGCATTTCTAGTTTTTTACCGGTCTTGGTGTTTGGTTGGAAGACCGAATTACTAGTATAGACTTGTTGTACTATTAAGAGGGGTTTTGTCTAGTAGCTTGAGTCTCATCATGTGTTGATGGCTCAATCCCGCTTGCTCTAACTCTCCGTGGCTTGATGCCATTATTTGCGAATGTGTTTTGCAAATAGTTGAGACTCATGCATCTAATCCTTGAAAGAGTTACTGTATTTTTAGCTTGTAAACAAGATAAAAAAACCATCCATATCAACTGTACTGTTGCATGCATGTTTCTCTCTCCTGCTGCGTGAGAGACTTGGCAGTAACTTCATGCATTATAGGTAATGACTTGATGTACATATGATAGTAACTTTACCATGAGATGATAACTTCACATGAGGATGATAACTTCATTTCATATAGATGATAAGTTTATGTGTAACAAAAGGTAACTTTCTGGAATAGAGTGGGTTGTTGGGGGCTTCACTCTGGGGATGATAACTTCATGTGTAACCGAAAGTAACTTCATGCATTGCTGATGATTACTTGATATGCATTCGATAGTACCTTTACCATAATTAATAAACGCTAGTAACTGAGTATGGAGTGGGATGGTGAAGCGGTTAGCTGGTTGTGTCAGTTAAGGACGTGCGCTTATTTTACAGTTACGCGCTAGTTAGTATGTATGTGTGTATATATGCATACACACACGATATACTGATATGAGTAAGAATTTGACTAGCGTGTATGGCTAAGCAATCATTAACTTGTATATATTGTAATCGACAAGGGTGTTCCTTCCCAAAAGGAAGAAGAAGAATACTTCGTACTTGTTATTAAGCTGGTAAAATTCATATATAGCTAGGTGTATTTCATGCTAAACAATAAACACTATTGTGTTTGATGGCAAAACAAGTGATAATAATAGTAATTAATCGTCCTCTCAAAATGTAGTAATTAATAGGGAAATATTATGTTTTGATAACGGTACATTACCATTTTTCGAACTAGAAAAAAAATGTCGTTTCTGTATACGGTTATGTTAAATACCACAAGAATAGCTCCTTCAGAATAGTGGTCATAAATTACTGATAAAACTTGAGGAACATGCCTAGATTATTGTTCATATGCATTCCCCCGTTTCTCGCCCATCCCGCGCACCAAATCAATCCAAAATTGTGATAACGAAACTAACGCAACATACAAGAGGGAGCCTCTTTTTGCCGGGTCTCTTGTGCTCTTCTTTTCACGAAAAGCGAGGGACCAGAGGAAATGGGAGCTCAGGCAAAAGCAACACTTTTTGGCTAGTGTCATTGACCTTGCCAGAGTATACATGGAAAGCTTCAGGAGACAACATTAATGCCAAGAATGATGGGGATGGTAAGTGTCTTGTAGTAGCCTCTAGCTCGAGACCACACCCTAGCTAGAGTTCTTACTGAACCGAGCACCTATGCCATCCATCCAAAAAATATTTACACCATAGTGCTAATTTCACTGCATTTGATCAGTGCTGTATTTTTCTTCCGTTTTCAAAACTATTCAGCAGTTTAAACAGAAGCATCAAACGATTACCGATGGTGAATGTTAGTTAATCTTGTAGGTGTTGTAATACATTCTTGTTAAAGCACTAGCATATCTTGCATCTGCTATTCTGCCCGTTTCCTCCTTGGAGTACGTAGGATCGGCTGCACTCGATCGGCAAAGCAATTGCAGCTACATATCTACGTACATTCTTCCTGAAGTAGGTATGCTTCCACATACTTCGATCCAATAAAAATTTCTATGGCTCTCAAACCGAGTGAAATAGCAGCTTACTACAGTGTCTAAACAATGCATGCCACAGTGATCCATTTACAGTTAGTCCAAAAAGAAAAGTGTGTGAAAGCATCGTCACGGATAGGCAATTATATAGATAATTATATCTCTTTTATATTTATAATTTTTTGAACCATACATTATTTTGTTCCTTGGATAAATATCTTTCGTAATTAGCTGGCCTCAAGTAATGATGATGTATAATCTTTGTATTTGAGATCAACCTAGTTTTCTACATGTGTAATAGTACACTTAGGGGTTGTTAAACGCTACTCCGTAACTGGATAGTTATAAAGGTAGTTTTCGGGTATACTATGAAACATGCACATGAATTTAATTGGTCGGATATGTGATTTGCCCCTCCTACGTAACAGGAGAGATAACTTTGGGCCACTTGATGAGGTCGGATAAAGAAAATGCATGGCCATACCACAAGTGGTTGAGAAGTCGGCCACATGAAGTTATCCATCACTAGATCTGGAAAAAATTGAATAGTTCATGGATGACATGTTTCTCACCTGGAGTTCAATCAGGTATCATGATGCAAAAAGAGAATACACAAATAGGTTGTTTAATCTGACCAAATATGAACTAGTAATGTGGGTATATTGACTGGTCGTGCGTTGGTCAGACATACCACAAACTAGTCATATGGGGATATAGACTGGTCGTAATCAGATACGAACTAGTCATAAGGAGTTATGAGCTGATCGTGAGTGACTAAGACCTGGTTGCAGATCATATTGCATAAGGTTCGTCCAGTTTTATTTTTGTATATATTTGGGGATTGGTATATCCTGCTAGTAACCGCTACCAACTAGTGATTGGAAAGTGTTTCCAGGCTACAACTAAATATACATGAACCTACAGGGTCACACACTTAACTGGTTAGAACAATAAAAATCCGGATGATAGACTTCGAGTGGGATACGATCTCTACTCATGATGGATAAGGATTCGGTCGGAGGCTCGGAGGCTCTATATAAAGGAATGCATTGGGTTATGGGTTTAAGAAAGACATTGCACCACTCACTAAAACCCTAGCCGTCTCCTTCCGAAGGTTCTGTTGTGCGTGCTGGTGCTAACACACCAACGCACGACATTTCATTCCTAGACGTGTGGAATTCGATAGACGCTGTTGTGACTACGACGCTGATTGGGACGATATGAAGAGAAGACAATCTGCTCGTGGGGATTGATTACCACTAGAGGACAATCAGCTTCCGAGAATCGTTTTTCAAAGACGTTGGACGATCGACTACTTTCACTATACCGATACACGCTACATTGAATTAGACTGCTTTAACTATTTTTTGGCTATACTGCACGTCTAGTGGTAACCATCAATAATTTTTTGTTTACATAGCTTTCTAATTTACACAATAGAATTTGTAATTTGCGTGAGTATACCCTACTCGTAATCCCCAACAAGCATACCTACTAGCTTGCCTTACCAACCTGCAAGATGATGGCAGAATGGTTAGGGTATGTCGAGGACAATCATGAAGTTGCAGAAATCACAGCAAAAGGGCCGGAAAGGGGAAGGAAACCCTAGAAATATTCTCTTGGTAGCCTCTCAATCATAGGTGACCACATATGATTGGGTTAGCGACAACGGTGCACAATAAACTTTAAGTGGTCCTTTCTCTTATATGGAGTAGCATGGGAAACCAATTATTTGGGACAATATGTGTATGTGGTATTCTATCTAGGAAGGGGCGATTTCGCAATCCTTACCTATAGGGATCTGTATGAATACTCATGCATTATGATCTTCACTAAAGTGGCCATGTTAGTCAAGATTCCTCCAAATGCGTGGGGTGTCGCATTGCCACCGATGTTTGTTTTTTTTTGGGGTAGTGGGTGCAATGCACCCATGTCCTAGACATATATTTGGTGAAATGATGCCTGCATGGTTCTGTTCTTGCTGGGCAGAGATAGAGTCGCACACAGAAGAGGGGGATGAGCCGGGCTTGGCCAACCGGGTATAATAGTCGGTGTTAGTGTTCATAATATCCGAGAGAGAGAGAGAGAGAGAGAGAGAGAGAGAGAGAGAGAGAGAGAGAGAGAGAGAGAGAGAGAGAGAGAGCTCTTTGTTT
This sequence comes from Dendrocalamus latiflorus, assembly GCA_017311315.1. NCBI lineage: Eukaryota > Viridiplantae > Streptophyta > Magnoliopsida > Poales > Poaceae > Dendrocalamus > Dendrocalamus latiflorus. Next base: position 29,560,255 of record CM029633.1, read on the forward strand.
GATGCTGAATATTTAGGGGATGCTCAGTTAAGTTCGCTACAGAGAACGTTTATTTACTTGCTGTTTTGCCGCCTTTACAAGTTTTAATCTATGGACTTCCTGTTTTGCGGCCGTTACAAGTTTTAATCTACGGATCTAATTCAAACTAGCTTCGATTGATTCACGTTCGTTTTACGTCATGGTGCGGTGCGCATTTTGATCGGTAGTTATCACCAATTAACCACTAACTGACGTGAACTTGATTATTCTGTATAATACTTTGCACAAATCCAGACAAGATCTTTTTGCGTGGGTGACGAAAATGATGCCGATGATTAGGACTAATTGCAACTACTTAGACCCAGCTAGCTATCCATTGAAAATACTACATAGAAAAGATATATAGGGCACTTGATCTTAGGGAAGCTAGCTGAAAGAGACAAGGTGGACTGTCAGAATCAGATCAATTCTTCTGTAGTAGTGCAGGACGTAGATAAGCTAAGTACTTGTACCAATGGCCTTTTCTTTTTAGTTAAACGAGTTGTTTATTTTTTTGAAGTCGTAGTTATGTTGTGCATCGAGTTCGGAAGCTCATGGAAGGATTTTGAGATCTGTTGGTAATCATCTGTAAAGAGGCTAGTACTAATTAACTACAGTGTTTTCTTAGTCTCAATTTCAATCTCAAGGGGCAAAGCGCACACACCACTAGCCCTAATTTCCCCCTTGTTTATATACTTGCTGTTCGATCCGATATTCCAACAAAAACGACCGCACCGTGTGGAAATGGGTTTCCGACCAGAACGACGAACCGCACCGAGCCGCCTTAGACCGACGGGCGAGTGACATGAGTCGTGACTCGTAAGACATGCATGCATGCATGCATCAGCCGGCCGGCGAGGTTGTGATAGGCATCGCAGCGGTAGGAAGGACTAACCGGTCGGCACGGCGGCACCGGCCTATCCTCTCGCTCGCGACCCAAGCACGAGAAAAACGGCAGAAAAAGGGTCTGTTATTTGGGTCTGTTCTTCTATGGCTACGATTTATGATTTTTTGCTATGGCTTTTAGCTATTTGTGTGAGAGATTACAGAGTAACTGAAATTCACGTGCAGCTTTTTCCAATATAAATGAAGTCGGTACAATATATACTGCAATTAATTAGTAGACCTCATCTTAAAAATACACTCCATTTAAAAACTAGTTACTGTATAAAAGTCAAGCGCTAAAACCAAAAGCCACAAAAGAACATGCCCAATTGGCTTTTGGATTATTCGTGTGAAAGATTACAGAGTAATAGAAATCCACATGCGGTTTTGTCGATGTAAGTACAATCAGTATAGTATATATTATAATTAATTAGTAGATCTTAATATTTTATGGGAATGCCTATACAACATTCGACTATTTTTGAGAACAAAATCAGTCAGATTAATCTGGAGCGTTAGATGAAGATCCAACGGATCCACCCATACAAGCACCCCTCAAAAAAAATGATCTGAAACGTTGGATCTCCATCTAACGGCTCAAAATCAGATTAGTTTTGTTCTAAAAAATAGTCAAATATTATATAGATACTCTCATATTTTATTGAAAAACTAGTTACTATATAGAAAAGCTAAAAACAAAACTGGAAGCCGAAAAAGAACCGGACGAAAACGCTCATCCATCCACCATCCCAGTTCTCACGCGGCACCCGAGGCCGCTGTTCCTCCGCTCCACTGGCTCCGCCCCCCTCCGCCTCTCCCGGCCGCTTACTTATCCGCGGCACCCGCGTGCTTAAACCCGTTGCGCTCCCCCTCGATTTATAGCTTCTTCCCTCCCGCCCGCTCCCCGTGGCAGTCACCCGCGCGCGCGCCGGCGTTTTGCCGCCCGCTAGATCCTCTTTAGCTCCCTCGATGGCGGAGGCGCTGGGAGCATTGTGCCGCGGCGGAGGCTGGTCCTACGCGGCGATCTGGCGCTCCGACCGTGGCGACCCACGGTGAGTGAAGAGCGAGAGACCCATGCACCTGCGGGTGCTGGTAGATCGATCTAGCTACATGCTTTGGGCTTCTGCCAAGCGCCTAGATGGGAACACGGATACGCGGTTGTGCACTAGCGTGGTACTGATCTAGTGATCTGAACTGGCAGGAGTCTGGGTAGCTTATTAGTTATTACCCGGGCACTTCGTTAATTTCTCGACGCATGTTTTAAACCTCCGTTTTCGTGATGGTTATGGAAAACATAAACCTGCATATTTCGATACTTTTCGGTGTATAGCTCCTGGTAGTTTCGAAAAGTTCTGGTTCTATATCTCTTCAGAAATTTTTCGTGCAACTTTACATTGCAGTGCTTTTTTTTTCTCGTTTTCCCCCCAAGAAGTGCGAGACCCGAAGATCGAACTTGCATAACACTGTCGCTTGTTCCAAAAGAACAAAAATATCGAAGTGCACATTGGGATCTCAAGCCCGAAAGTTTCAGTTTCATTTGGTGCAAACGACTCAATTTTTTTTTCTTTTTGTCGGAAAAGGATAAAAAAAATAGGTTATCTGAACTCTGTAATTTCTGTATGCTCATTTCTTGCGCTGAGCCAACAGTGATGATACACATAGCTCTCAAGAGCTTTCTTTAGGCAGGAAGTAGTGCATACCCCACTAGCAATTTTCTCTCTTGTTGCTATCCAATCTCTGCCAGTAAGCTGTAAGCATGTAAGGGATACTGTAGAAAATTTTAAACAAATCCGTAGCTTCTGCTCCTCAGTACTCTTTTGCTGTGAGAAATTTGCGAGTTAACCCCTATTTCTCACGTAATTTGCTTGAAGAGAGGACTGGGATACTTGCTACTTCACTGAAACGCGCAGGGATTCCATAGCAGGAGTAACCTCCTCCTAGCTCTTACAATTGTACCGAATGCTGGGGTATGCACTATAAGAGGTAGCTTTATTTTCCTCCCTTTCCTAGGCATAGCATGGCAACTCCATCAAAATTGACAGAAAGATTGTCGCCTCTTTTCTGGATGTCTTATTTTTCTTTTTGGACACATCGCAAAAGTTAACCATCATCAATCGTTTTCTTTTTGTTTGTGTGCTTCTTTTGCTTATTTGCGTAAGATCTATGCAAATGTTAGACCCCTTTTCTCCCTAAAACCTGGAGGTTTGAGCCTTCCTGCTGATTAGTATTATACCACTGTAATTTTTTTACTGATGCTGATATTTCATATATATAAGGTTGCTTACGGTAGGAGAATACAACTGTGAAGATGAAGCCAGAAAAATTGTTGAGAATATGCTTAATCAGGTCCATGTTGTTGGAGAAGGGTATGGCACAATTGACCTTTTTTTATGCTTGATGTAGTTGATCTTTTGCAAGTCTTTAGATTGTTATATTGGTGCTTGATATTTTAATGCTTTTGATCCTACCTGTGTTTTTAATATTGCAACAGCGGCTAATTATTTAGTACAGAGTTTCCTGCTAAAACATTCTAAGATAGTACTTAACCCTGGTTTTGAAGAATATTTGAGTTTAACAAGCATGGCTAACTTTCCACATTTTTCCCTTCACTGTTTTTCCCTTTCAGTGTTGAATTTGTACTGCTCCATTAAGGATGCTTTTACTCTCAAGTCTCAACTACTTACTGATAATGTTCTCATCTTCTGTTTTAGCATCATAGGGTCAGCTCTAGTAAGTGGGGAGTGCCAATGGATTTCTGATGCTATTTCCTTTAGTTTGGCTCAGGCAAGCGATGCAGAAAATCTAGGCTTATTTCAGGTACAGATTTCCTACTCTGTTCTCCTGTACTTCTTTAGACTATGTTTTTAGAAGTTTATATTATTCATACTACCACTTACATAATAAAAAACTACGAACAAGGAAAATACCATTTAGCCTCAAAGCTCCTGTTTGTCGATAACGCCACACGGTTTGTTAAATAGAAAGAACACATGGATTATCAAAATAAAATTTCACTTGTGCGTCCTCTTTGTCCATACTTCTTTTTGCTAAGTTCATTGCAGAAATATGAAGTTTACCTATTTTAACAGAGGAAGGTTACCTTCTTGTAGGGATATACTTGGTGGCAACATCAGTTCCTGAGTGGAATAAAGGTTTGTGCTCTCTTTTTTTTAACCTTGTATTCTTTCCAAAGAACATTTCATAAACATAAACTGTTCGGTTTTAAACCAACTTTGAGCAGAAATCAGCTATTTCTTATTGATGAACAAAATTAGTTATTAGTCACTGAAAACGACACATCATCTACAGACTATTGCAGTAGTACCTATCCCGGCTCTTGGTGTGGCACAGTTCGGCTCCATGCAAAAGGTTAGCATATAAGTTTCTCAAATGCAACCTTCATGGTTATCCAATACAAAAGGCAATCTCCATGATCATGATATCGATTTTTTGGTTGCTTGATATCATTGTTTTGGCTGCTAAAGAAAACTATTTACATGATTATGTCTGAACCTGCTATTTTTTGACCGATGCCTATGTTAGAACTAATCTTGATATTTTAGACGTGGTCATAAACTTAGTTTGGTTTCTTCATGCATGATCATATGGTTGCTTAGTCATGGTCGTAAGTTTGTTTGGTGGTCGTGGTCGTAAGCACTTGTTAGATGTGGTCGTATGCATGTTTGTAAGTGGTCATAGGAAGTAGTGTGGTTGGGCGTCGAGTCGAAGTGTTTCGGTCGGTACTCGAATAGTACCGCAGCAGCCCAAAAATACTGTAGCAGTCGTGAGTACTGTAGCAAGGAGCAGTCGTAAGTCATAGGAGCCCGAACATGGTCTCAGCGAGACCAGGTCTTTCGGGTAGTGCGCGATGTGCACGAGTCGTGGAGTCGTGGCCATTAGAACCGGACCACAGAATGTCTATTTATATCTTTGTAATCAGTTTGTTAAAGAGGAGAGGTGAATAATAGAAAAAGGGAAAAACGATGCAAGTCGAGTTCGCGTCAGAAAAATTCTCTACCGTTCCTTGTCTTTCCTGTGTAGTGTGCGTCCACAGGCGAATCGAGTGTGTGATTCCTAAGTTGAGTTCCAACAATTAATATTAGAGCTTGGTGAATGCCTAAAATCACACCGAAAAGTATGGAGATCGTTGATCCAACGGCGTTAGCATCAACAAGCGCACCGGCGAAGGAGAGTTCCGCAGTATTGCTCCACTACCCCATGCTCACGAGGAGTAACTACGCGATGTGGACGATAAAGATGAAGGTGTACATGAAAGCCCAAAGCGTATGGGATGCCATCGAGCCCGGCGACACTGACATACGCAATAACCAGATGGCATTAGCGGCTATCTACCAAGTTGTCCCTGAAGATATGCTCTTCCAGCTGGCTGAAAAAGAGATAGCCAAAGCCGCGTGGGATGCGTTGAAGACCATGCACATGGGAGCTGAGCACGTGAGGGAAGCCAAGGTGCAGACCCTCAAGTCGGAGTTTGAGCTGCTACGCATGACGGAGTCAGAGATGATAGACGACTTCGCCATCCGGTTGATAACTATTGTCAACAAAATTCGAGGGCTCGGTGACAAGATGGAGGAGAGCTATGTAGTAAGAAAATTTCTTCGTGCAGTTTCTGCAAAGTTTCTACTGGTAGTCTCCCCAATCGAGCAATTTGGGGACCTCAAGGCAATGACGATCGAAGAGTTGATCAGCTATTTGAAGGCGCATGAAGAACGGTGGGTATCCCATGGTGCAGGCGCAGGGGATTAGTACCTGCTACTAACAAAGGGCGAGTGGAAGGCCTGATCCAAGAAGAGCAATGGCTTCAGCAAGAAGAAGAGCACTTTTGACAAGGTGAAGGTGCGCTGCTACAACTGCCAAGAGTTCAGGCATTTTGCAAAGGAATGCTACGGGCCGAAGAAGGAGGTGGCTCTTCTTGCTACAGCGGATGCAGAGGATAAGCTAATGCTGCTTTAAAGCCAACATTGAGTTGTATGTGTATATGACACAGTAGGAGTGTTGCATGTGTCATGTATTTGTTTCTGTACGTAAGAGGTGTGTTACATACGTGCGTATATTTGCGTCATGGTCGTGCATGTAGATGAGTCAGTGCATGATGCATGTGAGAGTGCGTGAATTCTTGTGTTAGATGTGTCCACAAGAAAGTGTATGTCCCAAGTACTTGCGTGTGTTCTTGTGTTAGTTGTGTCCATGAGAAAGCGTGAGTAATTAGGAGTGTGCAAGCTTCGGTCTGAGTCTCCATCGTCGTCAAGTTGTGTCACCAGCGAAAGACGATTGGAGCTGAGGAGGTGGTTGAAGTTCTTGACGAGGTCTGTCATCGACAGTAAAGATGTGGAAGACGCCGGCAAGTTGTGTGACCGGTAGCATGGTCAACAAGAAGAAGGTAAAACTCCTTGGAGACGTGTCAGGAGATCTGACTTCGTCTTGTGAGTCAAAATATCTTAATTAAAAGGGAGAATGTTAGAACTAATCTTGATATTTTAGACGTGGTCGTAAATTTAGTTTGGTTTCTTCAGGCATGGTCGTATGGTTGCTTAGTCATGGTCGTAAGTTTGTTTGGTGGTTGCGGTCGTAAGCACTTGTTAGATGTGGCCATATGTATGTTTGTAAGTGGTGGTAGAAAGTAGTGTGGTCGGACGCCGAGTCAAAGTGTTTCGGTCGGTACTCAAAGAGTACTGTAGTAGTCCAAAAGTTATTGTAGCAGTCGTAATAGGCACTGTAGCAGTAGTGAGTACTGCAGTAGGGAGCAGTCGTAAGTCGTAGGAGCCCAGACGTGGTCTAACGAGACCGAGTCTTTTGGATAGTGTGCGATGTGTGTGAGTCATAGAGTCGTGGCTATTAGAACCGGATCACAGAGTGTTTATTTATATCTTTGTAATCAGTTTGTTAAAGAGGAGAGGTGAATAGTAAAAAAGGGACAAAACGACACAAATCGAGTTCGTGTCAGAAAAATTCTCTACTGTTCCTTGTCTTCCCCGTATAGTGTGTGTCCACAGGCGAATTAAGTGTGTGATTCCTGGGTAGAGTTCCAACAGCCTATTCTTGATCAAATAAATATTTAAGAAAGATGTCTTGTTTGGACTGCTAAACGTTGATTGCTACATCAGTAAGTGAAGAATTTGTGGGACGCTATTAAATATATGCTGTCTAAACTTACTCATTAGCATAAATGTATTATATCATTATGCATCAGGACATGACAATATGCATACTTTCTCATGAAAATTCAAACTTTCACATTCACCAGGTTTCTGAGAGCTCAGAGTTTCTGGATCATGTTAAAGGCATATTTTGTCAGAGGGAAAGCATTTTACAGGATCCTTTAACAAAACATATTCAGAGAGATGCTTTCCCGTATAATCCACAATTTCAACTCAATTCTCTGAGCACGAAGGGTCTTACGTGTATCAAGGCTGACCCAGAAAACAAAAAACTTCTGGAGAACACAGTAAGCGCAGAATCTTTAAAGAGTTTAGTAAGTACTTCAAGCAATTACTCCCTGAGTTCTTCAAATGGTTTCACCTCCTACGAAAGTTGCAACCGCCTGAATCCTCATATAGTGGCCATGCCAGTGAACTCCAAGTCAATAAATGCGGTCAGAGTATTTCATAATGTCAGCAATTTGATGCAGAACAGTATTAGTTCAGAAAATCCATTACAAATTAAATCCAGTAAACGGCCTGATTCTAGTTTGGCAAGTGCAACCACGGCATCTTCCAGTTTGAACAATCTTCCAAGAATAGAGCACGAGTTGTCATGTGCACCTAACAAACTAGGATATTGCCTCCAAAGTGAAAAATCATCAAGTTTTCATAATTCACTCTCATCTTGTTTTTCTGTGGGTGATGAGCTGAAACCTATTTTATTTGACAATGCCACCTCTTTTGTTCAAAGTGCCATAATGCAAGAGGCGGATACTGCTGGGTTTACTTCTCGGGCTAATTATGTAGTCCATGAATTGCCGAATGAAATATTGGGAGAAACTGCTGTAGGGACGATAAATTCTGGCAGAAAAGAAGACAATGAAAACATCGATTTGCTCAGAGAAAATACTGATTTGCTCGAAAGTATGATATTTGATCCCCTCATGCTTGATTGGTGGGATGACAGTGTCGTACTAGCAGGAAACATTCCACATTTGGGTGGCACTGCCACAGACTCCGTTACAGAACAGAGGGGGTTGATTTCAGAATCTGCACTTGAAGAACTGCTTGGTGCTAGTGGTAATGTCAATACAGGTACAACATGTGGTCCGGTTGTGGCTAGCACTGATCCATTAGCCGGTTGTTTCTCTGGCTGTGAATTGCCAAGGTACGCCCTTCAAGACACCTTTTCAGTGTGCAAGGAACAAGTACCATCGTTGAACTTCCCTTCCAGTAGCTATACATCTGAAAATGTGCCAAATGGAGCATCAAACATAATTCCGGTGTCCCTGGGGAATTTATCTATGGATGACTGTTGCAGTTTAAACACTGCAAATTCCAAGGTCAGCCGGGTAAAGAAGCACGAGGGAGTAAAGGTTGTCAAGAAAAGATCTAGACCGGGTGAGAACACTCGGCCAAGACCAAAAGACCGGCAGCAGATACAAGATCGCGTCAAGGAATTGCGTGAGATAGTTCCAAACAGCGCAAAGGTAATTATTGATCACATGTTTATTTATGTTTAGGTTGATAGAAACTGGCTGAGTTTTATGTTGTCTTCTGCACAACAGTGTAGCATTGATGCTTTGTTGGACCGAACAATCAAGCATATGCTCTTTCTACAAAGTGTAACAAAGTATGCAGAGAAAATTAAGGAAGCTGATGAACCAAAGGTATGTCATTCTGAAGAATGCATATAAACCTTCTAGAACCGAAACAATTCCTTTTGGCTTACCTCATACTGACTTTATATTCTTGTGAAGATGATCAGCAAGGATAGCAGTGCTGTCTTGAAAGATAATTCAAGTGGTGTTGTCTTGAAAGATAACTCCAGTGCTGGAAGCAATTGTGGTGCCACGTGGGCCTATGAGGTTGCAGGACAGACTATGGTTTGCCCAATAATTGTTGAGGATCTTGCACCGCCTGGTCAGATGCTTGTCGAGGTATGGTTCAGAAGTAACCTACTGCTCTTTTTTTCGCAATGCAGACATTTGAGACGATCTGTTTGCTGTTGGACAGATGCTATGCGAGGAACGCGGTTTTTTTCTAGAGATAGCAGACACCATACGTGGATTTGGATTGACAATCTTGAAGGGACTGATGGAACTCCGTGATGGCAAGATAATGGCGCGATTTCTTGTTGAGGTAGAGAAGAAAATAACTTTTTGGATAACTCTTTTTTTTTCTTCACTACTTGCTTTTCTAACGTGTTCTCGGCTTTGCAGGCAAACAAGAATGTGACAAGGATGGATATATTTTTGTCACTTGTTCAGTTACTACAGCAAAATAGCCTCAATCGAACTTCTGAGCAGCTAACCAAGGTCATTACTAATGGGGTTTCATCTTTTGCGGAGCATCAGCAATCTCCAATATCAGTTTCGGTTGGCCTTGCCAAGAGATAGCAACGACAACAAACATTTCGAGTAGATCATATTAGGCCATGTCAACAGAAAGCGTTTGGAATTTTGGAGTGTCGATTGGTGCCTGATGTTGACTGTCAGTTGTTGATAGAAATGACAAGCGTTAGAGGATGTAGCGAACGTCTATTTTGGCATGAAGAAAATTTCAGTTAGTGATGTTCATTAGAAGATGTACAAATTCTTATGTAACCATTTTAGGAATCTCAAGGTTGTCGTTCGTAATCAGGACACTGGTGTGTGTATGTTGGTTGTTCCGTGTGCAGTGATGGTTGATTTTTTCTTAAGACATACAAAATAACTTGTGGATAATTGAGTTCTCTCGTCTTTTTTCTGCATTCAAGTGTCGCAAAATGTTCGTGTTTTCAAAATTTCATGATCACATCTACGTTGTATAGTAGTAATTAACCTTGTCCTGAATCCTTACGGTACAACGGACAATGGAACGATAATTACGAGTGCTCAACGCATTATCTGGTGAAAACTTGCCTGCTGACCAGCTGCTGTCTGTAGCCTAAATACCCGGCAGCGGGAAAAACGAGGTCCGTATTTGAGTCATGACTCATGACTCATGCGTACGTGCTGTGTTTCATCATGCTGTACTCCAGTTTCTCGTTCATGCACGATTTGAACCAGAACGGACGGTGCCAAAATTTAGTTACACTTTAGATTCAGTGGTGAAATGATCTAGAATATCTGAACTGAACCATGAAAATGTTACCTAGATTGAACTAAACTTACTCGGGGTATACATTAGATATTTTTCTATACCTCGGGCTGAAGCCTACCCTGTCCGGGGTATGGCTCCGCCCCTAATTTGAACAGGAACAATTTCAGAAGTCGAATGTCCTTGAAGTGACACAAAAGTAAGGAAAAGGAGAGAATAAGAGGAGGACATTAACCGCGAACAGTCGTATCTCCGAAATTGTGCCCTAACATGGCGGTCCAACCATTGATCAATCAGTGCATATTTGCTTGATGGCAGTCAAATTCTGGGAACCGGTCCAGGATTTGACCTAGATTAGTCTGTCCTGAGCTGAGAATATCCTTGCAAGCTGCACCGTTTCGAAATAAAAATAAGTTTCTTTTCGCTGGCCCTTGTTGACTCCATCAAATATAAGTGGTCGACGGCTTTGGCTGCCAGGACGAAACAAAATGGCATCGCGTCTGGATACGAGGACTACATGACTCGAACCGAAGAAGAAAAGGATCTTTCCATCGCCTTGTAATATGCTCAGACTGAAAGGCTTATCTCAAAGTAGACTTAGAGGCGTTTGGTTCACGGCACGAAGTTAGATTCCCTTGATTTTGTAAAATGATATGGCACAATATCTAGATAAAATATTTCTCACTAAATTAACTAAAATGAAACCATCTCGCTAGGATGGAACCTATCCGGTGAACCAAACGCCCCCCTTAACCGAGCCATAGACCATGCGCTGCTAGCGTGTGTGTGTGTCATGTGCTGGCCGTGCGCTGCCACCATTGATGAGATTTGGGTCCGTTCAGAAGTGCCTTGACTTTTATGTTTTAGCTATGATTTTTGATTGAAATGATATTGTTGTTGATGTTAGTTTTTTCAAAAATATTTAATTAAAAAAATACCATTATACTCTATAGATAATACAAATAAAAAAATATATATTAAGAAACTAACTATTTCAAATAATTTTTTTGTTTCGAAAGTTATAAGCTGTTTGAGACGGGGCGTGAGAATGTGGCAATGGGCAATGTGCCCCCCGTAGCGTCCAGTGTAGAAGGCCCAAAGCTATGCCGGCCCAAAAACCCCTCCCTCTCCTCCAGCCTTCCATCTATGAGTTGAGCCGATCCCCTCGCGAACCTCGTCGTCTCCCTAGGCTTCCAAGTCGACCCTTCCCCAGTTCAAAAAAAAAAAAAAAGTCGACCCTTCCCTTGTATTCTATCTAATATCTAATCTACCCGTCCGTCCCTCACACCGCCTCGTTATTTTTGCGCCCCCATCTTTGAACGACCAGCCAGCGTCCCCCCCCCCCCCCCCGTCCCCCCTCGGTTCCTCCTCCCACCGATCCTGCCGCTCCTATAAATCCCGCCCCGCTGCGCAGCCACAGCACGCAGCTCGGCGGCCGGAGAGGAAGGCAGGCGGGCAGAGAGAGCGAGGAGAGGGAGGGCCGATGGCGAAGCTGTACGTGCAGGCGGTGCCGCCGGCGGATCTGAACAAGAACACGGAGTGGTTCATGTACCCGGGCGTCTGGACGACCTACATCCTCATCCTCTTCTTCTCCTGGCTCCTCGTCATCTCCATCTTCGGCTGCACCCCCGGCATGGCATGGACCGTCGTCAACCTCTTCCACTTCGCGGTAACCGCGTCCTCCCTTGCCCCCCGTTCCGTGGGCTCTTGCCGTTCGTTTTTTGCGTGCCAATTTGTGCTCGCTGAATCGTGATGGGACGCCTTCGTGTCCTGGATCTGATGAGCTGAACAGGAGGCTGTGACGGACTCCTCGGTCTAGCTGTGGATTGTGAGGGGGGCATTAATGTGGCCGTGCCGTGTAGGTGCTGCTTGTAGGGTGTGCTGTTGTGTGCCGCTCTAAGCTCGATGAGGCGCCGAATTTTGGTCCCAAAATTGAGTAATTGATTGATTGAGATATCAATAAGCCTTATAATTTAGGTCCGTCGACCTGATCAAATGACGTTGGACGGTCAGTTGTGTGTATAAATGACAAGTGGAAGTTTGGAACCCCTTGTGCGGTCACACTAATCACTAATGTAGGTTGGGTTGGTAGCTTATGCCAGTTTCAGGGCACCTCGTCTCAGTTCAATAGAACTTTACTTGGTTCCGTTAGAACGATGAGGGTGTAGTCAAAAGCAAAAGCAAAGCCTCTGTTTTGTCCTCGATATCTGCATCAGCTGTATGTCGATGCTTATGCTCGATATTTTTACCACCACTTTGTTTGAACGACATGGGTGGCATCCCAAACCTGCACTCTGGTCCAAGGTGGTTGGGTTTATAAGTTGGGAAAGGACCTCTGTAATTCATATTATCTGAAGCCCTGAAGCCCGAGTAGCATAAATATTCAGATTATTGGCAGTGCCACTTCTTTCGTCAGTGTTGAGCTAGTGTAACATGTAGTTTTGCCTTCTTCAGGAAAACACACATGGTAATGATACTTCCAAATATGACTTTTCATATGTGTTTGCCTTGCATGATTATTTTTTCATATCAAGTTAATCCAAACATTGTTCCAAATTCCAAATTGATCTAATTGGTACTATACTCCTTTAGCTTACTTATGTTTTAAATGTTTGATTTCTTCTTTTGTATAAATAAGTAAAGCCATGTAGATGTATTTGGTACTTGTTGTTAGTGGGTACACGGTGGTTTGGTTGCTTGACTTCTCCCTGCACATTTTGTTAAGCATTTCTGCCAATGCCAAATTCGTCCAAATAACACTTACCATCTCCAATGGTTTCCCGTTGAATCTTTTGTTTCAGATCACATACCACTTTTTCCATTGGAAGAAGGGAACACCTTTTGCCGATGACCAGGGAATGTACAATACATTAACTTGGTGGGAGCAAATGGACAATGGCAAACAGCTTACTCGTAACAGGAAGTTTCTCGCTGTAGTTCCTGTAGTCCTGTAAGTATTTTTCTGTTATACTTCTGTCCATTTTAATTATCAGAACTCTTTGGGGATGCTGAGTAGCAATAACATGGATAGCTATATGCTGAATGTCTCATTTACCCCTGTCACCCCGTCGATATATTTTTGAAACTGCTGGTTTGTATGCATTATTATTCTCTTTAGTGAATACAGAATTACAAGTTCCATTCATTTTCAAGTGTACTAGTCAATATCTAGATTTTCTATTCTGTGCAGCCTAATCTTTGGTCACTTACGTTGTTTCACTATTTTGCATATATGTGACTTGACTGTACAGTTCTATGATGTAGTTGGTGACTGTCTTAATTGGACTATTCCACATAGTTGCATACTTGAATCCATAAACCATAAATCTTTTATAGCATGGCTCTAAAACTCGGTAACCGGTACTCACTCGGTCACCTCACCTTGTAGCGATTATACGGTAATCGGCCTTGTATTCGGCCTTATAACCAGTTTTTCTATTTAAATAATGGATTTATATATGTATATTCATATAGCATCAAAATGGAGTTCAACATGAAATTGTAAATGAGAAAGTAAGAAGGATCACAAGCTGAGCAAGTGAGCATTTATGTAATCAATAATGTATTGTAAATCAAGAAGAAGGATCAATGCTAGATAAGATGTAGTTGTAAATTGAGAAGTGGAAATTAGCAATAAAGTTGAGCTCATAATTCATATTATATATTGTTTCACCTTGACAACCTCCAACCATGCCATCATATGGCAGCAACATAACTAGATGTACATGTAGTAAAGTTCTAACAACAAAAGGTTTAACGATATGATTTGAGCACAACAACTCTAAAACTCCATGACTCATACCTAATTACTTATATAGCTTTTAACAAAAGTAAGACTTGTTGTTAGCATCTTATTACTAAATGTTTAGTTAACTAATTTACCTTCTATATAGCTAATTAGCAACCAAACCAAAAGGTGTCATATGACTAAAGTACTAAACTAAAGCTTATAAAGTGCTAGATTGCTACTGCTAGCCTCCTCTAACAGCTTTTAAACGGCCTATTAGCCGAGTATCCCATATACTCGCCTGGTTATACCTGGCAAGCTTGTCACGGCATCGCCAAGTCATCCTGGTGGTCGGAGGGGGACGCCGAGGCTGTTCGCCTAGGAAATCTCCCGCTGCCGGTGCCAATCTGCAGCCTTCTCCTGTTGCCCGTGCTGAGCAGCGGGGGTAGGAGGCGGCGGGGGGAGGAGGTGAGGTGGCGGAGGGAGTAGGTGCCGGGGAGGTGAGGCGTCGGGGAGAGGAGGCTAGGAGGCAGCGGGGAGAGTGAGTGCGGGAGAGAGATAGAGAGGACTCGGCAGTATATGCATGCATGTTGGGAACTTGGGATACATACATGATACATCACGTAGACATGTGCCTGGCGACTTGCTGAGGTGTCGCCATGGCGTCCAATCGCCCCTTCGGCGCCGTGCTCGCCAGCTACTCCGTGACAACCATGATACCCGGTAGACCTGTTGATTACCCGGTTTTGCATACTAGTAATAAGTGAGGTGACCTAGACACCTAGTACGAGTATGCGGCTGAGTATACGGTCTGGTAGACCTGTTTTTAGAACACTGTTTTATAGCATCTGCATCTGATGCATTTGTACTTGTACCTTAGTGCAAAATAAAAACACTCCTGGTGTATTATTGCTGTTTTTTTATAGCTGCTACAGTTATTTCTCATTACTTTCTACAGTTGCTACTGTTATTTAACTGAAAACTGTAATCTCTATGACCCAGACATAGACTTGTTTTGTGCCTTTTGGAATTGATATCTTCTGTTTCTAACTTTTAAAGAGGTAATTGATTTCAAACTTGTGGGAAATCTCACTGGACGGCATTTGATGTTGAAGTGTAACCCCTATCCTTGCTTAGGACTTAACAGAACCAAGAACATACTAAATTGTCTTTATGGAATCTGAAATCCTGTAAGCGTCCCACTTCTTTTGCACATGTTAGTTTCTTATCTGCATATACCCATCTCTTTGTTACATATATGTGCTACTGAGAAATACTTGAACATATAGGGAGTTGTACAACCAGACAACCTTGATACATATAATCTATTTGCCATCCTTGTCTAGATATGACGTACAGATGTAGAAATAAACCAATTGAACACTTTGCTGAGTTTAAGGAATTGACTTTTTTGCTCAAGTAACCACTATCATGCTTTTAAATTCATGACATGAAAATGAGAACCCCAAATTAATCCAGATAGTATGCACATCCGCGACAAACATAAACATAATTTTTGGCCCTTAAGACTTCAGAGGGCATGATATGCTCCCTTTAGCTTTCTTGAGAAGTGACAAGACAAAATCCTCTCCACAACTTTTATGCATGGTAGCTTGTTAAGATAGCTTTAGCTGAGTTATTGTGAAATTTCTTCAGCTTGATTGTGGGATGTCCACAAAAAGGCTAACCACAACCTGTCACTATTGGCCTCTCATGTTTGATACTTTGTTGAGTCCCGCTTTATACTTTTCGGCTTTTCGCAGCTTCAAAGTAGCATTGTCCTTTGCTCACTGTTGAAAATTATGGTTGCTGTGCTCATCTGATGACTCTTATGTGCTGTGGGGATTTTTCTCCAGCTTTCTGCTAAGTGAAAAGGATTGCCTTAAATGAATTAAGAAGAAAATTAAATGTTAAGGGGGTGTTTGGATGAGGGGGGGGGGGGGGTCTAGGATTTAGTTTGTGTTAGTGCATTAGTGCAAGCAATCACAAATTCACTTTGGCCAGCATCCATGCTTTTTGTTGAAGGTCTCATTTGGCTATCTCATGCGCTTCCAATACTCTGTATTATCTTTGGTTTTTCTGGACCTTGGGTTCACGTTTAAGCGTTCTGGAGAAATTTTCAAATTTTATGCCCTCCTGACTTCAGAATATCAGCATCCCACTCAATTTTGGAAAATCAGTTTCCAACTTGGCTCTGGAAATTGTGAAATCATTCCTCCTGCCATTTTCAAGGATAGTTTAGCTTCTACATGTGTCCATCATTACTCTGTTTTTTTCGAATCAGGAGCTTAAGTTCATTCCTCAGAGATAGGAATACAATCTTTGAGTAAGCTGTCTACAAGAAAATGAGGCACCTGATTGAGCCAGGTGCTCCATTGACCACTAATTGAAACTTGTTTCGCACAAAGATGAGCCACCCGGTTGGCAAAAACAATATCAAAAACAGAAAAACTTTACTCATCTCCAGGACATCTGCGAGGACAGAGGAAACCTCTGTGTGACTAAAGCCAGAATTCTTCCAAAGATGAACTAAGGCTTGTGAAATAAAGACACTATGTTTTCACATTTGACTGGACCTTTTGCGTTAATGTGTTGCTCTTTTCTTTCACTATAAAGAAATCAAGGAAACTGCAGTGAGAAAACTGCTTTATTTCTAGCATTAACATCAATTGGTAGTTGGCTGGCTCAAAATACGCATAATGGTTAATGCAAGGACATGGAGATAAACATTAAATGTTGCCATGCAGGATGTGGATTATTTTTCTAATTATAGCACGTAAATAGTAGAATCTGTCTGAGACAATGTGTACAGTTGAATGCTTCGCCTACATTTCTATAATACAACCTTGTTCAGGATAGTGCAACACGCCAACACTACAGTTGTTTGGCAGATATTCGTTGGCTTCTGTACATTTCCCATGGTTAATAATTTTTTTGAATATGTGGTATCGTGACTGTAGGGCAATAAATATGGACTGATCTTTCATGTGACTTCTGTAGTTCCTGTTACTAATCTTTTCAGACACTACATCAGGTTCACATGGCATATAGTGTGAATAGGCATTCTAGGTTGTAGGCTTGTACATAGTCCTGAAATAAACATAAGTATGATTTTCATGCCTTATTCACTACTATTGTTATGATAATCCTAGTTGCCAATGAGAAGTATAGTGCAGAATCGTGGTATCCGTGATGACACTTTCTGCAGTGTGTTATTTTCAATGTTTTACCGACTATTTGTTACTAACTGCAGCGGTATGCTTTTTTCTATTTCTTCCACAGATATTTGATAGCTTCGCACACCACGGACTACCAACACCCTATGCTCTTCCTCAATACTCTTGCAGTTACCGTGCTCGTGGTCGCCAAACTACCAAACATGCACAAGGTCCGGATTTTTGGAATAAATGCTGGGAACTAGGCAGCAGCATCCTTTAGCAGACATCTTACCTATGCTCTTTCCAGAGCATAGGTCCGATGGTGTGTTCCACCTATGGTACTTAATTGGGTTCATCAGAGTACCAGCGAGTAGTGTTTGACAGTTGTTAGCAGACGGGTTGTAGTCATTGTATAGAGAGATGCTCAGAGGCTGGAAATGATGCTGCTGTACATTTGATGTACACTAATTCTGTAGACTCTCAATGTTGCTCTATGCTATATGCTTTGATACAAGTACCTGTCGGTTGCTACATGTACAGTCTCTCTCTTTCAGAATAATACCTTCACAGCTATAATTCAGGTCCGTTCATATTGGTTTTTAGCTTTTGTTTATAAATAATAACAGTTTGTAGAGAAGCTTGGAGAGGTATTTGCGTGCGATTTTGGCCAATATAAAGAAGTCATTACAGTATGTATATAGTCAACTAGTAGATCTTGTCTTGAAAAGATACTATCTGAAAGTTAAGTATTGTAAAAAAAATTATTTACTATAGAAAAATATATTTTAGAAGCTAATACGAATAGGGTTTCAATATGGTAACACAGCGCTGGCTACTGCCTGTTATTACAAACAGTTTATGGTGGATGTAGCTCTGCACAGGCCAGCATTGATGCGATTTTCAGAAGACAGAACACGTTTTTGTTTGTCTGACATTAGCGCAATTCCGTCAAGCATCAAGTTGTTCCTAGGATCCGAAATGTGTGACACGAGGCTTTGATT
This sequence comes from Dendrocalamus latiflorus, assembly GCA_017311315.1. Taxonomy (NCBI): domain Eukaryota; kingdom Viridiplantae; phylum Streptophyta; class Magnoliopsida; order Poales; family Poaceae; genus Dendrocalamus; species Dendrocalamus latiflorus. The sequence continues at coordinate 29,578,283 of CM029633.1, forward strand.
TGTTCGGTGAAGAATCCCTGGGCCTAGTTGATCAGTCGATATTTGCACCTTTTGTTTTGGTAAAGGCTGAATACTTGAATCGACTGCAAAGTGATGATAGTGAGCTCTATATCACGACGGCCATACGCCATTCAACAGCTGCTGTATTCTGGGCGAGTATGACTCAGCTTACCCATTACCATTGATGAATTTTACGAGTGGCTTGCTTCCAGATGAAGCCAAGAGTGACCCAGTAACAGTGAGGACTTGGCAATATATAGTGACATCCACTACCCAACACCCACGCCGCACACAGGAATCGTCGTCCGCTGATTTGGGCATTGGACTGCTGTTTCGGACTCTTTGAGTCCTCAACCATTTTTATTCCATCCTTGTGCAAACAGCTGAACATTACCGAAGCGAAGGCCATGCCACGGAGACGAAATTCCAGCCTCTTACTACCGGCTCCATACATCAGAATCTGCAGGCTGAACTGCCCAAATATTCGATGAAGGCACCGTATGCAGAAATGAATAGAACAGCACACACACACACATACAGTGGAATGCCACAGGTTGCACACACAGGCCCGTATGCTATACATTACACCGATGAGTCCAACAGTACAGTGTAGATATATAAACGAGACAAGTTCGCCGTCGCCGTTGGATCGGAGCCCGGCTGGCTGGGTCGCCACTCACCGGTCGCTAGCGCTATATTCTCACTATCCCATCGGCGATATCGCCCGGCCGACCAAAGCGAATGGAATGGCTTTTTCGCGGTAGGGCGTCGGGGTCCCGCCTAGATCGCGGTGACGGGAGCGGATGGTGGTGAAAACGCCCCTGCCTCCCCACCCCATCTACGCGCTTTTTTCACCTTCTCCTGCCTTGCTGCCCCCCTTTTCCTGCCACAGCGGTGCTCCCGTCTTTTATTAGGCGAGCTCCCCTGAGCTCTGAACTTGCAGTGGGTGATGCATGTTTCCACTTTCCACTGTTTAGCAAAACTGTTCTTGGGATAGACTATTGCACAGACGACTGGAATTTTTTTATCTTTCAGTCATCTAAAGTTGCACTTTGAATCACCTGAAATTGCACATATTTTTTTGGAGGGGGCTGCAATTTTAGTTGATTGAGAGTGCAATTTCAGGTCACCTGAATTTGCACTCTGAATCACCTAAAGTTGCAGCTGTTTTTTTTAGGGGGCTGCAATTTTAGTTCATTGATAGTGCAATTTCAGGTGACTGAAACATAAAAATATTTCAGTCGCCTGTGTAATAGCAAAACTGTTCTTATAAGGGTTTTGTAAATGCAACGTGGCACCGGAAACATGGAAATGGTATTGGTAGGTTTGCCGTCAAGAGTACCTACTGGTCAAGGTCGAAATGGTTACGCAATTTGTGGACTCAATATATACAGGTGTCAGATGGTATATATTGTACTAGCGGTAATGTTGGTAGTGAAAGGCTTGGTAGTTGGTGCTTGCAACTACTATTAGTACTGATCTTCTTGCACTTCATATATAATGTGTAATGGCATGCAGGCTATGCAGCTGCACCTCATTGAGCTTCCATGTGTGCTGTTGCACGTATTGTTGGCTTGTTGCCACATAGGCAGACATGTATAAATGGATGGCAGCGGCATGCACCAGCGCCTGCATGCATGCCGACGCCCGACCTAACCGGCACTGTGTGCACACTAGCTACAGGCTTCCCGTTGTCTGCAGTGTGCCTTTTTTGTGCTTGCAAGCGAAGCCCCTGCACACCTCTCTGCCGCTCCGGCAGCCATCCATGTCTCATGTTCTTTTTACTATTTTCTTTTAAGCAGTAAATTCACCTCGTTGGGACATTCAGATTGATATCCGGACAATAAGGCGCCGGTTGTTGTTTTCTTCACCCTGCCGTCTTTCTTTATCAAACAGCAAAGAATATCTAAGTTGCAGCATATTGATGCTCTCACATGGGTAAGCTATATGCAACAGTATATTGTTGGTGCTTACAATATATTGTTGATTCTCCTTTTAAGATATATGCAACAGTATGTTTGTGCTCGAAACGGTTGCTTGGTTTTGATGTGCGGGACGCTTGGTGATTGTTATGGTCAATGGTAAAACTAAGACTAGGGAAGATGTCCTGAGACCATAACGTGTCATATAAGTTCAAGTGGATCATCATTTCAAACGGAGAAGCACGGGAGAAAAACAAGTATCGTGAGGAGGCAAATTTTTACGTGCAGTATGCCAATTGGACTTACGCATTTTAAGTGGTGACAATTCTCAGAGCAGGCATACGATTTTGGCGGCAAGTAATTGGGCATCATGGACTATGTTATGGTATGGTGTGCCATAGGACTTGGGGCGTTTCAAGTGGCAATAGTCCTCTGAAGGCGACATACGATCTTAGTGATAAGTTATTGGACATCATATCTTCGTGTGGAGGTTGTTTCAAGGAGAAACACCATAAAGGCCGGTTGGTAGCAATTGATGAAATTATTTGATACCAAGTGGAGAGATTGTTTGCGAAACTGCAGTGGTGGCTTAAGGTGGTTTAGGCCACGTTTTGAAATATGGATCATCATATCGGGCTATTGGAACCATGTGAAAGTCGCACTTTGAGAAGCATGCAAGTGTGTGTAAATGTAAAACCCATTTTGTGTGTGAGTTACCAAGTTTTTCTATTTGTAAGTGATTGTATCCACTAAATAGTGGCGAAGCCACTGGGTGGGCTTTGTCAGGCTTCAGCCTACCCTCCGGATCACCCCCAAAGTCCCCCCAAGCTGGGCTGGCTCACACTAGGGCCCAAGCCGATAGACCGTAGAAGTAAGTCAGCGGCACCACGTACATACAGAAACCATACTCCAGATGCACACGGGCCACGACACACCATAGTCCACATGCACAAGAGACGGGGAGAGCCGGAGAGACGAGGTGCTGCGCACGCACCTGGGCCTTGGCGGCTGCAGTGCGCGACTGACGGCAAGGCGAAGGGTAGAGCTCGGCACAGAGGTGGATAGCAGATCCTGGCATCAGCCGAGCAGATCCGGGCGATGCCGCGGGGGCCGAGGAGGAGCCGACAGCCGAGGCCGAGTCCAAGTAGGCGGGTGGTAGCTAAGGAGCCGAGGCTGAGTCCGGGCAGGCGGCGGCCGAGGAGCCAAGGCCGACGGCCAGATCTAGGAGGGCGAGCAGCGGCTGAGGTCGAGGATTTGGGCTGGCCGCCTGGCCGGTTGGGGGCTAGGCACCGCTGTCCGCTAGGGAGTAATCGAGCTGCAGGGGAGAGGGGATGCTAGAGGCGTTGCATCTAAGGTCCCGGACCGAGATCGCGACCTCGAGGCGTGAGCTGGGGTTGGGGTTGGGGAAATCAGCAAATAGGGAATGGTTGAGAGGCCCGAGAGGCCAACCGTCATGAGGATTGATATTTTGAAGCAAGGCCATCGGGCATTTGGCTATTCAGAGTGACACGGTGACAAACACCGAAGTGACCAAGGATAGGAGGTCAAAGTCACAACCCACAGGCTATAGGCCACACCGCCATAGGGTAAAACTTTCTATTACTCTTTAATCTTTATAGTTTATATAATTATACTGTGTTATTGACATTGAGCGACCTGAATTAGAGAATAGAGATTATATATATGTTGTATCATACTATTATTGCTATTGACAAACTTAAATGACTAGTATCATTAGACAATTCCAAGGCACGAAATCTTGTAGAATGAATTTACCTCATGATTTAATCTTGCGTTGTAGTGGTATGTTATATTTTTCTTAAATGTTCATGATCATTAACAATTACTTATCGTATCACTAATTTTGCTATTTTTGATATGCAGATGATTGATCTCTTATGATTGGAAGCATATTTATATATTTTAGGATGTGTTTTCTATTACTGAGGTATTTTTGTTGTATGTCTCTCGTTTTGCTTTTTTTTCTATTATTCATGCATGAATTTGAATTGAACAAAAGTAAAATATTGTGTATTTGACAATCTAGCTTAGCACCTTAGCTCACCCTCAATTTTGTTCCTGGCTTCGCCACTGCCACTAAGTGCATGCTGATTGCTAGCGTTAGTTGTGAGGTGAGGAGTCTCCACTATATAAATCTTTGTGTGTGTGTTAAGAGAAAGGGAGAAAAAGTGTTGGAGAGAGAGAGAGAGAGGGATTAGGGTTTCCTCATGTCAAAAATTTTGTATGTATGTGCTCTAGGGTTAGAGCTATGTCCTTCATGATAGAATAGCTATAAAACATTCCCCTTAAAGTAAAATGAACATCTAAAATTCATCCAAGTGAGTTATGCCACAGATTTCTCATTGTGCTTTTGATTTGCTTGTCTTTCTTATTTGGATTTCAGCTCTTCTTGATCTTTCCTGATGCCAAGGACCTATAAGAGATAGATACATCTCTTAGAGATCAGATCCCATGCATTTAGGAACTTTCTAGGAAGAGTTGTTGTGTTTGCCTAGCTTTCCTTAAGAGAGATGTGATTTTGGAGTTTTGATCTTCAGGGCAATTTGGCTTGAGTACATACTGTGATCTAGCTTGCTATGATATGTAACAATCCATATAAGGTCATCTAGATCATTAAGGATTCATAAGCGAGAGTAGATCATAGTTTATTTCTTTTGCTCAGTTTTGGTGCAACATTCCTTGTTTTGGATAAAGGTCAGGACTTTGGTATTGATCTTCACGATACATGATCGGAATGAGTTTTTGACATCCTAGGGAGTACTTGTATGAACTTTCACTGTGTTTGGATCAGTGATTTAAGAGTTAGCCTTTTTCTTGGATCGTGTGCTTGCTGTGATGTGCATATGCCTCAGCGAACAGTCATACCACCGTGACTCGAGCGGTCAGACCGGCCAATCCCGATCAGACCAATGACCTAGCGGTCAGACCGGCTTGGCGGTCCAACTGACCCCTGGCCGGTGATTAGACCGGTGAGACAGGGAAATCTCTATTGGTTTTTGTTCTTTGACTCTTAGTTTTGGTGAGCTTGTGAGTTTAAGTTTTCGCTACATTGAGTTGATAATGCCAGGGAAGATTGTTCCTAAACAAACCAAGGGAAGATTTTGAAGAAGTCATTCGCCCCTTCTCACTCACCATACCGATCCTATAATATATGTAAACAACAATTTTTTTAAGATAGTTGTGAAAAATATAGCATACAACAGATTAACTACTGGTCCATCTGTAAACAGTGCTGTATTATGCGATCAACCTTTTCTCTAGCTTTGACCATTAATATACTTAAAACTATATATGTGATAATGGCAGTATGAGTGTGATATAATTGGCAACAATAGATATGTTTGCAAAATACTCCCAAGTATTAAATTTTATAAGGTTTTGCTCATATACAATTGCCAAAAGCAACATTAGAAACTGTGCAGTTTCTAAAGCGTCACAGACTTATTAATTTCTAAAACGTCTACATTTATTTATTTATTTATTACAAAAGTGCCATACATTTATTATTGGAGGAAATTATATGTAGCTAGTGTATGCTAAAAGCAAATGACAGATAGCTTGCATATGCTAAGAAATGTAAAACAAGAATCCCATACCAGAAAAAGATATACTCTGAGTTAAATTTAGTTGATAGATACTATAAATTGGAAGTCCATATTGTAGTATAATAGATCATGCCCTTACTCGGGCTAGTAATTAACACAATTATCTATTATATGATTAAAATTGTGTTAAAAGGAGCTACACGTTGCTTTGGGAGGCAAAAATTTTCCATTAAGGTCCCGTTTAATTTGGAACACCAGAATTTTATAAGAATTTCATAGAAAATAATTCAATTCCTGTGTATTCTAAATGGACCCTATATGGAGAAAACAATAAAAGATCTACGTTGTTTATTTGGTGGGTTTAGATTAATCAGAATCATGGAATCATATAAAGCACTATATTCATATTCAAATAGGTTAGCACACACCTTTAGCTATACAAATTTGCACGCTAGCCTGCTTATTTAGTTTATGAAAAAACTAGTCAAACAGTTGCACCGGCCGGTGCACCAGCTAAGCTATAAATACGTTAGCCATGGCTATGGAGTACTTCAAGCTGCATAAACTACGGGAACAAGAAGCATGGGCCAATGGCCTACTAAGACTGTAGGACATGGTTGCACTTGCACACACACCCAAACGGAGCACATCTTATATCTTCCTTAATGAGCAGCAGTTGCAGCACATTAATATGGCAGCGGGTAGTTTGTTTATTCGGGTGCTCAAATGAAACAAGGTGAAGGACTAGTGTTACGCAGGCACGCATCCCTATAGAATGTTTTGTGGGCCCTCCGAGGAATGGGGTGCTTGAACGGTGAAAATGTTACTACTACTACCCTAGCCGTCCATCAAACAAGAAGACATGTACACATGTCACATGCCAGGTCGTATATACACCGGACAATGGTAAAGTGGTGAAGAATCATTAGTAGGTAGCAACTTTCTGGCGTAGGCAGTTGGAACTTGCATCCAAGAAAACAAGTGTGAAAAAGTTCATTTCTTATGAAGCTTGACATGAGAGAGGTCAGGAATCAGGATGCAAGGGGCCGTGCATGATGGTGGTGAAGAGGCTGGGCACCTTTTGGTTGAGAGAAATACCATGGGTTGTACAAAAAATAACCTTGCTGTGCACTTACAGACGGCCTAACATATGATAATATTACCATGTGGAGAGAGAGAGAGTAAAAGTAGGGTGTTATACATACTACTTAATTCTCTCTTCCTCCAATGCCGCTCCTCCTCTCTTCTCCCGCTAGTGCTTTTCACGGCTGGAAGATGCTTGGTTCTGGGACGATGGTCGTCGAGATACGACATCTGAGAGCTAGCCTGCCTGCTACAGGAAAAGATCACAGGAGGAGGAAGGGAGAGATGACAGGTATATATATACAATACAAGCAAAGAATATTAAAGATGATAAGTGAATAGCCAAAGATTTCTATATATTAATGTACTTGTAAACAGTAATAAAATACACATTACATGCTGTTCTCAAGGCCATGAGTCGATCACGATATCAATGAGCCAACTATAAAAAAATGACTGTTACTGGGTACCCTCTAGATCAGTACAGCATTGTATGCTATAGGCCCGGCCCCTCACCGATCTATCTATAACGTACTCACTCTACACTATAACCAACTTTAGAGCAATGTGGTGACTGATGACACACAAATAGCCATTCTGCCCCCCTAATCTTCCATCGAAGCTTGCAGCATGTCACCCATGCATGATGCATGTCCAACGCGTGCAAAACCAAAACCCCAAAAAAGAGTTTGGGCAATCAACCAGACATACATAACCAACCAACTTGCTGTTTGTTAACACAAACCCTACGTACGTACGATGTGCTTGAACTTGAAAACTGCAGTCAAAAAGAAGCTTCAGTACAGATTCTACATGAACAACGCGCATGACATGATTAACAACCCCCATGTATGGACTATGGCACGATCATCAGAGATGAAGATGGATTGGTGGAGAGAGATCGAAGATGTATATCACCAGTTCACCACCATTAATCCGTGTATCCTGCTGTGTTAGCCCCCAAGTCGACCACCACACACATGAACAAACACGAAAGAAACACCAAGAACCGAAAACCAAACGATCAAACAGAGATCAAACGCCATATGTAACACTAATCACCACCACCGCTTATTAACTTATCTCTATCCCCACAAGCTGACAACCACGCGTGCATGAGCCATGCATGGCGGCCGCGCCACGCGGGCACCACCTTACCAAGGACCGGCGCCGCCGCGATTGCTGCTGCCATTCCCGATCATGCTATTATTCCAGAACCCCGGGGTCTCATGGCCACCGCCGGTGACGCCGCTGCCACCGCCACCTTGGTCCTTGCTGTGCTCAAAGTGATCACCACCACCGCTTGCACCACCACCCGCGCTCACAACCGGCTTCAAGTCCTCGAATGGGAACAGCAACCTGCCTCCTGCGCTCTGCTGCACCCCTTGCAACCCAGCGCTACACGCGCCGTATGCCCCGGCGCCGCCGCCTCCCCCCGTGCTGTGCGTGTCCAGCGAGAACCCGAGCATGGTCTGAACCTGCTGCTGCTGCGGCGGCGGCATGCGGAAATCGCCGAGCGAGAATCCCGCGGCCGCATACTCCGGGGGCATCCCTAGCTGCACCTGCGGCAACGGAACGTAACAGCCGGTGCTCCTTAGCAGCTCCATCGCCGAGAGCGCGCCCACGCCCCTGCCACCCGCGCCGTTGGCCACCATGTTGGCTCCCGCGTTGCACACGCTGCTGCTGTCCAGGCTCGGGAACGCCGAGAACTCCGGTGGCTGCAAGCCGCGGCCGTGGTGGTGCGGGAACGCCAGGTTGAGGTCATGCGCGCCATCGTGCATCAGCTTCGGGTTCTTGGCCGCCAGCCCGACGGGAACCGTGCCGGACACTGCCGCGGAGGTAGTGGCCGCCACGGCCGCGGACGACACTACAGAGGAGGACGAGCGCTTGTTCTTCCGGGATCCGCCGCCGACCGGGACGTTGCGAAGGGAGCCGCCCTCGGTCCAGTACCGGCGGCACGTCTTGCAGAAGTAGCGCGGCTGCTGGAGGCTGTAGTTGTTGTAGTAGCAGAACTTCGTGTTGGTGGAGTTGCACCTCGGGCAGTTGAGCGCCTTCTCCTTCTGCGGCCGCGCACGCCGCTCCGTGCCCGGCCCGGCAGCTGCCGCGCCCGCTCCTGCCGCGGGCAGCGCGGCAGGCCTCTGGGCGCCAGCAGTTGGGGGCGGCGCCGGTGGTGGATTCGAGTTCGCATTAGGATTTGGATTTGAAGCCATCAGCGTCTCCTCCATGGGCTTCACTAGCCCTAGCCCCTGGTGATGGACACATATTGCACTTTATTAGATGTTAGTACAAGCTAAAACAATGTTAAGGTAGCAAGAACATGTAGTATGGACTATGGAGAAATAGATGGGCGATATGAGGTTTGAGGATTCTTATGGTGCAACAAAGAACCAAGCAAATGGATACAAAGTGAGATTAAAGAGAGGGGGAAAGGGGAAGAAAAAGGTGAAAAAAAGAAAGAAAAGATGAGAGAGAAACACACCACCACACAAAACACAACTTTGTTTGTGCTCTTGTAGGGTTGTGCGTGTGGCGTAGCAGTACTGCTACTACATCATCCAAGGCATGGCATGGCTACTCTTTTGATGCAACAGGGGGAGGGGGGGGGGGGGGGCGAAAAGCTATGAGAAAAGGAGAGATGAAAAGATAAAGACGATGAGAGGAAAGGGGGATAAGAAAGAAAGGAAGGAACAAAGGAAAAGAAAAGCGGTGTGTGTGCTCCTTTCAAGGATTAAAAGGGGAGACAGGAGAGAATTAAAGGCCCCAAGGCCCTCAGCTCGAGGCCAATGGGGAAGACAGACAAACAGAGTGAGAGAGAGCCGGAGAGGAGATGACGATGCATAGATCTACACAAAGAATAAAAGGTTGGCCACGGCGGTACCCAAGAACAACGAAGGCGCACGAGATCACCATACACCACCAAGGAAAGCAAGCGCCGAGATCAAGGCAGGCAAAAGAGGAGGAATGATCGACCAAGATCACAGCAACAAGATCTAGAGGAACAGAAGCCAACCCCGGGCGGCCCGTGGTGAGAGATCTTGTACGCGTGGCCCTAGATGCATGCCGAAGTTGCAGTGCCGATTTGAGCGGGTTGTCAAGATTAGCTTACCTGGAGCCAGTGGGCTGCATCCATGCAAGGATCGATCCCAATTGGTCCTCACCAACAATTCTTGCCCGTCGCGCTATGAACAAGAGGAGAGAGACAAGCGAGGAACAAGGAAGAGGAGCTCTAGATGTCTCGACCACAAGGGAGAGACGGGAAGGAATGTCCCGTGGATGGACTCGGTGGAATTGCTCCTCCTCTCTCCTCCTCCATATGTCATGAGATAGTGGGATTCTTTTCACAATATTTTTCTCTCTCTAGATAGAGAGAAGGGAGGAGGAAGAGGAAGGGAAATTGCTGCACCAGTAAATACTATGTTATGTTTGCCTTCTGAGCTTTCTGATGGCTGCCGAATTCTGTCCAAGTGTCACGTAGGCAGCGGTTTCCAGAGTGTTTTTTTGTGCGTTGTTGCGAGTTTAGTAGAACACCTATTTCTACAAATCTAATCCACTTTTAAACTTGATAGCCACGGTAGCCGACACGTAAAACCTACCATCTACAGTAGCTCAGCAGACCAGGCCAAGCCACCGGTGCTCGACAGCGGCAAGTAATTAGGCAAGCAATTAGTTACTGTTAGTAATAATTCGCTGTAGCAGCCGGGCGAGCGTCCTATGAGCTAGATGTGTCAACAGTCACGAGCTCGGACACAAACCAGTCGGTGGGAGAGGTCAACCGGAGGCGGGGGCGGAGGCAGGCGCGCAGCCAGCCCTGAGAATGACGGTCCGTGGGGCCACGCACGTGCGAAGGACACCGTGCCACGTGCGAGCACCCTCCCAGGGTGTTTTTAGCGCTTAGCAGTATGAGCTGCGTAGATACTGAGACAGATCGATCAGCTTGGACGGACGCAAGCACTAGGGATCCAGACTAGTTTGTGTTCAACATAGCGGCGTAGCTAGGACTGTAACCATGTGGGATCAAACATATGATTATATATCTATATGGGGTCAGTTCTTACAAATTTTGTGTTGTTTTCAAAGATTTTACATGAATCTTCCTTTATATTAGATCATACTGCAAAGAAGCTATGGGGTCAATTGACCAACCTTTCTTGACGGCTTAATCTTCTTGGTTGTTCGAAGCAAATTAATTACTGTATCAAAATTCAAACGTTACGGGTTCGAGATATATCGGCGCATTGTGACCAACCTTTAAAATTAGGCCGACTAGAGACTCTGGGTGACTTTTTGATTGGATGCAAATGTTGCATCATGGGAAGTAAAGATAAAGGTTTGGTACACAGTTAATTTGATCCCAAAATTTCACTTGGAGCACAGTTTATTCCCCTAACTTTCAAAAGATCCTACCTTTTGTACTCATACAATCATACGAAGGCACAGCTTGATGTACCCGCCATGTGAGTCACACAATTGGGAGCTATAGGATGTGCTGTACATGCTGCTACAGAAAATTCCACGTACAATGTCTACTATTAGCTAGGAGAGATGTACATAGTTTTAGGGTGGCTCAAGGGTAGGAGAGAGTTGCCACGGTAGGACATGCCAAGTCAGGAGGATGTTGTGATGCCAGTGATAGAGGAAGGATAGAGGGCACGAGAGCATGTCAATAACGTGGAAGGGCTAGCGAATAAAATTTCACCGAAATTTCGGTGGTTATTGGCAAGAAGCGGTACCGGTAAGGTTCACATTTTAATTATAATTCATTTAAATATGAAAATACATCAGATTTTAACTTTACTTTTATTTCTATTTCATGTATATATAAATATCTAGTTTATCTCCACAAGTATCCATAGTTTTTTTTTCAAAAATTCAAAATTTTCACAAAAATCAATTTTTTGTCGAGATTTTTTGAAGTTTTCGGTAACCGCCCGTTACCGACTATACCGGGGTGAGGGGCGGTACGTGCAATAGAAGAAGGAAGGGCTCCAGCGGGTTCCACTTGTGGGGTCAACGTGTAAGAATTTACTCGGCGAAGCTCTGCAAAACTTAAGGCTTGTTTGGACGTTGTACATGCATGATTTTGGCACAAATTGATCTGCTGCGTTTATACAAATACGAGGCTGGCCATTCAATTAAAGATGCTACTGTACGAAAGCTCTTGTGTTTGTACAACTTTAATTCGCCACTAATTAACTACGACTAAGCGCACTATACCAATATGTGCATAATGTCCCTTTCCACGCTCTAGTTTTGTTCATGGCTCGAACATCTGCACCAGGTGAAACAAAACCGAAATTCAAAAAAATTTAAATTCTTGCTTGATTTTGATTCCTCTTGAAGCTTGACTTAATCCTGCACTCATCCCAACCAACCATGCCCTGTTTCCCTGCCATATCACCCCTTTAGCCTTTCTACGCGTGCGCACTGTTCACGGAACGAAAAGATCGCCGCTGTCCTGATCTTTCCGCTGTCGTGCCTTCTCGTTTCTTCCCGCCGCTACCACACCACTGCAAATAGTCAAAGATCTTACTCCCTCGCCTATCCCGCCTCTAACCCCCCTTCTTAAATTCTCTCGGCTGCATGTCAGAGCAGCTGCCGCCGTCCCTGCTCTTCCCGCCTTCTCTGCTCTTTTTCACGAACGACAACACCACGCTGCAAATTCAAGCACCCTGGAACCCACCACTGCTAGCTTGAGTCGCCATACCATAATCCTTAATTGCCACGACCCTTACCTCGATAAGCCTCATCACTGCCTCACTCCCCACCGCCTCACCGCTTTCTATGCACTTTCACTGTACCTTCCCCTTATGACCGAACTAACACGCTCTACAACTTTTGACCGCCACAATTTTAAGCTCGAGACAACCCATACCTTCCCTCAGCCAGCAGCGTCGGGCTCACTCGCGCCTTTCTGACCTAACCACATGCCGCCTCACCGCCAGAGCCGCCCTTGTGCCGAATAGCTATGGGATGGCTATAAGAGCTCGAGACCACCCCCCCCCAATCACGGCTTTGGCATCCAGAAAGCCACCCCACCCTCAATTGCCCAATCGACTAGAGCTTCACCGATGATTACCAGGAAAACACCAATATAAGCCAATTTTCAATTCTTGCTAATTATTGCTTCGCCTGTAGCTTCCTCACACCGGTAGATAAGGAACTTAACTATTTTATACTACTAAGAGACTTAGCACTTTGACGGTAGAATTTTAAAAGTGATTCTAGAGTAAGGAGACATCATGGGAAGTCACTAGATAGAAGGTGCCTGTGCGGATGGACACTGAAACAAGGATTTATGGATGAAAGTTGCATCGGTGAAAATATAAGGACTAGAACTTTATGCCAAGTAAGAACATAGTGATCACTCAACCACAAGCGTTGATTCGTCAAACCTGATTTAGTAGCTGCTCAAGTTCGATTGAATATCTACAAAGGGTGGAGAGAGACTAAGAGAGTTTTTGTGGTATGAGAGGGGTATAACCATACTTTATAATAGTAGGTCTGCTTCAAATCGGGCGAGGCCATGGGCCACTTGAGTTTGTTGGGAAACAGTACCTACTGGGTAGAGGCTACATAAAGAATTGAGCAGTGAAAAGCCTTATTTTATTAACTTAGTCGA